>CM052720.1:32734904-32762404 GCA_028551405.1 Uromys caudimaculatus | reverse complement strand
TGGGTTGTCTTTACAGAGTCATTGTAGCTGCTTGTATTCTAATACTATTTATGTTCCCCCAAAAGATCTGCAAGTAGCTTCTGGGAACCTACCCCAGTTGGTTCTGATTGGTCAAAAGAGCTGCCAACAGCCAATAGCTGGGGAGGACGGACAGAGGCGGGATTTTAGGATTCCCGGACTTGGGGAGGAGTAGGAGAGGAAGATCTGCCATGCTTGGTGGAGAGTACGGACAGAGGAGAGACACCGAGGCTGTGGTGCAGTAGAGAAGCAAGGAGACCACCCTGGGCTATGGGCTAAAAAAAAGCAAGGCCCAGAGGGCTGGGTAAATGGGTCCTGAGCGGCCAAGATGGATCATTGAATTAGTAAGTAAATAACTCGACATTAACAGCATGGAGGTAATGGCCCAGCTACTATGCTATTTAAGGTAAATTAAAATATAAAGACTGTGTGTGTGTGTGTGTGTGTGTGTGTGTGTGTGTGTGTGTCTTTCATTTGAGAACATAAACCATTGAGATGGGTGGCAAACTACGCCAATGGGATTTATTAATTAAATATTTATTTCTGCACTCATCATCTTACCTATCATGGCCAGCGATGACTCTGATGAGTACTCACACCTTACAAGGCTTGGAAGCACGGTCCCCACTTCTCCATCATTCACTGCTTCTTAGGCCAGCTACTCCTGGGCTGAAGCTAGTTTCTGCCTCTGAGCTCCTGGTCAAGAAACTGACTGATGGCCGGGCAGTGGTGGCACACGCCTTTAATCCCAGTACTGGGGAGGCAGAGGCAGGTGGATTTCTGAGTTCGAGGCTAACCTGGTCTACAGAGTGAGTTCCAGGACAGTCAGGGCTACACAGAGAAACCCTGTCTCGGAAAAGAAAGAAAGAAAGAAAGAAAGAAAGAAAGAAAGAAAGAAAGAAAGAAAGAAAGAAAGAAAGAAAGAAAGAAAGAAAGAAAGAAAGAAAGAAAGGGAAAGGAAAGGAAAAGAAAGGAAAAACAAAAACAAAAAACAAAAAAACCCCAAAAACGTCTGAAACAAACTGATTGAGGACTGACTGATTTCAGCACTTCCAATGTTGCCCTTGTCCCTAGGTGATTTAACCTTTTCCCCAGTTATTAAAAAGCCAATTTTCTCCTCTTCACTATTTATCTGAAGATGTGTGTTGACATAAAGGAGCAGACTTCCTAGAGCATCCTCAAGGATGGAGCTATTACCATCCTTCTCTTTACACTTTAAGTGCACATAAAACTATACGCCATACTTCCAAACTGCATGCTAAATCTTATCCTTTATACCCACAGTTAAACGTAGCTACTGCCCCTCACCAAAGAAGCGTCTCTCGACTGAAGTTGGAGATGATCACAAAAAAACCACAACTGGACACAACCCCAGCAGACACATCTACATCACAGCTCCTGCATTTATGGCTCAGGGACCATTTCGGGAGAGGAGTCAGAAAGGCTGTAAGAGCCAGAACACCAGGACGTCTGCTGTGACACAGCCTCTCCTAGAAATGGCTGTATCAAAAACAGTGGGAGAATGATAACATCAACAGACATACTAAGTCAGAAGGGGGGAATGTTTGTGGGGGTCCTTCCTAGCCATAGACAAAGAACTACAGACACCTATGACTCCCGGGAGAGGGAGAACTAGCCTTCCCAGGGATGAACCCCCTTATAGGTTGTCCAACACAAAGTGCCCATCCCTGAAACCATGTATACATAAACAACAAAAAGGGATTTAGAAGAAATATTTACATATTTCTGGTCATATATATATATATATAATCAAATAAAAAGGCTATCATTTGGAAAAGAGGGCATGGGAGGAGCTAGAGGGGGAAATAATTGGGGAGAAATGTAATTCTACTTTAGCAAAACTTATATATATATATATATACATATACATATGTACATATATACATATATATACACACATATATATATTTTAAATATGCCTTATCCCTCACCTCTTCCCTCGGCTGCCCTGGCTGTATAATATAAATGGCTCCCAACTCAGTTCTTTCATCAACTTATTCTCTGTTTTATAGAAGAAGTCATTGAGAAGGCTCAGCACTTCTCAGGACATCTCTGCCCTCTTTCAAAGCTATTCCTGTGTGTGAGCCTATCTCCTGGGTAATCTCTCCCATTGAAGTAACAGTTTCCTAATGAAATATAGCCCACAGTTTGAGAATAAGTATCCGATCTCCATAATTTCATGAATAAGGAAATTGATACCTTTACAAGGGAACCTCGTATGTAACGTTGCTAGCTGTTTAGCCCCAAATCTAGGAGGTGATGGATTGAGTTTCAAACTGAATTGTATCTCAGCATTTTCAATTACTCCTTTGATTAAAATGTAAAAAAGCAAAATAACTTTTGAATGTCAGTCTCTTGGTTTTTTTTTTTTTTTTTTTCTATTTAGCTCAAACCTGTGTTGCTTTTTTTTGGGGGGAGGGGGGGTCAGGACTAAGCACTGATGTATGTTCTCTGTAGCCACATCACCCTTTTTTTTTTTTTTTTTTTTGACAAGCAGAGAACAGCTTCTCTTTGGCTTCTCTTTGTTTTTCCTACGAGGCTGCCTCTCCTCTCTCTTCCTTTCCACGTCCAGTTCTCTTTCCGGTCCCAGCATCTAACACGCTGTGCTTTCTCCTGTGTGGGACTCTTTAGGTGCATGACAGTTTTCATTGGATCTCCAAGTCTTCCCCTAAGATGATTAACTCCCCCACGCCCCCCCACACACTATTTTCTTCCCTCTCTTACTGGACTCTGTCCACATTACAGCTTTCTGCCAGCACAGGCAGGGAGCTAGAGTCCCATAATGATGGTTAAATTGAGCAGCTCTTTCTGTAGCATCTTGCCTCAGCCATTGAAGCCTTCCAATGGATTGAGATCTGGCATCTGCATGGCTGGCAAGACATGAAGGTGAGGCCAGAGGAGAATATGAGAAGCCAGGAAGGTGGTATATCATTGGTTATTACAAACTAGCCACCAGACCACAGATTAGACACACCCAACCATTTCTCTTTATCATTTGGGTCCCGAGGAAAACGTACTCTGGGTGCATCAATAGGTGGAGTTGACTTATCAATGAATTAATCCAGTCCTCCATCGAGCGCGCACTGAACAGAGTAGTCTTAGATCACTCATGAGAAATCTTAATATGTAGGTCGGTTCCGGTGCTGCAGCACACACGGCGCCAGAGTGAACAGCGTTGGTGGCTTCTGTGTTTTCAGAGGGGAGCCTGCTCTTTACCCTTCCTCAGAACCTCCTTTGTGAAGCAGGAATTGGTAAACACAACTTTCAGCCTTGTTTCGGGTTTAAGTGATGAGATGTCAGTGTTGACGGGAGAGAGCCCATGGCAAGTGAGGTATTTGAGGTAAGGGAAAGGGGATTGTTTCTAAAGCAAGAGCCTTTTCTTGTGTAGTAGAGCAAGGGACTGGGAGAGAGGGAAGGTTGGGACAAAGAACACCCGTTTCCCCATGGAAGGAGGTAAGATGGGAAAAGGGCTACATGCGCAGCATCCCTGTGGATGGGGTGTGAGGAAGTAGTTGGTTCCCTCAGAAGGCTCCGTCTTCTCTGCGAAGTGGGAGCTGACAGCTTCCCCCCTTCAGTTTTGGGGATTTGGTGAGGTTGGAAGATGGAAGATGGTGGAGGAAATCCCTTACACGGAGACAGGAAACGCTGACGGAAACTGCACTGGATTTCTTGACAGTGATTTCTATGAACTCTGTGAGCGCAGAGTCGCAACGATCTGCTCTCTTGGTTTCCACAAGGATGCTCACCAACCTTGGCTGAGTGGTTGTAGTGTGCGGGGGTGGGGTGGGGGGCTGAGATGTAATGAAAAGGAATTGGAGCAGGGAGCAGAGGAGACTGGACACTCGCCGAAGGACCCGGATGTAAACAAGGAGGAGGCACGGAAGGAACTCGGAGGTTGGGGACTTGAAGGGCTCATCCCGAGAATCTCGAGAGAGCTGAGAGCTGATAAGCCAACCAGGAGGACAAAAGTTGTGAGGTGTCTGGATTTTGATAGTAGAACATGTGTTCTGAGTGACAGAAGACTCCCGAGAAGGACAATGAAGTCGTAGGACCGAAGTTTGGCATGACTGGTTCATTGGAGAGGAAGAGTCCAGGGATGCTGGTATTTGTGATGTAGGGAGTTAATACAGACGGAGAAGTCACCCAAGACCGGGGAATGCCAACCAAGGCTTGGTAGACAGTAATAACAATGGGAGTCAAGAAAGATGGAGTTGGCCAAGCGGTGGTGGCACACGGCTTTGATCCTGGTAGGTGGACCTTTGAGTGGAAAGCCAGCCTGGTTTACAGAGTGAATTCCAGGATAGTGAGGGATACACAGTAAAACTCTGTGTTGAAAAACCAAAGCACAAGCCGGGCAGTGGTGGCGCACGCCTTTAATCCCAGCACTTGGGAGGCAGAGGCAGGCGGATTTCTGAGTTCGAGGCCAGCCTGGTCTACAGAGTGAGTTCCAGGAGAGCCAGGGCTACACAGAGAAACCCTGTCTCGAAAAACCAAAAAAAAAAAAAAAAAAAAAAAAAAAAAAGAAAAACCAAAGCACAAAACAAAACAAAGAAAGGCAGAATCAGAAGCCCGAGTCTCAGTTTTGGGTTTCTTGTTTGTTTGTTTGTTTCTATTTTGTTTTATTTTGTTTTAACAGGAGTGTCAAGAGCTGAGTTATGACAAGGCAAAACATTTCTTCTGCTTCCAGACTTGGGGAGATGTCTTCAGGAGAGCCATCTATTTTCAAAATGGGGACAATCCTACCTACTTTTATAGTAATCATGACTTAGCAAGCTAGTATGTGTAGAATTACCTGCTATGCATAAAGAATTTACTTTGTGTATTTGTGGAAAACAATTTACCATGCACTGGACACTGGCAAATGAACTTTGTGTATTGCCTCCTTTTTTCCCCACTGTGGGCTGTGAGTTGAACCCAGGGCCTTGTGTAATATAGACTACAGCTAAACACCACACCTGAGTTAGCACAACCTGATAGGCAGGTCTGTTACATATCATCTGTGTTGGTCTTCCAGCCTGGAAGTGGCAGAGATAAGCACAGTAAGTCTGAGGTCAGAACCCTTACATTTAAGTCTTCTTGTGCATGTGGGAACTGGGTTTATATGGCTTTATTCTGAAACTGTTATAATCATTGCGAATGAATACAAGGTGAGACTTTTTTTTTTTTTAAATCATTTGAACTGAGACTAAATTAAGTCAGGATTTAAACAAAACAATCTGGGGTGCATGCAAAGATCTGTAAATGTGTAGTGCTTATGTTGTTTCCAGCATGGTAATTCCACCACCATGTATATCTCACCTATAGGATTTGGAATGGTAGACACCAGTCAATAACTTCTTGGAGTCTAGCGTGTCAAGTAAAATCTATGTGTTTAGTTTGATCTGTTTTATGCTGATGGATGGATGGCAAGAAGCCAGGGAATGATAAAAATGGATCTGGGGTCGATGTATCTTGCAGCAAGCCTAAGTGGAAATGAGAAAGAAATATGCCGATAGATGTGGAGATATGAGAAGACTTGCTGGGGGATACAGGTACCCAATCCTCCGAACCTACTTGATGTAGACAGAAGGGCAGGGGGTAGAAAGATCCAGTGCTTTCTGTCTCTTTTGTGGCAGAATGACTCCTGCATTTAGCAATGTCTCCGGTCTATCCAAAGCATCCAAGGTTAATTTATAGTCCCAAATTTCCAAGAACTCCAAGCTCTTCCTTAATAGGGAAAGAGGAATAGTAGTGATAGCCAAATCTTTTTTTAAAAAGATTTATTTATTTTTATCTTATTTTATGTGCATTGGTGTTTTTTGCCTACATTCATCCATGGAACAGGAGTTACAGACACTTGTGAGCTGCCATGTGGGTGCTGGGAATTGAGTCCAGGTCCTCTGGAAGAGCAGTCAGTGCTCCTAGTCACTGAACCATCTCTCCAGCTCCCGTGATGGTCAAATCTTAAAAATCTCTCTCTGGTCATGAATGATTCATCCAGATCTCTGAGCGCTCAAAGCAGGCACTGAAATTCAGGGTAAAAGGTCTTTGTCTCTCTGTCTCTGTCTCAGTCTCTCTGGTATCTAATAATCGGTCTTCTAGAGTTCTGATATTTAGAAACAGCCATTGTTCATGGGCACAGACACTGCGTTAAGATGCAGAGTCCATAGGGATTCAGGCTCAACAGTGACCTCTCTGGGGATGGAGGGTGGAAATGGGGAGCACAGTCATTATGAGGAGAGATTAACTGAATGAATATTCAAACTCTTGAATCTGCTCCCCCCCCCCCATATACAAAGAACTTTCCTTGTTATAACCTTTTAGTGCTCTATAGCATTTATCTGCACCAGGCTTCTCAGGATAACAATTGCCTTGGGGAAAGTTGCTTCTTTTCTAAGTCCCAGAACCAAATGACTGTCTTACAGGTCCTTACTAGTTCTTCAAAATAGGTTCAGAGGCCTTGGTTCAGAGAATTGTTTCTGGAGGATTCCATGGGCAGCTCCATCTCCCTTTCTTTATTTTTGAAGCATTTTGCTTTTGAGAGTCACAGGCCAAGACTCTTGCCAGCCATCTTGAGATGTTTGATTTGATTTGACTCTGCAGTGCTCTCAGGAATGTTAAACAGCCTTTTCCAGGCAGCCCACACAATAAAAGGATGACTATGGCTAAAGCCAGTCTCAAGAGGTACCTAGAAAATTAGAACATCTGCCTGTTGCAAAACTTGGTGTTCCCACCGTTGATTCTGCCAGGCTCACTTCTGAGATCTTCCTGGACTGCTTTTCCCAGGCCTGGCTATTGGGATGAGTGTTCTGGCTCCTGGCTCTTTCCAATACGGTTTGTCAGTTTTTCCATGTGAGACTGTAGCATTTTGGAATAGGAATGGCTGTTATGTTTGCTGATGTTCTGAGTGCTCATAGCATGTGGCACACACCCCACACATCTTTGTGGAAATTTTTGGTGCGAATTCCAAGTCTCGTCTCCTCTTGGGATCTTTTTACAGCTGTTTTCTGATCCAGGAAATCCTTGGACAAAATAACAAGATCTGCTTTCTGGGATACAAGGAGCTTTATGGAGGAGTAAGAGATTCCTGGCGCATAACCGGGAACAAGGCTCAATCTCTCCTTTCCCCTCGGAACTGTTGACGTCGGTACAATTCTCCAGATGTGCATCTGATGGCATCCAGAGTTATTGAGACCCAGAGTCTGCTCTGTCTATTAGTAACACAAACTTTTACAATCGTTTGCACTCCATGGGAAATGGCTGGACAAATGAAACGGTTGGGCCTGTTGGAATCTAAGCCCCTCCTGGCTTCAACAACTCAGAAAATTCCAGAGAAAATGGACATGCAGATAAAAGGAGATGAAGATTTTGCAGTCCTATCCGTACGACCAGTAGATGGCAGACACACATTAGTCTGAAATGGATGCTACATGGTGATACTGTAGCCCCCAGTGGTTAATGAGCTTTTCAGGGTAGCTACAGATAAATAACTAGAAAACGTTACCTTTAAACAATGGGTCCTTGAACTTCAAAGCTAAGATTGTTTGTTTCCATTAACCTGGGTGGGGATTCCACCTGGAAGCAATTCATTTTGTTCTAAACTCTGAGAGGAAATGTACCCACTGAGGCAGGCCTTGCATTTCTTTGCTCACTCAGCTATCCACTGATTTAATCGGCAGCTATTTCTTGATTCCTTTTTTTAAACCATGTTATTCCAGGTAATGGGCTCAATCCTCAAGCTACTGAGGTAAAAGGAAAAAAAAAAATGTATCTGAAGACAATGCCAGGCCTTAGGGTGCAAGAAGAGGGTTTGAAGGAGTGGCTGTCCTGTGGTGAAAAGTTACTGAAATTCCCATGTTGCCTGGCTGCTGGCTGCCAGGGTAGCAGGTTAAATTAACTGACTGAATGCACGAGGATGAATGAGGACTTTCTTAGCAAATCTGAAATTAACGGGGAGTGAAAATGAGTCCAGCTGATCCATAGTAAAAATGACAGTTGCGGGAGAGATGGCTCAGCGGTTAAGAGCACTGACTGCTCTTCCGGAGGTCCTGAGTTCAATTCCCAGTAACCACATGGTGGCTCACAACCATCTGTAATGGGATCTGATGCCCTCTTCTGGCATGCAGGTGTACATGCAAATACAGCATTCATATACATTAAATAAATAAATCTTTTTAAAAAATGAGACTGGGCCCAGGTTAGTTTTGAATAGGAAGCTATGAGTATTAATGGACTTAAAAGGAGATACCTTCTCTTACGTACCAAGAAAATCATAGTCAACTCCTGCGAGGAAAAATTAATAAGAGAAAAACAAAATAAATTAACTTACAGCTTTGTGTTTTAGATCTGAAAACCTAAGTACCTGGTGAAAATTATTTCTTTGCTTAGCTTCCATGAAGAACAACTCTGTGGAAATGACGGGATGAAGGACCTGATGTAATGGTGGAGACAGGGGGTAAGCCTAACAACCCTGTGCACACAGTATCCCCTCTTGCCTGGGGAAGAGAAAGGAGTGAGTGGTTCTGATTTTGTTGCTTATTCTCTGGAAGAAGCAGTCTAGTTTCTATCATTTGGGGAAGGAGGATTCTGATTTCTAGTCACCATGGACTGTCAACTTGACATGACCTGAAAAAGAAAAAAATAAGGGTCTTGATTGAGTAATTGTCCTTATAAGGTAGATCTGTGGACATTTCTGTGAGAGGTTGTCTTGATTTGTCGTGGCTGATGAAGGAGGTTCCAGTTGAGTATGAATGGGGATGATGTCATTTCCCAGGGAAATGGCCTGAATGTAAGGCACAGAGTGAGCTGGCCAGCAGTCAGCATCCTCCACAGTTCCTGCAGCTGTGCATGTATTCTCTGGCCAGAGGTCATTGTAGGTGTGTATCTTTCTCAACCTACTTTAGTATGGGTTCAACCTCCCCTCTAGCCTACCACCCACCAGAGGTAGCGGAAAAGAAAGGTTATTAGGATATTGGGGGGGAGGGGTGAAGTGGACCTGTTTAGAAATAGTTCTTTGGGGTCTTCCAATCTTTATTGTTCTCAGTCCAGTTCACTAGAAAACACCAAGCATGAGCCAGCAGCTGCAGTCCAGTCCACATGGCAGACACCACACACGAATCAGCAAGGGCAGTTCAATCCAGAAGAAACCAAGAGGCTCACAGGTTGGCCTGAGTCAGCGGAAGTGCTAAGAAGCTGCAAGAACCTCTCGAGAAGTTCTTTGTGGGTTTCTCTTTGGCGTCACCACAAGCGAAGCTCAGCAACACGATGTAAGGTGAACCAATACATGCATGTCATCAGTGAAGACTAGCAAGGCAGAGCAAAGCAAACCAATGCTCCAGCTCCCATTGTCTGTGGGGTCATATTTATATTCCTTCTAAACATCACATGTCCTTTCCCGTGTCTGCTATAGCAAAACATCTTTTCGCCTGTGTCTGCTTCAGGTAAACATTCTTTCCAAAGGAACCAGAGGTTTCCACTTCAGGTAATGGTGCCCAGAATCCCAATCAGTCCCCCCTGCATGTTCCTGCCTTGAGTTCCTGTCCTGACTTCCCTCAGTGATGAACTGTGACCTAGAAACATAAGGTGAGATCAACTTTTCCCTCCCAAGTTGCTTTTGCTCAGCATTTTATCACAACAGCAGAAAGGAAACTAGATCAATGAGTATGTGGGAGAAAGAGGGGTGGGTGACAGCTCTTGACTACCTACCTGTGTCTGTCAGCTCAAAGAAATCCGCATATGCAAGGTATCCTGGGTGCTATGTTCTGTACCTCAATAAACAGGAGCACAAAATGCTAAAAATCGGCGTTAGTCTGCATTATTATGGATACAAATTATGGATAGCTGGATACGAAGCATATTAAGCATATTTCTGAGACTATTAATCTAGCCATTGTTGCCTATTGCTCAGATTAGCAACACGTACTGAGAAAAGTTTACAAACATGAGGGTGCCACACTGTGCCCAGATGTTGAGAGACACCACTGGCAACAAGACAGGTTCAGTTCTGAGGGTCTGGCCACCACTGGATCCTGGCAAATGTCTAAGATGTCAGCTGATTCTCTCGAGCAGATGACTCCATAAATGTCACCCCCTAGGACTCTTCTTACTTCTTCCTCTTCAGTCACCAGCACCTCTCTGGAGAGAGATTTGCTTGGCTCCCATAAGCTCCCAGGTCCGCACCATTTCACTGATTTTTCACACGGCTCACACTCTGATTTTGACTTTCACTATAGGAGTTTTTAACATGGCTCACTGGGACAGCTGTAGAATGAGACAATGAGTTCTGGCTCCTCCCTCATTTTCCTCCTAGCCCCTCCTTCATCATGACTCTGCATCAATTAAGTGTTTGGCTTTCTCTGCAGACCTCAGCTCTTCAATAACATGGCCGCTTAGCAAATGACCCTGCAAATGAGCTCCCGGAGTGTTTCTGCATAGTAGAGAAGACAAATAGCACTCCGGTATGGATTTTCCTGACTATAAAACGGAGACAAGTATCAGATCTTAAAGAATTACAGGCTGAAGTCAAGCGGTCCTTTAATTTTAGAAGCAAGCTTAGGCCTGCGATCCCCATGTCTCCTGGAGTGCACACAAAGTTGAAGTTAGACAGATTGATGCTAGTGAACTCAGAACTGCTCTATGGATCATTGTTCCCCCTACACACACACACACACACACACACACACACACACACACACACACACCAATTTTGTTTCACCTCCCTACAAGTTTTGTGCACATAGATATTGGCTGTGTAGCAAAATCCAAGCCAGTGACTCTCATTGCCTTAATGTGGGAGCTCAGGACATTTTTTTTTTTATTACTCTGTTTTGTGTGTGAGAAATTAGAGGTCGCTTGAGGGCTCCTGGGAACTTCTCATTCAGTGGGTAATAGGATACCAGTACCACCCAAATTCTACCTCTAACCATGAATGACTAAATAAATGAATAGATAGATAGATAGATAGATAGATAGATAGATAGATAGATAGTCCAGAATTTTATTTGCTGCATGGCTGGGTTGTAGCTTAACAGAATACAGTGAGTAGCCATTTATTTCCCTCATCTCTTTGCTTGACCTAACCATACATCTAACTGTAGGTTATTATAAATATAATGAGGATCTATGGGGGGGGACATAAGCTCAGAGTCCTAGACAGTTTTATTAAGGTTCATAATTATTTATGTTCCAGATATAATCATATTATTATAGCCTCGTACACTCTCACACATGAAATTCAGGAGACTATTTATTTCCATCCACAGGGCCGTGCCCCCACCCCATGGCAGTAAAACAAATTAGAGCTGATAAAAATAAGGACCTGCCAGTAGGCTGGTGAGTCAGGTGAATCTGTGAGTCCAGGGTCAGCCTGACTCACGGATGGCTCACAAGGCCCTGCTTTGTACCACTCTTCGCTTTCTGTCTTCAAGTGGCCATTGATAGACAAAAATGAATGGCACCTCAGTTAAGAAATTAGTTTTGGGGGGGGTCTCTTTAACTGAGGATGGGTAAGAGAGGGCAATACTGAGAGACAGGGATGAAGGAAGGATAAAAAACAGTAAGGATGCCGGGCGGTGGTGGCGCACGCCTTTAATCCCAGCACTTGGGAGGCAGAGGCAGGCGGATTTCTGAGTTCGAGGCCAGCCTGGTCTACAGAGTGAGTTCCAGGACAGCCAGGACTACACAGAGAAACCCTGTCTCGAAAAAACAAAACAAAACAAAAAACAAAAAACAAAAACAAAAACAAAAACAAACAAACAAAAAACAGTAAGGATGCTTGAATAAGCCTCCTGGACATATATTATTTAATATTACTTTAAAATACATATAATATATATGTGTAAGTATCTATAAATACATATATAAAGGATTTAAATGAAGTTGTGTTGCTTGAGTGTCATCTCCCCAAGAGCTCCAGACTACCTAATGAGAATCCCAAGTGCCCAGCATGGGCAACCTTTTGAGTTGTTGGTCAGGGGGCATCCCAAGACACTCCCAAAGCAATATAGGCCATTGCTATTGCTCTTGGTTGTATTCCATAACTTGAAGGTAAGAGCCACCACATACTTCAGACACAAGGCTTGGAGGAGTTGACCTGGGGCTGACCTCAAAGCCTCCCCTCTGGCGGCTATCTCTCCAGAGGATCAATGCAACCAATAGTCTTGTCCAGCTATAAAGCCTGTGAACCATAGCAATGACCTGTATAGCAGGATTTCTTCAAGGGTACAGTGGTGGCACTTATATTTTGTGGTTAATCAATCATTTAATTGGGCTTAAGGTCATGCCTGGTACTGTAAACTTACCAACTACCAGTTAGCTGGTAAGGTCATGGACCTGAGAAGAGTCTGCTACTGTTGGGTTTCTAATGCAGTATCATTTCTAACCACATTCTAAATATTGATCTCCATGCCCACAGATACCTGTACCTCTCAAAGAATCTTCCTTTTGCAGCTGCAGGAGAGTATCATAGTAAGCCACGATTGGTCAAAAACGCAGAGGATAGTGGTGCCCAACACAGCCTCGACATCTAAGGCTTCGGGAATACCAAGAAAGAATGGGAGGGGGAGTTTGTAAGAGCCAGAGGCCAAGAGCATTTGCTGCTGGGAGATTGTGTCTTCTATCTGTCACAGGAAAGCTGCATTCATGAATCATCAACAATGTGATTGCCTGAACAGGGCCTGCACACTGACAACATCAGTTCCCATGCCAGTGTGGATGGGCAGATCTCACAGGTCCCCACCCCTAGATGAAGACCCACAAGCAGTAGATGAGTACCGAGAGAGGAAGAATCTGTTTTCTGCAAGGATGAGCACACTGATCGGGTGGTAAGCCCTAAAAACATACACATACAAGCAACAGTAAATGGACAGAGTAGGTTTTCTTTCTTATATGTTTTATAAGAAATATATGTATATATATATATATGTAATATATATGTTACATATATATATAAAACAAATGTTATATAGCATGTTGATAGTCTGGAGCCCTTGGGGAGATCATATTCAAGTAGTATAACTTCATTTGAATCATTTATATATTATATATTATACATGTTATATATTATATATTGTACATGTTATATATTATATATTGTACATGTTATATATGTTTCCTAAAATCTATAATATATAATATGTGTTATACATACTATATAATATATGTTATATATACTTATATTATATATACTATATAACATATGATACATACATATATATCTCAAATTCATGAACACACACACATATACACACACATATAACAAAAAGAAGGAAGGAAGAAATGATGTAAATTCAGTACTCATATATGAAATCACCAAACAAATAAAGGAAGAAACAAGACCCCACCACACAATCACAGCTGCTCCAAACTCAGGTAGAAATGCCAGCAGTCTATTTTCTCTGCTCCAGGTAGCATCTTCACTCCACTTTGATACTAATATGGGTCATCAGCAAACCAATACACACAGCAGATGTGGGAAAAAGAACTACAGGTGAGCCCACCGAGAGAGCCCATATTTTCGGTTCATGTCACGGGCTCTGTAAATTCCGTGGGAAGTTTCCAGAAAGGAAGGCTAGAATTCTTCCCCGCCTCAGTGAAGACTAGTGAATGTCATAGCAAAGGTATGTCACTGGGATGCCAATGTGTATTCAAAAACCTCTTAAAATGTAAATACAAAGAGTCACAGAACAGTGACAAGACAGCAAAGTCCCCTCTGTCTGAATGTGACCAGGTGACCTTGGGGGACATACCGGGGCATAGGTATCAATTGATGAGTTTAAAGGATGAATTTGGAAGGCCAGAAGGGGAGCTTTTTGAATTTTGCCCTACCATGGCTGACGGAATGACACCGGGGCTAACAAAAGTTTCCCTCAGTTTCCAGATAATTGAGCCAAACCCAGAGAGGTTTGTCCCTTGAGAATCATGGCACAGTTCTGCCAGGGCAATGGCTTGAATCTTCCAAATTACCACCAGGGTCCAATTTCCTCTATGCTGCATTTTAAAAACAAACAGAAGTAAGGGAATCAAAAAGTTAGCGGCGTGCCTAAGAACTCCTGAGCTTGCTGAAACGGATACTTTCAGGAAAGTCAACTCTCCTGAGAATTTACTGGGAACAGTAATACGCTAGCCTCAGCTGCCCTCAGCTAGAAGATGAAGGCAACACCTGATATTTGGTGTGACTTCACGGACATAGTCCCTTTTCTAGGGTAGCTCATAGACAGATATCTGTTCCATCTATCCCTTAACTACATATGGGCACGGTCCACACTGGAATCCCTTGACTATGCCCGAGCCATTCCTGAGGCTGAAGTATATTTCTTTTATGGTTTGAGAAATTCATAAATGCATATAAATGTGTTCCAGTCCAAGCTAGCCCCTACCACATTCTCTCCCAATTTCATGTAATCTATTTATTTGTATTTAACCCTCATGTCCACTTAGTACGGCCTGTTTGTGCGTGGCTTTACAACCACCTACCAGAACATGGGTAGCCTCTCGTGTTTCGGATCCCTGAAGTGAATGGACTCCCATCTCCAGCAGTCAACAATCGTCAATAGTGCCTTAGCTAATGGCGGGAGTTAATGCCCACACCCCACCTCCATGCTGGGGATTTTTTTTTTCTGGCATGATCTTGTGTGGGTCTTGCACATGCTGTCCGCATGCACAGCTGCTCTATTCTGTGTGGGAAACAGTTTCACTGTAGTCATTTGCTGCCTCTGGCTTTTTGCTTATCCTTTTAAGGCTGGGTGGAGAGTGCTCAGTAAGACTCTAATCTGTTAAATCTATCCAAGTCATGGTGCTGTGTGATCCCTGAGGAATTCACTTCCGAGCCAGCCTTCCCTACCTTGCAACAGAATGGGCAAGGGGAACCAGAAACAGAATTTGAGTCTTGGCTTGTGACCCTTGACTTTGAGTTTCAGGCTTCTCATTTGTAAACAAAGGATGGTGGATTTCTACTGTAGAGTTTGCGGAAGTGCCAGACATAAAAGTTAATCAATGTCCAGTACTTTGTAAGTTCAATATAGTGTCAGTAGTCCCTGGAGTGACACTGTGGCAGGGACCTAGAGTCAGGCATAGGGGATTCTATTAAGTCTTGCTGGAAGGCGACTCTCTGCTCGGTCTGGGTACAGAACCAACCGTCCTGTTGGTGTTCTAAGTGAATCCTGGCCTAGGTGATCTTCAGAGAAACAGGAGTTTGCACTGTCGTCCATGTGACACAAAGAAGGCCTCTTTTTCATGGCTGCTACTGAACAAGAAGCAGTGTATAGCTTAGCAAAGACCCAGTATTTTCTCAGCATTCGGCAGCCATGCAGGGTTGTTCATTCTCCTCTTCTCTTCTCTTCTCTTCCCTTCTCTTCTCTTCTCTTCTCTTCTCTTCTCTTCTCTTCTCTTCTCTTCTCTTCTCTTCTCTTCTCTTCTCTCTCTTCCTCTCCCCCCTCCCCTCCCCCTCTCTCTGTTTTTTCTTTCTTTCTCTTCTTTCCTTCCTTTTTTGAGACAAGGTCTCACCATGTCGCCTAGATGGCCTGAAACTCTCTGTGTAAGCCAGGTTGGCTCCCCAATTTATAGAGACACCTCAAATGCTGAGATTAAAGGCATACACGACTTCCTACCGCAGGATTGTTCTTGCAATATTTTCCAGAAGTTATTTGCCTAGTGTCTCTGAACTTTTCTGCAACCTCGTTGACTGTGCTGAGTCACTGAAACTCGTCTTGCTTGGTGATTATTTTTTTTCTTCAACCTGCCAGGTGCACTGATGTTTTCTGCTGTCTTCTGAGTTGAGATGCGGTGCCCATGACTCCAAGTGCCTTTCCTCTTTTCTCCTGCATAGCCTTTCCCTAAGAATTCCCATCTTGCTATCTCCTGACATCCTGGCAGATGGCTTCCCCCTCCCCACACACACACACACACACTGGGATGCTAACCAGACACAGAGCACGCACTGGCTCCGTCTCACCTGTGACATTTATAGCAAGAACCTCTTCAGCTTTTCCTGTTTGTGACCCTCCAAGCCCAGTGTTCGTGGGACAGTCTTCACAGACGACTCTGATCCAGTGCTTAGCATATGGCAAAACATCTGAGCTGCCAGTTCAGTATTTCTAGGCAATTGTAAAAATTGAAAAAAAAAAAAGATTATAATTTTAGGCAAGTAGGGGACATTGTGTGTGCCCACTAATGTCAGATGAGTTGGCTGAAATCAACTAGCAGCGTAACAAGCTGCTGCTTCCTTGGCTCACTTGACACTGATTAAAAGGTTTACCCTATCGAAAGCAGGAGTTGAGTAGCTAACCACATTTTATAAGTACTGTAGAGGGATTGAACTATCTTGTATAGCAAACTAGGGGCGATGGATAAAGGTATTGATTTCAGTTTCCCATTGCTTTTATGGAGGATATCATGGGTAAGCAAAACAATTTTCTTATTATTATTAGCTTAGCTTTGTTCCCTCTACTTTTATTGTAAACATTTTACATCTACAAAACCATTTCTAAAAACACATTAGACGTACGGACGCACTGGTAAGTGTCAATTGCTTTCTCTCTCGGTTTCCCCTTCATGGTATTGATGAGTTCCCTCATGTTAGAAGGTTCACCAGCATTTTCTTCCTTCGTCGCCTACCCCCCCCCCATGCTACCTTAAGTAAACGAAGCTCAGTCTGTTCCTCATGCCCTCCGCCTTAAACCTGGATTTTTGTCTAAGCATCCCTGAACAGATTTCTTTCAGCCACATTGATGCAATCATCTTGCCTGATGTAGGGTTCACATCCAAGTCGTTCCTTAAGTGTCCTTCACAGTTTTTTCTAAAATAAAATAAAATCCCAAGATTAAATCAAGGATCATTTATTGTGTTTTGCTACCCGTCTTGTCATTTTAACTAAGAAGAAGCCTGTTTTTTTTAAAAAAACTATAGCTTTGGAGGCTAGAGAGATGCCTCAGGGGCTAAGAGCTAAAGCGTACTCGTTGTAGGACAGAGAACCTGCGTTCTCTTTCCAGCACCAAACGGTCAGTCACGACCATCTGTAACTCCAGTTCCAGCGCATCTGAAACCCTTTTGACTTCAGCAGGTGTCACACAAGGCCACGCCCATATACACACGCAAGCAACACACACACACATAAAATAATTAAATCCAAAAGGGAAGAAATGCCTAGGACAATTGTCTCAAGTTGACTAGACTGTGCATGCATCTTCAGAATGCCCACTTGGTGTCGAAGGTGAAAGTCTGACTGACGGTCATCGGAGACTGCTTTCCTGTCAGAGTGACTGCAAGCAACAGACTGTCAGTCTTTAAGGTTTTACACAGACTCTATCTAAAGCTTTTATATGGAAACTGGTTTTCCTCTGTGCTAATAGTCCTCAGGTGAGGATAATTCTAACTTTGGGGAATGCCTGGAGATATCTTCAGCTCCTCACGTGGGAGCACGGCTACAGGCATCTTCTAGGCAGGGCCAAATACGGTCTATGTTATAATCCAGAGAACTGCAACCTATCAAGAATTGAGTGGCCCCAAATGTCAACGGTGCTGAGGTTGAATAATTCTTTCCCGTCACGGACTATATCACTCTGTTTATATCTGGAGTGCAGTGGAAGGTGGGTAAAGGAGCGTAAACATCATAAGCAGCCATGACGTCACCTGCAATGGCATGCCACATATTCAAAGGTCAAGAGCAAATTACCACCATCAGAATTACTGAAGACTTGGATTAATAAAGACCTAGAAAGGCTTTGACATTTTTCTGCTTAAGGGAATACCAATGTTGGCCTGTAGTGTTTGTTTGTTGTTTGTTTGTTTGTTTGTCAAGACCTCCCTCTTGGGTACAGATGAAAAGGAAGTCCCCTCATCCTTTTGCCGTTGCCTTCAAAGTCTTTGTGACCTAACTAACACAGGTCTTCACTTGTGGTTTACGAGACTCTACCTCCTTTCTTCCAGAGCTGCCACCCCAGGCTCAGGACCCTGCTTCTGCTGCCAAGCTGTCTCCTAAAGAGCAAGTGAGGTCACGCAGGCTGGTAGCAGTGACCACACCAGCCTTTTGACCTTGGGCTGGCTCCCTTGGTGCATTCAGTCCCCTGTCCTGTGGTGTCTTTGTGGGCCTTCCCCTAACAAAAGTCTGTTTGTTCTTTCTCAAAGCTTTTCAGGGTGTCAGAGACCCAGACTGAGCCGTGTTTGCATTCCTGGGGCTCCTGGCATGGCCTCAGGAATCCTGCAGCTGCAGGCTGAATGAGGCCATTTGATGCAGAGCTGTGGCCTCAAGTGGAGTCGGATGGCACAGGGTCCTCCCAGTCAGCAACACTGTCAAATCTTCAAGCACATTCACGCTCCTGCTCTTTGGGGGTTAAAAAAAAAATCATTTGCTTGTGTGAGCTCCCACTTTCAGCTGTTTTGTTAACAGAGCTGCAGGGATCTGGGTTCTGCACCCAAAGCACTGGGCTTAGCATTCTGTGCTCAGTAAACATTATTCAACCCACACAATAGAAGTCAGAGAGCTAAAACTGAGGCTAAGAGATTGGTCGGGTACTGTAGAAAGAGAAAACATCTCTTTCCTCTAGCTCTCTCGGCATGTCCTGCAGAGGCCCTCAGGGAGTAGACAAATGATGAATTAACAAGAAAAATAGACAAACAAATAAACCAAAGTTTACTAACAGGAGCTCTTTTTTTGGTTTTTCGAGACAGGGTTTCTCTGTGTAGCCCTGGCTGTCTTGGAACTCACTCTGTAGACCAGGCTGGCCTCGAACTCAGAAATCCACCTGCCTCTGCCTCCCAAGTGCTGGGATTAAAGGCGTGCACCACCACTGCCCGGCTAACATGAGCTTTGCGGACACCCATTGGAGCGCCAGTCATCCATTTATCAAAAGACAGGTAGAACAGGTGCTTACATGCATCTTAAGGTCAGAATACTTCATGTATAAGGGACAAGGTGAAGGAAAGGGCTCTCGGTTTCCAGAGACAGCAACTTAGCAAATGGCAAATGAGTCAGAAAAGGAATGGGGGAGAGTTTGTGTTCGTTCGTTCGTTCGTTTCAGTGAGGGTTGTGTAAGGGTTGGTACGCAAATCCCTGTAGGTCCATCAATGGGGGAACTGAAAAGGGCCTAAAAGTTGTCTTCCTTGATTAACTCAACTGATTTCAGCTCAAGGTAATCATCATGCCAAAGGGGCACCTCTGGGTGTTAGCATCTTCTGGTCCTGTTAACAGCATGCTTCTTTGTTGTCTACATGAACCCTCTGTAGTTCAAAAAAAGCAGTATTCCCTGAAAGGAGTGATTTTCCATTAAATCAGTACCATATGTTCTTTTATAAGCAAACCCCAGGCGTACTGTCCCCATATCCCTGAGCATGTAGCTGTGTGGCCAAAAAAGAAAATATTCTAAATGCGAAATAGCACACTCAACTATAAGGGAAGACCGGAAGCTCCAAGACTCCACACTCTTCCACAGTTAGCTCTTAAAATTTCCCACTTCTCAAACAACTTTACTTTCCCCCACAACCCTGTGCTCTGTGCTGACCCCAATCCACTTCTATTTGTCCAGCGAGCCCACTTTTCTCTTCTTGCCACTGTGCCTTTACACATCCTACTTCCTGTGACTCCCACCCTGCCTTTCTCTGTGGTGCCAACTCCCGTGCAGGGTGCATATCACACCACTCCCAAAACGCGCTACACACAGAACTACCTCCAGTTGCTTTTCACACCCTGTCCCAATTCAACAAGAATCCCTGGAAGCAGAATCTAGACACAGGTGAGTTTTTAATCCTTCCCATGTGACCCTAAACTCGCAGCCAGTTCCAGAGCCAGTGGCTTCAGAGGGTGTTTTGCAACTGTTGATGTGCACGGGTGTCACCTGGTGCCTTTGCAGCAGCTTCTGCATCCCTAATGGACTCCAGGAAGAGGCTGCAGACCTTGCTCCCAACGGCAAACCAGGAGGCTTTGGCTCCTCTAAGACATTGATTCTTTCAGTGGGGTCTCCAGGCTAGTGCTATTGGTTATTGTCTTAGGTTTTATGGCTGTGAACAGACACCATGACCAAGGCAAGTCTTATAAGGACAACATTTCATTGGGGCTGGCTTACAGGTTCAGAGGTTCAGTCCATTATCATCAAGGCAGGAGCATGGCAGCATCCAGGCAGGCATGGTGCAGGAGGAGCTGAGAGTTCTACATCTTCATCTGAAGGCTGCTAGTGGAAGACTGGCTTCCAGGCAGCTAGGATGAGCCCACGCCCACAGTGACACACCTACTCCAACAGGGCCACACTTTCTAATAGTGCCATCCTCTGGGCCAAGCATATACAAACTATCACAGTTATTATCTGGGAACTTGATGACAAAGCATAGTCTCAGGCTACACCTATTGAGTCTGATACCCTGGATTTACAGGGTTTAAGATGTCCTGCAGCTGGGCCCATGTGTACTCACATCTGAGAACCCTCAGCAGCATCCCTATCAAACACACTGTTTGAACTCAGAATCTTCAAGATGGAGGGTCCTTCCAGTGATTAAGATGGAAATGAATTAATTTGCTACCAAACCCTGGGATATGAGTCACATGTGTGAGCCACACACAGAGCAAGAAAGGTGGAGCCACCAGCCAGTGTCTTTACTGAGTCTCAGGCGGAAAGTTTTAGTCAATGGATTTAAAGCAAGTGGGGTAAGACTTCCAGTGTCACATTGTGACTAAGTGGGAATCATTGCAGCCACCAGACCACATCTAAATGTGCGGTGTCTGAGGATCAGTCAAGTAGGCTGCTTGTAGGTAGCTATTCTATTGGAAGGGGGCAGCTATGCAAGGCAAGAATCTGCATCATCCACACTGGTGAATGGGAGGAGATGCAAACTGGGAAACTGCGTTTACTGTGAGCAAGCTTGCTTCCAGAATGTGAGAGTCCAGCAGAGACAAAGCCTGATTCTAGCTCACTATGTTCTGAGACCAAGGCTATCTTCATTTCTTACTCTAACCTCTGTTCTGCAGAACATCTGATGCTCTCCCCTGCAGAAGAGCATCTGTCTGCTTATGAGCCTACATAACCCACCCTGGAGGAGGAGGTCTGTGATGGCTGGTCCTGTGGGATCCCCACCACCTAGCACAACAGCTGACACCTGCAAACACTTAAGAACTCTGTAAACGTTCGTTGAACATATCGAGGAATGGCAAAGGGCTTGGCTCAACCTTTTGGATCAGTCTGGATCATTTCTTCCCTGACTAGCAGAAAGAGATGGAGAAGACAGATAGAACATGGCTATAAAATACCACTAGGGTCACCTGGTACCTGAATCTGTCCCTGGGAGAGCTTGTACACTTGTTTTGTAATACAGCAAGATAAAGGGAGGGCTATTCCCAACATTCTGAACACCCTGCTAGAAGCAGATTCCAGGGAGAACCTAGCAGATTCATCAGCTGGTGTATGTAAAATCTGTTTTTTCCCTCCCAACAACTTAATTCCCAGCAATAATAACGCTGAGACTAATTAATAAATTAAGAAATGTTTAGTCTGTAAGCTTCAGCTTACTCTTCACACTTGCTCTTAACTTACTATCCCTTCTATTCTGGGTTCAGCTATGCGGCTGGTTTCCTTTCCTCTTCTTCTTACATTGGTTCCTCAGTGTTCCAGGGTGAAATTTCTACATTACTGACTATTTCCCAGAATCCTCTCTGTCCCTGCCGGATGTCCCACCTCCTATTTCCTGCCTCAGCTCATTGACAGGTGATGCTTATGAGAGATTCTTCTACAGCCGATCTGGAAGAAGATAGATAGTTGCTTCTTTTTCACCAGGGAAGACACAATGAGCAATGGCAGCTCTCCGCTCTGAGCCACAGAATCCCACATGTAAATTCTTCATCTCCGTTAAATACCAACAAGGGATGCTCAGTTCGGGTGCCTTAGCTGCTTTTCCTGTTACTGTGACAAAAGCAACTCAAGGGGGAACAATTCTGACTCGTGGTTCTAGAGTGGAGTCCAGTATCATAAGGAATTCAAGGTAAGCAACCTTTGAGGCAGGTGGTCATATTGCATTCCCAGTGAAGAAATACATTTATGGGGATGAATATTTTCGTTCAACTGGTTTTCTCTTTTTATCCAGGTTAGAGCCCTAACCTATGGAACAGTGCTACCCAGTGGATTCAGGGTGGGGTTTCCTTATTTCAACTGGCCTAATCTAGGTGGACCAGATGATCCATCAGAAGCATGCCCAGAGGTTTGTCTCCTAGGGGATTCTAGATCCTGTAGGTTGATAGTATAACCCACCATACCAGCCTTAGATCCAAGAGAGGAGGCTGAGGGAGGACAGGGTGAGTCCAGACGATGCAGCAGTGTTCCAAGTCAGGGCAGCTTGCTGAATCACTGGCTTCCCGTTAAGACAAAGGGTGGGCTTAGAGAACCCAGGATAGATGACTTGAAAATGAGTGAACCAGCTCTCTAGAGATCCATGTAGAATCAAAACAAACAGCAACCACAAAACCCAAAACACATACTATGAGAAGGAAAAATTTTGCAGAAGTGAAGAACCATGGCTATCATAAAGGCGTCAGTTCTAATTAGGATCCTCTCTATACTGCCTACGTACAGGTGGAAGCTTAAAAGTCAGCCAGGAGGGTGAGCTGGATTGTTACAGGCCGCAGAGGTGAGGAAGAGACACTTGGAGGCTAGGAAGGAGATGAAGGGCTAAAGGTGAGCGCGGCATCCTTTGTTTCACCTCTCTAGGCTGAGATGACATTACAGTCTCTTCTGGCTGCATGGAAGGACCACCTATATTCTTGATTATCTCCCTGTTTTAAAGCGTGTTCTCAAGCAAAAAAAAATAATAATGAATCATTATTAATCTACACTTTGGTTTCTCTAAATGAGAATTATGAGGCCCTAAGACATAGGTGATACGGTGGGGGCTGGGCAGGGGCTGGCCATTAAACTCTGCTGAGTCGAGGATCCTTTTTCCATCTCTGGGCTTCTTCAGCTTAATCTCCCCTGCCTGATGTTCAAAGCTCTGCTACTCCAGAGTTCCAGTTCAGAGGATGCAGACGGCTTCTCTGCCTTGGCTCTCCCAGGGCAGTGGCAAAGCTTCAGCACATTCCTGCAGGCAGCGCGGGCTCCTGCGCATGGGTTTGCCCGCTACAGGACCGTGCACTTGGGGCTGTAGAGGAAACACTCAGAGGGGCATGCCAGCACAGGAAGGCAATCTGTCGGCTTGTCTCTACGATGAAAAGCCCGGTCTCAAGGCAGCCACTCGGACACAACACAGGATGAGTGTGCTTCAGTGCTGATCCAGCAGCTGGGTTAGTGACTGGATTGAGAACAGCACTGGCGTGATGGTGATACTCCAGAGGTCTGCCCTTTAGACTCCACCTCTCCCAGGACTCTGCAGGCTACAGATGGCTGAGTGCCAAAGCGATCGCTCTCCCTGGGTCCTAGCTAAGCTGCTTGGGAAGCAGCCGCCGCTGCATAGATCATTTTCTTCGAATAGAGAGCAATTGCACAGCGCCCAGAGTTGGTCTTTTCCCCTCCCATGTCAGCCAGGCTGGCTTGTCTGTCACCTAGCCATTTGAGCTCAGTGTTCTCTCCTCACTAGCAGCCCTGATATAAGGTGGGAGGAGCGGAGAAGCCATGTTTGTGGAGCAGGAGTGTAGCCCCAATTAGGCCAGGCAATCAGAAGCCTTAATGGAGGAGCGCCTGTCAAACACAGTGGGGTGTCTGCTAACCTCTGATGCTGCTTGCTCGCTGTAAGCAGAAACCATAAGGTGATAGAGAGACAGGAATGGATGAGTCTGTTTCTTATGCCTCCTTGCCTCTGAAGAGTTTGACAGTACTGTCAGGCTTTCTCTGGAAAAGGAGTTCTGGAGGATATAGCTGCATTCTTTCTTGAGGAAATATCTAGAGCTTCATAGGAAAAAAAAAAAAGATGATAATGACGATGACGAAAATGATAATGATAATAATTTAAAAAATCGGGCTGTGTATTTAATGCAGGAATTCAGAGCACAGAGGTTTCACAGAGGAGAAGGGAAAAAAGTGCCAAACCACAAACCCATTACTCAGGGAGGAGCCGAAGGCAGCAAATGACAGCTTCCCCAACCCAATCTTCCAATGGACAAGAGGGGGGTTGGGGAGAAATCCGTTCCTCTGAGCCTACTTCCAGCTGCAGAAACTGCAGTCTCATCCCCTTTGTGCTGGACTTCAGGAAGAAGAAACATCCTTAGTGCCTGCCTGCAGGGACCTAGAAAGCCAAGGACTGTCTTGTGGGAACTCAAGGCAGAGCTTCATTTTGTCTCTTCTAGCAGAGTGATAGTGTCTGGCAAGAATTCTCACCAAAGCCCTTAAGGCTGGCATGGAGGGAGCCATGCTTTCCTGATGAGTGATGTCTGCCTTGGCTGTGGAAGGGGAAAGACAAGCCTCTTACACACCCGGAGTTTCATTTTCTATTTAGTTACATAGTTGCCTTTTTCACCGGTCCCTTTTGGATTCTGATCCTGTTAACCTGTGCTTCTCGGAAGGTTTTAGCTTAAAGGTATAGCAAAGCACGCAGCAATTATACATTTTTTTAGATCCCGTAGAATTGGACGAGTTCACGGTTCAGGTGGCACAGAAATTCCCCTCACCCTGTCCCAGACCTGCCTCAGTTACCAGAATGCCTCCAAAACTCACGCCAGAAAGGACAGACTCCTTTATTTTTAGGTTCAGCCTCCCCAAGTTAAGCAATCAAAAAGTCGCAATCCTATGGCCCAAATAAAGATCTCAGTGACTAAGTCCTGTCTTCAGAGTCTGACGCAAGCAGCTCTGAGCAGGCACCCAGCTTCCCGGTGGGTCCCCAGCAGTGGTGCCAGCTGCGCTGGGATGAATAAGGGAGAGTATCTGGAAGCAGAGCCCAGCTACCAAAGTCTTAGTGCCTGTGGGAGGAAAGATGAGCCCAGAAAAGATGACTCAGGCTTGGAATCCAGATAAAGAACCGAGTGAAAGAACGGGAGAGGCGGTGTAGAAGAGGAGACAGCACAGAAGAGAGGAAGGACTAAAATCTTTGCTACAAACACCCTGCTCTAGGAAGACTGAAATACCTTTGTCTATAGAACCTACAGTAGATTGGATAATACCACCCCAAACATGTCCACAGTCTCATCTCTGGTCCCCCTACCTGACAAAAGTGATTTTGAAACGTAATAAATAGACTTCAGATGGTGATAATATACTGTATTAGCTGACTGAGCTCAGAGTCATCACAAGAGAGGCAGAAAGGTCACAGTTAGTGAAGGTAGTGTCATTTGGAAGGCAGAGGTCACAGAGCTACAAAGTAACATTTGTAGGCAGCATCTAGAAACTGGAAACTAAGAACAACTTTTCCCTTAGATGCTCCAGCAAAACACAGTCTTAATGACCCGTTTTAGACTTCTGACCACCAGAATGATATGAGGAAGTGTCTGAAGCTTTATGTCATGAAGTCTGTGGAAACTGAGGCACACTCATCTTGGCTTACTTCCGAAGTACTGGCTGTCCACATAGTTTTGTTCCCATGGATACCTGTTCTTGGAAATGGGTGTTAAAGGTACTTAGAATGTGCCTTAGTTACACATTGCCATGACCTCAGCAGGGTTTCCCTCAGAACAAATTTTCTTCAGGTTAAAGGAATCCCAGGTACAAGGAAGTCAAATGCAAATTTCTACACGTGAGACTGCAAGCTTAGTACCTACCTGAGGACTCCGGCTGTCCTGGGCAGAAAGTATCTTTAAGATGGAGACTTCCTGAATTCTTGCCTTTATGAGCTGTACTTGCCCCAATAGGACATCCCACGTTCTGCAGCTATATTGATTGATTCTTTTGAAAACATTCAAATAAACTTCATTTATTTATTTATTTATTATTTATTTATTTATGGGGGTGAGCACACTTGGAGATCAGAGGACAGCTTTCAGGAGCTGGTTCTCTCCTTCTATCCCTGGAATCAAATTCAGATTCTCAGGCTTGGCACCACGCATCTTTACCCTCTAACCTGTCTTGTCTGCTTGTATTTATTTATTCTTAAGGCTACTTTTTAATTTTGTAGTGTTGAGATCCAATCCAAGACCACAAGCATGAATAGATGAAGTGCTTCACCACTAAGATACACCTTCAGCACCAGAGCTTTTAAATACTCTCAGTTGCCTTTGCTATGTATCGGTGGAGTTAGTTACCATGAAGGCTGTTTCAATATCAACCCTTCATCTATGACATTAAGAGAAAGAAATTATTTCAGTTGGGCATATGGACTAAAAACATCTAAATCTGTGAAAGCTAAAGGGAAGAGTGATATGTTTATAAAAAGATAAAGAGATAGGAGACATGTTCTATGGGGGTGTGGTGAGGTGTGGGGGAAGGGAGTGCCTCGGCGGGCCCACACTGAGGCATCCCTTCCCCCTGAGGGACCAGCCACAGGACGGTATAGTATAGAATAGAGTTTATTCAGGGCATGGGGAGGGGAGTCAAGAGGGTAGTAGAGGCAGAGAAAGGCAGAGAGAGGGAGAGAGTAGAGAAGTAGAGAGGCCTGCCGTGACTACGTGGAGAGAGGGGAGAAGGAATGGGGAGAGAGGGGGAGCAAGAGGAGAAGAGAGCAAGAGAGAGAGGCAAGAGAGAGGGGAGGGGGTAAGCAGCCCTTTTAATAGTGGGTCAGGCCCACCTGGCAACTGTGGGGTGGAGTTTAGACCAAATGCTAACAAACAGTATTGAACAGACTCTCAAAGAATCTGTCTAGGGGTTCGGTGACGCCAGGACAGAGCCTCCTCAAACCCTGCCAGTGATTTATACCATCTAACAGAGAGGCTTACAAGAGAGCTGTCTGAGACACAGGACTCAGAGATGTGTAAATGACTTAAAGAGGAATTTTTCGGTGGGAGGTTTTTTTACTATGCGAATCTTCCCCATGGAAAACAATGGGCATGGAAAAATGCCAAAGGGTACCACTAATTTTTATAAGAAATACAGTCTTTGAGATGGAAGACAAAATTTTTCCTGGCTATAGATCCTTGATATAATTAGTATAGAATAATTTAATTCTCTGTTATCTTTGTGTTGAGTTTTCAAATCGCATGTAAAGGGCATGTTTTACATTGATTATGAGAGAAAGGTCATTTTTTTTTCATGTGTGAATTCCTAAGAGATATGATTAGATGGCTGGATCAGGTGACTTTCTTTGGTGCCAGTCTTAGCTTGTCACACTGAGCTTTTGAATGCATGGACCATGGTACTCTGGTTTTCTCATAGAGAATTGAGACGTGGATGGAGCCAGGAGAGATAGCTTTAGTGTTGTGGGGAGACATTCAGACTGAGGCAGACCTTTTTTTTTTTTTTTTTTTTTTTATTTATTTATTTTTGATATTTTATTTACATTTCCGATGATTCCCCTTTTCTTTAGAAACCCCGTGTCCCCTCCCCCTCCCCGCCTCTGTGAGGGAATTCCTCCTCCCACCTACCCGCCCACCCATTCCCATATTCCCACCTTGACATTCCCTTTTACTGGTGCCCCTAGCACCCTCAGGCCCAAAGTCC
>CM052720.1:32722512-32734404 GCA_028551405.1 Uromys caudimaculatus | reverse complement strand
TGGTTAGCATGGTGTGGTGCTGCAGGGCGGGGCCGTGAGGAGTTTCCCAGAATTCCATCTCCTTAAAGAATTCCCATTCTCAAACTGTCCATTGTCTCTGATGACACAGATGCAGGGCCTAACTGTGGGGTTATCTGGCTTTCTCTGTCCCCCCTCATGACCATCTTCTCACTACCCAGCTATTGCCACACAAATACTATAAATAAATGGAAGGCTCAGGACAGCATCTTTATTATTGCTCATAGGCCTGTGCACCTGAGGTCTGCTGGTATAGACTCTGTATCTCTATTAGGCTGGTCCTAATAACAGAAGATGAGGAGATGCTGAAGAAAGCAAGACTTCTGAGGTGTGAGCTCAGGGCTTGAACAGTGTCACTTCCGTTGCATTCTGCCATCCAAAAAAAGTCACAAAGCTAGCTAAAAGAATACAGGAAATAGGGCTGGAGAGATGGCTCAGAGGTTAAGAGCACTGGCTGCTTTTCCAGAGGTCCTGAGTTCAATTCCCAGCAACCACAGGGTGGCTTGTAACCATCTTTAATGAAATCTAGTGCCTTCTTCTGGTCTTCAGGCAAACATGTAAGAGGCTGTAAGAGGCTGCTGTATACATAATGAATAAATAAATCTCTTTAAAAGATACAGGGAATAAAGCATGGTGGTAGACCCCAAGGGAATACTGCATGGGAGGACCCTCAAACCCACACCCTAACTGAATACGAAGAATGAGAGAGAGAGAGAGAGAGAGAGAGAGAGAGAGAGAGAGAGAGAGAGAGAGAGATTTGGAAACCTCCCCCCCCCCGCAAGCCAGCTCATTCACATCAGTCAGGAGTTCTCTTTACTGTAGTATATGTTATCCCAACAATGTATTGCTGTTGGCCATCAGCAGATCACCCACAGGTAGAGAACTCTGCCTATGGCTCATCTCTAGGAACGAGAGCATCTCACCACCCTGATAGTGGAGATCTCCTAGCCTGTGCTCTCTTCTGCACTCCAACCAGTTTCCAATCTCCTTGCCAGGGCCCACCAGACACCTGATTCTACATCATGCACAGCATGAAACCCAGATCGGTCAAACCATTGATTTTTTTTTTTTTATCTCTTTGCAGCTTTGTCAGGCCCTGAAAACATGACTCCAAAAACGAGAGTTTGAGATTATCAGGGGAAAAGATTGGAAGTTTTGGTCAGCCGTGCCAGAGATCCCTTGCTACCTTCAAAAGGGCAGCAGGTGCTGCCTCCCAGGTCTTTGCTGCTCTGTGGCCCGTTACTTTCAGAAAACAGAGTTTCATTTAAATGTAGCCTGAGCCACTCCCACCTCCCACAGGGCTCCATTAAGTACAACCCTATTCAAGCCTTAGACACTGGGATAGTTGCCTGTAGGTCTTTGAGAAGGGTGGAATTCCCTTCAAGAAATGAGAAGGATGGTGGATTCTGCTGAAATCTACAAGGTCTTGTCAGCTTTATGCCTGCCAATTTGCACTGCTTTAAAAGATATCACCATAAAATTTCATGTCAAAATTCAATTGGTCAGCGAAGTCTTTGCCAGGCTGGACAGTTTTAATCTAACTAGACAGTCATTTATTCTTCCCTTGTTGGATGTCCCTTTGAACTTCGTAAACCTGGGCTCATCTTCCTCCCAGTCCCTCTGATGGGGACTTGATGTGGACCCAGATCATGGCAAAAGAAAACAAAACATCAGAAAAAGCAAGACAATGACGATGATTAGAAAAAGCATATAGGACTAGCTGACTTCCTGATCCCTAATTTTCGGCGTTTTCTGCATATTATAATTTTACATATAGAAGTCACACCACTGGTTCGCGTTTGCACCGTTTATCCCCAGCTAGCGGTCCTGTTCTGGGAGGTTGGAGAATCTTTGCAAGGGAGGCCTAGTTGGTGAAAGTGGATCTTGGTGGGGCAAACTTACATCTTTATAGCCCAGACTCCCCCACTTCCGGTCCCATCTCTTCTTCCTGTTCAATTGGGATATGAAGGCTTAAGGAGTCATATACTGCCATGCCTTCCCAGCCACGGTGAATGGCATCCATTCAAACCATAAGCCAAAATGAACTTTTCTGTGGTAGCTTATTGTCAGGTATTTGGTCATAGAAGTACCAAAGGAAGCTAACACACTGCATATTCCTGCCAAACCTGCGTGAGCCCGATGAGCTTCTTGGTCCTCACAGTGACCTTGTAAGGTTATTGACGTTCGGACTCCTCCTTCATCCTATGTTCAAAGTGCAGTATTCTGTGCATGCAGAACTCTGGGGATGTGTCTCAATAAATACACAAGAAAAGAGAATCTTTAAAGCATCCATAGCTAATCTCCTGGGGAAACTAGGTGGTAGAGATAACAGGTTGGCGAAAGTTTTCCTATTTTCTCATATAGCCTATAAATTGGGCTGTGTGTGATCACAGAATTGCGGGGTTGAAAGCAGCTGTTAATCATACAGCTTGTCTTTTAATGTGCCTGAATGCTTACGAAACGTAGCTGACTTTAAATCGCATGCACATACGATGTATCTATTGTGGAAAACTTTTTATTTAGCCAATAAAAATATTTAAATCATGATCACATTTATGCTTCATGTCAATTTGACACTAGCGAGAGTCATCTGAGAGAAATTAATTGAGAAAATACTTTTATAAGATTGAGCTGCAGGCAAACCTGTAGGGCATTTTATTAATAATTGAGGGGAGGTGGTCCAACCCATGATGGATGGTACCACTCAGGGGCTGGAGGTGCTGGGTCCTATAAGAAAGCAGGATAAATAAACATGGGAAGCAAGCCAGTAAACAGTACTCTTCCATGGCCTCCGATTTAACTCTTGTCTATAGGTTCCTGCCCAGTTTCAGTTCCTGCCTTGGCTTCTGTCAATGGACTGTGACCTGGAATATTTAACCCAAATAAACCCTTTCTTCTCCAAGTTGCTTTGGTCATGGCATTTCACCACAGCAAGAGAAACTAAGACAAACCTTATTTTACATTTTTTTTAAATAAACAAGCAGATTCAAACATGTGAAGAGCTTCTCCTAACCCGCCAAGTGCTCTGTCTTAAACAAATCTGTTTTGTTTCATTGAACATTGCTGACCTCTTCCAAACACTACAAATGAAACACTGGAGGAGCTGGGGCATGGATCACATGTTCTGGATAAAGGAAAGAAGCAAGTATCAATTATGTAAGATATAATCTAGAGTGCATGTCCCATAGATAGGTAAGTGTGGTCATTTATACTGTGGAAAGTCAAGACCGGGGATGTGAGGCCATTGGAGCTATGAATGTATTTCCTTCTATAAGTCGTTAGCTTTTAGAAGCATACCAAGATTTTAGGTTGATATTAGACCCTCATAACCTGGTCCCTGACCACTACACACTTCCTCCTTCCACCCCTCTAATCCCCACACCCAGAGTCCTCTTATTAATATCATAGAACTTGTGAAAACATTACTATTATTATATAGAACACCCAGGGACTTCAAATCCTTCCTGATCATCTGTCCACCCACTCACTTATCACAGATACGTCCTGACTCTGTCATGATTCACTTTGTATCTTAGATCTACATTCAGATAGAACCCTGTCTATCAACTATTAGCCTGTGTCATAATCCCTCGTCTTCCCAGCAATTCTTTTCTCCAAGGCAAGCCTGAATTTTAAACATTTATCCCCGGTTTGTAGTACCGTGCATGATGAGTGAAAAATAAAATTTGATTGTGAACAAATGCACAAGTCCCTAAGCGGCTCAAGTGGACCTAAAGCCTAGGACAAATACAGGCTCCTCGATCTCACCTCGAGTCTGTGTTCCACAGAGATCTCCGGTTGCACATTAGTTTGAGAACTAGTGACTCTGCTCCCCTGACCCTTTCGCTGCTATAAATATCTGGAGGATTGATTGTCTACAGCTTTGGGTTTGGCAATTATTAATGTGTCTGCCTGGCTCTGTGCTTAACTGATACATGCAGTGAATGTGTACATGTGTGTGTGTGTGTGTGTGTGTGTGTGTGTGTGTGTGTGCTCGTGTGTGTGTGTGTTTTCACATAATCTGGTTCTTACCTCCTCCCCTAGAAGCCCATGCAGGGACTGAAACAATCCTTTCACTGTTCTCAGCACCTGGCACCTGCATGTACTCAGGGTAGGTGCTTGAAGAAATGTATGCAAAAGTCAAGGGGGTAAAGCAGATTCTCTAAAACATGTCTCTGCAATAGACCAGTCGGTGTTTAAACAAACCCAAGGCTACTGGGAGGAAAGAAGAAGACGAATTACCTTGCCTCTAGTAGGAACCAAGTAAAAGAAGATTCTCTTAAACATAGTCACAGCTCTCCCCAAGTTGGTCATCAACTCCCACCATTGTCCTTGAAGGAACATCTGGTACTACCTGAAGACCAAACTCACTGATTGACATTTGTTTAGGCTTTCCCCAATCTTAAACATCTGGGTATTTAGAAGTGTGGAAGAAAGATGACTGTTGATTTGTTGTTTACTGCATTGAGTATCCTGCTTCAGATATGCCTGCCCACTGACTCACAAGGGCCAAGAGAAGCAAATGACAGAAGCAGGCTGTGTCTTTACCTCCCTGGAGAGTATTTTATAGGAAGACACAAGCAGCGGTTAGAATAATCACAAAGGGGATATTAGAGGAGAAAAACAGATCCTGGTGAGAATCAGAGTATTCACATACATATTAAGTGAGAATTAATTATGGTGTTAGAAATTAATCAACCCACCTCACTTGTGTCAAGGAAGTTCTAGATATATAGTTTTATTTCTCTGAAAAACAAACAAACAGGCATGCCTGTCTATGGCTTCGACTTTGTCACCAGCCACACTTGGCCAGCATTCCAGCATAGCAGTTCAGTGATGGATCCATCCATCCAAAGCACTATGGGAGTGTCCGATATGTCAGTCTTCGAAGCGGTCTGTAGCCCTGCCTCCTCAGTGAGATGTTTGCCTGTGGTCTCAGATGCATCCCTGGAGGTGACAGAATGAGAAGATAAATACTAGGGTCTGGAGTGCAGGTTAGCACGGCTTTGACTAGGCATCGCTACATCGTCTTAACTCGTCCCTGCACAATTCTATTTAAATTATTTTTATAAGCTATTCAAAGGTATACAAACACTTCTGTTGAAGTATTAAAGACAGTCAGGGCCCAGGGTGAACATTTAAATGGTAGAAGGAAGAGCATACACCCCACAGAAATCACTTTCTCCAGAATCCTGTATTGCATGTGGGCACGTCATGAGGCAATGAGCCAGGCAGCCAAGATCCCTATACTCCAGCCCTGGAGGACATACGTCATTTCTCAAATAAGGACCATTTAAAAATGAGCAGTGGGTTGGATTTGGCAACTGGACTATGATTTGTGGTTCTGGAGTAAGAAGAAAGATCTAAGCTCTTGTACGTACTGTAGTAGTAAAAAGGGAAATGTGAAGATCATATAATTACCAAGAGCTAATATGTACGAAGTTATTAGAGAATTGCATCTGCTTTATCTAGCTGAGAAAAGAAAACTTGGGCGCGTAGAGTCATACACCTCACACCTCACACTGAGCTGAGTTGCAGAGTTGAGTTCAAATCCAGATAAATCTACTTCAGCATCCCCTCAAGACGATGGAACCGTGACAGAAAGTTTCTGCTTTCATAAAAATCAGGCAGCAGATCTGCAGGATCTAAGAACGTGGGTTTGGGAAGGAGGACCCTCACTTCGGTTGTTCGTTCTCCATCTCGCGAGATTTAAAGACGTGTAATGGCGACTGGGTTTACAAAGAGTCTAAATTTTCGACTACACAGGCAAGAGTACTAAGTGTTCCTCTCTAGCCAGATAACACTGGACATCCCTTAAAATTTTTCTGTCTGCAAAATTGAGAGTACAAGAGTATTACATTACATATTAGCATGTGCTATAAGAGACCATTTATCCATTCATGTAACTGACCCCAGGCCAGGCTCAAGATTCAGGGTGAAAACCACAGGCCTAGTCTCTGGTCTTTTGGAGCTCATCCTGTGATGGGCACATAGAGCTTCATCTGAGCTGGAGCAAGGTAAATGTTTTCTGGCTTATCAATCACATGGTCAACTTTAGTTATGGATGTAGATGAGCCGGAGAAAAGCCCAGGTCAGAAGCATTAAGTTGCACATATTTTAGTTTTTGATTGCTCACTTTTATTTAAATATTACAATAGCCCATTCACATTCAGAGATGACCCCAGAATGTCTTCATCCTCTGTGCTTTTATAAAACAAAGTTCAAAATGGCACTCTGTCTAAGGGGGGGGAGAGGAGAAAGGAAGAGAGGGGGAGGGAGAGAGAGAAGAGGAGGAAGAGGAGGAGGAGGACAAGAAGGAGAAGGAGGAGAAGGAGAAAGAGAAGGAGAAGGAGAAGGAGAAGGAGAAGGAGAAGGAGAAGGAGAAGGAGAAGGAGAGAACAGAAAAAGAAGAGGAAGAGAAAGAGAAGAAACCACAAACCAAGCAGCAAATTCAGCAAAGACTCAGGAAAGAGAATGTAACCAGAAACTTCCTAGTTGTTTTCTAAGGTTGTTTTTGTTAATCTTATCATTTATAGAGCATTTCTTTATAGAAAATTACAGAGATCAGTGAGTTTAAATAAACAACTGGACTCAATATGTTGACCTCTAAATTATACTTTAGTTAAGTCATGAAGCTACTTATTGGTTTTCAATATCCCATGATGTCTTTATGTATCAATTTATCTAGCATAAATAGATATTAGGAACACATCATGCCTCCCTAATTTTATACGAATAAGTTTCTTCCTCTGGAGTTTCCACTGTGGAAAGATTAATAAGATGTAAAGATTTATAGTCTCATGTGGGGTTTTTCCTATTAAAACTACATGACTCTCCCTTTTACACAAAAGTGCTCAGTGCCCAGATGCTGGTCAGTCTGCAGGCTCATCTCCCAAGCCAGTCATCTGACTGTGGTTTCTATGCCCTGTGCACAAAAGGGACATTTAATGCGAAGGCACTAATAGAAACTAGAGGCTGTTGTCAAGTTGTCAGCCATTGTGTTCATATTTATAACCACCACAGCTGTCTGAGGCTCGAATTAGCATCTTTGAAATAAGTTCAGCTCTTTCAGCTCGGATCTGGAGGCATTTAAAAGAGAACAACAAATGTTAATGTGAAGATCTTTGGTTGGATAGCCTTGAAAATAAAAATCTCTTCAGAAACCTAAGCTCTGTTGGGTTTGGCTGGCTTGTTTGTTGTTTGTTTGGGGGTTTGCTTTGGTGTTTGTTTGTTTCTGTGTTTGTTTGTTTTCAAATGTGGGATAACTTAATAAATCTCCTGTCTCTGACTCTGTTGCCTGACTGTGGATCCCATTCCCATAACTGGGTCTCCTTGACTGGCCTCAGTGGGAGATAATGAGCCTGATCCTGCAGTGACTTGATGTGCCAGCGTGAGTTGGGACCCAGCAGGGACCTCACCCTTCTCAGAGGGGAAGAAAAGGGGGAGGGACGATCTGTGATTGGACTGTAAAATGAATAAATAAGTTAATTAATGGAAAAAATATAAACCTCCAGTTTTATTTAATGAATATTCTGAAGCCTGCATTCCATAGGCACATTAATTAATGTACATGTACTCATATGAATTCATATCGTAACTCAGACATAGATGAGATTTTTCTCGGGGATATATTTACTCATCCAGAGATCCCCGAACCCAACAATTTGATTCTTGGATGCTTTGTCTGGCAGTGGAAAGAATAACCATTTCCTGTAAAGACAACTGTTCAGGTCAGCAGTCAATACCTCTCGTGGAGAAGCGAAGGACCAGCTCTCTCCTCCACGGCATTTCTCCAAATGCTTGTTACTGCAGAAAACAAGTCTGTCACGGGAGTCAGGAAAGCCTGAATGTTGACACAGACGAGCTGGCAGGAAGTCAGTCACTGTGCCAATCGCCCCAGGGGCCTGACAGCAGGCATTTCGCGTGATGCTACATAGATCCTTCAGCTGGGCCCCTGGGATTTGCATGGGGAAAACGCTCTGTGTTCGACTTCTAAGATGAACTTCTCGAATTGCACGGTTGCGAGACACAGCCAGATACCTGAAGCAGAGGAATTTGTTTACCAAATGAGAGAAGACAGTTGAATGTTTGATTCAAATGGTGAGTTCTTTCATGCCTTCTGAGAATTTCAACCTAATATGTTGAAGTCCAAAGCTATTAAGTAGATACATGTTCTATGACGTTCTGTTGTCCCCCTGGATTTATGTCATAAACCCCAGATGTACTACTGGGAAGACAAAAGGCCTGGCTTCTAATATTAGTCTTGTCGTCATTACTCTCTTCTACTTCACTGGGTATTAAAGCATAGGGTGGATAATATAAAGGAACATTGTGAAAATTTTCAAGTAACAACCTACCTAATAAATAAACATGTAATTTGCTCCCATGTGCTGAGTATAGACATCTCTCCCATCCAACCATTAGGACTGTGCCGTGTGCCAAATACATGACCATGGCATTAGAGATGAAGAAGATGGGTGTCAATATTATATAACTTTCCTCAGACTGTTCAGATATGACATGGAACACAGAGATTCAAACTCAAGCCTTCTCTGTCCAAATTGAGATCCCGTGGCAAGCCATTTTTCCATTGATATTGTCGAGGGCACCAAAAGCAAACTAACATAAAACACCAAGCTTTCAGGGGGCCAAATGCCTTCTTCACACAGCACGTCTCAGCCTTTAAAAGAGAGAACATTCTCTTGATTTCCTGAAGACTGGAGGGACCCTGCTAATATGAGGCTGGTCAGCAGAACAAGAGGAGGGCAGCTCCACCCCTGAACAACAGAGGAGACAGTGCAGGAGTGACTACAGCAGCAGAGGCAGTGGACTTAGGACAGCCACCATGTGTGTCCCAAAATACATCATTACCTGCAAGCATCTTAAGCCTTGACTCTTCACAAGACAGTGAACAATGTACAAATTGTATTCAGTGTGCCGGGCAGTGGTGGCGCACGCCTTTAATCCCAGCACTTGGGAGGCAGAGGCAGGCGGATTTCTGAGTTCGAGGCCAGCCTGGTCTACAGAGTGAGTTCCAGGACAGCCAGGGCTACACAGAGAAACCCTGACTTGAAAAACCAAACAAAACAAAATTTATAAAGTCTCAGTGGACATAAGGCCAAGTATTTCTAGAGACGTGGGCATAGGAAATGTCTAATTCTTAAGTAAAGACAATATCGTTGGATCCTGAAATACCCACAGAGGTACAGTTCAGACTTAGCTTCCCTTTGCCTATATCTCTTAATAGCCTTCCTATTTATAACAATGGACAACAATATTTTAGATCCTTGCACAAGGCAATAGAGTAATATAATCCAAATATTTCTGTGTAATAGCGTGGTTCAGTCTCAGGAAGCACCTTTCCCAGGCCTTTTGTATTTAATGAGCATGTGGATGCTCGTGTGTGTGTGTGTGTGTGTGTGTGTGTGTGTGTGTGTGTGTGTGTGAGAGAGAGAGAGAGAGAGAGAGAGAGAGACAGACAGACAGACAGACAGACTCAGACAGAGACACAAATACAAAGAGAGACAGAGACAGACAGTCAAGATAAAGACAGAGAGAACAAGCATATTAAATATTAAACATATTAAATGCCTGTTTACAGCTTCCACTCTCGTCTTTCAGAGCTGTCTATGTTAAGGCTGGAGATCAACTAACCCAAGCACAGAATCAGTGTAGGAGCGGGTGTACCATGTCTCCAAGATGCCCTTCTTTCTCAAGACTCAGCTATCTCTCGTAGGATGCTGCTGTCACTTCAGAACTGGTATCTGAAGTTTCTAGTTACCCAACAGCATGAGGCCCCAGGGAATAGCCCTACCTCCCAGCGGTTGGCTTGGCACGGTGTTGGGAAGAGAAAACCTGCCATGTCAATGACTCCTTTACTTATAATAACAGCTCCAAGATGGAGCCAGAATCCTTTTGTATTGCCTTGCTCCCCGGGAGCCTGTGAAACATTGTTTCATAGTCTCCCACCTCCCAGAAACCGCCACTCTCACACTTACCCCTGAGAACGCTGGACTTGCAGCTATAGAGAGAGAGAAGCTGGAAAACCAATTAGTTTAGAAACTGAATTTTTGTTGTTTGGATTGGAAATAAAAAAGAAATCAAAGCCCTGAGTCCCCTTTCTCCTTTTCCGTGCTTTCTACATTCTCCCTTAAATATGAAAGCAAAACCCAAAGTAGGAGAGTTCCCAGAGTGAGTGACTGCAGGGAAACTTCAGGGGAGGTATGGGAGGCGGCTTGAGCCCTGGGAAGGATAAAGGGACCTCAGAGCAACCTCCAGGTTCTGGAGGCAGGGGCGTTATCAAGAGTGAGAACTTGAACCAAGGTCCAGCCTCTGCTTGAGGAGGAGACTGAGCAAGGCGGGGATGGATAATAATGACTGGGAGTCAGTAGTGGATGCAGGCGGTCAGTTCAAGGGCTCTTCTCGTCATTCATCTGTCCTCTCCTTCCTTCTTCCTTCTCATTCTTTAGCCTTCCCCCGACACAGAGCCTAAAACCAGTCTCTTATTGACTAAAGCTACATCACCAATGCCTTGATCACTATTAATCATTTCCTTAGAAATTCTTAAATATACATAAATGTTATGAATCCTGGATCATTAGTCCCAACCCCAACTTCCGTAAAACAAAACCTAAATTCAATGCAAAAGCATATTTCCTCATAGGTTTTACACAGCCTGTTGCTGGGCGCCGCTCCTGCGGTTTCCTGGTACCGCAGACAGCAGTCTTTAGTAGCTGTTTTTATGGAAGAACAGAAAGGTGACAGACTACTAGGGTTAAAATAATTTCTTACAAAGTTTTAAAATTTATGCAAGTAAAGCAGCTAGCCCTCTCCAATCTCTCTCCAGGCATGGTTGTATTCAATCCTTCAAGTAACTAGGAGAACAAAGTACTAACTTTGTCTGTGTTTATACATCATCTTTTAATTCTTTAATCTTTGTTTCCTCATTCTAGCAATTCCATAGCCTCGTGCACTCTCCTTCCCATACTATTTATTTCTGGATCTTATACAAGCTTCTCTCCTATAAAGTAAACCCATCTATCGTTTGCTTGTATTTTATACATTTCTCTTCCTGGCCATGCCTTGTCTTCTCGAGATCACTGTAACTCTCTATCCTTGATGTCTCCAAGGTCACCTTGGCTAATTAATGCAGCAGTCATTGGACTGGAGGGTCCATGTGTCTCCTCATGATTCTACATTCAAGGCCAAGTCTCGCAATGAACTATTTCTACAAAGGACCACATAGGCTTTTATGGCCCTTATGTTATGGTGTCTAGATCCTTTCCCATGGCCCTAAAGGCCAAGCAGAAGGCCTGTTCCTCATCTTCCACAGCCTCATGACCATCTCCATTCCTCATTCCTGAGAACTGCATCTGTTTCATTTATTATGGCCTGATTAGCTCTGTGTAATGGGGGACGTATACTCTCCAGAAAGAGAGATTGCAAGTAAAATAGAAGAGACAGCAGGATCAGCTTCAGGCCAAAGCAACCATCAGCACACGAAGGGAGCAGCAGCCTGGTGGTGCTCAAGGGCAGGAACTGTGTCACACTGCTCCTTACCCAGCCATGCTGGACCCCTCATACCTGCCTTGATCCAGTACAGGAATGTCAGCCTCCCTTCTGACTGACCACTGTAGCTCCCAACTTCCACCCCCCCCCCGTCTCTCTCTGTGTCTCTTTGTCTCTCTGTCTCTGTATCTCTCTCCCATCTATTTCTCCTCTCTGTCTCTGTTTCTATCTCTCTCTGTCTCTGGGTCTCTCTCTCCACTCTCGCCTACCTGTCTCTCTTCCCTCTGTCTCTTCTCCCTATCTCTGTCTCTCTCCCCCTTCTCTCTCCTCTCTTCTCTCTGTCTTCTCTCCCCTTTGTCTCTTCTC
>CM052720.1:32646541-32714069 GCA_028551405.1 Uromys caudimaculatus | reverse complement strand
TCTGGGCCTTCCGTCAAGGAACCAATAGCTGAGAGGCTGCCTCTGAAAAAAATCTGCTTCTGAAAGAGGCAAGGGATCAACCTAAGGACCAGCAGACAACTGATTGTGTTGGGATTTCACTGTCTTTCCTTCTGGTACTAGAAGCTCAGTTTTCCTCTAGAAAATCCTAGCTATGTGTACTGCGGTGCACATGACCTCAAGTTGGTCCCAAGATGGCGCCTGTAGTTTCTGAGTGGGTGAATCCCTTTAAATGAGATTTTAAGACCAATTATAAGGGCATTTGGTGCTGCCGCTGGTCGTTTGGTCTAAGTGGGAGAACCTGCTTGAGAATAAATCGGCACAGAGCATAGCTGGCCAGCAAACAGAGAAAGAACCCCAAAAACATTTGCACAATTGATCTGTGTGTTCGTGCTTTTAATTTGGGGGATTGTAGGAGTCCATGAAGTCATTTTGCTGCATACACAAATGAGGTAGGGCACTGTTACTGCACCAAGGGAATCCATTAATAATGGGGCTGTCCTTCAGCCTCCAGTGAACACTTCTAATCTCTTAGCATTGTTTCTTTCTGCATCTCAGTTCCAAGAAGACTTTGCCACATTGTTACTGCAGGAGCGTCTTTCCACTGTGCCCTCAGGCAACTCATCAGTAGTCAGCGGGGGACTAAAATGACTTGCTGTTTGTTTGTTTGTTTTTCTTTCTGCAGTCTAGCAGTCAGTTTCTAGGGAGAAGGCAGTCTTATTGGCTGAGCGGGTCTAAGAAAAAGCAGGAAGTAGAGACCCTGTAATCCTCCTGAGGAGGAAGCTGGCTCTGGGACAGCACTGAAAAGTCATTTCAAACCAGGATGTTCTGAAGAACAAACCAAAGCCTTCCTCCAGCTGGCAATAAACCTCCAGTGCTGTACCGCAATGCTCGGAGGTTGCCAGTTCCTGCCGGAGCTGCCCAGCTGTGGCTGGGGATGCTGTAAGCCGGAGGGCTTGAACAAGGCTTTATAGGCGACCAGAGTGTCTGGATGCCAACCCTTTGATTTTGGTTCTGTTCCTGTGTCATTCCTGTTTCCCTCGCCGTGTTCTTTTACAGTGTTAGCCCTTGTCTTTGGCTAAAACTGGACCCGCAGAAAGGAGCCGCAATCAGAGCACTTGAGAGTCCCTAAATTGCTCTCCTTTGATTTTTCTACTTTATTAATATTTCAGCATGTGAAACAGAAGGAGGCATCTTTAATTTAACCACGAGACTATCGAATCTACTGTATGGGGAAATCTGAATATGCATCACAGCATCTAAAGCTGGCATTTCTAAATCCATTTGTGGTACATTATGTAGGAAATCATTTGGGTCTCGCCAGTGCTGGGGAAACCTTCTGCAGACGTTCCTCCAATGTGCTGGAAGAAAAAACAAGTGTGAAGATTTATCTGTACATCAGGGAAGTACATCAGGAACTAGCAACACTGCAGGCTATTGATAAAGATGAAGCTGGCATCCACGCTTGATTGGCTTTATGACCCTCGACTTCTGGGTCTCCTTGGCTACTTAATATGTCATCAAGTAAGGTCATTGATTATCAGTGATCTTCACATAAAAGAAACCCTATAAAACTAAAGACTTTATAGCAAACGGATTGTCCCCAGATATAAACAGGCAACTAATAAGCTACTTAGAAACAGCATGCAGTTATATGCAGCATTTTCTATGTGCCAAACATTTTGTACTTATTTGAATTCTTTGGTCCAACTACCCGAGACTGGAACAATCGGTTTCCTCATTTAATAAATGAAGAGATGGAGAGACAGAGGAACCAAGCAGACTGTTCAGAGCCAATTTCAGTGAAGGAGGGAAAAGAGATGGGTGAGGTCCCTGCACTAGTAGCTCATGGATTTATCAAGATCCCAAAACCGAGAGTTGGGGCGGGGGAGAGAACAAGCTAAAATCATTTCCTATGTTGCTGGCTTCAGACAACTCAGTAATGGGTTGGAAGGGGGGAGTGATAAAGACTGAATTGTGGGGATTTGTTAGGAATGTCTGAGGCACATTGTGGTGCACAGTGGTGTGCTGTCTTCTTACTGACGGCTGGACAATTGCTAGCATGCCTAAGATACTCTGGTGCCTTCTCCAATTCCCTCTCCCACACACTCCAACCAGGACAGACTTGCAATACCTTGGACTGCTTCTTTTTCTTCTCTCCAGGACTTTCCACATTCTTTTCTCTCACCCACTATATTTATTCATGCGTGTTCTCACCCAGTTCCAGATTCAGACATGAGCAGTCTTTCTCATGCCGTGACCTGTTTGGCACCTAAACAAATTCCCCTCCCCCCCCCTTGGAGTGAACTCCTAGAAACAACAACGGAATCCTCTGTGGCTAGATGGATACCTAGCATATAATAAGCACTTCGTTGATAATTATTAAACAAATGGATGAATTAAATTGTTTGTTAGTTACTGCCACTAAATATCACAATCAAAGGAGCGTTTGCTGAGCTAAATAGGACTATATAAAGCTAAAATCAACAGCTGTGGGATCGGTCCAGCCCTGAAGGATCTGACAACATCAAATATTGGCTGTAAGGTGAAGACAAGGATCCAATTTGGAGGTTTATTATCTAGAAAGAGTATGATGTGGGTACTTGGGGTTTCCTCATACCTTATAATTGAAAATATCCTATATTACAGTGTTGGGGTGTGTATGTGGATAGGCAGATGGGTCAGCAGTTAAGAGTGCTTGCTGGTCTTCCAGAGGAACCAAGTTTAATACCCAGAACCCACACCAAGTGGCTCAGAACCCCCTGCAATGCCACTTCCACAGACTCTGGCACCTGCAAGCCAGTGGAGCATGAGAACCATGTATGCACACATACATACATAAAACACAGTAAATATTTTTTAAAAAAAAATAGCCTGTAGTATGACCCATTCTCGCTCCATACACACCTAAAGTAATATTTTCATATTAAATTATCTTTATTATGTAAGGCATATTTGCATTTCTATTTTATACTTATTTTATAAAATTTCATTACAATGCAGATAAAGAGCCTCTAAATTGAATCCATGTCTTTCTTTCTGATGGGTTTGAATACCCGCTTGTACGGATGAGACTTTTGTAGTTTGGATATTCTAGAATCAGACCCCCTGGCTGGTTCTTCCATTCGCTGGTAACACAACTTTGGCCCAAGCACCCACCATCATAGTCTCTTTCACAAATTAACTGTGAACATTCAAATCCAGCTCCCTGGAAATGGCAGAGCTTGAGGTAGCCCTTGTAAAATGAGAGGTGACATCGCAGCAGGTGTGGGGAGTTAAAAGATGGCAGGGTTTGCTATCAGCTACAGCCACTACTACCCACGATTCTTGTCAGCTGAAAAGCTACGTGCGGTTTCATCTACTTGCGAGCCTCAGTTTCTTCAGTTTTAATAAAGTCAACTCTACCATTCTCTGCAGAAAAATGGAGTGCATATACATACATCATTGTGTGTCACAAACAAGTGCTTAGGAAATGAAAGCTATCTTGATTAGACGGGATTTACTTATAGGCTATGTGAGTCAGACCTCAATCTCTTTCGCAGGGCCTAATTAAATTTGCAATTTGTAGTCTTCAGTGGATGCAGTTTATAGTCGCATTGAGAGTGTGAGAGGAGAGGCACCACTGGATCTTTCAGTTATCAATCATATTTTAGTATTCGAGTTTGTCCAACATAATTTCTTCCAAGTTCCTGGCAATGTAGTTTGGCTCCCCCAGGCTAATGAAGAGCAAATTTGCCTCACCTAGGCACCGTCAGAATTTCCTGTTGGTCTTTGGACAAGTACCATGAAATATCAAATGGGGCCAATTCCGTAGCACTGTTCATTTCCAAGTCAGCTTAATTGCTAAGGCTGCCCAGCTCAGTTCTGGGAATGTAATGCCTGCTGCTGTCTGTAGTCCTTCCTATTTCTGTCAGTGTGGTCCTAAAGAGAAAGTCATACTCCATGCTCCCTAGGGAACCACTGAAGGTATGTTTTCGGACTTAACCTGATATGCTACTTCAAGTACTATTAAGCTCTGGTTACTCTGAAATTATTCCATTTAATAGTTCCCTTGGGGATGCTGTGGGTCAGAAGTGGAACACAGCTGTGATCCTGGAGGCTTGGTTCACTGACAGCTGGAACATGGGTATGGCAGAGCCAATGAAGTCAGAAGGCCTTGCTAATACTGTTCAGTGCCCAAACAGCCTTGGATAAGACCTGTCCTGCACATGAATTACAGAGACACAGAGAGAATGAATTTATTATTTTAGACTTTGGTCAATTAAAAAAGTCCTTAAACTGAAATATGAGGAGCCCAGGAAGCACCAGAAAGGCGATTTCATAATTATAATTCCCAAAGAAGAGGTATAATTTCACATACCAAGGAAGTTCTTGGGCAGCTCTAGTTATATTTAGTGATATGTGAAAAACGCATTGGGAAAACTCAACCATTTGAAGAGTTTATCAGTTGTCAGCAATAGCAAGCCTGCTGTATGCATCAGAGCTGAATTTGAGTTACTGCAATAGATCAATTGGTTTCAGGGACCCCCTTACTACATTTAGTTCATTTTCCTCATTTGTAAAGCTTATGTTATATTTAAAAATTCACAGTGAAAGGACAAACAGTTCTCAGATTATATCATGGTCATAAAATCACGTGACCGAATTCTGAAAATCCTAAAAATCTATTATGATCGAGTCAACATCCTTTTACACTGGGATTTCATCCCAATGATCTTTGCTTCTAACATAAGGGACATTCTGCCTGGAGAAGTCTTTAACCAGAAAAGCTAGCTTGTTGCTGATGAGAAGATAGAACAATGAAAAGAGCAGTTCAATAAAACATATGCTTTTAAATATTCTATTCATTAATGAGAAGTGAGAAGGATGAAAAACGGAATTTTCAAGGCTCTCTCAGCCTGTCATTTTATCCACACAGAAAATCTGCAAGCCACCATTGCAGTTACTAAAGGAAAGAGATGCTTTTAAAAAGGATTTATTTCTTGCTGGTGTACAGGACTGTTGTCTGAGCTAGCAGATGTTGTCTTCAGGAGTTCAGACAGATCTTCTTTTGAAAGACCATCCTAGCTGGGCTTGTTGACCATTGACATCTCTGAAAGAAGGAGGAGAAGGAGGAGGAGGAGGAGGAGGAGGAGGAGGAGGAGGAGGAGGAGGAGGAGAAAGAGGAGAAGGAGGAGAAAGAGGAGGAGGAGGAGAAAGAGGAGGAGGAGGAGAAAGAGGAGGAGGAGGAGGAGGAGGAGGAGGAAGAGGAGGAGGAGGAGGAGGAGGAGGAGGAGGAGGAGGAGGAGGAGGAGGAGGAGGAGAAAGAGGAGGAGGAGGAGAGAAGGGTCATGGAACCCTCACCTGAGTATCCCACCACACCTCCCAGAGAGTCTTATGCAGTTCCTTCTCTTTAGAAAACAAACAAGGCAGAAAATCAAAGAAACAAACACACAAAACAGAACAAAAGAAAACGAGAAGAAACGAAACCTAGAAAACAGAATGAAATAAAAACATAGTAAAAGCACAACATACACTCATACTAAACCCATAAAAACACAAAATTGGAAAACATACATGCAAAAGACATGTGAGATAAAAAAATGTCCAAACAAAGAAATATAGGTCATTAAAAAAATCATGGAAATACCTCTGACTTCATTTCGTATTGGCCATCCACTGCTTGTCATGGGGCCTATCCTTAAGTGTGGTTTATCTACCCAGTGAGACTCCGTTGGGGAAAACCAATCTTTACTTTGTAAGCAGTTGCCAACTGGAGATAGCTTCTTGGTTGAAGATAGAAGCTCTTGCTCACATCTCTTCTCTCAACACTGGGACCCCGAGGCTTGAACCTATGCAGGCCTTGCAGATGTTGCCGTGGTCTCTGTAGGTCCATATGTGTATCCATCCTGTTGTGTCTGGAAGACACTGTGTCTTTGATGTCCTCCATCCCTTCTGGCTCTTACAGTCTTTCTGTTTCCTCTCCTGCAAAGCTCCCTGAGCCCTGAAGGGGAGAGCTTTCATGAAGATACTCCATTTATTACTGAGTGTTCCAAAGTCTCTAGCTTTCAGTATGTTGGCCAGTTGTGGGTCTCTGTATTAGCTCCCATCTACTAGAAGGGGGAAGCTTCTTGGGTGATGTCTGGGTAAAATATGGTCTATGGGTATAACAAAATGTCATTAGGGGTGATTTTACTGCTGTGTTCCTTTAGCAGAACAGTAGTATTTGGGTTTTTCTGATCGGGTTCTTGGCTAACTGATGGAGTGGACCTTAAATCTAATCAGATGGATTGTAACTGTTTACTTGTTCCTACAACATGTGTGCCACTATTACGCCAGCGAATCATGCATGCAGGCCACAGGTACAGACTGCAGGGTTTGTAGCTGGGTTGGTGGTTCCTTTTCTCCTTTGGTAATGTGCAGCGCACCTCCCAATATCACGAACACTACTCAGTAGGAGGTTCTAGTTAGCCATCGGCTCAACTTCTCTCTGTCCAGTGAGATATGTAAGCATTGTCTTCATCAATAGGGTCTTATTATCAGTTTATAGAGAGCAACCAATAGCCTTGTCAATAGCCTGGGATGTTTGGGGGTTCCCAACAACTCAATTAGTTGTCACCTGTTCCTGGCACTGGAAGCTTCACTTGGTGGCAAAAGATGTTTAGTTGGGGCTTTGCCTCCTATGTTATTTGGTGACTCCATTTAGATTTCTTTCACATATGCATATATTTTAAGAGGCTGCTACAGTATTGGGGTTCCATATGACCCCTAAAATGGGTCTTAGAACTAATTGTCACTCCTCATAGTCCCTCCCTGACTCCTCTCCTCTCCCCATTTAATCCTTGCTACTGTCTCCCTACTCTTTCTTTATAACTGTATATTCTATTTCACCTCCCTTGAGCGATCCTTACCTCCCAAATTTTACCTACATGTTAAAATTAGGGCCTCAGGTACTTAGAAAGTTGACAGCCAGGAAGCAAGGAGATATCTAGTCCTAGTCAGTCTTTCTCGCAGGGGCAGCGCTCGCCTTGTGAATTCATCTCCTACAGAGAAGCCTCAGCATGTAAGAGAGATACAGAAATCATATATATATGTGTGTGTATACATACATATATACACACACACATATATACATATACACATACATATTAAAATATATGTTCATATACATATATTTTATACACATATATTTATAAATATATACATATATAATAATGTTATACATATATTTTAATGATGTCCATATATATACACATATATACATTTGTATATATATTGATAACATTAAAATGGTTACATTGTCAACCCCAATAATCAGAACAGACTGCAGACTGCAAAAGCAATACGAGAGTGAGACTTCAATTCCCGAAACAATTACTGGATGTCTGGGAAAAGGAAAAAGATCAAAACAATTGATTAGCTTCTGTGAACAGAGATCATTGAACTGAAGCAGAGAGAGAAAACCTGAAGATTATGTAATACAGTCCCGAGAATTGCTCTCAATCTGGTAGGTTCAATTTTATCTTCCTCTTGGGCAATGTGGGTTACAACATTTCATCTTGGTCCAGACAAATGAGTTTAGTGGGCCTCTGTTGTTCATTCCGACCCCAGCCTGGCAGCACCTTTTATTTGCTGATTTGGCTCTTTGGTCATCTAATTCTGGGAAGTCGGCGCCATGTAGGTAGATGATGTTGCTACTTTAGGTATCTGAAAAGGTCTATTAAATTCCCTCCTGCTTTATACATCCGTTGCGACAGGTTAAATTGTATTAGTGCCTTTGAGTCTGATCATTTCTGAAGTCCTCGCTTTCTGTTTATGGACCTGAGGGACCATGGTTGCTTCTTGCTTGTCAAGAATCTTGGGATTTCTCACACAGCGGGGATAGAGTTCAAACTCATTTACACAAAACAAAAGTTTATTGGCTTATTTGACATGTATGTTCAAAGGGATAAACATTCAGGTAAGTGAAATGCAGAGGTTTCAAAAATTTACTGAAGATACCGCACTCTGCCTTTGGGGTCTGCCTTGCTGGGGATGCTGCACTCTGGTCCCAGGCTCTGCTTGGCTAGAAATGTCACTCTACTGTTAGGCTTCACTCTGCTGCATCAGTATCTCCATTTTCATGTCGGCTTTCCTTTTGTCTTGATAAAACGGTTGCTATAGATCTAAATCAGTTCTAAACTCTCAATTATCCCATTAAGAAAGAAGGAAATCTATTTTCAAACCTCCCCCAAATCTGGTCCAATATCTAATTGTTTTTATGTCAGATGGTTAAACTTGAGCTAAGTGCTGAATCCAGAAAAAACAGCGCTAATGATCGGCGTTGAGATTTGGATCATCCGACCACACGGGAGGGTACCTGGAAGGTGGCGCGGCTCCTCCTAATTCACGAGGTTGAAGAACTCAGAAGAGATGTTTCCAGAATAAGATGGTGGTGGTACTGACATCAGACGAGGAAAGAAACGGAAGCTAAGCGGGAAGATGGGACAAATGATACTCAGACATTTCTGAGGGATTTCTTTTGCATTAGCCAACCATTCCGTTTCCCAAGCCAACCTAGTGATTAAGCAATTATCGGTGACACTGATGAAGATGTAGTATTTTTAAACCAAGCTATTCTGAACGTATCCCATCGTTCTGGTTTTCTTTCCTCCTCCTCCTCCTCCTCCTCCTCCTCCTCCTCCTCCTCCTCCTCCTCCTCCTCCTCGTCCTTCTCCTCCTCCTCCTCTTCTTCCTCCTCCTCCTCTTCCTCCTCCTCCTCCTCGTCCTCCTCCTCCTCCCCTTCCTCCTCTCCTCCTATTTTTAAGGACCTGTTTGATGGAGAGGGCCTACCTTCACAATCTAGGGTAGTGTTCCCCACGTTAGCCTCCGCTGGTTGACAACCTTAGTGCCGTCTGTGACTTTCACATCCATTTGCAATGGAATTTAACACAGTCCCTGTCTGTTCCCTTGTATGCTTGGGTCTCCCTTTAAAGAGCAGGTTATTCAGCCACCTTCAGAACACGTTTTGGCTTTTTTAAGGTCATGGTTTCTTTCCAAGTAGTCCAGTCTGTGATTAATTATAGCAGAGATATTAGAGTTAGGGCAATTCCGTCCAGAGTGGGAGCAGGCCATCTGTTGTGGTTCTCTCTGTCATAGCCACCAAGACTGAGATTTCAGGCCTGTGTCTTTCAGGCCAGATTTCTGTCATAGGGGTCAGCTTGGCACTGTGGTCTGAAGGCATCCTCTGTGGATTCCCAATTCCCTTCCCTTTATTATTTATAGAAGATATTCCCTGTAACCCACTTCTTCCTCACCTACTATATCTGAGTCTGGTGTCTAGAGGGGCCCAACGAAGAGTAGATAAGGCACAGAGGTGAAAAGGAGCAACTATTGTGGGCCGTCCAGGTGTTGTTTGTATTTTGATGCTAATTCTGCTTCCTCAAGAGGGGCTGCCCCAAGGAGGATTGGATCATATACGCAGGTGATTTCATGTGAACCTTTCCCCCATTTTAACTGGTCAAAGAAAGGCTAGAGCCTGGGATTGGGCAGTGGAGGGAAAGGTGGGGCTGGAGGTTTTAGAGAGGAAGAGAAGGAGGAGGAGAGGGAGAAGACAGAGGAAGACGGAGGAAGAGGAGGTGGAAGGAAGCTGGAGCAGAACCACGTGGCCTGGAGAGGCCATAAGTAACAAGGGATCTAGAAGCCAGGGACTAGAGTAGAGTAGTGGTAGATCTGCCCAATGTAGGCGTAGAGCTTATAAGTATTATAACTGGGTTGTGTGTTCTTTGCATGGGCTTATTTGGGTTGGAGATGTACTGCAACAAGCAAGACCCGCCTTACAATGGCTTTGTGTAGCCAGAGTGCAAGATTGTAAGACGTACCCGGGCATGTTCCTTCCCTGAACATGCATTGCTGGGTGCATCCGTCAGTGCAACCTAACCTCTGTAAGAAAGTCACACGTTTCACTGGCCTAATACAGCAACCATTCTTCTTCTTTTTCTTCCTGCATTTAACAGGGATGCCAGTGTTTCTGAAAGGTGCCTGTCCTAGGCGCTCCAATCCATGCAGTTACCATGCAATGTATTTTCTTCAAATTTATTAGTCAGTAATTTCTAAGACCTTGACTGCCCTCCCTACAGACTACAGCTTGGGAAATGGACCGGTGGGGGGCATCATGTGTGGAAAAGTTTTCTGGCTAAGGGTAGGAATGGGTATATCTCATATTTTGGGTAGATAACTGTGTCTGTCCATCAGTCAGTACCTGTGCCTTGAAGGGCTGGATAGAACACAGGGAGAAGGGCCCAACTCAGCCAACAGTGAGGAGGAAATACTGATTTTGTGTCCTGCACAGTTTAGCAGCTCTTAGGTAGTGAACAAGTGTTTGGTCAGTGTGATGGTTTGTATATACTCGGCCCGGGGAGTGGTACTATTAGAAGGTGTGGCCCTGTTGGAGTGGGTGTGGCCTTGTTGAGTAGGCATGTCACTATGGGTGTGGGCTTTAAGACCCTCATCCTAGCTGCCTGGAAGTCAGGATTCTGTAGCAGCCTTCAGATGAAGATGTAGAACTCTCAGCTCCTCCTGCACCATGCCTGCCTGGATGCTGCTATGTTCCTGCCTTGATGATAATGGACTGAACCTCTGAACCTGTAAGCCAGTCACAATTAAGTGTTGTCCTTATAAGAGTTGCCTTGGTCATGGTTTCTGATCACAGCAGTAAACCCTAGCTAAGACAGTCAGTCTTTGCACTTGGGATCAGCAGACAGGCTCAAACTTGAGCTTGTTGATGTCCATATGTGGGTTCCTTATCTCTAATCTTCCCTGAGGTCTGTTTCCTTCATCCAGTGGTGAAGGACTTAAAAAATTGTCCATGGCAGAGTTGTTACAAAGTTCCTATGGGCTGGAGCCTATAGTAAATGTAATTAATAGTTGCTGCCTGGCAAGCATGTGTAAACACATGAGTTATAGAAATTACTTCATCTCTTCTCACTGAACCCCTAAGCAGTGGTGGTGTTACCCTGGATGTCATCATTTTAGGCAAGAAACAGAGGCATGGGGGCCCTAAATGTCTTGCTCCAAGTATGAGGTCATAATTGATGGAGCAATGACTCACCCCAGCTTCAGAGGCAACGTCCCAACAATACTATTCATTATCTGAAGTCAGCTGGGTTCCAACTGTGGCATCTGGTGTCTAATCAATACCTCCCTAAGCTGCAACACAGGCTTGGGAGAAGTGTCCAAGAACAGAAGATGTACGGATCAGTGGTCAAGCAGCTGATGTCAGGAAGGGTTCAAGCAAAAATCATTAATGTGGGGTGAAATTCTACTTCCTAGTAGAAATCCACAGAAACAAAAGCAATCCTCCATCCTGACGATGCTTCAGAGACTAGAAGCCCAGAGAGAAAGGCACCGGAGACCTAGATATCAGGTCTCGGGGTCCCCAGGAATGAACTCAACCTGGAATTGACCTGGGAAGTGGCTGTGTTTAATGAGAATACAAAAGGGGATGGTTTTAGGACTGGATTGGATCGGGGCTGTCCCAGCCGTGTTTACCAACCAAGGTAAACTGGTGTCCCAGTGATTGTATGTGATGTGTGTTCTGTACACACGGGCACACCCTTCTTGGGTGCACTAATCAGCCACTAATTAGTGTATCTGGGCTAGTTTTAGGATGCATTCTTCAAGGGGCTCTTCAGATTCTAAAGCTTCCCACAGCTGCCTTATCTAGAGAGCAATGCAAAGAGAAACAAGTTTCTTCTTTTTTTAGCGACAGCAATACAAAGTAACAATAAAAGAATCCATTTGAAAAACCTTCTCTTGGTATCACAGTAGAAAAGGAAGCTGCTTTGAAGAAGACATGCTAGATTTGAAAGTGAGCAGTGATTCAGATGCCATCTTTAAAATATGCAGAATCTGGACTGGGGTGCAGCTTCCTGGTGGGAGGAGGTCCATGGTTTGATCCCTAGCACTGCCAAAAACCAAACCAAAACAAAATATTTCTAGTATATAATAAGCACAGCAGCATCTACAATCACTAAGCACAGAGCATTCTTGGAAAAAGATTGTAAAAGAAATGAGCCACTAGGTAACTTGAGGCCCAAGGCACAAGTGTAGCAGAGGTACAGCTCAGTCTCAGGTTCCGTGTGGGTCCTCCAACAACTGGAACCGGGCTGTCCCTAAAGCTGTTGGTTGTCTGGGAACCTGTTCCCCTACTGGGCTACCATGTAGAGCTCAGTGGGAGAGGATGCGTCTAGCCCTGCAGAGACTTGATGCACCAGGGACGGGATACCCAGGGGGCCCCCACCCTCGCAGAGGAGAAGGGGAGGGGCTTGGGGGGGGCATTGTGTGAGGTGGGGACTGGAAGGCAGGGCAGTGATCTGGATGTAAAATGAAACGATAAATTAATTAATGGGGGAGGGGCTCACATTTACTTCTTTCTTTCCCCCTTCCCCATCTTTTCTCTACCCCGTTCCTTCTCTCAAACAGAGTGTGAAAAGAAAAACCTGGTCAGGAATTGTTAAAGGAACGTGGAGTCCTCACCTCTAGCTAGCATCCTTGGAAGGAAGCATGGGCCAAAGAGAAGGATAGAGTCATTGTTCTTCGTGTTGTGTGTGGATAAAACTCACAGAGGGGTTAAATGTGTTTTAGAGGAGGCCAGGGGTGTGTTCTCCCCAACAGACTCTTCAGCTAAGGAGAGAAGAAAAACTCAAGATTCCAGTTTGTGAAGCTTTTCTGGGCCTGATATTTCCTCTATAGAACAAAGTTCTAACCACTTTTAGAAGTTAAAATTGTTTTTTAAAAGTAGCTTGAAAAAGTAGTTAAACATTTGCAATATCCTGGCATTGTTGTAATATAGTAAAAATTTCATATTCGTGGGCTGAATGTGGAGAACCTGTCCACATCCGACACCTTACAGTCAGGCAAGAATTATGGCTGCTGCAAACTCACAACCCATGAGTTAAAATTATCTGCAGAGTTAGCTGAAGGACACCCAAAATAATAATGTTAACAAAATGCTAAAATAAGATTGGGGTGGGTGGGAAGCCACTTTTCTCATTCATTTTCTAGGCATTCTTTTATGAGATGTATCAAATTAGACATTAATATTTCACTTGCACAGGACAACAAACGCTTCTCAGACACTGGGTCCCTATCAATAATAGCAGACAGCTCTTGCCATGTGACACACATTGTTCAAACAAGCATCTCGCTACTTCCTTACCTTGTACCCTCCCCTCCACACACACCCTTTTACAGAGCAAGACACTGGGGCCTGCGGCCAACGGAATCAGGCTAACATAGTGGTGGCTGTGAGGGCTGACTTGTGTTTTAAAAGTCCACATTTCTCCCACTATGCCGTCAGGCTCCCACTTTGGAAGTAGGCCTTATCCCAGTGGGAAAGGCAAGAGCATCATTTGGGAATTATAAAGAAATCTGAGGCAGAACAAAGCCTTTTAATAATATATTGAAAGTTTATTATTTCCTAGACTCCTGAAAGCTGTGGTTTTACAAAACCTTCAAGAAGCTTTAGCAAGCATCCACGAGGTATAATATAGTTTCAAAATTCCTTGTCTAGGTGACCTTAAGTCACGTGCCCTGGCAGTGTTAAATGTGCCTTTACTAATCTGAAATTAATTTAATATTAATAGAGAAGAGTCCCTGTGTTTAGAAGGTCTGATTTGCTTTTCACTCTAATAAAACACCTGGAAGTTTTACATGATGACATAGGCCTTTATTCGAAAGACTAGGTCTGAGGAGTGAATTCTTTGACATATTTTCTTGACCATGTTTGAAATCTAGTTCTGTCACGGGGTAAACCTGTCACAGGTTCAGATGTACTGTGACCTGTCTGGAGTGGGGGTATGTATGGACTGTTGTGTCCTCAAGAAAAAGAATATGCATAGACCCACGTATGCATATATTTTTTACTTTTTATTCTTTATACACACATGTGCATGCGTATATGTATTCGCGTATGTATTTTAAAATGTGCGTGCACATCAAAGCAACAAAGGAAGATAGAGAAGACCCGAGGCAACATGGAGTCAAGACTTCCACTGTGCTCCTATGTGTGGTTTTCATGGGTGTCTTGAAAACAGACCTCTCCCTGGTATAATGCACTATTGTTACATAGTCAAGAAGATGTTGAATTGAAAACTTTTTTATTTCAAAATGTGATCGTTCTGCTTTTCTTTTGAGGATCTGCTGTAAGGGCCAAGTGCCCGGCCCTAGAGAGACTGACTTAATCCTATATAGCTGGACCTGACCCTATACAAATTTGTCGTTATTTTCACTTGTCAAACAATAAAAGTCCAGGAATCACTTTTAAGTTTATGAATGTAAGCTCAAGGAAAACCATCAGGTAGCATAGATTACTCTTCTCTAATGTGCCCTGAACATACGTGAGTTTGTGTGTGAGACACTGTCCTCCTTACATGGTTGGGACTCAACAGTCTAAGGCTTCCCCAACATGTATCTTGTAGTTTCCCATAGACAATGGGCAGTGTTCTTTCATTTGGTGATTTCAAGCCAAGGGGAGACAGTGGTAGACATCACCTCAACAAACAGAGAATTTTGTTTCAAATTTCCTACCCTCTTTTTGTTGTCATAAAAAACAGTGGCCATGATGTGGACTCCGGGAGATGAAGAGCGACCCCACTCACAGGAGACCCCATAAGTCTTAAAACCTACACAGTACATAGGAAACTGAGCCTCGGGTGGTGGTGGTTAGGGCACACCAAGTGCGGGGGGGGGGGGGGGGAACCTGACACTGAACTCTAGTTTTGCACTTTAGTTTCTCAATGATTTTTAATACTTCTGCTGAATGAATGAGATCATTATCTCACTTTACCTATTGAGGAAACCGAGACCTAGGGAGGCCAAGTGAGGGATTGTGGGATAGATGTTGGATTGGAGAAAAGGATTCCTCAGTTCTCGAACTTAGTCTTTTTGTTAACCACACCGTACCTCTGAGAGGTGAACAGATCTTAAAATCAAGTCAGATAAAATGTCTCATGAAACATCATAATGAGAGTTTCTAAAGGGGGGGGGGGAGGTACTGAGGCCATAGTGGCTCAAGCTAAATAACCCACTTACTTCAGGTACGGGGTTGGACCCAGAGTCTTTATAAACCCTGCATAACTCTAACAAGTTGATGCACTGATTTGGGTAATAGTCTGATCATAGAGAGCTGAAGTCCTTTAGTGGACAGTAGCCAAACATCTTTTTCAATATTTAATAAACTTGGCAGTAAAGTTTTGGACATTATAACATAATTATTTCTTAAAGCATTTAAAAATCACATTATTTGCTTCATATTTTCCCCCATTACCTCTACTAACCTACCCTTTCCAGATGGGTGTAGCTAACTCCCTGCCATCAGTAAGAAACAGAACAAGTATCCTAGTGGGTCATATCCTTTACTGGCCAGTGACCCAGATCATTTTAAAAGGCCACCAGAGAATCAGCTCCCGCCACCCCACAGGTTCTCCAAATCCTGCCGGTGGCAGGCAACCCATTAATTCAGTATTTTATGTGGATGACAACAGAATTACCAGTCTCTCCTCTTATATGGGAATCTCTTTCAGAACACCACCAGGTCCACATCATGGCTGCATTTTGGTGCCTGCCAAAAATATACTGAATTCATGAGTGGATGGATGGGTGGATGGATGGATGGATGGATAGATAGATAGATGGATGGGTAGATGATGGGTAAATGGATGAATGGATGGATGGATGGATGGATGGGTGAGTGAGTGAATGCCACAAAGTATCTGAGAAATGACTTGTAGATGGTGTGAAAACTGCACTAAATAGAGCAGGAAATGAAGCTACAAGTGTAGTTTGAAGGCAAAGTCTGCTGGGACTTCTGTAATAAATAATCATGGCCTTTGTAAGGCATATGGAGCCTCTTAACTTTTGGGTTTTGTTTGTTGAGTTTTTGGTTTAGTGTATGAATAACCTTGGCTAGTGTGTGTCTACAGATAATCCTGGTAGACTGTAGAGGATGCTTGGCAGCAGTCGGGGGGGTTCTAGCATAGGAGAGAATGTTCTTGGAAAGCTACAGAGAATTATTTGATTCTGAGACAACAGCGACAGAATGAATTGCAAGAAGAGGAAAAGAATCAGAGACCACCTGATAAGTAACTCTGCAATCTGCAGCTCGTGAGATCAGCAAGAATGTAGTCCCACATGGGAAGGAGATGCTTTCAGAGAAGAAAGAGAACAATGTGTGTAAGTTAGTCTGAGTCCCTTGGCAGGATCAGCCAAGAGGTATGATAGAGGAATATAAATTGAAGTGCAGTTAAGTATTAACTGAGACCAGAGAGGAGGTACAATTTGCTGGGAAAGGGATGGACAGACGGACTGAGCAAAGAATGTCAGAGAATACCTATGTAGACAGGATAGGTGTGAGAAGTGATAGAGACTAAAAATAGGCAAAGACCCCGGCAAAGAAGTGAACCACGGCAAGACAGACATCTCATTGAGAATGAGGGCCCAGTAGACACTTCTACAAAACATTGACAAAGAAAATGTCCCATGGCAAGTAGCCAAAAACGTGTGTGGAAAAGAAATAAATTCAATAATTAGATTCAAGGGTGTTCCACTCAACCTAAAGACAGGGTCATGGAACTGGGAACTGGAAAGTCGATAGGAACCAAAGTAGACATGGGACCAGTTCTCAGACAAATATTTTACTCTTCTCTCTCAAGATTATGCCTTTGCCCATGCTTCTTTCCCTGTTTCTAACTTAAATACTAAGTAGGTCTCGAAATCTCAAGGCAAGTCATCAACTCAGAGAATCTGATTGACCCTGGTTAGGGTAGGTAGCCCTTGGGTTCCCATCAATCATGGCGGTGAACGAGACAGGAAACAACAGAACCAACATGGCTTCTGGGACTCATTTCAGCAATTCTCAGAGAAAAGTCCGCTCTGGATTGAGCAGATGCTGCCACAGATGTCTACTACCAGGCTGATGGAAACAACTGCAGGAAGGCCTGCTAGATCTTAGAGGCATCAATTACTGGAAAGGTTGTAAGCACCGTGGCTCTCTTTCTTTGCTCCCATTTCCGGTTAGCCCTCAGGGAAGCTTCCTTTCTTTGCTCCCATTTCCTGTTAGCCCGCAGGGAAGCTTACTTTAATACCTCTATTGATTTCTCGACAGCAGGAACATGAGTAACAGAAATTGCTTGTGAAGGGCTGTGACATTGCCAGGTCAAAGGCCCAAAAACCACAAAGGAAGTTTGTTTTGTTTTGTTTTTTCCCCAGAAAAGCTAGACATTTCTGATTGTTTTGCTTTTTTTTTTTTTTTTTTATTTCCCAAATTATGCGAGCTGATTTCTGGCTTTCATTAATCAAGCTGCCACCTGTGATAGACTGCTGGCCCCTCGTCTTATTTTGATTAATTCCATTCTCACATTCCTCTCTCCAGCGCCATTTCCAGTGGATGATTTGTCGAGGGCAGAGAGAAGACCGGGTTGACTAGGGATTTGGAAGTGGAGGAGTACCTCCCAAATCTGACTGAGTCTGTTCACAGAAGCATTTTTCTGTCATCCTTTCTCGCTCTAAGAATAGCGATGCCAGCTGCACTTGCCTGAGCCATGTCTAAATTAATAAAACAACGTGGGATTATTGACATTTTTCTTGCTTCAACTAGCAAATGTGCATCTTTGAATTTTTATCAACTGAAATGCTCTTATAATGAAACACTCTCGGAAACAGGCTCAACATAAAAACAATAATGCACATTTTTTTTAACTCGTGCTAATTATGATTTAAATGCCTTTTAACTTATCTTTCTCGCATCATTTCTCTCAGAAATTGTGACTAAGATGAGACAGTTCAAAGAAAGCAAAGAAACTTAGTCGTATGACAGGGCCCATGTGATCTTTGATCACTGTGGCTCATGGCTCTACTATCTAAAACCTTGGTGACCTAAGAATGACTTTCTTTTCTGAGCCTACATTGTCATCTTCATGCAGTCAGGCTGCATTGAGAGGTAAGTGATATTTCAAGGGCACAGCCTGGCATGGCGTGCCTACCATACAGTAAAGGCTAATTAATTCAAGTTCCAGAATACAAGGTGTGAGGTAGTTCGAGGACTTCTCAATCACTGCAGTCACAATGTCTGCCTTGGACATGAATGCAGACGATTCTAATGTGCAGATAGACCCTTGAGAAGTGAACAGGGTAGACAGTGAGGATGTAGTGAGGAGGTAGTGCTGATGTTTGTATCCACGGCATCTTGAATAATACAGGGTGGTGATAACATTCATCACTGAGAACAGACTTCGCACTTGAGATTGATGCATTGGGAGTATCTGTTGCTGATGTCCTATGTGAAGACCCCCCTAGACAAGACATATTCCAGGTTCAACTGACGGCTACAGACCATGCTCAAGAAAAGGAATAATAATAAACTACCTTGTCTATTATTCAAATGTCTGGAGGTCTAGACTTTAAGATACATGCCCGGGGCTTGGGGGAGAACCAAGATTTTTTAAATGAAAAGGAGAAATGGCCTTCCTTCCTAGTTCAACAGGCCATTCAAAGCACAAGTTCCCATGGTTTGTTACTGGATTGGTATTACCAGTCAAGGTGAGATAAGCCTCCCTCCTTGAGATAATCTTTAGAGATTGGTAAAGGTCAAGGGTACTGGCCTGAACAGCAATCCCAAAGGCCTAGAAGATGGACCAGTAGCAGAAGAAACAGCTGAGGTCTCTTGTCCCTTAGAAGCCTTCGGACACAGAAGGCTCAGGGATGGGCCTACCTGTGGTGAAGGAGAGCAAGAAGTATCCTTTGTGACTTTTGCCGGGATACTGGTCTTACTCTTTTGCAGCATAGCTTGGTAAATAATCTGTGCCCAACAAATATTTGTGGAATAAATCCCCACTAATTAAGCAATTTATATGCATCCTACTTCTGTATTGTCCCCTTTTATTTATTTTGCTGTAAGGGATTAATATTAAAGTTAAAGACTTTACAAGAGTCTGTGTGATGGGAACGCAGGCTTTGGAGTCTAGACAGACTTGGGCAAGTAATTCACACCCCCGGTGCTGTTTTAATTTCATCTATAAAATAGGATTATTGGAAATCTAATTGAACTTCCCGCATCGAGTGAATGGATGTCTACCTGACCCTAATCATGAAGCTTACCACACAGCAATAATCAGCTGTAAATTGCCTAGTAGGAATTTGTGTGCATAGTTTCAATCCCTGAGTCTTATAGCCATAGCTGAAGATGGAAACCTACAGAAAGCACATTAAAAAACTCACATAAAATCAGTGGGGGAAAGACGTCTGCAACAAGGGGAGCAATCTGTTTGATTTGTTTTATAATAATAATAATTTGATGGTAAAGGATATGTTGTGTACTTGTTCTGTATCTTCCCAAGCCAGCCCCGCTTTAGGAATACTAGGGAGGTGTTCTACAGATACAAGCTACTGTTGATGGGGGGAGCCCCACAATATAAGGCAACGTGTCAGTGTTGCTGCTGGTCATCCCTCAGCTTGATCTAGAAGTAATCGAACTGATGTTGTAAAGGATTTGTTAATAGATTTGCTTGAAAGACATTAAATCACACTAAGTAGAATTTAGTTAAGGGACTGCTGCCCGCCACCCAATAACCCAAAGATAAGGAGTTAGTTTGCTAACCAGGTCTGTTTGAGGTAAGCAAAAATTAGGATGCTAGGATGCAAATGTTTGTTGAATAGGATTGATAAGGCATTAGGGTCCACTCCTATAACAAAGGAACAGCTGATGCAAACCCATCCATTAGGCCAGTTCTCATAACCAAAGAGCCAGCTCTAGGGGCTGCTCAAGGTGGGCAGCAGAGCATCACAACCATCATTAAGTCCTGGTCCTCGATCAAGTACCCTGTGCTCTTATCAGAAAAAAATTCTGCCCTGTGACCAAGACGATCCTGGGTAAGAACAATCGGACTTAAAAATAATTTTGGCGATGTCTTCACTCTGGAAATCTCTCATCTGCCCAGGATGGCAATTTGCTTGTTTCTGTTTAAATTGTCCAAAGTATAACCTGAGGCTAGAACCTTAAAGAGATTTAAGGATGAGAACATATGCAAAATGCACAAGCCTACGGTGTATACAAGCTATCGGAATCTTCTGTTCAAGGCTGCCTCTTCTTCGAGCATTAGTCAAAAGCCCGACGAAGGGTATTAAAGGGCTTTCCCCTTATCTCTCAGTGTGTGGAGTGAATTCTCAGTGGGAACAGATATTATTTCTCTAACAAGCTTCCTCCTCCTTACAAGGAGAAGTTTCCTCTAGATTCTTTTTGACTCTAGTGCCTATGTTTTCTGTAGACACCCTTGAGATCTAAAAGAATGTCCGACGTGGGAGATATATTCATGTTGTTCTTCATGCAAGTGGCACAGGGAAGCATGACAGTGAGGACCAGAGAAATGACAACATCTATGACAGTCATCAGTGGACTGGGGGACCCAGCTCAGTGGTAGAGGGTTCATCTAACCCAGGGTCAGTCCCCTGGACTTCTGAGAAAGTGAATACAATGTCTTTAAGGAAATAATTTTTTCTGCCTATCAAGTTTTAAGCATTGTATTAAGTGCTTTTCAGACCCTATTTTATTCCTAAAATAACCCCAAGAAACAAATATTTACAGTCGTAGTTTTCCATTACTAAGTCAGCTCATGTTTTGGTGACCAGAGCACTCGGTTTGCCTCTTATTGACAAAGAGAATTGGAATTTTATATTGGGATTATGCCCGTAGGGTTTGTTTGTTGTGGTCCTTAACCTTTATTCCGTAGGGAATCGCCTAAGAGCGGAAGTCACAGACCCTTTGGAGAATATTTTTGGTAAAGAATCTCCCTTAGACAAAGGTCAGATTTAGCTCACAATCTTCATCCTAACAGCAGCCTAACAAGGTCTAAGAGCATCTTGAATGCAGTACAGAGTGTGCTTCGGAGACATAACAATGCAATTAAAGTCTTCATTGGTGTTACCCTTTCAAGATGTTGTCTTTCCTCCAGTGCAAGATCTGTAGCCACACACGCATCTGTTTCACTGAAGCTAGAGTGCTTGCCTCGGAACAAGGTAAACACTCAGCCTGGATGTCTGCGCTGCGGTTTGTCTATTTCTCTATAAGCTGCAATGCTGGGTCTTCACACATCTTCCCACTTGGCTAGTTGGTGAATAGAAATACTAAGTACTCGTGTGGTACTTGTGGTCCATCAGACTGTCTATTTGCTTTAGATTGTGTGAGGTTGCATCTTGCCACTTAGTGATGCTCCCAAATTGAGTTAGTTATGAAGAAAACCCTGTGGGGCAGAGGATTGTGTAAAGGCAGTGTGGTGTGTGTATATGTGTGTGTGTGTGTGTGTATGTGTGTGTATGCACATGTGCATATGTGTACATGCGTATGTATGCATATATTTGTGTGTATATGTGCATGCGTATATATGCATATGTGCATATGTGTGTATATGTGTATATGTGTGTGTGCCCCTTATATTTGTTTTTTCAGAATGGTACTATGACTACAGGAGCTCTAGGTTTGCAGATCTGGCCTGATAAAACTAAATAGGAGGTTTAACTCATCTCCCGTTGTCCTAGACCTTGCTAGTCATGGTCAAGCCCCAGGTATCTAGTACAAAGGCTGGCCCAGAGCTTAGCCAGTGCCACTGCTGAATGACTAAAGGACTAAGCCCTCTCTGAATGTTAACATTTATTACTGATTTTTTAATGACTCAAGGCTTCTCACTAAGTTAGCCATGGTACAATGTGGCCCAGCATCCTTTCCAGGTATTAAGTCAGCCATAGTGCAGTATGGACCAACACCCCTTTTATCGGCAATAAGCGACTTAACAGTCCCTGCAGACTGGCCTTTCTTTGTGTGTCTGCTCAGCCTTCTGGGCACCTAGCATAATCATTCATACATACCTATCAGGCCATCACTAAATGCTTACTGATTGAAAATTCCCTTCGTAGACTGAAGGGGCAGGTTTGGTTTGGTTTTCTTTTGTTTTGTTTTAAGCAGACTGTATAGACACCATTTCTACACCCTTTCTACACTTGCAGTGCCTCTTAGAGGAAGTGGTTTTGAGAGTTTTAACTAGAATAACTGGTAACAGTAGCAGCAGAGAGAGCTTAAACTAGAACTTTAAAAAGTCAGTAGGTCCAGTTCCCTCCCTGATATGAGGAGTGATGCTGCTGACTGGGGTAGGCATAGGGGTGGGGGTGGGGGTGGGGAGGGTAATGAATCCCTAGTTCTATATCCTGGCTGACCCCTTCCTGACGTCACTGAGCCCTGGCCTCATTCCTTTCCAGCCCTGGCTAGTACGCACTTGTTTTGCACAACTGTACTAAATCATTTCAAATGTAAAAACCAGGACTGCCTTCCTGTGTGACCCAGTGAGTCCTTTATCCTGGCTCATAGCAATGGGTTTAACTCCCCAAGGTCTTCTTGGCCAGGAAGTGCTGGGGCTTCTAGAAGTGAGAATGGTTCAGTTAGCCTGTTTGTGGCTTTTTGGTGGGACTTGTTCTATGGTTTCTCCTCTCAAAGAATGAAGAAAAATGTAGCCAGGCCGTGGTAATATGTAATATGTAAAATGAACAATGTTAATTGTTAATATAACAATAATTATTATAATTGTTGATTATACACGTACACACATACCCACATATGCAAATATCCATATCCTGCACATGCACAAATACACACATACACACACACAAACACTTATATTAACACAATTATTAATGTCCACAAATTAGCATTTCTGTGGCTTTGCTAGAATTCTGATATTGCCTATCTGCTTATAAAATACCTGCATTGATCTTATTTCTGTCTATAATAATCAGTTATCTATTGGATAATCATCCCCTAAGCAACGGCCGTGAGCTAAGATCTGTGCTTTGTGCAGCAGACCACACCATGAAAGAAATTTTACCCCTGTAGCAGCTTCAACTATGGAGTCTGCAAATCTTCTCACAATGTTGTCAGGTCGTTCAAAGAAAGCCTGGAATGGGCAGCCAGGGCCAGAGAAGAACATGAAGACTTAACACCCAAAACAAGAGAGGACAGACAAGTTTCTCTTGTCACTGACACCAGAATAAATCAAGCATTGTCCCTCAGTTTTTATATTCTGTTCTGGTTCAAAGCCCTGGGAAGAAAATGCCAACGAGCCTCGCTCATGTCACACGTGTCTAGTGAGGAAGAGAAAGGTAGTGTGTCTCCATAGATGGCTCCGTTAAGACTGAGCACAGCGGAAGGGAGATTATTTGCTGAAAGTAGAAGTGATTGCTGTTAACAATTTAGGGAAGAGGAGACTAAGCAGCCAATGAAACCAACACAAAAATATCACAGTTAGTTCCCTGAAAAATGTCAAAGGAGTGTAGGAACTCCCCCATGAAGATTTCAAAGCACTGATCTCATTCACTCTTGTAGACATAGTGCTGTGGATAACTATGGTTCACTCAGAGGAAAAGCAAAGCCCATGGAGAGCTGGGTGGCCCTTCTAGGAGCAAGCTGGGCTCAGCGGGCAAGGGTGTGTAGAGTGTGGTAGGTAGACTTATCTAGATCACTTGTTCATATGTAGAAGATTGAAAGTCAAAAGTCCAAGGCATGTTTTGACACAATTTATGTAATTAAGTGCAGATGAAGCAGCAAGATATGTGTATCATGCATATTCCAGTCTTCTTTGTAGCTTTACTTGATAAATATCTATTGCTACTTTTGTTTTTATGTATATGGGTGTTTTGCCCACATGAACGTCTACATGCACCATAAGCATGCCTGGTGCCCTTGGAAGCCAGAAGAGGCCACAGGATCCCTTGGAACTGGAATTACAGGAGGCTGTAAACGGAGATGTGAGTTCTGGGTACCAAATGCAGGTCTTCTGGAAGAGCAACCAGTGCTGTGTAACTGTTGAGCCATCTCTCAAATTCAGTAGATGTTATCTCTTGTCACTAACCATTGCTGTCCTCACTAGTAATAGACTATTCTTCAAACTACATATCACATTAATTTTTAGAAACATGTGTCCATGTGGCTGGGTTCATATATCTTATGTGTTATAAGTCTTGACAAAATATGCATTCCTAAGCTTGTTTGAAAGTGTAGCTGGGACTGAGCTTTAGAACGTCAGCTAGGACAAAGCTAGCTCCTTGACTAAATCAGCTAAGTTGTCCTCAGAGGGACTAGGCTTCAGTGTCCATACCCTCCCCAGTATGTTCCTCATTTGTGTATCAAGCCAAGGTGTCTTGCTGTGATGTTCATCCGTGTTTATCCATGTAGAAGTAGAAGGCAACCTGGCCACATACTCTTCATAAAAATTCTTAGATTTTAATGCTACTGTCAATTTTTGCATTCTTTTTCTCAAGCTAAAACCCCTAAAGCTGTCATCTTCCAGTATAGTTGTCTTAGTTAGGGTTTTACTGCTGTGAACAGACACCATGACCAAGGCAACTCTTATAAGGACAACATTTAATTGGGGCTGGCTTACAGGTTCAGAGGTTCAGTCCAGTATCATCAAGGTGGGAACATGGCAGCATCCAGCCAGGCATGGTGCAGGAGGAGCTGAGAGTTCTACATCTTCATCTGAAGGCTGCTAGCAGAATACTGGCTTCCAGGCAGCTAGGATGAGGTCTTAAAGCCCACACCCACAGTGACACACCCACTCCAACAAGGCCACTCCTCCCAACAGTGCCATTCCCTGGGCCAAGCATATTCAAACCACCACAATAACACTCTAGGTTTTGGTGTCGGGTTACTCCCCCAGGATCATTAGAAGAGTCTCCATGTCTCTCTTAGCACAAAATCCACAGACCATGTGATTGCAACGTCCCAGTTAAGGAAATAATGATGACATGTAGTTGAAGTGCCTGTTATGAGCCAAGTATCACAGAAAGCAATCCTAATAGTGTACCCTTTAATACTCAAAACAAGACGAGTTAACCGACATTACCTCCATTTATTTATGTGAGGTTTTTAGTGTCAGTAAATGGCTGGGCCTCTTAACACAGCTCTGTTCTAGCTCATGAAGTTGGAGATCATGGCAGCAAACAGATGGCTTGTGATGAGCCCCGCCCCCAGTGTGTTCCACAGAGAACAACACCTTTCCAATTTTGCACCCCTGAATTTGGAAGTCACAGGGAGAATCCCAACATGGTCCTTCAGAAACGGGAAGGTTCTTTTGTCTTAAATATTCACTTGAATCTCACATGCTGTTTAATGAGCCATCCATGTTCATTCAAACACAAAAAACTTGGACTTAGAGATAGCAAGTAAGACCGTATCTCATAAAAGGTATACTGTATTCTGTTCAGGTTCCTAAGGGTTATGGGAAGGCCAGTTTGAGAACCACAGCCACAGTAATCAGTAAATGTCAGCACGGGAAAAAGATTCAAATGATTTTTATCATCACCCCATTCTCTCCCATTTACTGAAACATCCTTCCTCAAATCTGCTTGGTAAAGATTATTCATTTGTCATCCTGATTTCCCGGAGTAATTGCACATGGCAAAGAAGTTGGTGGTCATTATATCTATTCTGTGTTTGTGGCAAGAGGGCAGACCACACACTTGCAAGAGAAACTGGCTTCTATCCTTTAAGCTCCAGAGCCTGGGGGCAGAGGGCTATGCAGCAAATCCACCAGAAAGTGTAACAGAATAAATGTCAGATAAAGATAAAGGGCAGGAAAGTCTCTCTGCTTCATCAGCCAAATTTCTGGGCATCATTAGTGATATCAGTGACTGATGTCAGTGTCAGGTGTTGGGAGTGGAGTGTTTGTTTGTCCTGCGGTCCTAGGCAGAGCGTATAATTTATCACTTAAACTAGAGCATTCTGGAGAAAGAAAGGGGACACTATTAATGAGTGGACAGAGACTGAAGTCACAAATAGACCCTACCCCGAGCAATGCAGGTCACGTAGTCACTCCATTTGCAACCAATCCCTCAAAAAGACAAAAGCCAAAGAACTGTCAATTACATTAAAAACCTAATGTCCTGCCTAATTTGTGTAGTGTGTGTATGTACACATGGCTATGCACACACGTATGTATACACACACATGTGCTCCTACATGTACACAAGTGCACGTGTGATGTCAGTACTGATCTTTTAGCTAACACCTTCCCCTTCACCAATGTGGCTCTAACCTTCCTATATTTTAGATAGAATGTTACATGTTTTCACTAATAATTAGTTAAGCTATCGGTATTGCTGTTTATTCCTGTCTAATCAGTATTCCATTTCGATAGGAAGACATCTTTTGCAGAAACAAGGTTATCGGGTCGATTTTCTTCATTTATTGAGCCTGTTGCATTTACTTCTGCTTGCATTTTCTCATCACGATTGATGCTCCATCTTGTTGGAAGGACTTCCCAGAAGTAGTTGGTGCTAAGAGTGATCTCTATCCTGAGCAGTGGCTTTGGTTCTCATCAACTTGACCTGGCTGTCCCCTTAATTAACGGCTGTTGATATTAATCCCAGAGCTGCCTGGTGTGATAGTATTAAAGGCTCTCCAGGTTACCTGATGACTGCGAGGTAAACACCCACTACAGTTGAGTGTGTTCTCCAAAGTTTCAAGTACTGGGAGTTTAGAAGCTGGGCCCTGTGACTGTGTAGCAGATGGTGGTATCTTTACAAGGGAGCCTATGATGCTATACTGAGGTCATGAAGATGCTGACCTTGGAAGGGCATGATCTTATATTCACAAGACCGATGCTTAGTTCTGATGAGAGAGGAAGCCTGGTCCTTGAATTTCTTTGGCTTCCTGTCTGGCCATGTGATCTCTTCCATATAGTCATGGTGATGTATCAGCTATGAAGCCCTCATTGAAGGCTGAACTGATGGGCTGAACTATGTGTAACCTTGACTTGTAGCCTTCAAAATGTGAACTGGGTAACATTCTCTCTCTCTCTCTCTCTCTCTCTCTCTCTCTCTCTCTCTCTCTCTCTCTCTCTCTGTTTTAGGCTCTCCAGACTTGAACAGTTTGCCATAGGGATAGAAAAGGGACTGATGCATCTTTAAATCTCAGGCATTTAATAAAAAGAAATTGTGTATGTGTGGTATGTGAGTGTGTGTGTGTGTGTGGTGTGAATGTGTGTTGTGTGTGTGTGTGTGTGTGAGTGTGTGTGGTATGTGAATGTGTGAGTGTATGTATGTGTATGAGTGTGTGTGAATGTGTGTGTAAGTGTGTGTGTGGTGTGTGAATTGTGTGTTTGTGAGAATGTGTGTATGAGTGTGTGAATGTATGTGAATGTGTGTGTAAGTATATATGTATGAGAGTGTGTGTGTGTGAGTGTGTGTGTGTGTGTGTGTGTGTGTGTGTGTGTGTGTGTACTTGTTTCACGCTGGTCAGAACCCAAACAGACATTCCTAAATACCAGGACATTCCTCCTCTGAGCATTGATTTGAAACAACTTCCTTCCATCTCTTTGCTCCTGAGCCAAGAAAGGAGAGTCACAGATTGTGTCCACTCATCTTCATTTGGCCATGATTGAATCGTGTAACCAAACCTCACCGCAAGGAGCCTTAGAATGCAGTGTGGCAATATTTCCAAGGGTGAGAGAAAACAGATCAAAGTGATGCCTAGCCAGCCTGTGCCACGCGGTGCGACACGGTGCCACACGGTCACTTTTCCGTCCCATTGGCTGGACACATCATGCTAGCATTGTGCCAACACAGCTACACTCACGCTTTAGTCTCAGCTTCATCTTCTTCCTGTGAGAACAGAATCACCTTTGCAGAGGTGACGGATCTGTAGGTGCAAATATGGTCATCACCCCTTCAAGCTTTGTGAACCTTACTGTCTCACCCTTAACCTTCTATAGGCACTGGGCACCGTTCCTGGTACACCAGACACTCGGGCAGTCAAGTGGCTGCATAATGGGCTCTTGCATGGCAGCCTTTCACTCGCTGTAGTATTGTTTTGTGGTAGTATCTTTATTTACTAAGGACATGCTTTATGGATTTTAAAGCCTAAGTCACCTCCCATGGTGCTTGCGGCTTCCTTTGTTCCTGGAGGAGTTATTAAAACATAACCGGCAGTCCCTAATGCTTCCTCGACGCCCGGTGCCAATTTCTAAATACAAGCCATCTAGTTTATCAATGCATCACTTAGTTCTTTATCCCAAATACTGTACATTTTGCCTCGTGGATGATTAGGGTTCTGGGATATCCCTGAGACGCATCAGATATTTTCTCAGGGCACAATAGATATTGTTTTAATGATTATTTGGACATGACAGTTATAAGTTTTTCAAAGCCCAGAAGTATCTTCAGGCATTGAGCCCCATTTCCAGGCCCTGTTTAAGTTTGCATTTGCCTTCATGGGAAAGTATGTTACGGTTCGATACCTATTCCGGGTGGAGGGAAACCATGGCAACAGGTTTGCATTGTTCTATGCTCACACATTTGATCCTACTAGACAGGTGTTGATGCACTACTCACTTTAATGAACCATGTAAACTGGATTGCAGGCCCCAGCAGACTTATGCAATCTGAGAAACTAGAGCCTTCACAGGAAGCTCGTGCTGTGTCCAAACGGAGAGTCTCTCGAGATGTGGTTGGGACTATAAACTTGAAAATCATCAGAACCCCAAGCAAGATTAACACACAATGCCTGAAGATGGCTCTCAGAAACCCACATTTTAGTGATTCACCATGGTAGATGTTGGCACCCCATTACAACCCACTGAAAGCCACCCAGGCTAGCTCTGCGTAGAGACCACTCTGGCTGATGTAAGCCATGACCTGTCCCCATCATGAACCCCAGAGGCATTCTCATCTCACGAAGCCTCTTGCTTCTGGTTTTGCTAAAGACATTTTTCCTAGGAATTTAACTCCCTTGACTCCTGCAGAAGCTCCTGCTCTTTGTTTCTTAGTTCGACTCTTTCTTTCCGGTCTTCGTCCTGACTTACTTCCTGCTCAGCCCCACAGTGCTGCCATTCTCCAGGGTTATGTCCAAGGCTGTCACTCACTGTCCGCCATCAGTGTAGCTGCATTTCCATCTCTGCTGGCTGGTTCTTCTGTCCCGAGACTCAGGTGCATGCTCTCAGTGATCTCTGTATTCTTGTCTATTTCAATTCCCAGCATAACTGGAGCTGGGCTAGTCTTTATACACCCTACTACTCATAGGAATTTGTTAGCATCTTTTTTTTTTTTCATGCACCACAGACATAGTGGAAAGAGCCCAGGTTTTAAGGAAACAACTTGGTGACTTTCCAGAAAGATATACACACCTGTGTAGGTAGAACCCACTAAGAAACAGGATACAAATTGTCACCCTTCCTACGCTGTTATTCAACTGCTATCATATCATTCAAGACGTGACACGGTCCGGACTCCTAATACTACAGATCAATGTATATTGCTTTGCATTTTATAGAAATGGGACCAGATACTGTGCCCTTTCTGTGTTTGCCTCTTCAGCACAATGTATTTATGGGATTCATTCATGTTTTCTATAGCTGTAGCATGTTAGTTCTTATAAATTTGTGGCATGCTATTACACGAACACTTACGCTAATAAACCACGGTTTGATTCTCTGACCTACTGCTGATGGATTTTTTGGCTGTTTTAAACACGAAGGTATAAGATGCAATTTGTTGGTCTTGCACGTGTCATTTTGGAGACCGTGAGTAGACGTTTCTGTTAGTTATGTCTAGAAGTAGGAGTGTGGAGTCTCCCTTTGCAGAGATGCCTAGACACTTTACCAAAGGGTTTTGTCAACTTACACTCACAATAGCAATGGAAGAGGTTTCCCATTTCCTCACCGTTGCCAGTACATGGTGTCATAAGCTCTATTTTAGTCATTTCAGGGCATGCGTGAGTTAATTTACATTTCCAGGGAAGAGTACTCGCTAATTATCTTTGTATTTTTCCATCTCGGTAGGACGGCACCATCCATTTACTCAGACACCAGCTAGACATCAAAGGCACCCTCTTATTCCATTACCCTTTGCATAAGTGTTTCTCAGGTCTCCGAGAAAACTATCAATGCTCTCCAAATCTCTATGCAGAGCCTCACTGTCACTCAGTTGGCCACAAGTAGATTCTTTTCCTTTTGTCTCCAAATAAAGATCCATCGCACCAATCACTTCAAACCAGATCTGCCTGCTCCTACCATGTTCAGCATTCCCATGATGCTCTACTCCATCACGTGACTAGAGAACATCAGAGCCTCTGAAAGGGCACATAGGACCTGCCTGTGTCTGCTGCCACCTCATCTGTGTTCAGCACTGTCTTTCCATGGTTCCGCACTCCATCAATACCTGATCATCAATTCAGTATTCCTTTCCCTCCAGAGAGCCTGGATCATCTATCTTCTTATTCCAAAATCCACTTTATGCATCTAGCATTGTTCCCAGTTAACATGCTAAATGACTGCCAAACTGTGAGATATTTCGCCCCGTGGGATCATTTTTATTTTAATAGAGAGTAAATAATAATTTTTGGGATAGTGGAATTTCTAGCATTAATATATAGAAAAAACACAAATTTACATCATAGAGCACTATTCAATGCACAAAACCTGCCCTTAAAATTGCAGCTCCTGAAAATATTTAGGGAAGAAAACAGTCCATATACTTGTGTAAAGCCTTTCATTAAATTAAACTGCAGCTAGATCAAAGGTTTTTAGAAGAAAGTACCTTTTGAAAATAATTTTAGGATAGGAAAAGCCTTTGTATACCGTATAAAGAAGAAATTATTAAGGAAAATGTGAATAAATTTAATTTTGCTGAGTAATTAAACAATCTTTAATGTCAGGATCAATAAGGTTAGAAAACAGAGTGCAGTAGACCTAGGCACTGAGTTTCTAGAGATTGCTACTGTTGCTGAAATGGATAGAACCTGTGGAAAACAAAGTGGCACTTGTGCCGAAACATAGAACCAGTGAAGGATGACCTATGGTGACATTGTTTATGACATTCTTGAAAAGAGAAGTACAGTACATTCTTTTGTTTTTATAGATTTATTATATGTGAGTACACTGTAGCTATCTTCAGACACTTCTTTTTCTTCTCGCTCCAACCCCACTGGCTCCAGCCCTACTCTCTGTAGCTGTATTCAGACACCTCAGGTCTCATTACAGATGGTTGTGAGGGCATCAGGTCTCATTACAGATGGTTGTGAGCCATCATGTGGTTGCTGGGATTTGAACTCACAACCTTCGGAAGAGCAGTCAGTGTTCTTAACCACCAAGCCACCTCTCCAGTCCCCAGTATGTTCTTTTTAAAAAACTTATTTTGAAAATGGATTTGTGTGCACACATGTAGGTGTGTGTGTGTGTACTCATGCATGCATGTGTGTGTATGTATGTGCATGTGTGTGTGCGTGTACGTTTGTGCCATGTCTGTGGGTGCTAGAAGAGGCAGAAGAGGGTGTCAGATCCCGTGGGATTAGAATCATAGATAACTGGGAGCCATCGTGTGGATGTTGGGAACGAACCTTGGGTTCTCAGAGAGAGAAAAACACGCTTTTAACTGCTGAGCCAATTCTTGGGCTGTATATTCTGATTTTAAACCGGTTTTATGGACACAATTGTGAACATTGCGCATCTCTTAACATATGCAGCCGGTCTTTATGTAGAAGTAGAGCATCTCGGAGGCCACAGATTCTGAGCCAGGAGACAGTGACACTTTTCTCCCTGGCCTATTTGAATCTGTATAGTACCTGTCATATGGCAGGTTCAATCTTCAATAAATATTTGGTGGAAGAAAAGGTTCAGCAAGAGCAAAAACGGGAAGAAAAGGAAAAGCATTTTGGGGGCGAACATATTAAGAGTGTTGGATCCTTTTGGGGTCATCTTCGTATTTTCCCAGTACTATTGATTATCTGTTAAAGGACATTGATAAATAAAGCTTAGCAGAAAGCTATGTGTTATCACAGAGAAGCTCCAGCCTTCACGTGGACAGAGAGCAAGAAAAGAATTGAGTTTCATTTGCAGTTTACTCTCTCTCTCTCTCTCTCTCTCTCTCTCTCTCTCTCTCTCTCTCTCCTCTCTGTGTGTGTGTGTGTGTGTCTCTCTCTCTCCCTCCCTCCTTTTCTCTCTCTCTCTCACATACACACACAGAGAAACACAGACAGACAGACAGACAGACAGACAGACAGACACACACACACACAAAAAAGAAAGGTAACGATTTCATCCTCCATTAAGAATGGAGACCACAGTCTCTAAACTTGACAGATGGTGCTGAAATTCCCCCAGGCAGCTTCCCTCTGGCAGCAGAAGTCCCTGGAACAAGCTGACCCCACCTCAGCCTCCCTGTAGAGAATCTGCTAGGTCCAACCTGACTGCATTTTCTGTGCTTTGACCCAATTGCTTTTCTTTGCCTCCGGCCCCCACCCCCGCCCACCCCCTGGACTCCCCGGGTAGCCTCTGCAGGCCTCCCCCCCCCCCCCCCCGTTGCTGATTTTCATCTTATTCGTCTTCTGAGCACACCATCCAGTTCTAGTTTCTGCAATACAAAAAGAAACCTGCCTGTCTGCCAGGAGAGGAAACAGGATGCTGAAGGGCTGGTTTGTCCCACACAAAGTTCTTCTGTCTGGATCCCCTCCCAGAATCCTTAGGAGAAGAGGCTGATGCCAGCCGGGTGGGGATATTTCAGAAGGGATTTGGCAAGACAGAGTTTGATTTCTCTCCATGCTGAGGACTCACTCGGGCCACATTACAGCAATGCAGACACTTTGGGGTTTGCCCTAAACACCTAGAGGAGCCAAGGCTGGTGCTCACAGTGTTATCTAGCTAGGTTGGAGCCAGCCAGGCTCCAGCCAGACTCCAGTCAGTCCAGCCAGATACTCATGCTTACAAAGGCCTTCCAACCTGTCCACTAAAGTTCACACAGACTACCTATTTCTTTGAGTGAGTAGAAACTGAATTAGCACTTTTTTTTTTCAAGCAGTTGGCCACAGGCTTAAAGAACTGGAGTAGTTGATAAATTTAGTCTTTCTGGTTTTGTGGGAGAAGCAAGCACAGTTGGGGTTCTGACCACACACTGGACTCATTCACATTCTGCCCTCTCTGGATAACTATAACACAGGATTCTTCAGGCATCAGACCAAAAAAAAAAAAAAAAAAATGTTAAAACACACTTTTGATTGTACTGCTTTTGTAGTGAAAATAAGGCCACAGACTTAACCTCCTAAATGGCCTGTCTTCTCCTAGCCAAACAAAATGGAGAGGGTTCACAGACAGCAGGGTCTCGGAGCTCCCATCTGCTTCGTGTTTGTGAGTGAGAACAGTTGTTGTATTTGTCATTTTGTGAGTCTGGCTCACAGATCAGGCAAACAGTCTGGCGTGTCCTTCCTGTAAGAACATATTCCTGTTAGTGGTCTCTTCTAAGTGCAGAGTTTTATCTTTAATCTATGTAAAAGCTCTTTTCTGCTCTGCATGTTTTGACTATGGATCTATGAAGACACTATTTCCCCATATTTATTAAGATGAATTTTCCCATATTTGAGGGTTCCTCTGGGCATTTCTGGTAGAGGAGAGGTGAAGGTGGGTCTCATCCTTAGTGTGCTTGGGTGCTTGTGGCAAAAATCTGACACAAAGTAACTCAGGTAAATAGAAGGCTGTTGGGAACCACAGGTCAGGGGGAGAATAACCCCGAAGAGCTATGTTTTAGGAAGAAGAACCAGAGCGACTATAGAGGACTGGGTGTCCAGAAAGAGCGTTGAGAGTTGTTCCCGTTATTACTCTTCTCTCGATGGCTCGAGCTTATCTCTCTGTGTTTCATACACTCTTTAATGGAGGTCTAAAGCTGGCCTTCACCATCGGCGTGAGTTGGCTCTGAGGCTTCCAGTAGGCGCTCATCTAAGAACGCCCACACCCCTTAGATATAATATAGTCTTGTGTGCAGCCCGTACACATGCTTCTGCATACTTCGGATTATCCCCGTGATCACATTCGATACTCAGGGCCATGTAGATGCCGTGTAGAAACTATTGGTTTAGGGGATTGTGATCATGTTCAGTTAAGGTGCACTATTTTTCTGAATATTTTCATCCGTGTTTGAATCCTGTGGGTTGAAGCCACACACACACACACACACACACACACACACACACACACACACACACACACACACACACACACACACACACACACACGACACGCAACCTGTGGCTATGAAGAGTTTACACCATTCCAGTCTAGCTGGAAGCGATCTTCTGCATGCTGGGGTCCTGAGGAAGCACGAGCTTTCCTGTTGTGGGTTAGTTACCATACCACGTGAGGGAGCTGGGTCCTCTGATTGGTCCTCTTCTGGTCGGCTCTTCACAGCTACGGGGATGATTCTGACCAGAGGTATCTCTCTCTTGCAGATTTCCGCGGCTCTTCGTTCTGTAGGATGTTCTTCAGAAGCCCATTGATGACCTGAGTCCTGCTTTATATTTTCACACTTTGCTTTGCATTCTAAGTGAATCTGGGATTCCTAGCCAAGATTCTTGCTCCCTTCTGTCTGTTCCTGACCCTTGTGTACAGTCGAGTCCTGCTTAATGATCAATATATCCCTCCACTGGGACATCCTTGAAGGGACCTCCCTTATCCTTCTCTGGCATTTTCCCCCTCCTCTACTTCTTTACAACTCCTTGCTCAATTTGATGTCGTTCTTAGTCCCATTTAGAGTTGGTGAAGCAGAAATAATGTTTTCACAAACAGCAGCCTCTCTTCCTCCAGACCTTGAGATACACTGGGGTCAGGCTGTCTTTGCTTTCACACTCAGGGTGCAATACAGCCCCTGCCCCTTCCTAAATGTGTGTAGAATGTGCAGGGAACTATTAAGACTGGAAAGCAAGGAAGGAGAAAAGCCATTTCAATCTGACCATGTTTGCACATACTTTGGAAAAGAGTTTATCAGCTTCTCCAATTCCAAAGACTGTGTCATCAAAGCAGGGTGTATTGGAAACATATTTGTAAACCTGAGGGCAGCAGTTGGGAGCAATGCTCAACATTGTATTTAAATTAATTAAGCTGCACCTAGCAGGAGGGCACTTAGAACAGCTGAATGATATCACCAAGGATAAGAAAATAGTAGGATTTCAGGCAGAAAAACGTGTTTTGCATTTTCCAGGTAGGACTGATTTGAAACATTCTGTCTCGTCCACTTCTTAAGCCTACTAGTGCTGTTAGAGTCCTATTCCGATGTCTGATGTGGAGAGACAGGGTAACAGTAGGTGAAATTAATGTCTAGTTGCTAACCGAGAAGAGAGACAGGAAAAGGAAAACTTGGGGCAAGCGGGACTGACTGGAGCTACCAGGGCTTCTACTGACCTGAACCTGTGAGCTTAGAATAATCACGAGGAAAGACAAAGTAAAGCCAACACACTGGGACATCACAGTTTACTACAGTACCTATTGTCATAAACAGACACGCGCATGCGCGCACGCACGCACACATGCACGCACGCACGTACACACGCACGCACAGAGCTTTCCTTTCTTTTCACACATATGGAGACCCAAGACATCAAATCATGTAATTTTCAAATGTTGATAATAACTTTTAAGAAGAACAAAACAAAACAAAAAACCAACTAAACTTTTGGCTTCTGATGATAGGCCAGTGGCTCTCAGCCTTTCTAATGCTGCAACCCTTGAATACAGTTCCTTGTGCTGTAGTGACGCCCGAGAATGAAATTGTTTACATTGCTCCTTCGCAAGTGTAATTTTGCTACTGTTATAGGTTTTAATGTAAATATCTGATGCGCGGGTGATCTGATCTGTGACTTCCCAAAGGGGTCTCGACCCCCAGGTTGAGAATGAGAACCACCATACCATGCTAGGTGGTGGTGTTATAAGCTGCTGTGCTGATTCGCTGTTCTGTCTTCTTTCCTCTTTAGATTCTGTCCCAAAATAGCTCTGAATGAAAACCGTGTGAAGGCTTTTTAAGAAAAGCTTCCAAATCAGCTCAGATTTAGAAGTCTTGGCTTGTGAAGGAATTTCTCAGGAAAAGGTGCTGGTCTAACTTAACCAGAGTTGTCTGGAAAATGCTGGTTCTCGGACCTGCCTGGGGAAGGCAGAATCAGAGTCCCAAGATGGAAATAGCATTTTAAATGTTTCTCAGACATTTGCCATGCACACACCAACGCTGGGGATTTATACTCAGTTTCTGACTTAGAATATATATCGAGAATTGCCAATATCCACCATATTATACATTGACAATAATATCTTGATTGTACAGTATGTCCAGATAATTGGGGATTCTTTTTTTTTTTTTAAAAAAAGATTTATTTATTTTTATATGAGTACACTATAGCCATCCGCAGACACACCAGAAGAGGACATCGGATCCCATTACAGATGGTTGTGAGCCACCATGTGGTTGCTGGGAATTGAACTCAGGACCTCTGGAAGTGCAGTCAGTGCTCTTAACTGCTGAGCCATCTCTCCAGCCCAATTGGGAATTCTTATTGCTTTCATCTTGTGTTTTACCTTGGAAAAGCTATCTTTCTCTCAATTAGGAGAGCTCCTATCTTCAGTACCTAATCACGAAAACTGACTTTGCCAAATGGGAGAGTAAACTTATTGTGAGTAGTGGGGTAGAGCACACACCACACAAGCATGAAGACTGGAGTTCAAATCCCCAGGTCCCACATCAATGGAACTAGGCATGGTGGTTGCCCATCTGTAATCCAACGCTTGGAAGGCTGATAGAGGGAACAAGTTGGCTAGCTAAAGTTACCATGTGAGCAAGCGCTGGATTCCATAGAGACACTGCTTCCATTTGTCAGGTAGATAGAAAACAAAGAAGATCCCCATCACCAATCCCTGGCCTCCACGTCTGTGTGTTCACTTGTGCACCTACACACAGGTGAACATGCAGAAATAAAACACATACATATGCAAAAAAAAAAAAAAATCCGCACTATGGTCTCATTTGTCTACAAGACCCGGTAACTTCTTCTGAAAGATTTCCCTAAGAGAAGTCAGGCTGGGGGGAACCACTCAGTTGATAAATGGAGCACTTGCCCTTTGAAAACGGGGCTTAGCTTGACACTCTCATAAAGAATTGTTCAAGCCTGGTAAGCACCTATAACTCCAGCGCTAGGAGGTGGCGAACATGGATCCACGGGACTCATTGGCCAATCAGCCCAGCAGTGTGCCATTGGGAGATGCTGTCCCAACAACAAAATTAGATGGCGCCTAAGAAACGAGTCCCAAAGTCTTTCTGCCCTTCCCACCCACCCACACGTGTGCACGCCCACTCACATACAGCTGTATACCTCCTCCCAATGCCAAGAGCCCATATTTCTACAAAAGCTATGTGGCCAGAAGAGACAACAACCGCGGACCTAGAAATAGCAAAACCGAGAACTCTGTCCAACAAAAACTGAAAAATACTTAAGACTGGAAACTGAAGAGCTTAAAATAAGCTGGTTAGAGTTCCCCCAAAATAAAGAGGACAGTGTCTTTCTCTCATTTATCATTTCCGTGTGATTGAGAAACGGAGCGGAACCACATCCGCATATACTGAGGTCGGAGAAAGCCCCGCCCCAATCACTAGAGCTGAAGAGGAGGAGCAATGTGGTCCAAAACCTTTATGAGGCCAAAAGACAACATGCTTCCCAGAATGGGAGGGCCAAACGCGGGCACTTTGAAATCATTTCAGTTTCGGAGTGGATACCTTTTTAGGAACCGACCGGCTTACTGCGGTTGAAGAAAATCTCCTGCAGTGATGAGAAAGCGTGAGTCCTGGGGGCACAGGACTCTAAAGTTTGGGTCCAGTCTGTGTCACGTGGCTTGGAGCAAGCATTAAGATCCTTTGCCAACCGCTACCTAAGAGTCCTCTGTGCTTGAAAAAACCCTAAACGGGAAAGCAATACACAAACGTAGGCTGGCTGGCAATTTGTAATTGAGTTTGCTCTTGATCCAGGGGCCTCGCTGGTTAGAAAATAGTTGTTCTGGGGTATATACCTAAAAGCCCAAATTACTCTATAATATGAAGTGTCATTGGGCCCTGACCCAGGACATTGTGCAGCTGAGACAGGAGGGTATCTATTCAAGTATTTAAATTTCTTTGGGTGATTCTCAGAGACCCCAGAGGCTGAGAATCACGCTTGAGTTTGCAGTGGGCAGAGTCCTGGCTAGGAGCTAGACTTGGTGTTTGCTCTGGTCCCACTTCCTTGAGTTTTCTAGATACACTTGCCAACTGATTTCTGGCTAGATCTGCTTAAAAGAACGCACTGGCATGAGACTAGAGGACAAGAGAAAACACACAGCCAAGAATTTCAATTTTTCTTCTGTAGATAAATATGTTGTCTCATATTTAACCATTCCCTGCTATGGTTTTCTAATAGATTTTTTTTTTCTATCACCTTGGAGGGACTCTCCAATGAAATACCTCTCTGCTATCTGAATGACTTCTAGGCTTTCCAAAGGGAGAGTCAGATGACATATCCAAGGACCTGAATAGCCATTCTGACAGAATCACATATGAAATAAGAAAGAAAGAAAAAAAAATTAGACAAACAGTTCTGTTTCTCAGTATATACGTGAAATAAATTAAAAAGAAAATACGTAGCCACTGAAATACTTGAACGCTGGTGTTTTATATTGGCCATAACAGTCCCAAGTAGGAAAATAACTGACAGTCTACCAACAGATAAATGGGTGGACACAGCATATATTATATAGTAGAAAACTACTGAGCGATATAAAGGGGAAAAACAACTGGTATCTCCCGTAGTATCGACAAACTTCAAAAATATACTAAGGGAAAGATTCCAGTCGTAAGATGGCATATTTTAAGATTCCATTAATTTGAAACAAACAGACAAACAAACAAATGGCAAATCTGTAGATACACAAAGCAGGTCGGTGGTTGTTCAGGAGTGGGGTGGAGGTGGAAAGTAAATCTATAAACTAGTATGAAAACTGAGATGAAAGTTCATGTAAGGGTGGCAGAAATACTTCTAAATCTCACCTGCCTAGTATACACAAGGCCCTCAACTCTACCATCAGGACTGCAAAAAAGAAAAAGACTGAACAAGAGGAAGACCAAAATCCAGTATCCAGTGTAGGAAATGAACTAAAACAAACAAAGATTGAGCTTCAACTCACCGTTAGCAACTTCTGTATGTAAAACTCCCCGTGGAGCCATGGGTTTTGTTTGTTTGTTTGTTTGTTTGTTTTTGTTTTTTTGAGACAGGGTTTCTCTGTGTAGTCCTGGCCGTCCTGGAACTCACTCTGTAGACCAGGCTGGCCTCGAACTCAGAAATCCGCCTGCCTCTGCCTCCCAAGTGTTGGGATTAAAGGCGTGCGCCACCCCTGCCCGGCCCGTGTTTTGAAAGAACACATAGTGTGGACAGCAGTCTGGAGGTTTTGCGGAAGCCGTCGGTTGGCTGCCTGGACTTCTGACCATTCAACACTGTCATCTTGGCTGTTCGTGTCTAACCAATGGTTTGGGTGCTTCTGAAGTCTAAACAGGCTACCATACACCCCGTGATACTTACACAACTATCCAGCTACACAAAAGACACGGCAGGGCTTGGTCCATTCAGGAATGTATGAGAGTGTACTGGCTTGTTTTGTTTTCCCATTTCATATGTGTTCACATGTTTGTGGTGTGTGCGTGTTTGCATGTGTCTGGGTGCATGTACTGACCTACTCGGCATTTATGCAGGTTTCTGGGAACTTGAACTCTGATTCTCATGGGTGCATGGCAAATGCCACCTCCTGGCCCCTGTGCTGACTTCATTAAAAGCCATTTTCTAGAGCTTTGAACTTCCGCCACCATCCAAGCCCTGTGTGGTCTGAAGCCGGCAGTCTAGCGGATCCCTTCCGGAAGGCTGAGGTTGTGTTCCCTGATGCCTAAGAGCCAGCACCAGAGGTTTGGAGGAAAATGCTGGCCTCCTTCTCAGCATGGTAGCTGGAGATGGATGATAAATGGTGCTTTTTCAAAAATCATTTCTGCCAAGATGGAATCACTTTGATCCCTGTAACCTGTAGGAAAGAGGGCCTGCTCTTGCTGTGTTGTGGCAATAGGTGCTTTCTATCAAAGGCTGCTGCTAGTGAAGATGAGTTACACAGTAATCTTCCCACGCTGGATGTTACCATTACCTCTGGATTAAAGGACCCCCCCTTTGGAACTTCCTGTCCTCAGATCTGCCGTCAACAGCGCTCCCTACACCGGCTTTGCAGAAACAGCTGAATTAGACATGCCATTTCTGGTTCCTTGTACTTTTTGTCAAGGAGAGGAAACAGTGGGCGTACACCTCTCCACACCCAGACCCGTCAGCATGGCAGAGGGAAGGATGTCACTCATATAAACCTCTGTGGTTAGGCCACACCTAAGCAGTACACTCAGGGTCCTCATGTCTAACATTAAGACAGTGTCTGTCTGTTCTACAGCGTCGTGGGATGAGGGGATAAAACAAAGCAACCATCTTTATGAAATATTTCCTGGAGGATGGACAGTTCATCCTGGTAGAAACCAAGGTGGATTTCAGGCAGAGGGGGTACACTGACCACAAACTAAGCGGGATTATTTTTTAAGAGCTGCATTTGCTTCCAAATTCTCAAAACTCTGCTTGACGCTCTGAGATCTCCACAGTCGACTGGAGTAAAGGAAGGCTGGTCCTAGGTCCTCTGGTAATTGAATCTGAGGTGCAGCCCATGACAATCATATCCCGCACCAGCCACAGGTTACTCCCACAAGTGAGGTACCCCACCCCCATCTGAACATCATCCTCTGCCGAACCATCTCTTATATCTGGCCCCATCTAATATTCTTTTCATCTCCCTGTAATAGATGCTTAAATGTCTGCTGTACCATAGCAATCGCTGTTCCCACGGTGCTGTGGCTTCTCAGATAGCTCAAGGCAGACAAAAAACAAGGCAAAACCTGGCCTCCTCACTTGATGATGGAAGCTGCCCAATGTAGAGTAAGGTCCTGGCCCCTGCCTCTAAAATGTCCCTTTGTGGCCTCTGTTTTTCTCTATCCTGTACCTGGGCAGAGACTCATTCATAGTGCAATGGAGAAAATAGTGATTCTGTAATACAATTCGGGCAAATGTTACTAAAGTAGAGACAATCATTATACAAGAACTGTCTGTCAATCAGAGTCTCCAGATAAAGACATTAAGATTTCATCTCCAGTGTATGCTCACAGTCTTGGGAGAAGGCTGACCATCTAACTTATATTTAGAACATCCAAAGAAGACAATCACAGCTTGTGCTCATGTGTCACTTACCTGTGGCTGTGTCTTTCCTGGGATCATAGAATTAACGCATATATATATATATGTGTGTGTGTGTGTGTGTGTGTGTGTGTGTGTGTGTGTGTGTTTACATGTTTTTGTATGCCTACCATGCCAGACGCACTGCTGGGCACAGAGGGAACTGAGGTGCCGAGATGGCAGGGCCCTGCCTTCTAGGAGCTCACAGTAGAAAAATAGTTCTGTAAATAACTATCTGTATGAATACCCAAGATTCAATTCACAGACCATATGAAGCCCAAGACGAAGGAAGACCAAAGTGTGGATGCTCCAGTGCTTCTTAGAAGGGGGAACAAAATACTCACAGGAGGAAATATGGAGAGAAAGTGTGGAGCAGAGACTGAAGGAAAGGCCATCCAGAGACTGCCCCACCTGAGGATCCATCCCACATACCGACACCAAACCCGGATGCTATTGTGGACTCCGGGAAGTGCTTGCTGATGGAAGCCTGATATGGCTGTCTCCTGAGAGGCTCTGCCAGAGCCTGACAAATACTGAGGCAGATGCTTGCAGTCAACCATTGGACTGAGCTCGGGGGCCCCAATGGAGGAGTTAGAGAAAGGAAATAGGTAGCCTGTGTGAACATTAGGGAACAGGTTGGAAGGCCTTTGTAAGCACGAGTATCTGGCTGGGCTAGCTGGAGCCTGACTGGAGCCTGGCTGGCTCCAACCTAGCTAGATAACACTGTGAGCACCAGCCTTAGCTCCTCTAGGTGTTTAGGGCAAACCCCAAAGTGTCTGCATTGCTGTAATCTGGCCTGAGTGAGTCCTCAGCATGAAGAGAACATGTCTACATGAAGGGAGAGAAAGGTAACTGATCTTTCACCTGGGGGGTCATTAGTGTCACCACCGTTTAGGGCAGTGGCTCTCAACCTTCCTACAGCTCCTCATGTGGTGACCCCCAACCATAAAACTGTTGTCGTAGATACTTCCTGACTGTAATTTTGCTACTGCTATGAGTCAATGTAAGTATCTGAGAGGCAGGATATCTGTTATGTGACCCCTGTGATAGGGCCACGAGCCACAGGTTGAGAACCGCTGATTTGGGGTGTACCTTTAATTTTGCACCTTCTTAGTACAAGCCTGAACATCTGAAAACAAGCAGCAGGAAACTGTGCGTTAGCTATCTGTCCACCCCACTCCTGCATCCTACGGAGAGTGTGCTGAATACAGGGTGAAGGCTCTGGGGAAGCAGGGAAGCACAGGAAAGGGCAGACGATCAAGTCAGGACTCCAAGGTGGTGTGCTTATGTGCTTGTAAACCGTCAGGCTGATGGATCTATTGGGGTCCAGGTGGATTCAGTCAAAATGTGCTCACCGTAAATGACAATTTGTGAATTGTTGAACCTCTATAAATAGGAGTCTGCTTAATATATATTTCAAGTAAAAAGGGAGTCTTCTCATAGGATGCTGAGGACCCTGACTCCTAGCCTGGACTCCTAGCCTGGATTGGGACTGGACACTTGGAAGTTACCTTGCAGTCAGCGGGGAAACCCCATGACAAATGCAGACTTGGATCAAAGCAGAGTGTGAGAAGTCACCAAGCTCCGTGCCATCCCATTCTGCCTGCAGATGGATGCTGCTCCCCTCAGAACACATATGTAGTAGTTGTTACTATCTGCCATTCCAACATACAAGCACATACAAGCCCTGCGTTTAAACTCATGCCTGAGAAACCACAAACCATTCATAACATTGAGTGTTTCTCAACAATAACTTTTCTCACTGAGATACCATTTTTTTCACATAATGGCTAAGAGATTCCTCTGGCAGGTTTTACTCTTTGTGAAGTGCAGAGACCTGGGTACCGCCATTGGCCTTCAGAAGCAGACTCCCTAAAGTGAAAGTCCAGGAATTTGCATTTCCCCTTGTATATTCAAATGACTTTAAGTACATTAAAGTGGAGGAATCTGGTGGAGCATGGTTACACACACCTGCAATCCCAGCATGCAGCTGCTGAGTCAAGAGGCTTATGAGCTAGCGAGTCAGGGCTATATAGAAAAACTCTGTACCAAAAAAGAAAAAAAAATTCTTTTTTAATGCAGACTCTCTAAAGTTTCTGGTCTTATGAGATAATTGAACCCGGTACCTCCATAGAGTCTAAAGGATTAGTTTTAAAAGGCATAAAGAATTGGTACCTAAGCTTAGTTGCACTTCCACTCGCAGAGGCTCTAAAAAACCTCTGAATACTTGGCTAATTGAATTAAAAGATCACCTAGTATTTCAGAGCCACGCAAGCAGAGTCAACAGAGCTGAAAGTCTCATTAAAGAAAGCCTCCTGTGGCATTCTGTCTAACTAAGGAAACCAAGGCCTGGTGAGGACTGTCACACCAAGTTAGGGTTGTTATTGCTATGATGAAACGGTCATGACCAAAAGCAAGCTGGGAGGGAAGGGTTTATTTGGCTTACATTTCCATATCACTGTTCATCATCAAAGGAAGTCAGGACGGGAAGCCAAACAGGGCAGGAACCTGGAGGCAGGAGCTGATGCAGAGCCATGGAGGGATGCTGCTTACTGGCTTGCTCCTCATGGCTTGCTCAGCCTGCTTTCTTAAGAACCCAGGACCACCAGCCCAGGGATGGCACCACCCACAATGGGCTGAGCCCTTCCCCATCAATCAATAATTAAGAAAATGTCCTACAGGTGGATCCTATGGAGGCATTTCCTAACTGTGGCGCCCTCCTTTCAGATGACTCTAGCTTGTGTCAAGTTGACATATAACTAGCTAGGACTATTGACCGACCCCTTGTCAAACTGACCCACAGACATATCATTTTAAAGCCAAAACCTTTCCTTTCTTGTTCATCCCCAAGGTCACACATTAACATCGACATCACACTATAAAGCATTTAACAAACTTTAAAAGTCGCACGGACTTTAAAGATTCTAACACTTTAAAATTCAGTTTCTTGAAAAGATCCAAAATCTTTTTGAAAACCTAAATTCTCTTTTAAAATTCAGTCTCTCTTGCCGGGCAGTGGTGGCGCATGCCTTTAATCCCAGCACTTGGGAGGCAGAGGCAGGTAAATTTCTGAGTTCGAGGCCAGCCTGGTCTATAGAGTGAGTTCCAGGACAGCCAGGGCTACACAGAGAAACCCTGTCTCAAAAAAAAAAGAAAGAAAGAAAGAAAGAAAGAAAGAAAGAAAGAAAGAAAGAAAGAAAGAAAGAAAGAGAAAAAAAATTCAGTCTCTCAACTATGGTCTCCTATAAGCCAAAAATAAGTCAAATACTTTCTTTCAAGAGGCACAAAAACAAAGCAAAACCTAACCCCAATAGTGTAACTCGATGCCCTATTATTGAAGATTCACTCACGATCTTATGGGCTCCTCCAAGGGGCTTGGATGACTCCTTGGCTCCTATTCGATTATATTTAGGCTCAGGCTGGCTCCACTCCACCACTGTCGTTGTTCTTGCTGGCCAGCCTATGATGCTAGCATCTCTAAAATACTGGGGTCTCTTGCTGCAACTAGGGTGCACTTTCACCAATGGCCTCTCCTGGTTCTCTTTGGAAACTCCAGCCTTACCATGCAGTGCCAAGCCTCTGGTCTCTATGACCTCTTCACACCTTCAAAACCAGCACCGCCTGGGTGATCCTTACATTACCAAGTTCAGCTGCCAGCACAAGGTACAACGTCAGCCGCCTTTGGAACACAGCTTGCAGGTGCTAACTCTCAGGAACCACTTCCCAGAAGATTCACCTCAGTGATGCTGGTCTCTTCTTAATCGGGGCTGGTTGTTCAGCCCCAGCTGACCAGCATCCATTGTCTCAGCAAAACAAAGGTTTTCCTTTAGTGGTTCTTGTCTCTTGTTAATCAAAGCTGACTCTTCAGCTCCAGCTGACCAGAACCACAGATTCTTCACACAAAAGGCCCTGTAGAGTCTTTGCTTCCCTCTCAAACTTCACAAGCCAGGCCTCTATCCCCTGAATGGATCTCAATATTCTTGTCTTCCAAGCACCTACAGAAAATCTCACCCAACTCTCAAAGCTCAATGACTCTCCAGCTCTAGGTTCCAAAGTCCTTTCACATCCTCCTGTAAACAACAGGGTCAGGGCTGTCGCAGCAGTGGTCCACTATTCTTTTAGCAACTCCTGTCCTAATTAGGGTTACTATTGCTGTAGTGAAACACCATGACCAAAAGCAAGCTGGGGAGGAAAGAGTTTATTTGGTTTACACTTCTATTTATGAGTAAAGGAAGTCACAGCTGGAACTCAAGCAGGGCAGGAACCTGGAGCAGGAGCTGGTGCAGAGGCCATGGAGGGGTGCTGCTTACTGGCTTGCTTCTCATGGCTTGCTGTGCTTGCTTTCTTATAGAACCCAGGACCACCAGCACAGGGATGGCACCACCCACACACGGGTGGTCCCTCCTTGATCAATCACTAATTAAGAAAATGCTGGATTGTATGAGGGCATTTTCTCAGCTGGAGTTCGCTCCTTTTAGATAACTCTAGCTTGTGTCACATTGACATAAAACCAACCAAGATAATGGGCCAGGGGCACAGACTCCTGTCTCTGGTCAAGACTTGGTTCCGCAGTCCCTCGTATTAAGACTACAATGAGTCTCCACTATTATAGTTAGAATGATCTTTCTTTTATTTAAAAGGTGCTCTCATTTTTCTCATGGGAATTAAAAAGAAAAAAATAAAATAAGCCTGTAAAGGATGCTGACTCACTGACCAAAAGGAAACCTTAAGTATCTGATGACCTCAGTAGAGACGCACTCACCCACTTACCCAGGGAGCACTCACCCACACTCACTCAGGGAGCACTCACCCACTCACCCAGGGAGCACTCACCCACACTCACTCAGGGAGCACTTACCCACTCACCCAGGGAGCACTCCCTGGACTGATGTCCTCCTCATCCCCAGAGAGGACTCAACAGTCACTCACCAAGAGAGTACTCTGTGGATGGATCACCCTCCTCATTCCTAAGCTGAAGAGGAACCACTTGAGATAGTAGTACCATTTTGGAAACTCTGCAGAGGCTTTGCAGTTTAGCTGCTAAAGCTGCCTTCTGTCATCACAGCCTCGTGCCATCTCTCCCGCTCATTCCAGGCTTGAACTGTCTTTTCCACACAGGGCAAGCTCAGTCTCCCTTCCACTCTTCCTGTGTCCCCCCCACTTCACTAATAAACACTGTTAATCTCTCTGATTCTCTGACTTCTTCCAGTGAGATTTCACTCAACAGTTCACCCCTGTATTTAAGATTTCTATGAAGACCCTTCTAAAGTTTCTGGTCTTAGGAGATAATTGAACCAGGTACCCCCAATAGGGTCTAAAGGATTAGTTTTAAAAGGCATAAAGAATTGGTACCTATGCTTAGTTGCACTTCTACCCACAGAAGCTCTGAAAAATCTCTGAATGTTTGGCTAATTGAATTAAAAGATCACCAAGTCATTTCAGGGCCATGCAAGCAGAGTCTGCACTCCTGAACTTGAGTACCCTTGGGTAACAGTAAGACCGATAGATAGATAGATAGATAGATAGATAGATAGATAGATAGATAGATAGATATGAACATACAGAGAGATAGATACAGAGAGACAGACAAATCAACCAATAGATAGATAGAAACAGACAGAGACAGACAGACTGACAGAAACAGACAGACAGATAGATGCAGACAGACCGAGAGACAGACAGACAGACGGTAGATAGGTAGATGATAGATATATAATAGATTTTTTTAAATGTTTTATTATGTGAACCAGCTCTCGAAATTGCAGAGGCTAAACATTTCTACAAAATGCCATCTTCCAGCCTGAGAAAGAAGAACGCTGGCAGCTCACTGAGGTCCAGTTCCAAGACTGGAGAACCAGAGAAGTCAGTGGATTCGGTAAACTATGAAGGGCCTGAGAACTTGGGTAAAGTTCAGAGGATTGGCAGGGGTTGAGGGATGTCACCTGAACTGTGTAAGATTCAAAGGCAACAACCAGGAGCCCCAGGGTCTGGGTGCAGGAGCAGATAGGCGTCTCCGATGCCAGGACAGAGAAAACCTGTTCTGCTTGGATCTTAAGGGATTGGACAATGCCTCCCCTACCAAGTTCATGCTCAGGGCGGGGTTTCTTCTCACTGTGCTCTGTTACAATCCAGTCCCTTTTGAAAACACCCTCATAGGCATATCCAAAGAGAACATTTATCCTGGTCATCCAAGCGGACACACAATCACACCTCCCTAGAACGCCATCTTCTAGCATACTGAACCCTACGCATGCGCATTGGCCTTGCACCTGCTGGTGGCCATCTGAATGCCTGTCTGAGTTTTCACTTCACGTGTTCACAGTAGGTATAGGAGGGCTTAGCGTAGACATGAACTCCCTAGGTGTCTCTAGCCTGAATACTGTTCCTGTGAATTTTCCAAACATTCTGGAATCACTTCTTTTATGGGTGCAGTTGTACGCTGCTAACAGATTTTGAGGTCCTAATTGTACCTGTCAGTGTGGCCTCTTTGGAAAGTGGCTCATCGCAAGTGTAATTGGGCTAAGATGAGGTCGCAAGAGTAGACTTATCTTCACAAGAGAAAAAAGCCATGTGAGACACACAGGATTGAAGAAAATCAGGTGGGGGGAGATTATAGCTTCCAGGCAAGGATGGATGGCTACCCTAGAACTGAGACCAAGGCAAGGGAAGAGTCTGCCTAGAGGGAATGTGGTCCTGCTGACACTTTCAGACTTCTCACCTCCAGAATAGTAACAGCATAACTTTGCTGCTTGAAGCCACCCTGGTTAGAAACTTTGTCATAGCGAATCTAATATGTCTGCTGTGGTGCTTATTGCTGTGTTGGAGCAGCAAGGTGCCTTCTCCTGTCTTTGCTCTCCTTGAAAAGTGATATTGAGAGTCAGATGTGTTTGACATATAGAATGAGGGTCAGACCTTAGGAAACAGCAGCTGTCTAATAACTGCTGGGTGAATCATAAACTCTCACCTCATACAAATGAATGTAAGAAGTTATTCCCAGCTGCCTTTCTTCCCATCACCCTACTAAGTTCAACTCTCTATGAGGCCAAGAGTTACTCTCAATTTTTGTGTCTTTTCTCATTGCTAGTGTTTAGAGACTTCTATGGGTCTCCAACCACATCCTCCTGCTTCCCGGACGTTCGGCATTAAGGTTGTATACGGGATTCCAGTTAGAGAGCTGTGGCTAAAAGTTAGCATTAGCCAAATATATCCTTCAAATCCTCTTGAGAACTCTTATCATGTGGGACAACCTTAGAGACTACACAACCGGCTGGATAGCATAGACTCTATACGAGCAGGAAATAAATGATTGCTATATTAACACTGTTTGGGGGGCGTGAAATATTTATGACCAAAGAAGATCCTGAGCCGTTAACAGAGAGTGCAGTGCAGACACGCAGGAGGTGTTGAGAAGTGACTGGTTTGTGGCTGACTAATAAAGTCATCACAGCAGACAGAGATGTCAGAGTCTCCTGGCTAAATAAAGGCTGTTTGAGATACACAGACATCCTTGTGTGTCCTCTTGGCAGTTTGAAAGTGTGTCTAGAGCTTGAATGTTTTGATTGAGAAGGAGCTGCCTGGCCAAGACAGCTGCCTTGGGAAGGCGGTCTCACCATGACACAGAGCCTGTACTTTAAAAGGAATGAGTTCTGTGAGAGCAAGCCTAATCCAGTGTACTTACTTCACCGTTTTCTCCCATTAGCAAGTGAAAGGGGTATAATATTTCTATGATCAAACATGGGATTGTAAGAAATATTTGTCATGTTACAGCTTTTTCCAGAAAGTTAACAAGAACCATTATCATCTGGAAGTAAATAACGGGTGAGCTAAAAATCAGAGCATCACCAGCAAAAGAAAAACATTGAACAGCCATCATCGAGTGATACGACGGAAAATTCACCCTGCAAACAGAAGAGATATTTGTTACTAAAATGTGGATTTAAACCTCTCTCCCTGCAAAGATGAACCTCTGCCAAATCTAGGGGAAAGTGTCAGAGCCTAACAAGTGACTTGGAATCACCTTACCTGCTTGTGTATCAGCTATGCCAGGGATGGGCAAAGGGGGATTCCTGACTCAGACAGGAAGTTGCTAGCATTCACTTCTGAGGGACTGGAAAGGGAGCAAGTGTGAGCATGTACTTCCTCTCGTGAGATGTGGGGCTGACCTCTTGAATTCCTTCCCTACACTGTCAGACCTGACTTTGATGTAGTTTCTTCTTATCCACCTTTGGCCATTGGTCATCCAAGGACTAATGCCAAGAGGACAGCATGCCCGAGTCCACTTGTGTGCTCCCAGATCAGTGCAATTGTCTGCTTTATGGTCAACTTCCTAGGTACAAAATCCAGGCGTTTAGATTATGGAATCGGAGGGATGATTCAATGTTAGAACACATGCTAAGCAGCAGAAATAAGATGATACAACTGTGGGTTGAGACCTTGACGATTTTCTAGCCTCTACCCTCAGACAGACCTTCAGCACTGCTGGTTGTGTTCTTAGAATTGTGGCCTCTGCAGATCAGGACTGAATCTTACCATGGAACTAGACAAACTAGACAGATTATCTATCTTAGTGGTTGACTTCTCATTTGCCTTGACAGGAGTCCTGAAATGTTACTGTGTAAGGAAACCCCTCTGGCTTTTGTTAGTAGCAGAGATTCTGAAGTACTGGATTTCAGGGGCACTTAATATGTCTAAGCAAATGGTTTGGGATTTTTTTCTCATTAATTAATTAATTCACATCTCAATCAAAGCTTCCCTCCCTCCTCTCCTCCTAATCCCTTCCTGTCCCCTCCCCTCCCTCCCTTCCCTCTCTCTTTCTCCTCAGAAAAGAGGAAGCCTCCCCTGGATATCATCCCACCTTGGCAAACCAAGTTGTAGTAGACTAGGTGTATCTTCTCTTATTGAGACTAGACAAGGCAGCCCAGTTAGGAACTAGGGATCCAAAGGCAGGCAACAGAGTCAGAGACAGTCTCTGCTCCAGTTGTTAGGGGTCCCACATGAAGACCAAGCTGCACGTCAGTTGCATATATGTAGGGGGCCTAGGTCAGTTCCATACATGTTCTCTGGTTGGTGGCTCAGTCCCTGTGAGCCCATATGGGCCCAGGTTAGTTGATTCTGTAGGTTTTCTTGTGGTGTTCTTGACCTCTCTGGCTCCTTCAATCTTTCCTCCCCTCTGCCACAAGATTCCCAGAACTCCAACTAATGTTTGGCTGTGGGTCTCTGCATCTGTTTCCATCAGCTGCTAGGTGAAGGCTCTCAGAGGACAGTTTTGTCAGGCTTCTGTCTGCAAGCATAGCAGAATATCATTAATAGTGTCAGGAGTTGGATCTCTCTCCTGGGACTTGGGCAGTCATTGATTGGCTGTTCCCTCAGTCTCTACTCCATCTTTATCCCTACACATCTTGTAGGCAGGACAGATTTGGGGTCAAAGGTTTTGTGGGTGAGTTGGTGTCCCCACCACTCCATTGGAAGTCTTGCCTGGTTACAGGAGGTGAGAACTGGGTTTATAAGCAAGTCTTACAGGAGACAGTTATACAGATGTTCCCCAGAACACATTTCAGAATTTTTAAGTTGTGAAGACATAGGTCCCTCCATTTTTTTTTTCAGTAAGCTGCAACCATTTCCTTGTCTGAGGTTGTAATCCCAGATCTGTCCTGGCAAAAGTTTCACTCAGTGAGCTAGATGTTAATGACTCTGGGGGTGAGGTTTGGAAACCTCCCAGGCACACCCTGAATGTCCACTAATCAAGGATGCAGTAATTTGCTGAAGATCTAGACTTTTATAAATATTCTACACACCGCTTGATTTACAATCATTATAGTGGAGGCCAACACCCAAGGGATAAGTTTCCTCATGGACCCGGCCCCAGAAGTAAATTGGAAGTTAAATATTAAAACCAAAACATTTGGTGAGAAAACAATCGTGTTCTATTAACTTTTGACTTACATTAAAAGAACAAGTAAGCAAGTAACAATTTAACACGTGTTAATGTTTTACCTTCATGGTAGCCAGCAAGGAAGACAAACTGGAGACTCTGTTTCAGAGTGGAGGGCCAGCTGTGTATAAGCCAGAGGCAGGGAGGTTCTCGCACTTGCTGTGTGTCATCATAGCTTCAAGCCAGGGCTTGATTCAAATGAAAATGACTCAGCTAAGGAGCTGAGTGAAACCAAGGCAGACCAATAGTACCAGGGACTCCAATGTTTTAGAATGGATTGTTCTCTAAACACCAAATCAGGACACTTCAAATGGATCCTTAAAGCTTAAATCCTTGCAGTCCAGGGCTAGAGTCTTCTGTAGTCTGAGCTTCATACTCTCAAAACTACAAAGAGAAGCTAAAACAATCAGCATTGGATAATAAATAACAAACACAGCCCTGGTGTATATTTATATAAAGATCTGGTTAAAACTAATGACCTGAGGAAGCTTTTTGTGTTGTGTTGTGTTGTGTGACATCCGTTCAATGGAGTGGACTCAACTCAGTGCTTTTGATCTGAGGCGGTACAAATCAAACCGAGTAACATCTGCAGGGACTTGATCACCTATTCACCCTGTCTCCATCTTTGAAACACATTAGGATTCTGGAATCTTGCCCCAAGAGTCAGGCAGGCAAGAATTTTGTACCGGACTTTGTAACTCATGGCCAGGCTCTTACTGTCATGATAATTTCAAAACAGAAATAAAGGCCTCTTTCCATAAAGCGTGGGGGGGAAACACAGCCCATACTGCCCCTCTCAGACACAGTCCTAGTATTGTAGAGAACAGGGTTGGACTCTTGGTTCCAGAAACTCAGGACACTTGGTGCAAAGCAGACATGAAGGAGAAAATTGTAAGAACGAATAAAATCCTCCAGCCCTCCCACGCCCCGTTTGTCTGACTGAATGTTGCATTGGAACAGAAATTGCTATGAAGATCTTTCAAGGGTAACATGTCACATGCTCTGTTTCCTCCTGATGCCCTTGTCAGACTTGTTTCCACCACCCTAGAGTTTAATGCTTAAAGTCATCCCTGCTTCCTCATGGCTGGATAGCTTGGCGGGACCTTGCATGACCCCAGCCCCACTGAGTAAGAATCACCCTTTATCAAGGGTGCCAGGTCATCCATGTGTGTGTTAAAGTTTAAAACTCACTGTTCTAAAGCAGAACTTGGCTCTCCTTCACTTCCTGGTGCCCACAGGGAGCCTTCCATAGCACAGCAAGCAGAAGGTTGTGAATTCAAGGAGCAATGGTAGCCCTGGAAGTTTTTGAGCAGGGAAATGAAAAAGCATATGCTTCAGATGTGTTGGTTTTGATAACTAATGGTAATGGTGTCCCACTAAAGAGTCCACATTACTTCAGGTTATCAGAAATTTGAATAAAAGCTGATATTAGATGGTGACATTTGAAGGCCAGGCATGGTGGCTTTGGTCTATAATCTGTGCATACCTGAGTATTATCACAAGTTCTAGGTCAGCTGGGTTACAAAATAAGACCTGTCCAAAAAAAACCAAACCAAAACAAACAAAAAGAAAAAAAAAAAACACAAAACAAGAAAGAGGAGCTTATTGCTATTTGACTGGCAGATAGTAGATATTGATATTATATGATGCTTCAATAAAAGTTCACTGGCTTAGATTCTTTTAAAAATATTTATGTATTTGTGTTTGTGTTTGTGTCTGTGTGTGTACCTTTGTGTATATATACATGCTGTGTATGTGTGTATGTGTGTGTGTATGTGTGTGTGTGTGTGTGTGTGTGTGTGTGTGTGTGTGTGTGTGTGTGTGTGCAGGAGCCTACAGACATCAGAAGAGAGTATGGAATTTTCTGGAACTGGAATTACAGGTAGTTGTGAGCCTTCACATGAACACTGGGAACTGAACTCAGTTCTTTGCCGAAACAGCAAGTGCTCTTAACCACTGAGTCACCTTTGGGGCCCCGCTTTTGATTTTTATAACTGAGAACAGAATATGCCTAGCCAAGTTCTGTATTATACATGTGACCTCCTTCTCACCAGAGGACACACCCTAATAGCCCGTTAATCACTTTCAACTATAGCCGGAAGAGTTCCTAACAATTGTCTTTTTCTGAGAGGCTTGTGGCTTGGCCTTACATGTCACCGTGCTGAGCAAAACAGAAATTAGATCTGGAGCCATGGAAATTGTACAGAAACAGCTGTGGTTGAGGTCCCCCAGGTTCTAGCTGTGGTTGGAGCTCTGAAAACAAACAAACAAACAAACAGACTCTCTGGTTGCAATCATCCCTGATTCTGAAAGCCACTGGGTCTAGGCCCACACCATCCACCATTTGGCCTTCTTCCAGTAAGCTGACCATTCTGTACAGCAAGCCAATGTGAAAGCAGCCAGCAGACAGCAGACAGCAGACAGCAGACAGCAGACAGCAGACAGCAGACAGCAGACAGCAGACAGCAGCCAGCACCAACAACTGGCAAAGGCAGGAGTAATACAATATGAAGTCTGTGAAGCAACCAGTGTGGAAATAAAGCAGCACCAGTGGACAGCTTGGGCCAAACATCAGAGCGCATAACCCTGATACAAATTAAAATGTGGAGCCTCCCAGTGTGGACATAGCAGCTGACATAGTCCGTATTCTTCCTGTGATTCCTCTACGTGCCTGAAAAGGAGGCATCATTATTTCGTATTTACAGATGAGCACTCTAAACCCAGAGCTGACCTAATTTCCACAAATCATGAGCAGGTTAGATGCAGAAAGAGGGTACAGATCTGACCACCTCTGAGGCCATGCCTGTCCACTTTTCCACATGACCTCCTTGTAAGAAGAGAGAAGCTTTCCAGGCTCTGCATAAGGGAACACAAAGAGATTCCATGACTAGGAAGTCAGGAGGCACAGAAGACTTGGAGGGCCCAAGTGCATATGTAGCACATATATTTAGAAGAACTTATATCTTACATGACCTTGAGAGAGTTGTTATTCTATCTATACCTGTATAAAGAGCACTTAGAGATGCTTTACCTTAGGTTCCTTGAGATGTCAGTATATGGAATGATACTAAGTAACAAAGCAAACAGACTCTAAGCATTATGGGAAGACAGGACTGCCAGTCAAGGGACTCACACATTCAAGAGAAGGACTTTTAAGTAAATTAACTCTCTTCTGTTCCATGTGCTATGTCCGTATCCGCTTGGACTGTTGGTTTCTGATTCTGATTTTTTTCCTCAAGTATTTAACACAGGACCTTCAGCTAGGCAAGTGTTCCACCAGTAAGCTACATTCTCAGTCCTTTGTTTTAATTTTGAGACAAAGTCTCACTAAGCAGCCCAGGTTATCCTGGAACCTCCAGCTTTCTTGCTCCAATGCCTGGGACATCTGGTATTACTGCCGCACCTGGCTCCGTTCACACCTTCCAGTCTTAGTCTGCCCTGCTCTGCAGGAAGACTGTCTTGTGTTCCTTCTGTTTCAGTTTTCCTTTCCAAATCCTTAATACTTTATTTTCTCAACCAACCTTTTAGAATTTCATCTAGAAGTTTCCCTAAACCTCAGCTCTTCAAAACTAAACCCACTTGTGTCAAAGTTTGTTCTAACTCCGGAGTCCCATCTTTCTGTTCCTTATAAGATAAAGTCCAACCTTTAGCTGACACATGGAAACTTTACAGACCTAATCAAATGGATGCCTAGAGCAAGCGAGTGGGCAGAACCCCCCAAGGAGACTGAGTACAAAGTCCTCCAAAATGTCCATCCCCTCTGCCTAGAGTGTCCTTTCTTCTCTTCTTTGCTTGGCAGACTCCTCTAGCCTTCATATCTGTTGAGTTGCACCTCTTTATGAAAGTCTTTGTCCGTTTTCTAGGTGAAGCTTTGCTTTCTTTCCTACATTCTTACGGTCTTATTTTCTCTAAACCTTTACCAGATGGTTTTACATTTCACTGCATTCTTGTTCTTCATCCTCATGAGACTGTGATCTCTCTGGAAGTTGGAAAGTATTTTTCTCTGTCTTGATCTTTTTTATCAGATATTCATCAAATGTAGGAAAATAAAACCTTCGAACAAGTAGCAGTAACAACAACAACAGAAACAAACAAACAAACAAAAGAAATACCAACAAAGAAACTAGAGCTCATCCATAGTATTCTTGACACAAAGATTTAGCTGTGACATCACAGCTCTTGTGCTAGCATCCTCCTTCTCCCTCATTCTGAAGTCAAGCTCCATCATGAGCCAAATCCCTTAGATTTTTGTGTCTTTAGTTTCACAACTGTTTGCTGAGATGCACTGATAGCCCGTGACATTTCTTTTTTCCATGTAGAGCCTCTTAAACCAAGCAGAGTTCTCTTGCAGAGTTTCTTCATAGGGACAACTGTTTCCTTTGGCAGAGTGAAACCCCTGGCAATGTGAACAATTTCCAAAATGTAACCCCCAGACCAGCCTTGCCGTCATCACTAGGAAAGGCTGGGTGAGCTGTCCCAAGAGCCCTCCCTGGGACAGTCAGACCACTCAGTTCAAACCCTATGTCTGCGGCTGCTGCTGGTACCACCTGTCTTGAGTTATCTCAGTCTCCTGTTCCCCCTCCAGCCAGTTGACTGTGGCAACTCTCCTGACCTTTCCCTCATTGCATGTGTCTCTTGCTTTTGGCTGTCATTGCCACATGAAACATGCAAGAATCTGTTCAATGTTCTAATGTATGTGTGAACCTGTCTCGGAAGAGTTAGCCAAGTGCCAGAAACCTTTGACCCCTGGTGACAGAGGCCAGTTATTAAATAGCACCTTACTATCTCCCTTTTCCTGCAGGCCTCTGAGCCACTCAGTGATCAGATCACTTACATAGTTGGTACTGGGTTTCTCTGCCTCCCTTCCTGACTTTTGTTAGCTCCCAATCTCTGTTCCTCAGTCACTTCTTGATTTATCCTTGGCAGTGGGGGACAAGTGGGGGCAGGGGGATAGATGGAAGTGGGGATGGGATGGGGGTGCAAGTGAGTGATTTGACAGACTGTGTGCATCCAGACTCACCACAATGGTGCCCCACTGTGTGTACAATCCTCCCAGCCCAGTGCAGTGTGTGTGGAGTCCCCTGCTCGGGGTCCAGTTCAGAAGTTTCTTCATTTCTCCATAAGCCTCGGCTGAATGAGGACCTCAGCTAACCACATTTACCAGATAAAATGTTCACCATGCTAGTGAAAGCCAAGTGCTTATAGAAGCTTCAAGTCTCAATGAAAGCTAAGTTGTCTGTAATATTCCACAGTTTTTTTGTGTCTTTTTCATCTCCATCTGACACCATTTTGTTTCTTAAGCTGAGTGTAAAAAGTCTGGTCTCCAGAAGTTATCTTTTTCATTGTGAAAAGGTATCAGCTTTAGAAACAAACCCCAGTTTTTGTCATTTGGTCCTCAGAAGACCTAAAGTTCAGATAGAAAGATCATGGTTTGGGGCTGGACGGTACTGATCCTGGGTAGCTGGCTGAGGGAATTTTTGAAAGTAAGGTCTCTCTGTTTGTCTGCCGGCCTGGAACAGTCCTGCCTAATAAATCGATCGTGAGTAATAGACATGTAAAGGTTGAGCATAAAGTAGGTGCTCAGTAAATCCCCGTTCTTTTTGTCACTCAAACATGAACAGCCATATTGATCCTCGTTCAAGACTTTACACCTCACCTTGTCTCTTACTTGACTTTCATAACAGCTCCTTGGTTTCAGTACTTGGTGTTAACTTTGCAGCCTTTAATCCTCACTGGATACTCCCGTCAACCTTTCTAGAAGCAGTGCTGAGCTTCTGATCTGTGATAGTTCCCCCCAGCTTGTACATGCAGACATTCTAAAAACATTCCCCAAAGTTCTATTATCCATCACTCTCCACGTTGTCTCACAAAAACCCAGCAGCCCTCTCTGTTTCTCTCGGACACTTTCTGTGAAAGCGATGTCACTCTCTGGCTCATATGCACTGCTCCCTTGTGCAACAGCTTCCTCCTTCACACAATGCACTTGATGCACTCTGGCTCAGCATCAAGGAATCTGAGATCAGCCAGGGAAAGAGGTTTTCTAGACCTGGCTTCTGCTTTCTCTACAGAGGAGAAAGCTAAAAATAATTGCAATTTCTCGGCTTTCTCCCTGTGCTTGTTCAGGTCACTGGTCCCAAGTGCTATCCACCTGAAGTACAAATGGTTTGTTTATGAAGAGCTACAGCAACTTCCTGCAGGTTGGCACTCCTCCATAGCCATTTTGATTTGGTGATGGCTCTAATGCGTGTCCTAGGGAGTTGGCATGTTTGCGAAAGTCTTGAGGCCAAATATTTATAATTCATGACCTTTTATCGTTCATAATTTTTCTTCTTCCAAATGTAATTTTTAAGTACCTTGAAGTAAAAGTCAATTTATTCAGATATGGAGATTAACTTCAACAGGAAAAGGAGTTTGACCATCACATAGAAAAAGGAAGCAGACCTTGGGTCCCCAATGACTTCACCTAGAGGGTCACGCTTCTCCACTTGAGTTTAGATGACCTTCTGAGATCCAGCACCACTTCTGAGACCAGGATCGATGAGGTAAATCTCTCCACAGAGGAGCTCTTCTTTGTTTGGATGTTCATAGGGGCAAGATAAAGAAATATGGAGATAAAGCAAGGTGAGCCGGTGACAGTGATTAAGTGGGCATCAGAGCCCAGGCTCCTGATAGCAACCCAAAGAAAGGGGAAGGAAGTCAATAAAATTACATAGAACTCTTCTCCCATTAACGGGGAAAACCCTCATCTTTCAGAGAGATTAGGTTTCCTTCTGGCGTTTGTGTTTATCATCAGAGTAAATGTACTGAAACCCAAAAACGGTCAGTATCTTCAAGAAGAGTCTGCACAGGGTGCTTCTGTACGGATGGTTATCATATAAACAGACAATTAAATGCAGTGTTAAATTGTTGTTGAATTCAGACATGTACTGCAGGAAGGTATGGCATACAGGTGCATTTTCCTGGTATGGCCACAGTTGCTTCTAGCCCACGAAGCCATCAGGATGGCAGCACCCTCTCACGCCTTGAGAATGGGTGAGCCAACTGATAAACCTCGAGGGCTTGCCTTCCACAAACTGTGAGTGGGGTGTGAGAGAGCATCGGTGTGCCCAGGCCTCAATCTGCCCATCCTCTATGACTGTACTGCTCCTGTTAGGCAGATGTTTGTCAAGCGCTGCCAATCAGCACCTGAACCTCCTTCAGGCAGTCGTAGCTGGAGGTAGGACCTGTCTCCCATTAAGAAAGCATGTTCCTGTGGCTGTTCATCACTTGCCACTGGCTATAAGATGTGGAGTTAGTTGCTCCTGCGTCTTCTGTTTCCCAATAGAGAAAAGGAAACAGTATCCACTCCTGCCTTTGAGCTGACTTCCCAGGTAACCACACCTAAGAGCCTCCCACAAACTCCAGATTGCCTCCCTGTGTGTCCCCAGTGGACAGACCGTGTGGAAACTTGGAGATCAGCTTGGACACCCATCATTCCTCACAGAATTTCCATATATATCAGTATGGCAGCTTGCTTTGGCTTCTGGATGTCTGGGTGCCCACCCCATCTCACATACAACAATGTGGACAGAGAGCGGGATCAAATGGGTTTCTCCATAAAGGAGCAAAATAGCAACATGCCTGGGGTTATCCCTCTCGAACACTGGTTCTCAACCTGTGGGCAGAGACCCCAGCCCTTTCATAGGGTCACATATCAGGCATTTACATTCATAACAATAGCAAAATCACAGTCATGAAGTCGCAATGAAAGTAACTTCATGGTTGGGGGCGGGTCACCACACCAGGAGGAGCTGCATTAAAGGGTTGCAGTGTTAGAGCAGTGGTTCTAGAGAAACCGAAGTACTTCTGACTTTTTCTTACTATTGGATTGTAGATGGATCCCTGGGGCTCTTATGACTTAACACGACGTTCCTACTAGTTATCCCTGTGGAGATTGCAGCAATCAAGGGGAAAGCTGGCACTCTCTGATGAGAGCTAACGCTACCGACTACTTTTAAAAAGGGGCTGTAACAGAAAACTGGGTTCCTGCTGAATTTCATAGAATCTGGGTATAAAGCATCGTTTTCTTGGGGGGTATTCCCCTATGGCCTTCTTCTGTATCATCTGCTCCAAATTATGAAATCCAACAGAAAGACAATTCATAAGTAAGAGGTGTAGACCACTGGGCAAATGCAATGTGCCAGATGCTAACTGTGTTAGAGAACCTGATGGTTCACTGAGAATGTCCCACTCTCTACTTCAATCAGTTGTTTCCAGCAACACTGGCCTAGAATAAGGTCAGGTCCCCAAAGGCCGATTTCAAATCTTTTTAAAAGGTAGAAACAATATTTTGGGGCACAAGAGAGCTCAGAACACGAGTGAACCTACCCAGGAGAATGCCCTAAGCAAGCTTTCCAAATGAAAACAGACAGACCGACAAGACAAGACAGACAGACAGACAACAGCCTCTGTGACACTCACTCTTACACTCATCTAGGGAAATAAAGAATTCAACTGTCCTGAATCCAGATGTGAAGCCCACATGTTAGAGAAGAAACAGCTGTCTCTTGAACTGACATGTCTCCTTTCAGTTTTATCCAGATGTTTGCCAACTTCAAAAGAGCTGGGATATCTTCCTGCAATCTCCCCTCTCCGGCTACTTTGCAAAGGCTAGGAGCAAAGACAGTGGTGGGCCTGGGTGCAGACATGACAATCCACAGCACAGAGGCTCTTCAACAGAGACAGGAGGCTCGCTGATACAGGAAAACCATGGCCACTGATTTATTTATTTGTGGACGGTGATTCCTACGGTCTGATAAAGAGGCAGTTTCTCAGAGTTGATTTAGTCAAATATAGTGCCCGGGTTCTCTGCGAACACTTTCTGAGTACGGCTTCTGTGTCTTACAGCTGTGTACAGGCCATGGGCACATTTCTGTCCAAAATGGGAGCATGTAGGGAGATGAAAAGGAGGAGCAAGAGGAAGGCTTCTCAGAAAGAGAGCTTAGGGCCGAGGTGCCATAATGAGTCCTCAGTGGCTGAGACAGATACACCCATCACTGTCACAGAACATGGAACACAATCTAGTCGTGGCCTATGAAAACACATGCAGGATCATTGTGTGTAGTGTCCTGTGCTACCCACCCATCCCTCCCACCCCCTCCCCCTCCCACACTTACCTACTAAGTGAAAGGGATTCTAAAGACCTATGGGAAAGAACACCAGCAAGGCTCTGGGTCTTTGGTTTCTGAATAATTACATGATTAAAAAAAAAAAAAGACTTCTGTTGTTTCTGGGCACGCACACATTTTCATTGTCTGGTGCAGAATCAGGCCTTCAGCTCTCTGTGTTAGGAAACTGTTCTGCTTGTCCTCAGCTTTGCCATTGGCTGTCATGTCCCATTAGTTAGAAACCACTTGGATCTTCTCTGTCTCTATCTGAAGTTTCTTCATTCTAGGGAACCTGTACTTACAGGGTCTCTAACCACCAGCTAACAGCCACCTTCCTCTCACTAGCTGTCTTTCTCTTAGAGTTGAATAAGAGAGCACAGGAGGTAAATATCAGTGTAGATTCCCCCGTTAGCCACCACAAGGCCATTGGTTGCTGTAATGGTCTGCCACAGCCAGGAGTTACTGACTTTCTGAATGCTTTCTAAAGAATGGGTCTGCTATGGTTGGGAAATCCTTTTCAGAGCCTATGTAGAGATGTGACTGCCCCATCATGTTACCAGAAGGTATAATTTTAGAGGTATCTAGGTCCCAAGGGCTCACGGTGGGGAATGGCTGTGTCTTGGCCTCACATTTGACATTGCACAGGTATGACCCAGCATGAAGACCCTTGCCTTCAGCAATTTCAGAACTGGGGGCAAAATAACCTCCAATTGCTTGTAATTGTGTTGGGTGTGTTTCTCTGTCTGTCTTGTCTGTTTCGTCTGTCTCTCCATCATTGTGTCTCTGCTTCTCTGTGTCTCTCTTGCTGTTTCTTGAGTCCCCCTCTCTCTCTCTCATCCTCCCTCCCTCTTTCCCTCTCTCCCTCCCTCCCAGCTGCCATGAGTTCTGCAGCTTTGCTCTATCATGCATGATGTGTTCTCTGCCATGACACAGGTCCAAAAGCAATGGAGTTAGCCAGTCATAGGCCAAAACCTCTCAAGACACAAGCCTCCCGAAAATATGTTCTCCTTTTCAAGTTGTTTCTTCCGCATGTGTTTGTCACAGTGACTCGAAGCTAACTAATATAGAGAATTGGGCCACCAAGTGGAGTCACTACTATTGCTGTGCCTGATAGCAAGACTCAGAGGACATCGGAATTATTTTGCAAGAAGAATTTGGAAGGCTCCGGAGATGTGGGTTGGAGAAAAGCAGGTTGCTACAAGCAGAGCTAAGCTCATAGGTATGCTGTTATACCACCAGAGAGCTGACTGGCACAAGGAGGCTAGAAAGGGGTTCAAATCCAGTTCTGTCTAGGTCTGAAGGCCCAGTTCTTTCCAGCTAGCTCTGTGACACTCCAGCTTCACAACTTGACTGATCTGCTATCTAACCCGAGTGCATTCCAGCCATTTTTCCAATACCTGTGTCTTATCAATGGCATGGTCATAGGTGAAAGAGATAGAAGATATTTGTGGAGTTAACGTAATTAATAAAATGTGAAAGGTTGCTTTATGTGGATGAGGCCTGGGTAATGGGAGCAAAGCAAGGGGTGTTAGCATCTTGTCTAGATTCTGCCCCACAGTTACCTGGCAACAGCCAGGTGTGCCTGGCTCACTATAAAAGGGGCTGCTTGCCCGCCCCCTCCGCTCTCTCATGCCTTCTTGCTCTCACTCTGTCCTCTCCCCCTTTCCCCCTCTCTCCCCATTCCCTTCCCCCTTTCTCTCCATGTGCTCATGGCTGGCCTCTCCTCCTCCTCTTCCTCCTCCTCCTCCTCCTCCTCCTCCTCCTCCTCCTCCTCCTCCTCTTCTCTCTCTCTCTCTCTCTCTCTCTCTGTCTTTCTCTGCCTCTACTACCCTCTCAACTCCCCTCCCCATGCCCTGAATAAACTCTATTCTATACTATACTGTCATGTGGCTGGTCCCTCAGGGGGAAGGGATGCCTCGGCATGGGCCTGCAGAGGCGCCCCTTCCCTGACACCTCACCGAACCTCCACCTCTCCTTATCTTTTGTAAAAATACAACAAGGAGGGTGGATGAGTTACATCTGACACCAGGTCACCTCTTTGGAATCATCCTTTTAAAGCGATTGCTATCTGCTTGGTATCAGAGGGGGAGATGAGGTCTCTCTCTCTGCTGTAGTGGAGGGCAGCATCCTGACTAGTGGGTTCTCAGTATGCTGGTCGGCTACCTTCCCCTCCCCCAACTTGGCTCGAGCTGAGGGAACAACACTGGTCATCTTGCCAGTCCTTCTGTGACTTTGCTTGAGTTGCTGCACCCCCTCCTAACGACTCCCTTTCTCTTCCTTTCACTTAACTTGGCTTTTATGTATCTGTCCATCACCGCCTCCCTTAACGACCAGCTAAGATGGCCTGGCTCCTTTTTAGCTTTCAAAGGATGCTGTCTGCCCTGAATGTGTGATGTTTAAGAGCCTGGTCCGGTAAGTCTTTCTGAACAGTTGTTTATGTTCTTTCAAAGGTTGCCAGGTAATAAAGAGTGATTTGAAAGTGAAGGGTAAAGTGGAATTTCATCACCCAGCCCTCTGCTTTTCCCGGGATGGCTTAAGTCATAAAACACTGTGTTCTAACCTTCAGAGGGGGATCTCGCCAGCTTGGGGTTACCGAGTGGGCAGAAACACTGTTTTCTACACAGTACCCTGGGCACGGATCCATCCCTGGCCTGGTTGGAAATGAACCTTTGAAACTCTGAGGCCCATTGAAGCTTCAGAGACCACAAAAGAGGCAAAGAGCCTTTGTGCTTCAGCAAGGGACTGGCCCAGTTCTTTACACTTCCCTAATGAGGGCCAGCCCTGGAGCCATGGTGTCTCTGCTACCCAGAGGGTGGCTTAGAGAATAAAAGCACCCTGCCTGTCTGGGTTGCTCCCCTCTTCCCAGGGACTGTTAAGGGTGGTATCCTAGCCCTTGGGGGTTTCCATATGCTCCATGTTTTGCACTTTGTACCAGGTTGTGTGTGCGTGAATGATATCAGATATTCTAGCTGGACTCTCTGGCATGCTCGTCTCACTTACCAGGATCCCATCCAGCTCTGTTTGTTTAAAAGACTTAATTGACCCACTAGGAATTTCAGTCTGTCATCCTGAATTTAATTTGTGAGTTATATCAAGTTATGGCATTTTTGTAGAGTAAGTTCAGATACTAATTTTAGTACCATATGACAGTAAGTTGGGAAAAAAAAAAAAAAAAAAAAAAGAATCATCTCCCCGACACACATTTAAACAATGTGAGGTTTTTTTTCTGCACATTTAAGAAAAGTTATTATTTATTTATTTATTTTGTTTGCTTGCTGATTACAGCAAAATGAAGACTAACCCACTGGATGCCAGGGTTCTAACAGCATGCTCATAACCTGTACAAACCCAAGCCATATGAAATCCCAGAGTGAAGTGGGAACTGAGCACATAATCTTACCCCTAGCCACGGTGCTATTAGCAACTGTTAGATGCTGGGAGAGGGAGAGACAGTTGCCTCTAAGAGAACAGCCCTTGGTAGGATGACGAGTCTCCAGTGGAAGACCGCACATCCAAGACTATTTGGGCAGCACAATTTGATATTAAAAGATTTTTTTAAAAAGATACAAATGTGAGTGAGTATGGAAGAGGGATAGATCTAGGAAGAGTTGGGGGAGAGGACATAAATATTATCAAAATATGTTGTATAAAACACTCGTCAACTAATAATAATGATTAATAAAGAAAATGAGGATTTTAAAAGCACAGGATTTGAATCTCAAGGTCCACGGTTACTCGGTGTGCTGCATATGTGAATAGACTTTATGTAAGAAGAAATGGAAGCACCAGGCCTGAAGAAAGCTTTGAGATTTGATCGCCACCCCCTGCTCTGTGAACAAACTACTTCAGGTCAAGGCTGAGTGCTGGACTTGAGTCCATGTGTAAGAAGATTTGATGTCTGACTTAGGGTTTTACTGCTGTGAACAGACACCATGACCAAGGCAAGACTCATAAAGGACAACTTTTAATTGGGGCTGGCTTACAGGTTCAGAGGTTCAGTCCATTATCATCAAGGTGGGAGCAGGGCAGCATCCAGGCAGGCATGGCGCAGGAGGAGCTGAGAGTTCTACATCTTCATCTGAAGGCTGCTAGCAGAAGACTGGTTTCCAGGCAACTATAACGAGGGTCTTAAAGCCCACACCTACAGTGACACACCTACTCCAACAAGGCCACACCTACTATGGTGCCACTCCCTGGGCCAAGCATGTGCAAACTGCAAAGAGGAAGCTATCGACCACGGGTCTGCACCTGAGGAGAGAAGCTGCCGGTGGGGAAAGAGACAGGAGACAAAGAATGCGTTGAGGGCAAGAAGGTGTTCCGATCAAGCCCCCAAAATGGCTTTATTACTATGTCTATATAAACACTTCAAGGTGGGAAGGGCAGGAGTAAGAAGGTTACTAGAGGTCACTACAGGGCGGGAAGAGATAGAGGGGGAGAAGTTTCTCAGGGCTGCTTAATTGCAGCCAAACATCAGACTGTTGTAACTTAGCATAACAAGCCTTATTGTGGCTTTAAGATAGAGGGACAACTCAACGTTTCTCTGGAGCCACAGGCTACTACAAACAAACCATCTATTCACCTGCAAAGGACATCTGCAGAAGGGAGTAATCAAAGGAAGGTCTGCTAATGCCTGGGACCCTCTGGCTAGCTGTCAAAGAGCAAGGCCTTAGGTTCAAACAAGGCCATTTGGTCTCCGGCACAAACCATCACAATGTCCCACTGGTCATCAGCTAAAACTCTCCAGATTCACAGAACCAACGGCTCAGTCCCTATAAGGATCGAGCAATGCAGAAGATGGTTCCAATGTCTCTTAGAGGCATCAGCCTCAAGCCAGACTCCATTTTTAGACCAGTTCCTACCTTGGGTTTTCTATAATTTATTACATCAGAGAGCTCACAGAGTTATTTTTGTGCCAAGAAAATTGGACTCGAGTAGAAGTTATTTTCATCGCTTCGTCTAATTACAAAGCCGAGCACAGAACCATGACTATTCAAGCAGACTTCAGTTAGAGAATGAATGGCAGGGATGGGTGGTGTTGACTAGCTGCCAGCATAAGCAGACAGGGGGAAGGTCCTCGTGACTATGGAGGAAAGTGAGAACACAATACTTTCCCTCTGTGAGTTTACATATGTCTCTGTCCATCTCTCGCTTCCTCCCTCTCTCCCTCCCACTCCCTCCCTCCCTCTGCCCCCCTCCTCTCTGCTAGGGGGCGATTTCTTTGTAGAATGTTGATACATATAACTTAGTTTGATACTTTTTAACTATGGCACTCTCGGCTCTTTAGCGCTGTGTGGTTTATTGTATAACCTTGTATATTGTTCTGGATTACACTGTATATATTGTTTATTCCAGCAGTCCTATCTGTTATCATAGCTCACTTCCAAAGCTATGGTCTTCTGTTGTAGAAAGACAGAAACCAGAGAGAGGTGGGGAGATGTGTGAGTGCATGTGAGAGAGAGAGAGAGAGAGAGAGAGAGAGAGAGAGAGAGAACATTAGCAGAACATTAGCAGACTCTTGAGGGCTGGATTATAGAATTTAAATACATGTCTATAGAGTTTATATTTCTATATCTTTTGAATGATTCTCATCTTTCTTTGGATTAATATAAAATTACATTAGCATTTAGGAAGGAATCACTAGCAAAATTTAGGCAAAAATCAATACTCTAAGTTTAAAAGTGAAGCAAATGAAATTTTATCATAATTAGAGAGGGTTCATCAAATCAGCCAATCCTTTTGAGTTCTTTTGTTTGTTTATTTATTTTTACTTTGTATTGATTCTTTGTGAGTTTTACATCAAGCACCCTAGGCCCGCTTATCTACCCATCCCCGAATATCTACCCTTCACTATTGCACACGTACCCCCACACACACACACTCACATACACACAAACAAACAAACAAAAACCAAAGCATAGAAAAACATCTCATCATGGAAGCCGTCGTGTATCACGCTGTGTCCCACCGTCTACCTCTCCATCCACACATCTTCACTTGCAAATGTTTATTGCAATGAGTCATCGGTCTGGTTCAAGATCTCTGACTTCTGTGACACTATTATTATTGGATCATCACTAGGAATCAATCCTCCCAGTTATCCTGTTGTTGTCCTGTGTCATGGGGATCCTGCAGTTTGGAACAGCAGAACACCCTTCACAGGTTCCAACCATTCACAGATGATATAGATTCGGGGGTGGGCCCACTCGGAACCCTGGATCTGGGCTTGGGTCATACCTGAGCTGGTCAGCTCACTGACTCTCCCTTATCGGCACCACTAGGACAGGACAAGCTCTCAAGCACTGCTCCGGCTACGCTACTCAATGATGCCATCACCAGGGGGCAGGGCCAGCTCTCCTGCTCTCCTGCTTTCCAGGCTGGCTCACCCAGACCCATGCCTCCAAAGCCAACTCTACTCTGCTGCCCAGTCAAAGCTCAGGGACTATTTTCCCAAGTGCCACAGCCTGCAAGGGGCTGGGCCAGCTCACCCAGGCTAATGAGCCTGGTGTCAACTCTCCCAACTGATTCCTGTGGCAACGGTCAAAGGGGGCAGAGGGCACCTCCCCCTGCCCAAGCTATTTCACGGCATTGGAATGGCAAGGCCAGCTCTTCCTCAGTCACACCCTAGGGGCCTGCTCACCCATAGCCCCACTACCAGGGTCAGCTCCGCTGTGATGCCTGGGTGTGGCGCAGGGCCTGCTCTCCCTATGGCTAGCTCTCCAGAGCTCAGCAGCCAGCGAGGGGCGGAGCCAGTTTAGCACAGCCCTTGGACATCCACATGGTCCCTGGTGGCTACCAAGACCAGGGGCATCCTCACGTTCTCTAGTGTTATTATGAGCCATCAATATTGATACCGATCCCTGTTGCTGAGTAGCCAGGGACCCTGTAGTGGCAGCTCAGGCTGGACCTCACCATGATGTTGGGGATTGGTTCTAATGCTTTGAATTAATCTGTACTCTTCGTGTCCAAATGCTGAAGGTCCTTGTTCCCAATTGTTTTTTGATTGATCAATAAAGAACCAACGGCCAATGGCTGGGAAGAGAAAGAGGTGACACTCTTAGATTTGTGCTGGCTAGGAACTGGAAGAGAGGAAGAAGGGCGAGATCGCCATGATGGGGAAAGAGAAAGACCAGACCTAAAGGCCCGCTGATGTGTGAGAATCAGGGAACGTGGTCACATGGGCCATTTCCCCATTGGTGTTTACTAGCAGCAGCAAGGATTAGAAACGCCCAGCCATTAAACTAGTCAAGATATATTAAAATGAACTGCTCTCTCTCTCTCTCTCTCTCTCTCTCTCTCTCTCTCTCTCTCTCT
>CM052720.1:32602626-32638305 GCA_028551405.1 Uromys caudimaculatus | reverse complement strand
AGATGAATGCCCCGTGTCCCCTGGACCCTTTTATCCTGCTCAGAAAGCATCCTGCAGTGAAAACTGTGATTTAAGAAGAATGTGGGGGCTGGAGAAATGTCTCAGCAGTCAAGAGTGGCTTACTGCTCTTGGTCCCAGCACCCATATGGAGACTCACAACCACCTGTAAATCCAGTGCCAGAGGATCTTATGCTCTCTTCCGGCATCTGTGGCCACCAGGCACACATGTGGCACCAGGCATACACATAGGCAAAACATACAAACACATAAAATAAAAACAGTTTTCAAAGATTATACCCCAAATTGAGAGGCAGTATTCCATACCACCTTTTAAAAACAGTTAAAAATACATCGCTGTAATGTATCTCCTCTCTGGCCAGCTGGACCATTCACAGAATGAGACCTGGAGAAAGGTCAATAGGACTCTTGCCATTGCACTCATGGAACCCGGAGTTGTGTGAACAGCAAGCAAAATGTCTCTGCGAGGGTCAGTAATAGCAATGTCAACCTGACAGACAAGGCCGCTCCTATTTGCATTCCTTGGCTCTTGGGCCCTTACGCTTTCACACACTTTGGACACAGAGCTATATAACAGTCAGTAAGTTTGTGCATTGAATTGTCAGAGCTGGCATAGTATCTTTATCGGGCATCTATTTCTGAAGTGGCACTTAACCAGCACCCTATGTTCCCTTCACTTTCCTGGGAGGTGCACTGTGAGGGAAGGTGAGCAGATCCCATTGTCAGGGGCCCACTGCTGTGCCTTTATTGTTTTAGAGAAGATCTCCTGAGCTGTGCGATATTATCTGATCAACGGATTAAATGCTCTTGTAATTTAGATGCTGCTGCTGCTGACTCAGCACACAAGCAAGTCAAGCAAAGTCAGGTTTACATAAAGGTCAAAAGTTATGTCTCCTCAAAGTGAACTATGTCACCATCATTCAATACTGTACTGTATGTCCTGGCCAATGTAATGTGGCAAGAAAAAGGAATAAATGTATTTAGGATGGAATGAAAAAAATGAAATTATTTTCAGGACTCATATTTATCTGAGTAGAAAGTCATAAAGGAGTTTAAAAAACTATGGTATTCAAGGGCTCAGTTTATAAAGGCCATAGAATGTGTATCCAAGCCATTAGCTTATGGCATTTATATAATAATGAGGCCAAACTAGATTTACAGATTAAATATGAACAAAACTTACAAAACTGATGAATAGCATCCCTTTACTTTAATATGACCATAAGACCCACTGTAATAGTTTAATACGACCATAAGACCCACTATAATAGTTTAATACGACCATAAGACCCACTACAATAGTTTTGAGAGGAGTATCCGAACTATTATCCTTCTTCACGTGGTAACTCAGTTTTCTGTTCTTTTTCTGTTTCAACTTAGTCTTCTGGCCTCAATTTGCATCCCAAATAGGTTTCATTTATTTGTTAGTTTTAATGGGTAAACACATGTAATGGCCCCTTAAGCTGGCCTCACAGGAGCATAGACAAACTTTCAAATGTAAAATTGGGCAATTAAGTGATGTGACAGTACTCAGTCCTTGCCCAAATAATCTAGCATATTTTATCAAATTAATGCATTTATTCCCTATATCAGAATAATGGGCAGACATTTTGGTGGAGGAAACACATATCCTAGATCAAGGTTCCTATGGTTTTAGTGTGGTATTCTAGAGGAAACCCATCAGCTCAGGGTTTGGTGGTGCCGAGGGCAACCAGCAGTGGGTGTCCACACATGACAGACCAGGAAGCAAAGAAAGCAGGTAATGCCAGGGGCAGGATAGTCTGTAAAGTACCCACTCTAGTGAGCTACTTGTTTCAGCTGAGATTTTCCTTACAATTGCTTCACGCCTTCAAATAACCATGAGTCAGAGCCAGGCACCAAAATCATAAGCGGATGAGGTCACATCAGATTCAAACCATAACAACTACGAGGTATTTTCATACCTTTAACCACAGAGAGAGCTCACATAAAAATGTCTATGGACATTATAGAGTTTCATGGGTCATGGTTTTGAGAAACAGAAGTGATTTCTTCTCACTTGACAACAGATCTGGATAAGCCTTACAGAATCTGATGACTTACGTCCTCCTGCTGGTCAGTAACCTTGGTATACTCAGTGAGGGTGTATTTTGTATCTCCCAAATGTGACATGCTCCTGATCCCAGTGGATTACACGATGCCCACATTCCCCTTCAGCTGACCCAAAGCATAGAATACCAAGCTTCAGGTTTTGCCTTCTTTCTCTTAATATAAGGAGATCGATTCATGGGGCACGTGGCTTTGGAAAACACAGAAGCTAATAGTTCTGGAAATACTAAACATACCATGCTTTACATACAGCATGGAAGTAGAACGGAACCCAGTTAATATTAGAGCCTGTGAAGGTTATGCTAGCCTCATTTTAATACTTAGGGAAACACCAGTATTTGAGGCTCAGAGAGAGGCAGCAGTTTCCCCGAGATTACCCAGCTGCAAACCTGGAGTTTGAACAAGACATAAGGGAGAGCCCTGGGACTCCATGTCTCACGACCAGACAGTAATAGCAGTATCTTGAATCTCTTCAATACATTTGTTACCTAAATCCTGCAGCTTGCCGCCCAGCTGATGAAGGACAGCTGTTACGTAAACCTAGCTGAGGAAGCATCCTCTTTGGTCCTTGAAGTTCCATAGGGAACTGCACTCAACAGCGGGGTTTGGGGTTGGTTCGCTTCCTTGAATTTGACGCGTCCTTTTTGAAATGATTGAACTGGGGCAGCTGCGGAAGGCTACTGATGTGCTAGGAACGCTAACGTGCTTATTGCCTTTGTAGCAAAGAAAAGAGTCCCTTTGATAATCAAGCTTACCACTTTCCCATAAAACACCCAAGAAGGGAAACGGATTCTCTCGATTCTTCTCTACATTATCCTATATGGAGCTGGAGATGGACAAACCCTCTGGATTTAAGGAGACAGCACACTGTTTCGTAATGGATTTGTTGGTGGCGGCATTCCTCTGAAGGAATCAGACTTCCGGGAAAGAATGCTAGATTTGGATTCTTCTAGAATTCTAGCTTCTCTCTCGTCTCTGTCACTGTCCTCTGTATCAAAGGAAAAGAACAGGATCTCTGCTACCTCACTGGGTTTTCCTTTGGAGATCACATAAGATGTAGTCTGAAAGGGTCTCAAAAGCACAGGACACTGCAGTGGGCAGAGCTCCTATCTTATTGCTGTGGTGGTAGCACCTGGTACTGCAGCATTTAAACACCGTGTGCTTTCAGTTCTATAATAATTTAACCCTATTTCTCACTTGATTGGACCAAAGATGGGGAAAAACATCAGAAGCGTGAGTGCGTGAGTGCGTGCATACGTGCGTGCGTGCGTGCATATGGGCATACGTGCATACGTGCGTGCGTGCATGCATGCGTGCATACGTGCGTGCGTGCGTGTGACTTTGCTCGACCTCTGTCATGAAGTCAGTATTTTGCCTTTATTTTCAAGCCTCTATTCCCCTCTCATTTTTCTCAAGTTTAAAGCTCAAACCCTTCTGCCTGACTCTTTAGTGTTTTCAAGGAGACGAAAATGTACTGATTTCACTCGGGACAGAGAATCCTAACAGTTCAGAAAGGAGGGAGAGGCGTACAGAAAGTGTGTGATTAGCTAAGTGGAGGTGGAGGACCAGCTTCAAGGAGCTGAACAGCAGCAGCCCGTGTTCCTGATTCTGGCCCCGGTTTGGAACTATAGTGACTCTGCAGAAGCCTATACTTTTTAAAATGTTTGAGAGACCCTGTAGTAAAAAATATTCAAAATCCTGGCCTGGGGCATCTACCCCGCCTTTGGTTGTTGAGTTCTGGATAAAACACACACACAGCCTTTATATTTTTAATAAGCTTTATCAAGTACAATAGCTGGGCAGCTGCCTACCCTCTATACTGATAGAATGTATTTCCCTGTAGATAGGCCCGAGTTATTACTTGCTATTTTCTATGTTCCATCTGGGCTGCTCTTAACTCCCATTGGGCAGCCCTCAGGGCCATGTTTTTTTTTGGGGGGGTTTGTTTTTGTTTTTGTTTTGTTGGCTTTTTTTGTTTTTTGTTTTGTTTTGTTTTTTGTTTTTTGTCTTGGTTTTTCAAGACAGGGTTTCTCTGTGTAGCCCTGGCTGTCCTGGAATTCACTCTGTAGACCAGGCTGACCTCGAACTCAGAAGTCCACCTGCCTCTGCCTCCCAAGTGCTGGGATTAAAGGCGTGCGCCACCACTGCCCGGCCAGGGCCATGTTTTTATGGTTCAGCTAACTCATGGAGGCTTTTCCTTTCTCCTCTCTTACATTCTTCCTTCATTCCATGGCAGCTTCTTCTTCCTCTCTCTCTTCATGGTCCTCTCTTTCCAAGCCACGGAAACCTCAACCCCACCTATGTCTGTTCTGGCCAGCTATTGGCGTCTTTATTCACCAATCACAATTGGTTGGGGGCAGGGTCACTCAGTGTCTAACGTGTGGACTCTCCCATCTCTGGGGGCCCCAAATTAGCATTAGAATACAAGCCGTTTTAGGCCAAACCACACGGTTAGTTTTTGTCAACTTGATGTGTGTGGTAAAGAAGGTAATCTCAGTTGAGAAAACACCACCATCAGATTGGCCATCAATTAGGGCGCCTTCCTAATTGCTGAATGATGTGAGAGGGACTAGCCCACTATGGGCGATACCACACCTGGGCAGGTGGTCATAGGTTCTATCAGAAAGCGAGCTGTGTCTGAGAGCAAGCGCCATGCCACTATAGCCGCTGCTTTCTTTCCTGCCTCCAGGTTCCTGCCATGACTTTCCTCAGTGGATAGACTATGATGCAGAAGTAAAGATGGAATCAATACCTGCCCTTTCCCGGTCCCTCCCCTCCTCCCCTCCTCCGCCCCTCCCCTCCTCCTCCGTCATATAGTCTTGCTATATAACTCAAACTAGTCTCAAGCTCATGCCTCTCCTGGCTCACCTTCCACATACTGAGATAAAAGGCATGCTTTGCCATGCCTAACTGGTCATCCATGTCTCATGGCAAACATTTGGGAAGCTGAGACGTGGAGCAAGTTATTTCTTTTTGATATTTAGAAGAACTCAGTAAGGTTTTTGTGTTTGTTGCTTGTTTCCTTTGATTCAAAACTCAATAACATGGATGCATGGCAGAGTGGAACCATTCAGGAATGTCCCAAGTAAAGACTTCTACACATGGGGCTAAAGTTCTCGTCTTTACTGCATCCCCTAAATAGTCAAAGGTGTTTTTCAAAGCTATATAGCTAAAATAGACTCATGACTTTCAAATCCCAGTCAGGCGTACTTAATATGCAAAGGTTAATCAGTGAATAATCTTGGCAATCATGTTTGTTCAGAAAACATCCATAATAGTCAATTTCAGTTATTTCCCATCAAAATGAGGTCTCATGAAGTTCTTCCCCAATGTAATTCTCATTTCGCGCACACTGCCAGTCTTCCTGCTGCAGATTAAGAACACAGGCTGTACTCAAAAGATTAGAAATTCTCAACCTTAATTCTAGCTCAGATCATGAATATAATTAATTCCTTCAGCATTCATACTTTCCTTCTTACATTTAGAAATGTTGAAACAAGCCCCATTTTTGTGGAAACTAGAATAAATAATTAAATGCTTTTCAAAAAGTAATTAAGAGTCAATTGGCAAAATTGAACATATTAGTGTATGGTATTTTGTGCTATTTATAAACAGCTCTTTATTCCGATTTAAAATTCCTTTTAAGATCCTTTAGAGATTAAGATTAAGAAGGTTTCTTTTGGAAGATTTATTTATTATCAATCTTCTTAAATTCAGGAATCAAATTATTCCACCCACCCTTTTCTACATCCTCCTCCCATTCTATATTTACATATGTGGAAGTAGGACTTCCTTAAATGAGATCCTAGAGTCTCAAAATGCTGTGCGGCGTAACTGGGGGTGAGCATACAGAGTTGCTCTTGAAGAGTCGTTTAGATCACTGAAGATACTGGAAATATTTGTAGTGAATGTCTTAGTTAAGGGTTTACTGCTGTGAGCAGACACCATGACCAAGGCAACTCTTATAAGGACAACATTTAATTGGGGCTGCCTTATAGGTTCAGAGGTTCAGTCTATTATCATCTATTATTATCATCATGGGAACACGGCAGCATCCAGACAAGCACGGTGCAGGAGGAGCTGAGAGTTCTACATCTTCAGCTAGCAGAATACTGACTTTCAGGCAGATAGGATGAAGGTCTTAAAGTCCACACCCACAGTGGCACACCTATTCCAACAAGACCATACCGACTCCTAATAGTGCCAATTCTTGGGCTGAGTATATACAGAACCATCACAGTGAAGAAACTTATTTACTTCTTAAATCCAGTTTTTACCCAGTCCCAGGACTCCTCTCAAATGATGCTCTTCTTTGCAATCCTTCTGTCTCTGTCTTCTTACATTTGCTTGTATCTGCTACTACAGAGCTTGGGTTGGGTAAACACTATTTTCCTACTAGACCCACAGTGGATCTCAACTTTGTATATTAGTTAGACTCCCTTACCCCAGCCCCAAGTGTGTCAGCATATTCACATATTTAGTTAAAGGGCCCCAGGTGATTCATGTTCCACCACTGTACTGGACAGAGGCTGGGTTTTGCTCATCATTACTATTTATGTGATAAACACTCAACAAAAATGGCCCGCAAATAAAGGGAAGGATTAAAAAACTATGTATGTAAATAGCATTTTGTGGGAACTGTCTGAGGGAAACATTTTTTCCAAGCCATCAGAGCACGAGGAGTGGTAGTCAATGCTTTCATTTCATGATGGATTTAACCCCACAGTGGATTCACTCTGGATTAAGCTACTCAGATGTTAGCACGATGCCCGGAGGCAGAACATGATCCTTGTAGTTCTCTGGGACTGAAGGTTGCTCTTGGAGATGACCTTGGGTATTTTCTGTAGCCATCTTTGATCCAGTTTCTTGAAAGGCTTCTGAACTGTTGCTATTCATGTGATGAACACCCCAAATCCACCAGCCTAGGACCCACAGCATCTCTCTGAATCCATTCCTGGTCCACATCCCTCGTATTGATACCAAGCTCAGCAGAGTCGCCGCTACCTTTATATGCTTGTCAATATAAAAAAATGGACCTTTTTCCATGGTTCGGACCACATATGTGGCAGAGGAGGGCCTTGTTGGCCATCAGGGGGAGGAGAGACCCCAGTAAAGGGGAATGTCAAGGTGGGAATACGGGAGTGGGTGGGCGGGTGGGTGGGAGGTGGAATTCCCTCATAGAGGTGGGGGAGGGGGAGGGGATAGGGGGTTTCCAAAGAGGAGACCTAGAAAGGGGGAAACATTGGAAATGTAAATAAAGTATCAAAAAATAAAATTAAAAAAAAAAAGAAAGAAAGGAAAGGAAAAGAAAGGAAGGAAAGAAAGGAAAGAAAAAGCAAGCAAGCACAGTGGGATACAGTGCCTTGCAAGCATGAGGCCCTGAATTTGATCCCTAGCATTGTCAAAATAGACACACACAAACGTATGTATGTAAATACGTCTATATGTATGTATACACACATGTAGTAGTTTGAATTAGCCATTCCACTAGGTATACATATATAAAACTGTCACATTTTAAATTAAAAAAAAATGGATCTTTTCACATCTTAGATCCCTAATGCATAAACTGAATATGATGTCTTATGCCCTTGTCTCACAGAGTTGAGAGGCCTAAGGGGACAGTGGCAGTAAAGCAGATGGCACTGTGCTTTGCATCCAGGGAAAATACCAAATAACATCAAAAAGCAGCCATTGGTATGTATGTCTTTTGATAGTTGCAATATTTTTATCCTGTTTGCTAGGTTTCATACCATAATTCTTGTAGTATGAAGTCACCAAGCACTGAGCATGTTGTTCTCAGTGTAAGAATGTATTCTACACTGATACATTGGTACATTGTGTTTTGGGCAACGGAGGTGGCTTCTGAGATGCTCACCTGCTTGCAGTCTGAACTGTCAAGGCCCTACGGGAGCTCTAGGAATACAATTTGTTTTTGTGAAGTTTCATTCTAGGAATGGCTCTTGAAGGTAACTCTATATTTGTACATTGATGCTCATACAATAATATTCATATATTGGTGTTTTTACATTACACATCATTGCTTCTAAAACACCATCTGTTTTTACCAATGAATGGCTCCTGAGCATGGAACACATTTGGTCTAGGTCTGCCTTCTAATCCTATATGCCTCGATGGCTAGAATGGACATGTGCAGATTTATCAGGTTTTACAATTGACGTGGACTCAAACAGACATTCCCTGCTAGCATCTGAATCCCCCAGGATAAGAGAAATGTGCTCACCAATACAGACTTGGGCTTTGGCTGTGCAAAATATGTGCCCCTGAAGGCCTGGACTGCCTGAGTCAGCTCAGTAAGTTTGCCAGATAATTAGCATCTGAGAAGAGACTGTTAAGCTTCTGAATATCCCAGGTTCCTCTCAGACCAGCCATGTTTCTCTCTCCACCCAATTTTATAGAAGTACTTGTCTTAACAGAGAGCAGGGAGCAATGGTAAATTACAGAAATGTTCAGACTCTACAGTTGTCATATTTTTCCCCAAGACCAACCATCTTAGAATCTTTGGACATAGAGTCAGACATCAGTATATTGAGCCCCGTCCTCTCAAATTGAATGTAATTTTCAGGCAGTTTATTTTTCTGTTTGTGTGTGGGTGTGCACTTAGGTATCCATGGAGTGCATTGGATCCCTTGGAGATAGAGTTATAGGTGGAGTTATAGATGCCTTGTGTGGGTTCAGGGCACCAAAGTCTAGTCCTCTGTAAGAGCAAGCAACTCATTTAACTGCCGGGCTCTCTCTCTCTCTCTAGTCCCTTACAGCTTCTCTTAAGAGTTTTTCAGCTGGTTGTTAGAGAAGATTTCCACTTAGAGACAGACAAGAAGCCAAATGGCTTTAAGATGTGCTCGTTTGAATGGATCAGAATCCAGACACCGGCTGACATTTTGAAATGAGAAGTCACCGATGGCTCGAACGCCCTGGAGTTGCCGGGCAGAAGAGTGTCTGTAGACTGAAAGATAAGATGGAAAGAAATCTTGCCTTGGCTTTTCCACATTGATCTGGGGACTTTCCGGGAATGGAAGTGGCTTCTGAGATGCTCACACACTTGTGGTCTGAATCGTCAAGGCCCTATGGGAGCTCAGTGAATACAATTTGTTTCTGTGAAGTTTCATTCTCAGAATGGCTCTTGAAGGCAACGCTATTATTTGCAGTTTAAGATACTGATACTCAGGAAGACCAAGTGGCAGCTTTACAGACGTGTCTGCAAGTAAGTACACACTGGACTCAGGGGCATGAGCAGGCAACCTCTGAGGACTGACATTCAGGACACATGTTAATTATCTTTCAGAAAAGTCAGCGTTCCTTTCTGTCTCTTCCCAGGTCACATAGCGAGCACAAGCTTCTCCAGAGCAAGCTGGGCAAAACTCTATCCCTCTGCCTTGCTATTCTTTTTGACGGTGACATTGAATTTTGTCCTTGATTTCTTTTTTAAATGTGTCTCCTTGGATAAGAACCTTGAGCTTCATCTCTTGCCTTTCCATGTTAAACTTTTTATTTTTGCTTTTAAAAGGGGCATTGGAACTAGCAAAAAAATTTCTCCTTCCAAGAGTATTGCTTTTAGACACAGACTTTGACATATCGAGACTTCCATTTCTGAGACTCACACCTTTATAGCACTTCGGTAAAAAGAAACTCATTGACTTTATTTAATGGGAAAGTCAGAGGCATCAAATGCCTGTTGAAGCCAAAGTTTTGTTTTAACAGAAGAAGCCCAAAATAGGCTGGTTGGCTTGAGATCATTTTGGGGGTGGGGTGTCTGACCAAACAGTGACCCCAATTACAGGCATTTTTAAATGCGTCAGTGCTGCTATTTTTGAACAGAAAGCAGTAACTAAACCCAGAAGAGAAGGCTTTATGAATGTTCCCCATGAGTGTATAGCTCATGGTCATTGAATTGATTTTCCTTGCTAATTATACATAGTATTCAATTATAGTGAATTTCTAAAATCAGATGACAATTGGTCATCAGAGACACTATGGAGCTCAAGGGGGGAGTGGAAACTTTTAAAGCTTCTCCCAGCCTCTTGGTTTCTCATCTGGAGAGAACCGGTTTTTTAGACTGCCTTATCGGGCTCTTTAGATTTTTCCATTGTGAGAATGATCAGTTACTGCCATTGCCACGAATGTATAAATTGTTGATTTTCTATTTTGGATGTTTCTAAATCGTAACTGAAATCATTGGTCACACATACACACGCACACACACACACCCGTTAGCAGGCCCTTTGTAATTAATCTTATCTTGCCATTAAAAACGAGCTAACCATCACTCAAAAAATGGAGTAAGACAAAACCTGGGTCAGATCCAGATTAGTATGTGCCCATCTTGAACCAGTTAACTTGACGGCCTGGGTGGCACCTAGGAGAAGATCTCCAGGGGCAAAATGGAGTGCGACATCACGTGACAGGTAATACGTGGAGGTGACCATCGAAATGCTGGCTGTTAGGGGATGTGTAATAAGATTAGGGATAAATGTAGGCTCTAAGTAAAGGGCATTCTTCAAAAAAGATGCGATAATTTAGGAACAAAAAGTATGTTCCGAAAATAAAATAAAATTATACTACATGACGTGGATCAGCAGTGACTCATCCTTACACCGGTCAAATCAAGCCTAAAGTTCTTTAGACGGATGGCAGTAGAGAGAAGAAGAAGCAGATGAGAGATTTGGAAGAGGTTGCCTTCAACAGAAAGGCTGCTGTCGCGGGAACGAGCACAAGCTCTCTAGTCTTACTATAGGGCAGTTAGCACTCTGGCCTTCTAAAAACATGTGTGATTTTGATTAAAAATAACTAACTATTTAAAACGGTGCCTTTCAACTTCTTTTGGCACATGATAACGCTTGCTGTGCCTCTCTCTTCATGCTTTGTGGTGTCCTGCTAAGGGCTGGTGATACCTTTCCCAGCATGTGGGTTATGAATGCACAGCAGGCCTGGTAGTAAGTATGTAACAACCGTAGAGCTCACTTCTGGCTGGGAGGGGCCTGGTCAGAGTGTGTGTGAGCCTCTTTGGCTTTGGACTGTGATGGATAAGAAGACGGATTTCCACAAGGCTCCTAGGCCTGAGCTGTGAGTGTTCGTCCGAGCAGCTGGGCTGCTCCTGACTTAGTACTGCTGCTTGTTGTTCTTGTGAAAAGATGTCCTTTTGTGTTGCCTGGGTGCATATGGAGCTGGTGCTTAAATCAGGATACCTTGCAGGATCTGTCCTTTGGGTAAATATGGAAATAAGAGGCTGAAGACAAAACTAGATATGTTTTTAAATGGGTTGGGGTTGACCCTGAATACTTGCCTAGAAGCAGAGATGCTCTGGGGCTTCTAGTTCATTTCTAAAGGGATGTTTTTACTTTAGCAGACAGGATACAACCTTGGTGGCAGGCATGGGCTCTGAGCCACATTTTTCCTCCAGGTTTTAAGGTCTTCCATCTGCATGGCTTGTCTCATGACTAACTGTGTCAGTGCTCACTCATGCCTCAGCCGTCAGATGGCAAAAATGCTTCTGGGACTGGCAGCTGGTCCCAGAGTGGAGGCATGTGACATATTTGTTTACAGTCTTAAATATGTGGAGTTGTTGGTATTCGGGTTAGAAATTAAAAGAGTGACACCTTGTAGTCCAGGCCCAGATTAAGAAGAAATGTGTATTTGGGAAAATGTTAGTTAAGCATCTATTCTGTACCTAGCACTTTATGTATATTACTTCATTAGTTCATATAAAGATATGTATTACTGTTCTCATTTTATATATGAGATACAGAGAGCTCACTGGGCTCTACCCAGGACTCCTAGTTAGTAAATAATAGAACTGGAATTTGGGGGTTTTGTTAGCAATGAAAGAAGCGTTTGTCTAACCAAGTTTTACCAAGAAAAAACCCACAGACAGGAATATCACCCATGAATTTGAGGGAAGTGGAAATGGTGGGTGTCACCCTGTTCCAGTAAGACCTGTAGCTCTTACTGCTCTGAACTGGACACCTAATGGCACAGCATCTCTCAAACGATGCTCCAGCTACTTTGTGGATTCTGTGGTGTCCGCACCTGACTGGCCTTTACTTCCAGTGCTGCTCATACAGATCACGAGGCATTCTGAAGAGCCTACATAAAGAGTTCCTAAGGCCTGTGCACAGTGGCAACACATCCGTAATCACAACACTTGGGAGGCTGGGGCAGGAGGATTTCCTTGAACTGAAGCTAATCTGAGCTATAGAATGAGACCCTTCTTTAAAAGAAATGTGTCATGTGATTCAACTTTAGACAGGAATGGGAAGGATGGAGGGTTGGGAAGTGTTGGTAGAGAAGACTCGGCTATCCTGTGTGTGCAATCGTGACAAGACTCCTGTCCCTTTATTTACTGGGGGGTGGGGTGGGTGGTTAATAACTAGTTTATGCACATGGTGTACTCATTCATTGTGACAGGTCTGTGGATCTGTGTTGTGTGCCCATCTCCCCTCCTTCCAACTTCACACGAATTCTCTCTCCCTTTGGCATCCAGGCATGGCTTATGTCTCTTTAAGAAGACTTGAATATTCCCAGGAGCCATAGAAAAGCTGTTGCCAGTCCTGTAGTGAATGCGTACATAGCAACAGATAAAGATCCAGGGAAATGAGAAATCCAGGAGGGAGGGAAAACAGATAAGAAGAGTTGAGTTGGTCCTTGTTCATGTTTGTATCAATGGAAACAAATGGGTCATGCCCTACATACAAGAGCATAAATGGCAGAACCAAAAAACACAGGGCAGATTACCTTCTCCCTCCTAAAAAAGCTTACTCATATAGGAAGCAGAGGTAATCAGAATGCTACCAGAGTGTTCATTTCGATGACCATAAGTCAATGGATATTAAAACAGAATACCGTGTCAGAATATCAATCTGTGCCATTGAGTCTGAACTTAGCAAATACCAATTAATTGGTCTCTACACTGTAGCCCCATAGATTCTGAAAGGCTGAACTGTTCACTCTTGGCGTCATCAGACATGAGTTCAGGTCCCACTTCTTGCATCACCCAAAGGCAGGTCACTCTTCTCCACCACCCCTGCATCTCTACAAAGAAAAAACCCAGCAAGCCAGATATGCCTGAGGTTCTTACAATCTATGGGCGTTTGCAAACTGCTGTGAAAAAAAGACTTGGGTGGTTTAGGAGATTTGGGGCAAGGTTGTCAATTTCAATTTTGAAAAAGATTAAAATCATACAGACAGATACCGAAAGCTGACACAACAGTGTTTTTGACTAATACAGCCAGTAAACACAAAGCCAGTGAGATCCTCAGTTAGCATGTGCTTTCTGTCTGAGACAGTTATCAAGTTTGCTGTTCTGCTGATAGAATGAGAGAGAGATGCTCAAGGTACAAAGTGGAGAGACCGTGACTTCTCTGCATCCTAATTACCCCGAGGAAATACCTTCTCTCCCTCCGCACTACTGTTTTCCATGTGTTGACAGGTTTACTGAATTTTAATTGATATGCGGAGAACTTCATGCTTTAAAGTAAATAATTTTATGTCATGATCTACACTGTCTGTGTGCGTCCGTTCTATGAGACCATGAATCTATTACACAGTTACGATAATGAATCTGAACATTACTCCCCTAAGTTAAACTATGGTTCTTGGTCATCACCCCGGGGCTTCCTTCCTGCCTCCCCTGTTGCTAGCGGTTACCAGGCAACCGGAGCTTTTGCTCTTTGTCACTGTGCACTAATTTACATTTCCTAGACTTGTATGCAAATAGGATTATAAGACTGCATCTCCTTCTGCCATTTGTTTAAACTGGTCGACTATTCTCAGAGTCATTCATGGAACTGCATGCATCAAGTTCATTTCTTTTATTGCTAACTAGTATTCCATTGGATGGGCCTGACACAGTTGGCTTAGTTAGTCGTGAATGTGAGGGTGTATTCTGGTTTGAGGTTGTTGCAAATTCACCTTTGATGAATCTTTCTGGGTAAGCCTTTCTATGAGCATACACCTGCATTTCTCATGAATAAATGCCAAGAGGTGGAAAGGCTGAATCACACGCCAACTACGTAAAGAACTTCCAAACTGTATTCTGTATAGGCTGCTTCTTTTAGATAACACCAGCAACACGCTTTTCTTTGTTATTATAATTTATTTATCTTTGAATAAGATCCTTAGCTCTGAAATCTACTTAGTAAGATTGCAACACACGACACCTATACTTTTATTCTTTAATTTACTTGTGCCTTTCAATTTGATAGGTCTCTTATCCCTGTCTTTTTATTCAAAATAATAACTCTGCCTTTAATTTGACGTGTTTAGATCATTTGCACATCATGAGATTATTATTATAGCAAACTTTAAATATTTCATTGTTTTTTTTTTTCTTGTTGTGAATCCTCTTTGTCCATCCTTTTCTTTTTTTCTGGCTTCTTTCGGATGAACTTATTTTCTTGTTTTATAGTAAACTCCCTGGGGTTTATAATATACATCTTTAACTCAGAGGAAACTAACTTTAAGTGGTATTTTACCATTTCTCATACAGTATAGGAACCTCATCGTCCTTGACTTTCATTTCCCCTCTCTTGGTTTTTGTACAGTCCTTACCCAGTCTGCTTCCAGAGACGCTTACAGCTCTGCGTCTACCTTTGCACTTTCTAGATAGTAAACTTCCCGGGACGTGTTCAAGTCCAACAGCAGGAGTTTCTCACCTTTATGTATAAGCAGATTTCCGGGTGGTGTTCTTCACGTGTGCCTGAGAGACTCCTGAGACTCCCTCTACAAATGCAAGGTGACCTTTTTAAACGCTTCCCACCTTTCAGTGCTGGACAAAAGCTTCATGTTACATTTTGTTGGAAGATGCCTTCATTGGGTACAGAATTCTAGATGGGCGGGCTTTGCTACCGGTCGGTCCTTTGAAGGTTGCTTTGTTTCCAGTGATGCTGGGCAAGATATAGGCTATCATCTCCGTCCCTGTTCCTCGGCGTATAGTGCTTGTTTGTTTTTTACTTAGGAACTTTTTTCTCATTATCATTGATATTTATTGTATATGCCATGAGTTGGTACAGTATTCTTCACATTCCTCATCCTGAGGGCCTCAGGGGTTTCTTAGCTGTTGTCTGTTTGCTGTTTCCAGGCAGTGTCTTGTTATGAATGAAGCCCAAGTTAGTCCTACCATCGTGACCTCCCTGCTCAGCTCCCATCCCACTAGGTTACAGCCATGTGTAACAGGCGTGGTGCACAGGGATCTGTGTTTTGCCTGCGTTGCTGGGAGTAGAACACAGAGCTTCTGGCATGATGGAACAAGTGGTCCAACCCCGGGTTCTTGACTTTCTTGATGGGCTGAAGTTTCCTTGAATTGGAGAGCTTTTGTCTATTATTCACCAGTATATTTTTTGCAGCCTCTACTTTCCTTCATGAACTCTAACACAGACTTGGTCATTCGAGCTGCCGTACTGGATGCCCTGTTCTTCTTATGGTCTGCCCTCTTACCCTCGGTCTCATTATAGACATCTGTTGTTATGCAAGTTCACTGAGCTTCAGAAACACTTAATATGTCATCAATTCTGCTACATAAATCATATATATAAATATAGAAATAAATATAAAAATATTATATATGTAAATATAGTTATGTTATATAAAATTTATATATTGTGTAAATTGATAAATATATCCTATATTTATATTATATGATATATAAGGCATATATTACATATATGTATATATATGTGTATATGTGTGTGTGTGTATATATATATGATATATATGTTTCATGTCTATGATAGTTCCTCTAATTTTTGCCTCTGATGTCTGATTGGGTCTTTTCATTTGTTGCATCTCTATTCCCACGTTCAACGTTTCTTCTAGCTTTGAACCTAGGCAATAGAACTGCAATGTTCTCATGCCCTGTCAGCTGGTTCTCACACATCTTTTAGCTGCTAGTTGACCTGGTTTGGTAGGATTTTCTCCTCATTACAGTGTTACCTGATACTGAATGCTTCAGAACGGATCCTAGTCGTTGTGTATTTTGTCTGACCAGGTGCTGTGCATGGATGTTTGTATTTTATTCTAATACAAAGGCTAGCTAACTACCAGCTACTCTGACTTTTTGTTCTGGGGCACAGATAAGTGATTTGGAATCAGTTTTATCCATTTAGTATTGTTTTTAAAACTGTTTAGGCAAGCAGGGTTTTTCTCCAGGCCTGCCTCTTCTCCACCACTGAGGCAAGCCTCTTTTTGTGTTCTCTAATGCTTCAGGGACATTTTCTTCTCTGAGAGAAAACTGAGCATTTTTCTAGCTACTTGTGGGATCTGCGCCTTGCGTCCAATATCTGTGAGCACTCCATCCCAGCCTGAGATAGTTTCTGGCAGCTCCTACCCGATCACTATTCTGCTCAATGAGAAGGTTTTCCTTCTGGCCCCCAGGCCACTCTGCCAACCTCCACAGCCCAAGGATTTCCCTTAAGCCCAAGGTTCTGCCCTTAAGGTTTCTCATTGCTATTGGCTGGCCTGGAAACTCTCTTGAGGCAATGACGGCTCGTTGTTTCCATATCTAAATGAACAAATATCTTTACTTTGATAGTTTAGCTCTTTAGGCAAGAGGTTGAATTCAATTTCTGTTCATTTCTCCTTGTTGGAACCCTAAGTATGTAAAAAAGAGTAATCTATACTTAGAAAAGAGAGTAGAAAGACAAAAATCACTGGGGTGAAAATTTCAAATTATTTGGGCAGCAGAATTAGCCTTAATGAGTTTGAACGGATGAATTTTTGAATATACAAATAAAAATAGCACATAATAATTATAATAATAACTTATAATAGCACGGGTTTTTAAATCCAACTTACAGAAAAGCTCAAAAACAGCTTCAAGAAATATAATATTTATTATCATGCCTTATAAATTTCTTCACAGATCAGTCCTTTTACATAATCTCCATGTAAACTATAAAAGCGAAAGTATCATTCCAGTCCTAAAACGAGGTTTAGTTTAGAACACGTGACCATTCCTTTTGCCCTAATTTAGCTGGGCTGATCTGTTTCCCATGCTTCCAGTAACTTCCATCTGAGAGGACTGTGGGTGGCAACCAGGCTCTGAATGCTTTTCTGTGAGAGGAGTCGTGTCTTTTGTGGCTCATTCAAGTGATCGTTTCTGCTGTGAATCTTAAATAGAACAATCATTTTGATTGCTCTGCTAAAGTCTGACTCAGTGAGCCTGCAAACGCATTTCTCTCTTCATAGAATCCTAAACAAGTCTCAGGGTTCCACCAGATGTTTTCAGGAGGAATTTTTTTAAAAATGTGTTTTTTTAAAACACGCAGTGTTACCAGGTCATTGTGACTCCTTTACTGCTTGCCATGAATGACCGGCATTAAATGGAAAGACTGAACAGGATGCTAGAACATAATGCCACATTAAAATCAACTCTTGAATTTTTAGTTAGATTTCATTTTCTATTATTTTTCCCTTCCCCTTTGCAAAACGCTTTTTTGATTTTTCTCCTTTTTACAAAGAATTTAAGTTTTTTATGGTGCTTCAAATAGTCCTTTGCTACTCGTAAACAGCAATCTGCTTACTGTAGATGGCTGACCTACTTTGAGGGCAAATGCTTCACATCTACAGCAAGAAGAGAATTGAGCACATGTAGTCTGGAGGACTGCTAAGACTAGAAGGACCCTAGCGGTTGCCTAGTCCAGAGGAGACAAGCGCCTCGTTCTTGTACCTTGTGCTTATGGGTAACTTCTCAGGAAACATTCTCCTAACACAAAACAATTGAGCTATCTCAGACCAGGACCCAGGCAGTCAGTGATAATCACTCAAAGGAGGACTATAAAATTCTAGCAGGTCTCAGTCCTAAATAGGATGCCCTCATCAACCTCCCTCCCACCTCCCCAGGGATCTATGTGGAAGAGGAGGCAGAAAGACTGTAAAAGCCAGAGGATGACTCTAAGGAAATGGTATATCCAGACACAACAAGGCTGATGGCACATGCAAATTCACGGAGTCTTGTGGCGGCACGTGCAAGACCTGCACAGGTTCAAGCCAGACAGGGTCGCGGCACTGAAAAGGGAAAGTGGGCATGGGGTAACACCCCTAACTAAGAAGATAACTACAGTTGACACCATCTGGTAAAGGAGAAAATCCGTTTCCCCCAGTGGCGTATCACCAGGTATATCAACCACACTCCAGGGCAGGCGCCATACCCAGGAGTAGGTGGCTAACGCAGAACAAACTCAATGGTATTTTTGTGGAGTTTTTGTTTGTTTGTTTTATTAGTCCTTTGTTTATTTTGATTTTCATCTTTGTGAGGTTGTTTATTTGTTTGGTGTGTGTATGTGTGTGTGTGTGTGTGTGTGTGTGTGTGTGTGTTTCTGGAGAGAGAACTTGAAGATGGGTGGGTAGGAAGAAGATGGGAGGAATTTTTATTCAACACATATTATATATATAAAAAATTTTTTTCCAAAAAAAAAAATCCTAGCCAGGCATAGTAGCACATACTTGTAATCTCAGCTATTCAGGAGACTGAGGCAGGAGGATTGCAACTTTGAAGACTGCCTGACAACTTAGAAGGACTTTGCCTTTTTCCTTTTTTTATAATAAAATTTAATTGTTAGAGAATTTTAGAGAAATGTTCCATATAACAGTACAAATCAATATAGTACTTCTAATGAACCATTTACCAACAAATACCAAAGTATAAATTGTGCATAAAATTTTATCTAGTAAACTTATTTCTAGGAATTTATGTTGACAAAAATATGTATGTACTGTGGGATATCTATCACAGTATTATATACAATGGTGAATTATGAGAAACATGCCAAAATTAAATACAGAATTAATAAATTATGAAATTACTTGTCATTTCTACAATAATTAAAATGCTAATTTTTTGGCTAAAACTTTAGAAACCAATATTATCATCATCTTATATTTTCACATTATAAATATGATTAAAATAATCACTTTGTAAAAACATTATGCAATTGGAAATTATTTCTGACAGATCAACTCTTAACAGTTTTATAGGCCACTCATTTTTTCTCCTTTGAAATGACAAAGGAAAGTTGACTTCAGTCAAAATAGCACACATAACCTAATCCCATAATTCACACGTTTAATGTTACTTGTTTTCAGTAGGCTTTGAAAACCTTACTGCTGTCACACTCGACTAGAAATAAGTTGATAACTCCTGACTAAATTCAGAGAAAATAAATACTAGTCTTCTAAAATATACACAGCTCACCTCCCTAATGTGAACATAAAATTCAAATACCTTCAATGTTCTCCCTTGAAGATATGTTAGCTTCACTCTGAGCAAAGAGCACCATTCCTTTGCGTTTCCCAAGGCCATTACACTGAGATTCATCAGATACCTGTAACACTTGCTGAAGTTACCCCTTAAATATTTCTATTTGACCAGTGTGAAGTGGCCTTCTTTATCTATTCTAATATGGAATAAAATCAACTTTTTTTTTTAAAAGAAAATTTGGGGGGAAAGGCTGGGCAGACTGCTTGGTGGTACAGCGCTTGCCTAACATGCACCAGGCCTGGGTTTGTCTCATAATTGAGGATAAAAAAAAAAAAAAAAATCATAGTTGCCATTAAGAACGTAGTCACTCTCTTAATTTTATAGATCTGGGAACTGAGGCTTCCAGTCGGCCACAGCACTAGACATGGGACCAGATGTCTGTCTGAGCACAGTCCTTCCAGAATATTCCCACGGTCCTGGGACAAATATATTTGCGTGAGACAGGAGCATAGAGCTGGCAAGAAAAGAAGGCGGTGTCTTTTAATCAGTCCTTGCAGCCAGACTGAGTTTAAGTAGGAAAAGGGGATTTTTCTTTTCAACCAAAAGAAGAAATACATACTTCGTTTCCTTTAAATTATTTTTCATGCAAGTCCACAGCACACGTTGAGCCTCGCCTCCCATTTGAGCCCCATCCCATCAGACCTCTTTTTTCCCTAAATATTTCCTTCCTTTCATGCCCTATGCACACAGATGACCTACATACAACCCAGGATCCCCAGATGACAGAGAACATGGGACTTGTCTTTCTGAGAGTGACTTGGTTTACTTATTAGGGTTATCAATGCTATTCATGAGAACAATACTTTTTTTAAACTTGTATTTATTAATATTATTATTATTATTATCTTTAATCTTCTTTTTACAGTCCAGTCATTATCTGTCTCCTGGTCCACCCTCCGACAGTTCTTCATCCCTCCCCCCACCTTCTCCAAGAGGATGTCCCCACCCTCCCCATTCCACCCAGCCCCACCAGACCTCCCCACTCCATGAAGTCTCAAGTCTCTTGAGGGATTCTAAACCCAGTTCCCATTGGTAAAGCTACCCCAGTGAGGTACAGTGTTTGTGATGGTTTGTATATGCTTAGCCCAGGGAGTGGCACTATTAGGAGTTGTGGCCTTGTTGGGGTGGGCGTGGCCTTGCTGGAGTGTGTGTGGCCTTGCTGGAGTAGGCGTGTCACTGTGGGAGTAGGCTTTAATACTCTCATCCTAGCTGCCTGGAAGCCAGTCTTCTACTAGCAGCTCCTCCTGCACCATGCCTGCCTGGATGCTGCCATGCTCCTGCCTTGATGATAATGGACTGAACCTCTGAACCTGTAAGCCAACCTCAATTAAATGTTGTTCTTATAAGAGTTGCCTTGGTCATGGTGTCTGTTCACAGCAGTAAAACCCTAACTAAGACACACACACCCCTTTTTCCCTTTTTTCAATTTCTGATTTTTGCTTATCTGGCTCTACACTCAACCAGAGGAGGTAGAATATATGATTCATTAGAAGTTTCCGACATATAAGAGAGAACTCCTTTTCTCAGTTCTTGACACCTGTAGTTGCTTCAGTGTATATAACCTGTCAGTACATACTGAATACACTGGAAAACAAATCGCCCTAGGGAGAAGGAACCATTGCCAGGAGCACGCACAAGTCTCAGTGGATTACTCTTGAGAAAAATTTGTGATAAAGGAAACTCAAAAAAAAAAAAAAAGCATATAAGAAAGAATGATGTTAAAAATAAGTCTAGGGCAGCACATCTCAACAGCAACGCTAAAGGTGAGAATTTAGTGAGCTCTACCAGGTCTTTCTGGTGCGATGAAATTTTAAACCCCAAATAATCCCTAATCCCTTGACTAGATCCAGGCAACATTCTATTTTTAACTCAGCTCAACCCATTCCTTAGAAACCCTCTCTGTTATCCAAAATGGATAACTATGACAATAAATATCTACGAGACAAACATCTGTTACGTGCAGCGCCTCAGTGTGCACGAAGGTCTCATAGGATATAGTTTTCTACTGTCTTCGCTTTATAAGTAACGGGTAATTTAGGTGATTCCTTTTGTGCTGTTTCTGGTGACCGTACCCTTGTCTTGTCTGTGACATCCACATATTCCCAAAACCACTGGCTTGACTTTTGTCAGGACAGTCCTTTCTTTTAAAAACTGCCATGTAAATTCTGAGGCCACAGGCCACATTTTTTAGATTGACTTATTTCACTTACCCAGAATGCACTGGGAATTCCTCTGTAGTTTTCATGCATCACATGTCTGTTCCTATTTCCTACTGAGTAATATTCCACCATTTGGATTTATGGTAGTTGGCTTAACCACTCACTTGCTGAAGAAAATTTGGGTTGTCTTCAGTTTGACACAATTACTAATATGCTACTTAAATATTTCATACAGTTTTTAAATGTAAATACAAGTTTTCCTTGTCTCTAAAGAAAACTACTTAGAAAGTATTGCTGCACCGTGCAGTAGGTAGAGCTGTACCTTCCTACAAACTGTCAAACCCTGTCTTGCTTGAACACAACATTAAGCATCTCGACAAGGAACCTGTGAAAACCCCAGGGCTTCCACGCTGTCAGAACTTGATGTTACTAGTTTCTGGGTAAAGGGCTATTTTTTTTTTTAAATTACTCATTCTGTGATGATGGGTGTATAGTAGTATGAACAGCACATAAATATGAAAAAGGATGCTGACCACCATTAATCATTGGGAAGACACAAACCTCCTTCGGAAGCTTAGGAAGATGTTTTAATTTAAAATACAGTTTCATCATTTCTCCACTCCAGTTTCCTCCTCCGACCCTCCCAATGCCTGCCCTTTATTTCCTCTCAAATTCATGGCCTCTTATTCTTTATTATTGTTTTATACACACACACACACACACACACACACACACACACACACATCACACACACATATGCCAGGTATGCCACATATACCACACAAATACGCACACATACCACACACATACCACACACATCACACACACACCACACACGCATCACACACACACACCACACACACACACATACACACACCACACACACATACCACACACACCACACACACACACACACACACACACACACACACACACACACATACCACACACATCATATAAATTTATAAATACAGCCCTCTGGTTCCAGTTAGCGGTGCTTGAGTGGGTGCTGACCACTTGATATTAAATAACCAAGGTGCCATGTTTTATGCTAAAGAGATAAAAACATTTTTTTTTTTCTGGGAACATACGAGTGCGGAGATGTGCGAAGAGCTGGTTTAAGCTAGATGAAGCCTATGTTCGGGGAAGACAAAAGGAGGCACAATAAAAACCCTGGAGAAGGCCCAGTCTAAAAATAAGAAAACACCTCGCGCATGCGCACTCCCCGAAAGCCACCTGCCAAGACTCTCTAATCTGTAAGAAATCAGGTGTGGAACTGATTTCCCAGTAATGGACTTTTGACAGTTGTTTTAAAAAAATATGTTTTCAGTTGAAATGTGTAATTTTTTCTGTGCTGTTTGAAAATTCAATGGCCCCTTCTCTACAGGAAGCAACATGTTACGAGCAGAAAAGTGGAGGAATGAGAATTATGGGGCATCGGGCTCACAATGGGTTGCCATAAAATTGAGAGAGACACTTCAGTGGTTTGTGTAAGGGCCTGAAGTGTGAAGTGTAATTATGGCCGCAGAATTACCATGCCGCCAAATGCAAGCACCCCCAACAAGCTGTTCTTCCGGAGGGTTCACGAAGTCTCCGCTCCCTTCTCTAGTGCCCTTCGGCTGCTGGGAACTCTTTACTTCTGAAGAACGCACAAGCCCAGGCTCCGTTTCCGGTCTTTGGTTTCATTGTACCTCCGACTTCCCCCCAAGGCTTTTTTCCTTGTGTGTCAGCTTAAGAATGCTCCTCTGCTTTGAGGTGGGGAAGCGCTGTCGGCTGAACTCCGTAGCACACCTCTGAGTTTTGGTTGAGCGACTTTTCCCACTTGACTGTAGTAAGTTTCCATCGAGTTTCTCCTTGCACTGATCCTCGTGGTGGATGGGTGGATTATTTATTCAAAGCCATTTAAATACAGTACTAAACTGAGTCCCACTGTTTGGTGAAGGATTAGCACCTAGGAATGCTGTTTTCCACATGCTTCGATACAGGGTTGCTCTACGGTACCCTGCCTCAGGGAACTTCTTTGCAGTCAATTATTTTCATCTACTCATTCTAAAAATAAGAGATAATACTCTTCTGGGAGGAAGAACGGCCTGAGAGTAGGTACGATCAAAGCTTGGCATACAAGCATGGGGTGGTTTGAGGTCCCGTTCTGTTGTTGACCCTCGGCAGGACCTCGGAGAAGGTCTGAGTGCTTCCTGTTACCATAAGAAGCCTTGTCTCTTGGGTTTCAGAAGAGGGAGAAATTGTTGGATCTGTTTTCCAACACCCTGAGCTCTGTAGCTCCTCCAGTGTGCAAAATACAGGGAAATAGGAAAATGGCTGCCTTGGGTATCATCACACAGTCTTCGTAGTTAACATTTTTATTGGTTATTTTATTTATTTGCATTTCAAATGTTATCCCCTTCCCGGTTTCCCCTCCACAAAGCCCCTATCCCATCCCCCTTCCCCTAACTCTATGCTGGTGCTCTCCCACCCACCCACTCCCGCCTCACTGCCCTAGCATCCCTACTACACCAGGGCATCAAGCCTTCACAGGACCAAGGGCCTCCCCTCCCACTGATGCAAAATAAGGCCATCCTCTGCTACATATGTATCTGGAGCCATGGGTCCCCCCCATGTGTACTCTTTGGTTGGTGGTTTAGTCCCTGGGAGCTCAGGGGGCGGGATTCGGTTAGTTAGTTGTTACTGTTGGTCTTCCTATGGGGTTGCAATCCCGTTCAGTTCCTTCAGCCCTTCTCCAACTCCTCCATTGGGGTCCCAGTGCTCAGTCCTTTGTAAATAATATAATTTGTGGAAACTGAGAGAAATATTGACTAGATGACTATATGTGAAATTTTGCATAGAATGTAGAAAAAGCTTTAACCTCGGTTTAACAATTCCATAACATTGCAAGCTTAGGTTAATCTAGCCCGGGGCTGAGAAGGTCACAGGAACTAAGGATCTTTCTCCTTTGACTGCTCTGCAGCAGTGTAAGAGCCTAAGTCCTGTCAGAGCAGGTGTGGTGTCATACCGAGCTTAACGCACCACTAAAGGCATAGGAGAAAAAGTGACTTTCTAAGCGAACATCCAAAACATGATTTGAGTATGAAACTAATGTCAAAACCCATTTCAACTGGTATTCCAAGTTACTCGGGAGTTACCGTTCAATTCCATTCGGCTTTTCTTGTCAGCACAGAGAACAATTACTGTTCAGTGTGTGCAAGCAACTACAGGATCTTGTCTGTGCTTGTATTCCTGTGTATGATGTTGGTGGCTGCGTGTCTTCCTGTGAGCTTGTGAAGGCCAGAGGCCAATGTCAGAGGTTAAATCACCTTTGCCAATCACTCCCCTCCTTAATTCCACTGGTCCAGCTGGACTGGCTGGCCAGCGAGGGAGTTCTAGGAATCTGCTTGGCTCTGCCTCCCTAGTTCTTGGACTGCTGGAGCACACTATCACATCTGGCTTTTGCATGGGTGTTGGGGTCCTCATGTTTGTACGACAAACACTTTACCAGCTAAGCCATCTCCTCTGACCCCAATTCTAGGTCATTAACGTAGGTTTATTTTTCTCATTTTTGATGATACTAAAAATTCAGATTAATTTGGCTGACAGACGTTTCTGAAGCACACCAGCACAAGAAGACTTTATTTGCACAGGCAAGTTTAGCTAGGGGGCATAAATTGGGATAGGTTCACTGAATTAATTATCATCAATAATTATTTCTCATCAATATCATCTCATCAATAATCATCAATCCTCATTTACTTGGTTTTTACTAAATGTTAGTACTCTAATCTGTCCTGTTGATAGAAGGATCCAGTTTTTCCTTAAAATTTTTTAAACATGTATTTAATTAGTTGGTTTGTGTGTGTGTGTGTGTGTGTCTGTGTGTGTGTCTGTGTGTGTGTGTCTGTGTGTCTGTGTTTGCATGCATGTGTGTAAGGAGGCATGCACACGCCATGGCATGCACATGACAATTCAGAGACATGTTACAGGAGGCAGTTCTCTCTGGCCACCATGTGTTCTCTGGGACTGAACTCAACTTGTCAGGGTTGGCAACATCAGCTTTTACAGCTTTTATCTACTGAGCCATTCTGCCAGGCTGCTTTTTTAATTAAAAAAAAAATTATTTTACATCGATTTAGAATCCAGGTTTTTTTTTTAAATGTGTACTTCAGAGTACTCTACAGCAATAGCCTGCATACCTCCAAAGCCTTGTCGTTTCCTGTCACTGAACTACAGAGCTGGATAAGGTGGAATATGAAGCCGCTGGAGCAGAGCCAACCTTGAATTAACACTCGTTTTAAGCAGTCCCTGGCTTGGCAGCTCAGGGACTGATTCCTTCCATGGAAACCTGTGCTATCAATCCCAGCTGGACTGACCCCTCACTTCTCCGGCATGTTCGAACACCTTTAGCAGGTGGCTGTTTCCCTCGGCGGGTAGTCATCTCCTTCTTTGTCTGTCGTCCAATAACTCTCACGGATCTCCAGTCTGAGGCCTCTACATCACAACCGCACACTCTAAAAACTAGCAGTACTTAAAATGGCTTCAGACCCCGAACCCCAACCTCTAGCTCATGAAGAAGTATATAACTGTTAAGATGGAAAGAATGAATAAAAATAAAAAGTCAAAATGGGAATGGCCCCCCACAAACATCCTCTGTTGTTTGGATCAATGACAGGAATCTGTACACCTAAGGACCAACAAGGTCCAGATGACTGGGAGACACTCGGCAGGGCAGGGTAAAAGGTCGGTGGGAGAACTATAATTCAAGAGGGTCTCAGTGCAGGTCTGAGGATTTTGGAAGGCACACTAAGGAGCTCTTACTTTATCTTCCAACTATTGAAGAGTGTGCAACAGAGTTTTGAGGTAACAAGGTTGTCCCACACTATGGTAACCATTGTGGGAACATTTTGCCTGAAGAGGAATGGACAAGAGATACTTTACTTCCTTCCCCGCCTAGCTGCCACTCTTCTCCTTCGGGTGACTCTGAGAAGGGTGCTCTCACAGACAAGAGGCCAGAGTGTTTTCTTTATGTTTCAATTAAGTCCCGCACTATCAATCGCCGACTCCGTGTGGGGACACAGACGGCTTTCTGTTGAGAAGGGCTGCCAAGGGATCAGGCTAATGTGTTTTCCATACTTGTGGTTTTGGTATGCAGGTAGCATGGCAGTCCCTATGGTTACACACCCCGTTAGCCTGGCACTTCCTTCGAGCAAGCCGAGGCGCTGCAAACAGAATAGAAAACGCCTAGCAAGCAGCTTCGGTGGGAAAAGTCATGGGTTCAGAACGACGGAGGAAAGAATGATTTGAAAAGCAGAGGCTAAGGCTGAAAAGGTGCTGAAAAGGATGCTGGGAGTAAATGGGGAAAACCAAGGTTTTATCCACAAAGGAACGCAGAGATGGAGACAAAACAGTTCTTACAAAACCAGATCCCAGGGAGCCCTGAGCTCCTAAACTATTATGCAGAATAAGGCATTCGAGGATTATATTAATGCTCAAAATATTTTCCACTAAAATCTGGATGTTAAATCTGTATGATGGTATAGATGTCCTCGTGTTTCTAGCCCTAGGGATATGGTTTTCAGGTTTTTAAATCACGTAATTTCTTCTATCTTAAAGCACTAGGAAAAGAGTTATGGAGACCAACCTCTGTGGAATATCCCACCCATCTGGCCTTTATTTGTGGGATTCCAATATTCTCTGATGAAACTGAAACAGAATTTACCTGACGAATCAGCTACAGATCACCACTTTTCAGAATGACCCCTTTGGCCAATGGATTGTGACGACCTCGGGAGGTAAGCATTGGAAGAAATAGGAATTTTTTTTTCTTAGTCCCAAACTCTGAGAAATTATTAACATCTCCACTCTGTTTATGATCCTGTATGAATTAAACACAACATTAACAGGGCCGTGGGGCTGACTTGACAAAGGCCACTTCTGTGTTCTCTCTAAGGGCCTGACTTCTGTGAGGGGGAAAAGTAAAAACTGCACATTTCAATTGATCTTGTTCATGTAAATTGCTCATCTGATCAGAGGCAAGGGGTCTTCAGAGAACATGGCACAGAGAACCAGGAAAAACTGAGCCCGGGGTGGGGGAAGGGGTGGGGGCGGGGGCGGGGATGGGGGTGGGGAGGTGTTAGAGACAAGCTGTGGAATGAAGATTTCAACCTTGAGAACTTAAAGTGGCTCCATGCATGGAGACAGTGGTGAACAGCTGACACACGGACAGGGCAAATCAGGAAGCAACCAAACACATTCCAGTTTATAGTAAGGACTCTGCGCAGCACTGTACTTATGTCTGGTTTGCAGTAAGGACTCTGTACAGCACTGTACTTAATAAGTCTAACCAAGGGTGAAATGTAAAGGCCCACAATGTACTAGACTAAACTTTGGAATAGAAACCATTTCAGTGGAAAGAAAAAAAAAAAAAAAACCTGGAGAAGTTTGAAATAATTCTATAGGCCAGTGAATAATAATGGCTCAGCATGAATTTCCATTTTCACACATATACCATAGCTGCGTTAAGACACTGCTGGGGAATGTTTGGGGAAGAAAGTACAGGATATTTTGTATTATATTAATATCACTTTTGTAGATCTAAAATTATTTCAAAATAGATTATTTTTAAAAAGAATCATAGTTGGGCATACTAAAATGGTTCTTGAGAAATAAAAACCCAATCAAGCAATCAAGCATAATTCCAGAAAGCTAAGTGGTCCCCCTACTTGAGAAGGTTCTCCTGGGTTCCTGCACCTGGCCTTGATCCAGGGTCACGAGCTGTCTTACATCTAACACAAACCCTTTTACCAAGCCTTGATTCACTCACCAAAAAAGGTAAACGCCCGTGTGCACACGCTTTAGCCTTTTGTACTCCCGACTTAGTGCTTCTGTCTCCTGAAGCGAAAGAATGTGTCTTTAATCGTTCCAGCAGTGAAATCCAGAAACTGGCCATTTCTGTTCTCACAGCCTTGTTTCAAGTGTCTCTGCTCCCCCGAGAATCCCATGCACAACTCAATTTAACTGGGAGAAACATATTATTAAGTGGAACATCTTGTTATGTAAGCAGGAAGGAGAGGGGGTCAAAATACAGCTTCTGCAGTGTTTAAGGAAATACGTTGGCTAGCTCGATTAAAAAAAAAAAAGATTCACTAAACATTTCTTATATAATTTGATACAGCAAATGTGCACTGAAAGTTAGGAATCACATGAGGGGCAAGCGAAGCTACAAGTTCCTTACTTTAAAGAAGATGCCACAGGCAAAGGGACCGTGGACCCAGTGCCACTCTGAGAAGCACATATGGGGCATTATAGGATTGTATAGGATGACTACAGGACTCTGGCCAAGTGTACAGCGAATCTTTTCTTTCTGCTTGCTGTTAACATCTCTATATCAGGTGGGGATGGTGCTTCCCTGAGGGTCTCTCTCCAACAGATGCTTTTTCCACAGCACAAAGGACCCTTAAGTTGTTCGGCTCCGAACACAATGGCTCCATGACATCCACTTCTGGAAACGCTTTGTTGTACTTTTTCCTAACATGTTATCTTCCCAGTGGTTATTTATCATCTGCTCTGTGTTTGCCTAATGAACTAAAAGTGTGAGGCGAGGAAATAAACGTGAGCAGAACAACGGAAAAGCAACCATGAACCATCGATTTAGCAGGAGAGAAGAGGGAGAAGGAGAGAGAGACCGTGGGGGCTCGGTTACCCCTGAATACCAGGAAACAGCATCTGTGTTTCACAACATGTTACTAGTACCAACTGTGCCAAGTAGAGGGATGAAAGGGGGCAAGAGCCAGCTACATTTAAATAGAAAGAAAAGAAGAAAACAGTGGGGGGGGGAGGGTGAAAAGGGAGGGGAGGGGGAGGGGAGGGACAGGGACAGGAACAGGGACAGGGACAGGGAGAGAAAGGCTGTCCATATCTCATGTGAACACATGCTGTGGCTTCTCTTACTGAGATCATGAAATAGAATACTTCAATGCCTAGAATCACGTGTGTCAATCGGATCAGACTTCCATAACAAATATCAGAGAACAGGGGCTTTCTCAATGGGAATATATCTGTCCCAGTCTGGTGGTGAGGTATAGCATCGGTATAAAAAACACATAAAGCCTAGAACTAAAGTTAGTTCTTGGATCCACACCTAGAATCAGGTTGACCTCAGCAGCACCTAGGGCTGTGAGTGCCTTCGGCACACCTTCACGACTGTCAAGTGAACAGAGTGTTCTGGGAAACCATCACATTGCACAGGAAAGGGACAGTGTGGTGGGCGGACAGGGGCTAGCGAATGAGTGCATGGAGAGGAGGTGACGTCAGTAAGCCAAACTGTCTGAGAGAGGGCTTTAACACTTGGAGACACAGTAGGTTTCTACGCTCATTTCTAAATTACCAAACACACTGCTGACTTTCCGAGTAATGCCTTAGAGGAGTTTAAAACCATATTGAGAGGAAATTTGAGGATGGATGTGGGCGTGCCTCTGCGTTTCTGTTTGGATGTGTAGAATGATTTAAGGTAGACTGTTTTAACCTTGAGCCTCCATGTTCTTCACATAGGACGGCATTGATAAATAGTACTTACCAAAGTAAGATGTGGCATCAAATACAATACTTCAGTACTCAGAGCCACCTTCCCCACAGGATGTCTAGTATTGCTCCATGCTCCCTATCTGATAGTATGACCTTTCACTCAGAAAATGGGAAAGCTAATTCTCAGATAATCAACTTCATTCACAAGCATCTTTCAAATACTTGCCGTATACCCACAATGAACTTCAGGGGGACGTTAAGGGAGTCAGGATTCCTGCAGGGTCTCTCCTTACAAAGGAGATTCGAACTGAAGATTTCCTCCTACTCCTCCCAATGTCTACCACTTCTGTGCACTATGAAACGGATGGTCATATTTTCTTTGACATTGCTCAGAGCTCACTTCCCAAATATATTTTGACTTGAAGACATAGCAACAGGTAAATACAGAGGAGGAAGCAGAGTATGAAATATTTGATGTCCTCTGTGTGGCTTGCTGGTCCTGAGAGATGTCAAATGGTTACTTTACATAGCCAGTTACAAGATAGCGTGGTTGACTCAAGAATAACTTTTTAACTCCACTTTAGTCAGTGGGGCATCAAGTCTTGCTTGTGTGAGCAGTTATCCAAATAGGAGCTCTAATGGTGGCAGACATAACAGAAGTTCTGATGAAGCAATTTCACAAACCAGAATAATACTCATCAGTATAATAAATATCCAAGATAGTCAACTTATAGAAAGGAAATGTTAACTCTAGCTCAGGGTTATGGAGGCTTCATGCTGTTATTGATTGCCTAAAAGGGTAGAGGGTGTTGCTGATAATGCTCTGAAAACTTAGAAGCCTGAACCAGAAGGAAACCGATTTTCTTATAATCTTCTCTATATCGTGTATTATCCCAAGGACTTAGTACAGTGAGGGCAAGGGATGGCCACAGCTTGGCCTAGGGCTTACCAATTTGAGGCCATGGGATTGTAAATTCACGTACTTTCTCATTTTGTTGAATATATGGAGAACAGCCACATTGGGTTCAGTATCCCTACGTGCCGAACGTCCTAACAGCCTTTACTCCCAAGCCCTTCGTGGAAGACAATTGCACTCCTTCTTACATTAATTTGGCAGCTGAAGTCAGAGAAGTTGCTCCTTTAGGGTCTAAGGGTCAGAGAATAATGCTTAAAAAATAGACTTCATTTTTGGGGGGCCCAAAGGATCCCTTGTATAAAAATAAATTACTAGGTTTCTTTTGTAGAAAAAAAAAAAACTATATTTTTTTTCATTGCTGAAACAAAGCTGAGAAACATTTGTGCTACATAATTCTTAGATCTGAGGGCAAGTGCATGAACTTGTTTGCTTAAAAGGTAAGGGTTGCTTCATTAATAGTCACTCCTGTGATTACAGCTTGTGGAAATGAGAACAAAAATGAGTTGAGAGAAAAGGAAACTCAAGTGACTATTTTTATGTTTGTTTTGTGTTTTTACTACACTGGGCAAATGTTACACACCCTTAATTGTTCGTATGTAACATCAGGTTACCTAGGACAGCTCTTACATAATTATTAACCAGATCACTAGATAGTCTTGTGTTTCCCTTGGACAGAGCTGTGTGCTGCTCCTGTGACTAGGAAATACTGCTCTACAGCTTAGAAGATAAACTTAGTGAGCAGACTAGACAGACAGTTCAATAGTTTTGAATTTGTGTGTCCATGATTCCTTTGGTAACAAAAACAACCAGACCATAAAAGACAAATGTTTAATCTCCACCGCATAAACATCTAAATTTTATTCTAATGAGTTAAATACAGATATGAATGTGTATTGCTTTCAGTGAATCTACATTTCAACTTGCTACTCTGTTTACCACAACTCTCAGGACATTGACTTTTTGTTTTATTATATCATTTACATCACACTTTAAAAATATTAAATCAATATAATTCTGATTTTTACCTTTTATTTTGTATACTTTGTTTCATAATGTGAAGAGTGGGCCATTATTTGGAAAGCCGTGTAGGGTGACAGCAGTGCTTAACTAAGCTATTCACTGAATTCTGGAATAGCATCCTCTGGAGATGACCAACCAGACCATTAATGTCATAAGCTACAGAGGCCAGCCATACCTAAAAATTCAATACGCTGATGATGAACTATGACTACTGTTTGGTCAGACTCCATCTTTGCAGAAGGATGAGTAGGTTGATTTTCATTGTGGAATACTATAGATATTTTTCTCAGACATGAAGAACAAGGTGAAAGCTGAAAACGTTGCCCACCTCCTCTGTTGTTGTTGTTGTTGTTGTTGTTGTTGTTGTTGTTGTTGTTGTTCTTCTTCTTCTTCTTCTTCTTCTTCTTCTTCTTCTTCTTCTTCTTCTTCTCCTTCTCCTCCTCCTCCTCCTCCTCCTCCTCCTCCTCCTCCTCCTCCTCCTTCTCCTTCTCCTTCATCTTCTTTTCTTCTTCTTCTTGCTTGTTATTGGAATTTAGGACTCCCAGCATTAAAAATGAGCAACTCTCAGGCAAACTTGGATGCCTAAGTCATTCTCCTAGAAGCTTTTGTTCCTTCTGCCCACCAGAAGAATAAAGGGGATACACCAAGATGTGGGAACCATCTAGAAGCCTAAGGACAAAAGCTTTCTGGAACGACTAAAACTTCAAGAGAAAATTCATGATTTCTCACATGGGAAAAAATGGCAGTCAACGTGAGGGAAAAAATACAGCAACTTTATGTACAAGTGTGAGTGGGATAGGACATTATTTCAGAAAGGAGGAACCCAGAAAATATTGGTGGCAGCCAGGGGAGTGGGCCTATAAACATTGGAAATCAAGGTTCTAACCACAGTTCTTTAGAAACAGTAGGGGGGAATACCAGAGGTATCTTTTTTTTTTTTTTTTTAAAGATTTGTTTATTTTATGTATATGAGTACACTGGCCGGGCAGTGGTGGCGCACACCTTTAATCCCAGCACTTGGGAGGCAGAGGCAGGTGGATTTCTGAGTTCGAGGTCAGCCTGGTCTACAGAGTGAGTTCCAGGACAGCCAGGGCTACACAGAGAAACCCTGTCTCGAAAAACCAAAAAAAAAAAAAAAAAAAAAATGTCTGGAGTACACTGTATCTGTCTTCAGACACACCAGTAGAGGGCATCAGATCCCATTACAGATGATTGTGAGCCACCATGTGGTTGCTGGGAATTGAACTCAGGACCTCTGGAAGAGCAGTCAGTGCTCCTAACCACTGAGCCATCTCTCCAGCCCCTCTCAGAGGTGTCTTAGTTAGGGTTTTACTTCTGTGAAGAGACACCATGACCAAGGCAAGTCTTATAAAGGAAAATATTTCATTGGGACTGGCTTACAGGTTCAGAGGTTCAGTCCATTATCAAGGTGGGAGCATGGCAGCATCCAAGTAATCATGGTGCAGGAGGAGCTGAGAGTTCTACATCTTCATCTGAAGGCAGCTAGGAGAAGACTGGCTTTCAGGCATTTAGAATGAGGGTCTTAAAGCCCACACCCAGAGGGACACACCTATTCCAACAAGGACACACCTATTCCAACAAGACCACACCTACTCCAACAAGGACACACCCACTCCAACAAGCTCACACCTGCAAATAGTGCCACTCCCTGGGCCAAAGATATTCAAACCATCACAAGAGGGAAGCTGAGGGCTTGAGGAAGATGACAAGAACCTAGACAAAATCAATAATAATGTACGAGAGTAAACTATATCCCTAACTACAAAATACACATAACTTTAAATTGCACATAATATAGTAACCAAAGTCACACAAAGTATATTTTCTAGCCACAATGGAAGTAAATAAAAAAATCAGTAACTAACACATCTGACAATTTGTTATAGAGTAGAATATACATACACACTTACTGGACATACTGAAGAGACAGTGTGCTACAATTCATGCCAAAATATTATTGGACAGAAAATATTCATCAAAGTAATATAAAATAAAAGAATTATTATGAAATGTCCAAATGTCAAGCTCTGGGCAACAATAAAAGCTTATAAAGAAAAACTTAAGTGTGAGGATTTCCAGATTAAAAAAAAAGCAAAAGTGGAGAAGCAAACTATTAAATAAGTTAATTAGCACATAAGGTGAAAATGGTCCACACTTCCAGGAAAGGTAAACAATCCTCCATTCATTCACAAGTTCCTGTAGCATCTATTCTGAGGAAGGGATCTCCACAGTTCTTTTCCCTGTTGGACTCAGCACATCCCAGAACATGTCAACTCAATTCTCTGTATCTTCATTTTCTGTTTATTCGTATCAACCTTGGCTGTGGGCTCTTGCCAATGTTAGTGAATTAGCAATCTGAAGCCTCTTATAACTTGAGAAGATGATGATATAGGCTTTATTCCTTAGGGCAGCGGTACCGCTGCATGGTTAGTATGCTTTCTCAGAAATAGAAAGAAGCAGATAGCTGCAGGTTTTGAATGATCGGGGTCTCTTCTATCTGGTGATGAATAAAACTACCATTTACTCTGAGGAGTCTCAGGGAAGCAAGGCCTGGGGACTAGAGGCCAGACTTTAATCATCCCTGGCTGACAGTCTGAGTGACACTTTCCAAGATGGTGGAACTCTTGTAGAACTCATTAAATGTGTGTAGAGCATTCCTCTCTAAGTGACCTTGTTAGCCAATGCGTGACTAAAACTCACAGAGCATAGAAGTCTGATACAATAATCGGGTCACTGAAGAGAAGGGGCACTTACGTCCTCAAAGGAAGAAAAGCTGTCATCTTTACTTTAAAACCGATTCAATGTATTAAATTTACAAAGCTGGCTTAAAAATACTTCTCAATTTCTCGGTGTAAATTCATATTTGGACAAAATCTGTTCATAAAACAGATTCAGGCATGGTAACTTAACAAATGTGTTTGTCAAAAGGCCTATGGCTTGAATAATCTGACATCTGTTTTGATGGTACGATATTACATCTGAACTTCATTTTTTGGAATAACTAAGGCCCCTACTAGACTGTATGCTATAAAGAGAGATACCATGATTGCTTTGTGACAGTATTTTCCCCTCTCAGATGTGCTGAATAGCTCCAACATGAAGTGAGCATTCAGTAAATAACCTAATAGAAAAAAAATAATCAAGTTGTATTCTTTCAGCCCATCTCTATCGCCTCACCCATAGAATATCAAGAAAACATCATTACTAAATGTTGTAAAAAAAACCTAGATTACATAGGACAAATAAAGTTCCTTATGAAACTTGTTTTTCAAATCATATGCCATCATGCTACTGCTAGGCTCTTCATCTTCCTTTACTGCTCAGGGTCTTTGCCAGGAGCTCCTGTCTACCCTTTCTCCTCTTCCTTGCTTCTTCCTTTGCTCTGTTCCCCCCACCTCTCTCTTCCTCTCTCCCTCCCTCCCTCCCCCTCCCCCTTTCAGGTCATTGCTTTTCTTTCTTTTTTTTTTTTAATTTGTGCAGCTTTTTATTGATAGCTAATGGTATTTTTTTGATACTTTATTTACATTTTCAACGTTTCCCCCTTCCTAGGTCTCCTCTTTGGAGACCACCTAGCCCCTTCCCCTCCCTGCCTCTATGAGGGAATTCCACCTCCCACCCACCCGCCCACCCACTTCCATATTCCCACCTTGACATTCCCCTTTACTGGGGCCTCT
>CM052720.1:32504194-32602126 GCA_028551405.1 Uromys caudimaculatus | reverse complement strand
AACTGAGGAAACTCGTAGAGCTGAGAAGCACCTAAAGAAATGTTCAACATCCTTAGTCATCAGGGAAATGCAAATCAAAACAAGTCTGAGATTCCACCTCACACCAGTCAGAATGGCTAAGATCAAAAACTCAGGTGACAGCAGATGCTGGCAAGGATGTGGAAAAAGAAGAACACTCCTCCATTGCTGGTGGGACTGCAAGCTGGTACAACCACTCTGGAAATCAGTTTGGTGGACCCTCAGAAAAATGGACATAATACTACCTGAGGACCCAGCTATACCACTCCTGGGCATATACCCAGAAGATGTCCAACGTGTAATAAAGATACATGCTCCACTATGTTCATAGCAGCCATATTTACAATAGCCAGAAGCTGGAAACAACCCAGATGTCCCTCAACAGAGGAATGGATACAGAAAATGTGGTACATTTACACAATGGAGTACTACTCAGCTATTAAAAACAATGACTTCATGAAATTTGCAGGCAAATGGATGGAACTTGAAAATATTATACTGAGCAAGGTAACTCAGTCACAAAAGAATGAAGGTGGTATGTACTCACTGACAAGTGGTTATTAGCCCAAAAGTTCGGAATACCCAAGATTCACATAACAGTAACCACTGGACTGAGAGTGAGGTCCCAGATGGAGGAGTTGGAGAATGGACTGAAGGAGCTGAGGGAGTTTGTAGCCCCATGGAGGGAGCAACAGTGTCAACTGGCCTGACCTTCTGATGCTCCCGGGGACTGGATCACCAAACAAAGAATACACATGGAGGGACCCATGGTGCTGGCCACATATGTGGCAGAGGAGAGCCTTGTTGGCCATCAGGGGGAGGAGAGGCCCTTGGGCCTGAGGGTGTTAGAGGCCCCAGTATAGGGGAATGCCAAGGAGGGAAGACAAGAGTGGGTGGGTGGGTGGGTGGGGGAATATCCTCACAGAGGTAGAGGGAGGCAGGAAGGGATAGGGGATTTCCAAAGAGGAGATCTAGAAAGGGGAAAACATTTGAAATATAAATAAAGTATCAAAAAAAAGATTTATAGAGGTATAGGTCACAAAGCATACAATTACCCATATAAAATATACTGTTATGTATATGTTATATATACATATATATGTTATATATAATATAGAGTATATAGTATATATATACTATATACTATATATTATAATAAATAAAGTGCTAATAAATATTAATACAATTGTCCAACCATTACCCAATCTATGTTTAGATGATTTGTGTTCCATTTAAAAGAGCATCCGTTCTTATAAGCAGTAACTGACTTTTCTCTAGTACCTCCATATCTGCAAGCTCTAAGAAATTACTAGTCTGTGTTTCATGTCTATGGAATGCCCCATTCTGGACAATTAATATAAATGGGAATATATAATACATGGCCTTTTATGACTGGCTTCTTTCACTCACCGTAAGTATTGATGCTTCAATAATGTGGTAGTGTGTACCAGTACTTCATTGCTTTATATTGATGTGTAATATCCTAATAATATTTATAATATGCATTACATTTTTCCACTCATAAATTGATGAATATGTTAGTTGTTTCCATTCTAAGTATGTATGTCTGTGGTAGTGGTGAATTTTGATTGTTAATTTGATTACAGAATTGCCTAGGGTATTCATGAAGTGCATTTTGGGTACATCTGATACATTTACAGATGGAATTTAATGATGGGACTCAAATTATACAGAATGTGGGTGCCACTATCCCATAACCTGGTGACTAGGTCCTGACTGAATAAAAGAGGAAAAAGGAAAGAGCAGCTGAGTGTCAACATGTTTTGCTCTCTCTGCCTCAAAGCCCATCAAGATGTGAAGTACCCCACCTACAGTCCCACCACCAGGACCTCTACCACACCTTTGCTGCTGTAATAAATGCACCCCTTCCAACTGGGAGCCAGAGTAAACCCTTTTACCCTGAAGCTGCTTCTATCAGGGGTTTATTTTTATTTATGAGAACTTTATATGCATCATATCATGTAATGATTCTGAAAAGAAAAACACCTTAGAGAGGCTGGAGAGGTGACTCAGTGGCAAAGAACGCAGAGGGCCTGCGTTCAGTTCCTAGCACCCATATGGCAGCTCACAACCATCTGTAGACTCCAGTTCCAGGAGATTTAATGCCCTTGTCTGGCTTCTGAGGGACAAGGAATACATATACATACATGCAGGCAAACACTCATACACATAAAATGTAAAATGCAAACCTTAAAAGATATATTTTCTGTCCTTTATTTTTCTTAGTTAACATACCAAGAAAAGGGGTCACCTCAAAAAATAGCAAAGGAACCCAATGTTCGCCACCTCACACCTATTCCTCCTGCAGTTTTTCCTTGGCACTTCGAAACTGCTTCAACTCAGATTGTGAATATGGTTCTAACTTTCTGTCTACAGGTCAAAAATATATTTGATGGATTTCTTAATTTTGTACATTTCTTCTTCATCAAGCCAAACTATCAGAGAATTCCAACTACAACAGAGGAAGTGAAGAACCATGTAGACTAGCATGTAGCTGAATGTCAAAGATTTGATTAGATTCATGGCTGTGTGATTCAGAAGCAACATGTTACAAAGCAAATGGCTTATCTTGTCTGTCCCAGGTACTTCTCTCTCAAGTGAAGAGAAAAATGGGTCACGCATAGTTTGTCAATCTTATGAGGAATAAATTTAAAGGTGTAAAGCACATATCAGGGTGCCTGTCATGTTTCATGCCCTTGACAAATAATGGAAATACTTATTTTTAATATCAATTGCAATTTAAGATAAATCATTTTAAAATTCAGTAAAGTTTAGTAACTTAACTGAGCTATTTCTAGGCTACATATCTATATATCTGTAGGCTATATATTATGACTACTGCTGACTCAATAGACCTTGAAAATGGCCCGTTATCAGGATGCACACATTAAGTTGCCTTGACAAATCACTGCGGGAAATTTCTAAGCATGCATTTAGCGATTGTTTTTCTTCCTTTCATTCATGGGTTGTAACATAAAATGTGAAATTCTCAACAGGACTGAGAAGTTTCAGAAGGAATCCTTAAAATTGACTACAGGTAAGCCTCAGGCAGCTTGGCTTCTGCCCAGTTTCCTCTTATTATTTTAGATGTAAATACTCATTTAGCTTTCTCTGTTGGGACTTAAAGTCCTTATAATAAAGTAAAATTAATTTCTCTAGATTGAGTTCCTAATAATAGCCATAGGTTTCTGTGCTCAATGATTGAATCAAGGTTAAAGGAGCACAACCCAGAGCCGTTTGTCTCAAATTATGTTTGCCAGCTTAAGTTTATTCAGTAGTCCAAAGATTGCATCATGCTTGTAAATTGTACAAGCACTGAGATGTAAATTTAAGCTTAGCAATTTAAAAATAATATTTTATCTCATTTACTATTGTATGGTCAAGATGACAATAACTCCATGATTCTTAAAGCATGTTGTTTTGCTAGTTACTCTGTATTTCACTTTTCCTTTTTGGTAGCAAAAACATAACAAATTTTTATGAAATGAGTCATTACTCTATAGTAACAGACTTTTCAGGGTCCTTATTTATCATTAATTTTTTCAAAATTATACATATATATATATATATATATGAAATCAAACATGCTTTTTTAAAAATTTATTAGTGTCTGGGTAACATCTGTGTATGGAAGTACTTATGCCATAGCACATGTGTGGAAGTCAGGGGACAAATTTGTGGAATTGGTTCTCTCCTTCCACCTTTAGGCAGGTTCTGGGGCTCAAACTCTGGGTTCCAGGCTTGTTCAGCAAGTGCCTTCATCCACTGAGCTTTTGTTTGCTGGTCTCCACCATGAGGGTTCTGACTGGGTTTGCAGTAACAAGGATGGGTTCTCTCTGTAAAGTAGAGCCAATTAGGGAGTAGCTGGCAAGTCCGATGACTGTCATGCCACTGTGGCACACACAGGCACATCACACCTATCAGGTTAGGTCACAGTTCCTGGGGTTCACAGTTGGATAAGACCATTGATTCCTTTCTCCCTCGGCAGCCTGAGTAGCGCCTCTGACACTATGAAAGTGAACCAGCAAAGAAGCTTCCAGATCAGCTCCTCTTGATTTCTCTATAACATACAATGGAGGTTTGTGGCATCTTCAGCTGTATGGTCTTATCACCCAGTTCTGGCAGTCAAGCAAGAGAAACGGTAATAGTCTGTGTTGCTTGGAGGCCTTTGGGGTCCCTCTGACCAATAACTCATAAGGAGGTAGCCCACACCCAACACTGGAGGTCCTGTTTGAGAAACGTTTCTAGGAACAGATTTTCTCGCCATGCTGGGGATTTCCCTGTAAATACTCCTCTCCTGTGGAATCTATGTACCCCTCGTAGTTCTCTCTCCTATGACCTGCCTATCGCTTAGGGCATCTCACTCCAAATGGACTCTTCCTACTTTCCTGGCTTCTAGAGGAACTCCGAATTGAACATGCATAAGAGACGCAAAGCTAGGAACAATATATGAGGGAGAACATGTGGTACTTGTTTTTCTGTGTCTAGTTTCCCTCAATCAGCACAGTGTTTCAGCAGGAACACACACACTCACCCGCACATGTTGGGATTTCATTTTCCTTACAGCTGAATGAAACCCCGTTGTGTATATGTAGCATGTTATCACCATCGGCCGTCAGCCCCAGCCATGGTGGATAGAGGCGTGGTAATGAACACTGACGAGCAAATGTCTCTAGTAGGGTATGGAGTCTTTAAGAGAGATGCCCTACCATAGCAGCTGCATCGGTCCGCACTCCCATCTATAGAGGGTACGGGTTCCCTCCCCCTTCTTGACAGCATTTGTTATTTGCTTATTCCCTGATAGCTATTCTGATAGATTCTCAAATTGCTGTTCATGTGCATTCCCTTGGTGACGAAGGATGTTGAAGACCTGTAAGTGGTGACTGGCCCTTTGCATCTGATTTTGAGGATTCTCTGTCCGTATCTACAGCCCATTTTTGTTAGGTCATTTGTTTTGTTTTTTGAGCTCTTGGTGTTTTCAAGTGATCGATCCTCTGTCATGCGCACAGATGATAATGGTTTCTTCTCATTTCATAGGCTGTCTCTTCACTGGGCTGTGTCCTTTGCTCTGTGGACACTTTTTCATTTCATAGGTCCCATTTGTTAACTGTTGACCTTCTTTCCTAAGTAACCTGAGTCCTGTTAGTAAATCTTTGCCTATACTTGTATGTTGTGACAACTTCCTACCTTTTCTTCTGGAAGTTTCAAAGTTTCATGGTCCATTTGTAGATGATTTTTGTGCAGAGTGACCATAAATGCTTAAAAGAGCTCCTCAACTAGGTGTCAGTCCATTGGCTATCTCTGACTGTCTGGGTTGGTTTTTGTTTATCAATCTTAGACAAAGAGCCATGTGGGAAGAAAGGCTCTCAATTGAGAAAATGCCTCTGTAAGATTGGTCTTATAGCAAAGCCTGTAGGACATTTCCTTGATTAAGGATTGATGTGAGGAGGTCCGGCACACTGTGAGCAGTGGCAACCTTGTGCAGGTGACCCTGAGTTATCTAAGAAAGCAGGCTGAGCTAACCAGGAGGAGCAAGCCAGTAAGCAGCATTCCTCCATGGCTTCATTCCTGCCTCCAGGTTCCTGCCTTGAGTTCCTGCCTTGACTTTCCTCAGTGGCAGAGGATGACCCAAGAGTGGTGAGAGGAAGTAAACTCTTTCCCCCACACATTGCTTTTGATTGTGGTGTTTTACCATGGCAACAGAAATCCTAATTATCACACCGATCATGTGCTTTTAGTCAACCGTTTAGAAGGCAATGAAAAGCTCTCAGGGAGGAACACCTAACACATCCCAGGATGCACACATAAATATTCACATAAAGGACTGAATTTCAGGAAACAATGTTTCATTTTGGTTTTCAAGAAATCTGTTTGATTGCCTAAGAGAAACTCATTCTAAAAGCATGGAGCTGACAGACAGCCCTGGCCTTTTAGATTATTTCTCACCAACATTCTTGAAACTTGTTCATTTACAAAAGATGTTTTCCTCCTTCACTCAAATGACTACTTGATAGAGGATAAGAAAAAAAAATAAGAGAATCCAATGGGTGAAACAAATTAAGAATTTAAATTTCTGTCCACTAAATGTCTGGCATAAGAAAAGAGATTCACGATCAATGACACAACTGACTCCTCTCCACATTACCCAGATGTGTCATTTAGGCAGTATTTACAGAGCCAGGTCCAAACTGGTTAAATGTGTTTTTTCTTATAGATGTTTTTCATCATCTGAGGTAATTTTGCACTTTAGCACAAAACTTGAGTTTGTGCTACAATGAAAAACCCTAACATTGGGCTGTGGAAATGGTTTAGCAGGTAAATAGTCTGCTGTGTTAAGTACGTGGACCTGGATTTGGAGCCATAGTCTCCACATGAAAGCCAGGCAGGATGTTACATATCTGTAACCCCAGGACTAGACATTGAAGAAGAGATGTGCATGTGCACACACACACACACACACATTATACATACATACATAGATACACACACACACACACATTATACATACATACATAGATACACACACACAGAGAGACAGAGAGAGACAGAGAGCACCTGGTATTGTCATCATAAACCAGTAAGGATAATGAATTAGCCTAGTATTTTCATACCTAAGTTTTGTCAGCTAGCATTAATGTAATTACATTAATATAATTGGAATAACAACAAGTCAGATTCACAAGTAACAGAATTCAATGAGCAAAGTCATAATTTTGTCTGTAGGGTGCATTTATGCAGACTACACACACACACACAGACTCTCATCAACTAAAATACTATAGACATCTAGTGCATCCTAATTATAATCTATAAAGAGGAAGAGACTACAAGCAGATTAAAGGGGTAGCCAATAAGTCTCTTAACAGTCTAGGATAAAAGTGACTAGTGTACTGATAGTTTTTGGTTAGCATTTTGTAAAATGGCACCAAAGTTTTCTTTGCTTTACATGATTTTTCTTGCTTCAAAGCTCAGATCAAAGCAATCTCACTCATAATTACTTCTGAGTCATTAAATAATTGGGAAGTTTTAAAAATTAGGGCCATCTCCACTGGGGTCCTAACTATTGAGTGAGTATTCACAATTCTTTATTCACATTTGAAGGTATTATTACTGCAGTGGTTAATAAGCCAAAGGTGCCCCAGTGCCTTTTTATCCTAAGGACATCCTAAAGACTTTGTCTACATGGGTACCTGCTCTCATGGGGCATCTTTAGCTATCTTCCCTACTGACACAAGTAGGTCACTGAACAATTCATTTGTATGTAGCACTGTTAAATGACTTTTTCTGTTATATCATGTTGGTGTAGTTTTCAACTATAATAGTTCATGCAATATGTACGCAGTTAGAATTTGAGGAATAATATTCTGGCACATTCTTGCCCCAGTGTTTGATATTTTTCAATATATTATGTTATGAATTACTTCAGATATTCTTTTTCTATTTATTTCTGTAGAGTGTGTGTGTATGTGTGTGTGTGTGTGTGTGTGTGTGTGTGTGTGTGTGTAATGTATGTATGTGTATGTGTGTATCTGTGTATGTGTGTGTATGTTTGTATGTACTGTGTGTGTGGTGTGTGCGAAGTGTATATGAGTGTATGCATGTGTGTAATATGTATGTGTATGTACATATGTGTATGGGTGTATATGTGTGTGTATGTGCTTATGTACTGTGTGTGTGGTGTGCATGTTATATGTGTGTGATGTGAATGTGTGTATGCATGTGTGTGATGTGTACATGTGTGTATGTATGTGTGTGTGTATGTGTGTGTCTGTGCTTATGTACTGTGTGTGTGGTGTGCATGTTATATGTGTGTGTATGCATGTGTGTGATGTGAATGTGTGTATGTGTATGTGTGTGTGTGTGTGTGTGTGTGTGTGTGTGTGTGTGTGTGTGTGTGTGTGTGATTGCACTTGTATGCAAGTATACAGAGGACAGAGGAGAACACTGGGTGTCCTGTTATACCAAAACTCCATGTTATTCCCTTCATGTATGGTCTCTCAGTGAATATGGCACTTGCTAGGGTTCTTTTGTCTGCATTCAAGCTCCCAGAATCCTCCAGTCTCAGCTAGCTCGTCTCCAGAACCACAAAACAATTTTTGTTTTGTTTTGGTGGGTCCTGGGGATCCAAACTCAGGTACTCATATTTACAAAATAAGTGTTTTACTAACCAAGCCATCTCCTCAGCCCTAAAAATGACTTTTATGAAGAGCTGGTAAAAATAGAAATTTCTATAAGTAGGAATGGCAAAAGTTTAAGAAAGTCAAAAGCAGAATGTCCAGTGATTAATTTGTCTAAGCTAAAGGAAACAGTATCTCTCTGGATATGACATAATAAAATGGTCTATTTAATTATTTTTCTAGGATTCTTGAAACACCTTAGATATCAGTGTGACTCTCCAATAACACCAAATGTTGGGAAGTCATGTTTTGAATGCATTTCTGCTGTCCTATGAATAGCACAGTGCTAGGGCTCAGGATTTGCAGGAGGGGAAAGTTGTGGTCTGCCAGCACTTCAGTGATATGCTGGTGAGGGCCCAACAACTGGCCCCAGGACAGGGGCTCTCTGACTTATAGCATTATCCAGCCAATTTCCTTCCATGGCTATTTTAAGCTAACAACCAAACTTCTCAATACAGATACAATAGATGCTCATCACCTCACGAACACAGAGAACAATCTGTTAAAAGATAATGCAGTATATGTATAACCTTAATGGCATATCATTTAGTTGTGTGCTATGTAGTTTCTAGGAACCATTGTGTTTAGCAACCAACTTGAAAAATTCCTGAAACTTTGAGGTTTGGATTGTCAAGAGCCAAACAGAACTAGCTGGAGTAGCCCTCTAAGAGCTCCGGTGTTTAGGTTGCTGCAGGCCATAGGGCTCAGAAACGAAGGCCATGTGTAATCAATCATAGGCACTACACATAGTGGATAATTTGACTGTAGACCTCTGTGTGTGAGATGATGCCCTCCTGTACCCTCTCAGTCTATGAAGGAATGCCGACTCACATACCGGACATATATGTTCACAACGAACTATATCTAATCTGAACTCCTCCTCCTTCTTTGTGGTGAGTTCTGCTCCATGTCAGCCTTTGACATTGGTTTTGGTTGCTTTTTTCCTCTTGAATCTATTTCCTGAGTTGCTTTTAGATTTCCTTCATTATCACCTAAGCAGCCTTCTATCCTGACACATAAGCCAGGGTATGAACAAGGTATTCTCCCAATGTCTTCAATTTATCCTACAGGGGAACAGCATCTTTCAAGAGAAAGAGTAAGACTATGAATTGTTTGGACCTTCTGTTTGTATCATAACTAATAACATCTCCTTGGTCAAAGCAAGTTTCTTGGATGGACCCAGAAGGTCAGCAGGAAGACATAACAAGGCAGCATGGTGCCGGTGTATATGTGAGGTATGAAGGATTGGAGCCACTGGTGCAATTAATCTACTTCATTTATCATCATCAGGAAGAAGTAACTAAGTTATAGAATCACGTATTGAATGCGCTAAAAGCTCTGATTACCAGTTTTCAAGATGTTTTTAGATGAGGGCTAGTTGTTAAATGAGTCTGTATGAATTATCTGTCACACAAAAGCTTGTAAGTTCTGCAAAGCAGGACCATGTAGAGGCAGCTTACTAATGCCACTAATGCCTGCAAAGTCCTCATCCAGTGATTCTCCTGGGTATAAATCATTATATGATCAAGTTACTTTCCCATTCCACATCAGAGAAAATAACACGGGCATAATTACTCATCTGCAGGTTTTCTTTTTCTTAGTTACCCATTACACATGCAAATAGCCTAAATTAATTGTTCTAAAGATAGATGGCTCATCACTTCTTCAACAGGTACTATAAAATTGTAATTAAGTAAATATCATCAAGGAAATTACTGAGTTTAAAGTTTCTAATTTGCTATTTTAAGAGTATTTTAATTCTCATTAATTCTGTATTTTTGCTATAAATTTATGTTAGCTGACTCCAGGGTCAGCATCGGTTTACAGTGGCAAGGATTGGGGTTGGTTGTTTTTTTTCTGTTTTTTTTGTTTGTTTGTTTGTTTGTTTGTTTTGTCCATGGAGAGTTGAAGCTGTTAAGTTAGGGTGACCGTAGGTCACATGAGATTTCTTTTCACTACTCAAAGAGTTTGAACATAGGTATACCCTTGTATTATAAATAAAAACAGAAACTCATTCTGTTTCAAATAGAAGTAGACATGTTTCATAAACCTCAATATTTATGGTGCTGGGATGCAGGAAGCATAGGTCTTTTCGACCTTGGAGCCGCTCCCCAATTCCAGTTCATACCACAGTTACTGCTGGGGTTGGGGGAGATGACCAAGTCACGATTCAAGAAAGCACACAGTATTTGAATAATTGAAAATGGATAGGTCTTGATGTTTTTCTTTGTTTGGAAGCAAGACAATCAATTCTCCATTGTTAGTGTTTAAATTGTTAATTCTTAACTTCACCCATAGCATATTGTTTCCATGGGGTTTGCATGGTCCATTTTAGTTGATTTCTCTCCCCTGCCTTCGTCTGCTTGGCCCCGTTCCATACTACAGAGATGCTTGTGTGTCCATGTTTATTGGAACCTCTATGACAAGAGAAATAAAGGGAACTAGCCTAGATGTCAAGCAACAGGTAAATGGGTAATAAAAATGTACTTTTTTTTTTTTTTGGCTGTAATAGTTGGTTGTGAAACTATACTCATATTCTTTCCTATTGAAGAAAAATAGATAAATGCACATATACACACATTTTGTTTTTTTCATATATATATATATATATGAAAAAAACATATATATATATATATGAGAGAGAGAGAGAGAATTTGTAGGCTGAGATAGAAAAATCACAAGTTCAAGGACTGCCTGGCCTACAGAGTAAACTTAAGGTCACCATGGGCATCTTAGTGAAATCCTGTCTTAAAGTTTAGAACAGATCTGGGGATACAGGTCAGTGGTAGAGTACATGCCTAGCACCTATGAAGCCCTAGATCCGATCCCCTGTCCTGGAAAAAATAATCCATGTTTAGGTGTTTTTTAACAATAAAAAATCATATTATGAATATTTACTTACATTTTTATCTTTAAAGAACCATAATATTAATTCTAGAGTGAAAGGTTAAGGCATAAGTGACGAGTTGGTAGCATATGTGTAGCAAAGCCCATAAGAATGACTGGTTTTGGAAGGACAGGTGAATTACTTGGGAAATAATGTCATAATTTCATAGTATACTAAAAAGATATATAGACTGTTCTATATTTTGTAAGCACAGAGCTTATATAGAAGTAATTGGAAATCTCCTCGACAAATGCATGTACATCTCAATGAACAAAACTTATTAATGGAAAAACTAAAAGTAGAAAAGTTAATATAAAAATGTTTTTACAGGTGCATACAGGTAAAGAAAAATGCAGTACTTATGTGATAGCTGTACATTCAAAATCAACCAGAATTGAAGCAATATTCAGAAGCACATATTTTTCAAATAACAGTATTATTAGCTCAACTTCAGTGGGTTTTATAATTAGACAAAATAGCAGAACAAAGAATAATCTGAGAAATAATATGAAGGTATTTTATAAGACTCACAAAGTCCTTACATTTAAAAAGGCACATTGTCAATGTACCTCATCTCATATTCTTTGTTTTAAAAAAAAAAAAAGGCCACTGCATATACAGAACTCACACTTTCTATGAAAAGAATCATAGTTCTGAGGGGAAAAGCAGCTAGGGGCACACAGTGTGTGGCCTGCAGGCTGCTTTACAACAGTGGTTCTCAACCTCCCTAATGCTGTGACCCGTCATGTTGTGCTGCTCCCACCCCAACCATAGGATTATTTCATTGCTACTTCATAACTGTAATTTTGCTACCTTTATGAATCTGTAACTTGTCTGGTATGCAGGATATCTGATCTGTGACCCCTGTGGGGGTCACGACTCACAGGTTTAGAACTACTGCCTTACACAACTCAGTGTTTGACTTGGCAGCAGTCCCTGTGCAGTGTGCAGACAGGAGATCTCTGTCCTTTCGGTGCTTGGGATGAGTGCTTACTCATAGATTTCCGCTCCTGATACTAATCTATCCTTTTTGTACCCCCCACGACAATGGCTACTTCTACCACAGCCCTTGCTACTTTGTGTCTTATTGTAAGTTCTACCGCTTGTGTGAAAATATGAAACATCAGTATTTACAAATAGCTTGGGGAAATCTTTGATGTTCTTCTATTTCTTTCATCCTACTTATTTACAATTTTCTTAATCAATACCCGCAACTTACATGATACATCGAATACAAAGAATGCCAAAGTCAACTACGATCATAAAACAAATCTGTACCATGGAAAATTTTTTTAAAAGTGAATTAAAGGCATGGTGCTATGTTTTATACATTTTCCTTCAGATAATAGTCTCCCAGGAAGCTGTCAATGTTTTTCTTTTAAAAAACAAAAACAAACAAAAAAAATCTTTTTAGTATGTACCAAATTCTAAGAAGTGGGTTATCTGCATGAAGGTAATAGCCCTCTCACAGGTACATTCATTCTCAGAATAAAATTGTTTTTACTTACCAATGTGTAGCACTAAAGAGCCAAAAGCATTGGTTCAAGTTTGTAACGCAAGCCAATGGAGATCACAGTTGATGGCTCTAGTGTGTAAGCCAAAGTTACAACGTGGCGGACTCTCTCCTCAATACTTACCAACCATGAGAGAGGACAAGAGGAGGGAGAGGGGAAGACGGAGTCCGTGCTTTGTGAGCTGAGGGATAGCAAACAGGCATGTGTAAAGTCTCCAGAGTAGAACCCTAGGGTAAGCTCTAAATCACCTTAAAACTTGGACATATAAAGTTTTCGATAAATTTCTCTTCTCCCTCCATTTAGAAGCCATTGTTGTTACAAAGACACATGAGCTTTAAGAGTGAGAAAAAAAAAAATACAAAAAAACGGAAGCCTCGAAACAAATGGAACATATTCAAACGAACTACCTAAAGTGTCAGAGAAGAAAAAAATCAAACCCAGGTTTTGGCCCGTACAGATATGGCTGCTCATCCATAAGGTGAGACTAATAAGTGACATTTGTGCCATCGACTACAGCACATGAAGGCAAGAAGCAAAGTCATCCTTGCATCCCAGAGTGGTTCCACCAGACCCTGAAAAACTATCACACAAGCGTAAAAAGTTAAATGCTTGGTTTGCTCTGTTCACATGACACCAGGCAGACTGGACCAATCGACACACACTGACAAAGACCTTTCATAACACTTATTTGGGTTCACATGGTTAAAGGCATCCTTAAGAGACAGACAGGGTAAAGAGACTCCTAAGAGCGTATGGCAGACCAGTGAGAACCTATCTGTTTAGCTTTGTTCTCTTTTCCTGCCTTCATACACCTAGCTGGCAGCTAACAAACAAAATTAAAGAAAAGAAAATTATCTGTAGGTAATCATTGATCCATAAAAGGAAGAATTAATATACAATAGAAACCAGGATAACAGAATTTGCAATGTAGTACTTGGCAAGAGTGAACTAACTGTGCTCAGTCTGCTCTGGAGCTCAACTTTGCAAGCAGCTAGACCAGAGGTTTTCAACCTGTGGGTTGTGACCCTGTTGGGATTCAAGGGACACTGTTACGGGGGTTGCCTAAGACCATCAGAGAGTGTAAATGTATATTATGATTCATAAAAGCAGCAAAAATTACAGTTATGAAGTAGGGATGAAAATAATTTTATGGTTGGGGGGTCACCACAACATGGGGAACTGAATTAAAGGGTCGCAGCACAAGGAAGGATGAGAAGCACTGAGCTAGACTAAGTTGAACTTGTATCGGTCAACCATCTCCTGCAGTCCTAGGGAACAAGTACACCTTATGAGAACTTGGTTTTTGTGAGACAGATAAATCACTATCTAGCTGCACAACAATTTTGTGAAGGAAAATTAATCTCAGTGTGGGACTGTATTATGAGAGGGCCGCCATATGAGAGACCAGTAAGTTCTCTATCACAACTACGGCGTTAGCTGAGTCCATAGCCGTCCGTGAGACCTGCTGCATGGATATCTAAAATGAGACTCCTTCCTTGCATTTCACGGACTCTCAGCACCTCCATAGCATGGAAGGTTAGCTCAGAATCTGTCCCACAAAATGTGTGACGCCAATAATACTTTGTGAGTATATGACATTTATCCTAAAAAGAAACTCTTAATACCATGCTTCTTGACATGTCCTGATTTAAAAATCTTAGATATCACAGAATAGCCAAGATACTGCATAAAATCTAACTATACTGTAACAGTTATGTCCTTTTATATGCTAGGCATAATTAGTTTTAATATCACCTATGATTTATAAGAATGAGACCAGGTGGCATTTTTTTTTTCAGCTTAGAACACAAGACGTCAAGACAGCTGTCATGTGGAATGCTAAAGTTATGTTTGATCAACTATGAATATGAACAGTCACACACTGACAAATGGTAAAGAGAATTTTTTAATATGAGAAAAAGCTGGTAAGTACTTGAAAAGCATTTGTAATCACACAGTTCAGATGGCTGCAGCTGCTCTTCAGGCAGCAGACCACCTCCGTGTATGTGACCTAGACACTGGGTCCTTAACAGGAAACTTTAACTCATTCAGAGAGCAGCAGGGACACAATCCTGAGACAGGCTGAAGTATTTACAATGATCTTATCTAGAGAAAAGGATCAGAAGAATTGTTTTGAAATACCGAGAGTGGAGGGAGGGAGAGAAGGAAGGAAACAAAGAGACAGAGACTTAAGAAGAATATTTAAGTGTCTCCAAGATAAGTCCAGAAAGGCTGACTCAACAGAACAGGGTGACCATCTTGCTCTTTAGGTGGACCACACTACTTCGAAAGGTAACATAGTTTTCCCAATATTAGAAATACCCATATGCAACTTGTCTAAGCTATTAGAGATAAACTTTATATTGGTAGTAAAAGAAATCAGAAATCCTACAAAATTTGACACCTTTATGAATTTTACACAATATACATGAAAACAGACTAGAATATTAACATCTCATTCACGTGTTCCCAAAATAGAGTGTCTTGGCTAGCAAAAGCTGATAATCACCTGTCTACATGCCCTTCACTATTTCCACTCTTAAGGTCCTCCTGTGAATAGCGACTGACATCTCCCCCTTGCCGAGTATCTTCGATACGAGAGCATTCTAAGTGTCTACCCACTTATCACCACTATAAAAGTGATAACTTGCAGTAGGAAAAAAAATCCTGATAGGAAAATACCTTTGTATCCTCACACACACACACACACAAACCCTAACAGTCAGTAATGTGTATTTATTTCTCCATCTCTTTGTGTGTGCGCATGTGTGTGTATTATGTTTTGAGCCTACCTACCTAAAATGTCTTATTATGGCCCTCGGAGGAGGTCTTGTGTAGATGGGGTTTAGAAAATGAACTCTACTTGAGTGCTGTACGATAGTTTCGTATATATAAATATCACAGAGAAATCTCTAGGCCACATGTGACTGTTAAGTTAGCTGTTCTTCTAGTTATGAGTCTATAGCAGATAATGCACAGATGCAACTGTGCCGTCACAGAGGGGTCTGCAGAATGTTTACAAAAATAGGAAGGCGTTTAGGTTTCTATATGCATTTGTTTTAGCTTAGGGGGAAAAAAAAACTCTGGAAAACTAAGACGTGCTCATCATTACCGAGAGCGGCTGCTCTAATTCTGCTAAGATAAAATGTGCTATATTTAAAGAGACACAAAGACAGTGTTTCAGAAGAACAGTTTTGAACCACGTTAGGGGGACTATACCAAGTCTTACTTGTCAGTAAAGAACAAAAGGATGCTGGGTATAATGGCAAACACTGATTATCCCAGAACTTAGTGTGTAGCCTGTGTTGCGTACTAGTGAGATCAAGTCACTATCTTATCATCTTTTATCCCCAGAGACAAAATTACTTCACTTTTAGCCTATGGAAAAGCATAACCTTCATACGTATGTGAGGGCAAGAAAAATAACTTGTGATGAGAATGGCCATACTAGGACTTGGGATGGCTACGTACTTACCCACGCCCTGCTCATCATGTCTATATCCTTGAATACGATGTCGTTCTGCAGCAAACGATGAGCAGAAATGGCAGGGCCACTGAGGAGAAGAGAAAAGCAGAGTACCTTCATCCATAAAGGAGACCTTTCTTTTCCCCACGCCACTCATTCATGTTAAGACTCCTTCTACCAACACAAATTCCCTTAGATTTTGACTAGTGGCATCCGAGGATGGTTCAAGGCAGCCTGATCTATGGGCCATTTTTGTTTAACTTTATTTTTTTGTAAGCTTAGAATAGCAACATCTAGAGACTTTGCTTTGGCTTTTAATAATCTACTGATATTATTGACCAAACCAGCTCGGGCGGTCAATAGGGTCTCAAGGGAGGGAGTGAGGAGGGATTTTTTTTTTTCCAGTCTGCTTTTATACCATTCTAGGAACATGCAAAGAATAGGGTCAGCTCCAAGTCAAAGACAAAGTAGTCAAGGAACGAACAAGGCATAAACAAAGGTCCCATGATTACTGTATCCGGAGATTTAACAAATAGTCAAGATGAAGAACACATTCCTCAGCTGTATTCATCTTGAGCCTTGTCCTAGCCCAATGTAAATATTCTTGCCATTCTTGCTCTTGCAGTGGTACCAAGAGCTCTCCACAATATATCATTGGAAAATTGCTACTGGATTTTAAATATTGGGAAAATATACAGATGCTGTTCCTTATGGCATTATTATATATAGTATATAAATATAACTATTATAAAAAATAAACTTTATTATAGAAAATACTCACAATTTTAATATTTTTGACAATTTTGGAGATATAATACTGTAATATCAGTATCATATCTATTGTTTCTTTTTCTAACCCTAATTATGATTCCTAATCTGTAATACCTCAAGTTTTTACCTACTCTGTAATTATCTCCCAGTCTCTCTATTCTCCCTCCATTCTGTTCATCCAATGCAAGAGCTTAACCTTACCGCTACTTTGCAGTTTTATATCTAATGATATCTTCACATTAATCCTAGAAAACGGCAGCATTGGTAATTTATGGAGCAAGTACTGATTAACTGTTCTCATGCACTGGTCTTAGTGGTTCTGTTTAAACAGGGGAATAAAAAGGATAATGCCAATGTCTGTCATGGAGAAACTCAGAAAAGTGAACCAATTAGAGGAGAAATTGATAAATTAGAAACGATGACAAGAATAATAAACATGCTCATTAGACAATTGGAAACAGGCTTGTTTAGACTTGGGGACCAGCAATGGGAATTTGATAAAAAAAAAAAAAAAAAAAAAAAAAAAGGTGGGAATTTAAGCATCGAGAAGAGATTAAAATTCATGAGACTACATAAATTCTCCAAGGAAATAGCTTTAAACAGGAAAGGAACATGATGCCAAAGGTTGATCTTTAAAGAATATCTGTCCTCAAGAGGACAGGGTGGAAGATAGAGCTGAGAAGCATTAAGTTCCCAGACAGAGAGAGATGTAGGAGAGGTGAGCACTACAGAGACTCGGCAGAAAGAAAACACTGAAATATCAAAGAGGCTGCAAATGCAAGGAGGTCTTGATATTTTAGTGATTTGAAAACATTACCAAATTGAAATGACTTTTGAAGAATAAAAATCAGAAGGCTATAGATTGGCGATCTATTTTATGAGGGTTAGTAAATGGAGGTGGTGAATAACTTTTACAGTACTTCCCAGTTTATGATGAGTTTCTTCTAATATTGGAACAAACATTAATAAACTGAATAGTGATTTGTTCAAGTAAAGGTATTTTTCTAATTAAGGAGATTTGAGGGTGGGCAGAGACATTAGTAGAATCAGGGGAAGGGAAAGACTGAAGAAGCTGGAGTTGGGGAATGCAAGATAATGACACACATCGGATGGGAGCGAGGATGGGGGTGGGGGACAGGAGCAAGTTTTACCAAGACCCATTGAGTCAATGATGAGAGCAAAGAGCTAAACCTTCAACCTTTATTCCCAGCCCTCAGAATAATTATTTTCATTTCTACCTCTATTGAGTTATGATTGACAAATAAAAATTCATATATTTAGAATGTTGTTTTGATGTATGTGTATATATACATTTGTATAAATGATCAGCACAATCAAGCTAATTATCATGTCACTTAAGCTCTCTCTCTCTCTCTCTCTTTCTTTCTCTCTCTCTCTCTCTCTCTCTCTCTCTCTCTCTCTCTCTGTGTGTGTGTGTGTGTGTGTGTGTGTGTGTGTGTGTGTATGCGTGTGTTTTGTAGGAGCATATTTGATCTATTGTTAGAGCAAATCCCAACTTTGGCACACATTTCTGTTATCTATAGCCACCAATCTGTACATAGGTCTTCAATACTCGGCCATCTCACAGCTGAGATTTGAACTCTTGGAACAAGAGACCCTCCTTCCCTCTGCCATTCACAAATAACCACTACCACTCTATTCCTAACTTTAGTTTGTTTTGCTTTGTTTTAGATTTCACATACAAGTGAGATCACACAGTGTTCACTGTACTGTGTCCCGCTTACTCTATTTAGTGTAGTGTCCTCAGTACCCATCCATGTTGATACAAATGATAGGGTCCTCTTTGCAAAGGTTAAATACTATTCTTTTTACATATTCACCAGTCAGTGGGTGTTCAAGCTTTCCCAATACCTCAGCCTTGAATGATGTTGTAAACAAACATAGGGGTGCAGATATATCTACAAGGTGCTCTTTCTTTTAAGTAACTGTCCAGTGGTGGAATTGTTGGGTCATATGGTACCTCTTCTGCTGTGACCTTGAGACAACTCCATACTGGTTTTCCCATAGTGCTCGTACCAACTTACATTCCCACAAGTTTTCCTTTATTCCACATTCTTGCCAACACTTGTTCTCCTTTGACTTTTTGATGACTATTTTAGTTGATATTGTGGCGTTTTACTTCTATAATTATTGACACTGACTATCTTAACTATTGTCTTATATCCAAATGTAGGCATTTTATATTTCTTCTTTGGAAAAATATGTCTATTTAGACCCTTTGTCCATGTTTTCATTGTGTTACTTGTATTTTGCTACTGAGATTCTTATATGTTTAATATAATGCTTATAACCATATGTTCTACTTTTTTTTTTTTTTTTTGCATTACTTAGGATGCTTCTCTGTGTTATTTTGCTATGCAGATACCTTCCAATTTGATACACTCTCTGTTGTTTACTTTTGGTTTTGATGCCTGTATGTTTGGTGTCAAATCCAAAATCCATTTTTAGATCCATGTTAAATGTTTACTCTGTGTTTTCTTATTGTTTTAGACCTTATATTTAAGTCTTTAATCCATTTTAGGTTAATTCTTGTGTATAGGAGAAGGTCCAATTTCATTATTTTTATATAAGGGAAATGCAGTTTTTCTGATTCCTTTCTTTCTCTAGTGTATATTCTGATGTATACTTCTATAGAGAACTGACTGCACACATGTGAGTTTAATTCTTAGTTTTCTATTCGGTCCCATTAGTCAACACATCTGTTTTTATGTTAGCAATCCAATGTTTTGAGCACAAAAGCTTTTAGATATAGCTTCAAAACTGAATGTGTGGTGCCTCCAGTTTTGTACTTTTTACTCAAGCTTGCTTTAGCTCTTTGAAACATTTTATAGCTTCATGACATTAAAGGGGATTTTTTTGTGTGTTTCTGTGGAAAATGTCACTAGAGATTTGTTAGAAATTACACATCCAATCTGTACACTATATTGGTTACTGTGGACATTCTTATATTACTTTTTCAGATATAAAAGTAAATGGAAAACTTCCATTTATTTGTTATTTTAAAAGTTATTTATTAAATGTTTGGCAGGTTTTACTTTAGGGATCTTCCACATTATTGGTTAATTTTGTCCCTTACACATTTTAGTTTCTGTAAGGTACTTTATATTTAATTATGTGTATATGTATATGTGTGAAGGTGTGTGTGAGAGTTTTAAGTACCTGTACAGGCCAGAAAAAGATGTTGGATTTTTGAAGTTGGTTCTGAGCTACCAAGCACACAATGTTGAAGACTGAACTCTGATCCTGGGCAAGAGCAGAACAAGCTCTTAATGGCTCAGTCACTTTTCCAGACCCATTTTTATTCTTTGTACACTTCAGATAGTGAGATTGCTTACTTGTTTTCTATTTTAAATAATTCTTCAGCAGCATATACAAACACAACTAGCTTTTATATGTTAACTTTTTATCTTTGCAACTTTACTGAATTTTCATTTTTGTGGCATTTTGGGAGTGTTTTCATATATGTAAGATTTAGTTACCTGTACATAAACAACTTAATTTCTTCCTTTCCCATTGGGCTGCCTTTGCTTTCACCTAGTTATTTGGGCAAAGATCATCAGTACTGTTGCAGAGTTGATTAGAGCATTCTGTCTTGGTCCTGATTTAGACCTAAAAAGCTTTTCTCTGATTTGATATTACTTGTGCATTTGTATTATCTGGCTCATATTTTGTCAAGGTATATTCTTTGTATAACTAAAATTTTGAAGGCATTTTTTTTTAACACGGGAGGATGTTGAATATTGATAAATCTATTTTTCTCGTATCTATTGATGATCCTGCAATTTTTATTTCTAATTATGTCAATATAGTGCATTAGTTGGTTTGCAAATGCTGAACCATCATCTTGTCTTAAAAGCCTCGGTACTATAATCATAAATTTAATCCAAAATACAGATGTTCTTGGTGTTTTAAAATGATTACTGAACTAGTTCAAGAATTTTGTACTATGAAAATGATTACATTTTTAAAAATGAGATTCTAATTGCCCACAAACAACAATAATCTATTTGTATTTATAGTTCATATAATCCTGTTATACGCAATCCTCATTTGATCGTCATAAGTCCAGACACATTTTGAGTCACAGCAAATTAATTTAAAATATTTCATTTGCTGTCAACTTTCTGTCAATCCTGAATTTTCTTTTGTCCTACTGTTCATAATGAAGGCTTGGGAAAGGTTATAATAGCAATGTTATGAGAAGAAATGTAAAAACCACTGCCTTCATTTATTATGTGATTATTTTGTGATTGTTTCTAAGGTTTTGGTTTTCTTTTTGTTTTTTACCAAGGCATGGAGAACTAGGATGTGCCTGGTGTAGATCAGAAAAGACAGGTCTAGCATCCCGCCCAAGGATGCTGTTGCCTGTTTTCCTTTGGCCTTGATAAAAATCCTAGACAATCTGGAGAAACATGAATAAACACAAAGTTCTGCAATTCAGTTTAATGAGTCAGCACATTGTACAGCGTACCGTACGTGGAGGACTCTAATAATATGTTCCTAAAACATACAATGCAAGGGAAATGAAACGAAAATGCTTGGAAAGAGGTATCAGTTCTTCTGTACTTACAAGGTCAGGTTGTCTGGGCAGCTAACTACACGTGACAGAAAAGTTAATCTTGTGTTGCACCACAAAATGTCTGACATGGAGCAACAATAGACCATGGTAGACTACTGTGTTTTCCATTGTATTTTACTAGATTCTAAACTCAATGAGTTTATATATGGAGTTATCAATTTTTCAACTTCCAAAGGTGTCAATAGTGATAGAGGAACTCAAAACAATGTGTATCGGCAACATTTGAAAGAATTCTTTCTGCTAAGCTCAAATGAAGAAAGTTTCAATGAAAGTGGGACTGTTTAGCTATAGGTTTGAATATACACAAGAGAAAAATTACTACTATGTAATTCTGTTACATAACACTTTTCTCTGAGATTGAAACATTCCATTCTATGGAAAACTCCTTAAACCAGAGGTAGACATTTAAATGCTAGGCCCTCCCTGCCAGAGTAGGCAATAAATGCTGAGTCTCCCTCAGACCCAGACCAAAGGAAGTTGAGTCACAAAGAAGACTCTCAGAGACTACAAAAAAAGAACTCATACCAGCTGCATGGCAGATGCAGAAACCAGCCAAGCTGCCTAGAAGAGGTTGGACCAGTCACTTGGAAAGGACACTCTCTAACTTAGTGCCTATGGGCTTGCCATGTGGTCCGGGTTCCCATCTTTTGTGAGCTGCCACTCAAAGTGGGGTGAGCCTTGGTGATGCAACTGTCTTTGAGTCATTTCTGCTCCTGTAAGTAACCCCACACCCATATTCCTGTAAGTAAACCTTAGCCATACTCCTATAAGTAACTCCAATGAAATTCCCTGGTTGGACTTTGCTGGAATCCATACGTTTGTCCATTGAGGACTCTCTGAGTAAGTAGACATGAGTGTGTGTTCCATCTCCCCTGAAAAAGTTTTATCACACAACAAATATTAAAGGAGGGAAAATTGAGGCTGGAGAGATGGTTCAGTGGTTAAGAATAGTGGCTGCTCTTCCAGAGGTCCTGAGTTCCATTCCCAACACATACATGGTACGTACACTGTCTGTAACCGTAGTCTCATGAATACCAATGCCTCCTTCTAGCATGCAGATGTACGTACAGAAATAAGCACCCATATAAATAAATAAATAAATAAATAAATAAATAAATAAATAAATAAATCTTTTTTTTAAAAAAGGAAAAATTAAGGTCCTTGTTGGAGGCATGTTTATGTTCAAAATAAATAGCTTAGATGAGTCATGAGGACTTTATCTGTACAAGAAGATGGCTTCTTGTCAAGGGCTCTAATGTTAGGTATTGTGCTGGCTAGGATAGGATTGAGGGTTTCTCAAATTTGATTCAATTTTTGATGTACACTAACTTACAAATCATAATGTGGTTGTCTTTATAAGGGAACTACAAGTAAAAATAAAACAAGAAAGGTGCTGGAAGAAGTGAATGTATTTACACAGACCAGCCCAAAAGGTACTGGTGTTCACTGTGACAGCAAACAGCTCAACAGGTAAGTGATATGTCTTATTTTAAATGACACCTGGAAACATAAGAAAGAGGTTCTGCCCCTCTGTACCCCAGATCCCTAGCCACAGCTCCTCCACCTGCATCCCTGGAGGCCTGCTGCTGACTGCCAGGGCCAACCAGGTGAGTTCCCCAAGCCCCAAACTCTTGCCTCCTGGGTCCCCAGAAACCCAGCATCCTTGAGGTCTGCCCTGACCCCTCTGTGTTCCATCTTCCGGTTCTACACCTCTTATCACAACCCCAGACACCTGTATCCATCAGTGACCACCATATGAGACCCCTACCCCCAATCCCCTGCCTGAGGCTTCCTCTGGGCAAACCCAACAGCAGTGAGTTCTAGCCTGCCCCTGCTGCACTCCATTTCCAGGGCCACAACTCCACATGAATCCTTGGAGGCCTGCTGCTGCCCAGGACAAACAGAAGCTAGCAACCATCAGCGATCACCAGCTCAACCTGCCCCAACCCAGGACAACTAGCAGCCTGAAGCCATCAGGATCCACCAGTTATACTTGCATCCCTGAAAGCTTGCTACCATCAGGGGTACCAGCTCTACCTTCATCCCAGAAACAACAATAACCTTAAATCTCATCTAATGAATATGATAAAAGACTTTAAAGAGAAAATAAATCCCTTAAAGGAATACAAGAAAATATAAACAGGTGAACGAGATGAATAAAACCATTCAAGACCTGAAACTGGAAATAGAAGCAATAAAGAAAACACAAACTGAGAGAATCCTGTAGATGAAAAACCTAGGGAAGAGAAGACAAACAACAGATGCAAGCTTCACCAAGAGAATACCAGAGATGGAAAAGAGAATCTCAGGCATAGAAGATACCATAGAAGAAACTGATACATTGGTCAAAAAAAATGCTAAAGCTAAAAGTTTCTAACACAAATCAGCCAGGAAATTTGGAACACTGTGAAAAGACCAAACCTAAGAATAATAGGAACAGAAGAAGGAGAAGACTTCCAACTCAAAGGCCCAGAAAATAATTTCAACAAAATCATAGATGAAAAATTTCCCTAACCCAAAAAAAGAGAAATGCCTATAAACATACAAGAAGCTTACAGAACACCAAATAGAGTGGACCAGAAAAGAAAATCCTCCTGCCATATAATAATAATAATAATAATAATAATAATAATAATAATAATAACCTAAGTGAGCAGAACAAAGAAAGAATATTAAAAGCCACAAGGAATAAAGACCAACTAACATATAAAGGTAGACCTATTAATCTACACAAGACTTCTCAGCAGAGATTTCAAAAGCCAGAAGGGCCTGGGCAGATGTCTTAGTCTCTAAGAGATCATAGATGCCAGCCCAGACTTCTATACCCAGCAAAATTTTCAATCACCATAGACAAAGAAAAGAAGATATTCTATGACAAAACCCAAATTAAACACTGTTTTTCATTTAACCAAGCCCTACGGAGGATACCATAAGGAAAACTCTAACATAACTCTAACTATACCCAAAAAAACCACAAGAAATAGATAATTCCAACCAGCAAATCCAAAAGACGAGAATCACAGACAGACAGACAGACAGACACACACACACACACACACACACACATCACACACACACACACATCACCAACATCAAAATAACAGGAACTAACAATCATTGGTCATTAATATCTCTCAACACCAATAGTCTCAATTCCCCAAATAAAAAAGACACAGGTTAACAGAGTGGATGCATAAACAGAATCCATCATTCTGCTGCATACAAGAAATATACTTCAGCAACAAAAATAGACATTACCTCAGAGTAAAAGGCTGGAAAAAGATTTCCTAAGCAAAATCTTTTTGGAACCAAGAAATAAGCTGGAGTAGTCATTCTAATATTGGATAAAATAGACTTTCAACCAAAAGTAATCAAAAGAGATATAGAAAGACACTTCATACTCATTAAAGGAAAAATCCACTAAGATGACATCTTAATTCTGAACATCTCTGCCCAAACGCAAAGGCACCTGCAATAGTAAAAGAAACATTACTAAAGCTTAAATCATACATTGAACCCCACACATTTATAGTGGGAGACTTCAACACCCCACTCTCACCAATTAACAGGTCAACGAGATAGGAACTAAACAGAAAAATAATGAAACTAATAGAAGTTATGAATCAAATGAACATAACAGATATCTATAGAACATTTCACCCAAACACAAAAGATCGTACCTTCTTCTCAGCACCCCATGGAACCTTCTCCAAGATTGAATATATGTTAAGTCACAAAGCAAGCTTCAACAGATACAAAAAGCTGAAAGTGCACTTTGTATCCTATCAGACCACCATGAATTAAGGCTGGACTTTGACAATAGGAAGCCTACATACTCATGGGAATTAAACGCCTCTCTATTGAATAATCACTGGGTCAGGGAAGAAATAAAGAAAGAAATTAAAGACTTTCTAGAATTCATTGAAAACGAAGGCACAACATATCCAAACATATGGGACACAACAGAAGCAATTCTAAGATGAAAGTTCATAGTGCTAAGTGCCGCCATAAAGAAAGTTCTCATATCAGCAATTTAAAAGTACACCTGAAAGCTGTAGGCATACTTTTTTTTGTAACCTACTTTTAATAAGGGTTCAGCCTCTCCTCTGGCCTACCACCCAGCAGAGGTAGTGGAAGAGAAAAGTTATTAGGATATGGGAGAAGTGGACCTGTTCAGCAATAGTTCTTTGGGAGCTAGCTTGATCTTCTTTGTCACAAGTTTAGTTCCATAGCAAACACCAAATATGACTCAGCAGCTGTAGACTAGTCCTCTAGTCAGGCAGACGCTACACACGAACCAGCAGCTGTAGTTCAATCTTGAAGAAACTACTAGACTCACCAACAGGCCTGAGGTGAGGCTGTAGAAGTAACAAGCTGCCATAAATATCTTGGAATAACTCTAACCAAGCAAGTGAAATATCTGTATGACAAGAACTTCAAGTCTCTGAAGAAAGGAACTGAGGAAGATATAAGAAAGGTAGAAAGATCTCCCATGCTCATGGATGGATAGAATTAACATAGTAAAAATGTCCATCTTACCAACAGCAATCTACAGATTCAATGCAATTCCCATTAAATTTTCAACACAATTCTTTACTGACCTTGAACGAACAATTCTCAACTTCATATGGAAAAACAAAAACCTAGGATAGCTAAAACAATCCTGTACAATAAAAGAACATCTGCAGGTATCACCATCCCCAACTTCAATCTGTACTACAGAGCAACGTGAATAAAAACTGCATGGTATTGGTACAGAAACAGTCAGATTGATCAGTGGAATAGAATCAAAGCCCCAGAAATAAGCCCACACATCTATGGACACTTCATATTTGACAAAGAAGCCAAAAATCATACAATAGAAAAGGAAAGCATCTTCAGTGGTCAAACTGGAAAATAAATCCATATTTATCACCCTGCACAAAACCCAAGTCCAAGTGGATCAAAGACCTTGGTGTAAAACCACATACACTAGATCTGATAGAAGAGAAAGTGGGGAATAGCCTTGAACTCATTGATACAGGAGACAACTTCACTTTCTGAACAGAACACCAATGGCTCAGGCACTAGGATCAACAATTAATAAATGGGCCCTCATGAAACTGAAAAGCTTCTGTAAAGCAAAGAATAAAACAACAGCCTAGAGATGAGGAAAACATTTTCACCAACTTTACAACTGACAGAGGGCTAATATCCAAAAAAAAAAAGAACTCAAGAAGTTAGACACCAACAACCCAAATAACCCAAATAAAAAATGAGGTATAGAGCTAAATAGAAATCTCAACAGAGGAATCTCTAATGGCTGAGTAACCTTTAAAGAAATGTTCAACGTACTTAGTTATCAAGGAAATAAAAATCAAAACAGTTCTGAGATCCTACTTCACACCCATCGGAATATCTAAGATCAAAAACTCAAGGGACAGAACATGCTGGTGAGGATGTGGAGCAAGGGGAACACTTCATTGCTGGTGGGAATGAAAACTTGTACAACCACTCTGGAAATCAATTTGACAGTTTCTGAGAAAATTGTGAATAGTTCTATCCCAAGACCCAGGTATACCACTCCTGGGAATATACCCAAAGGATGTTGAACCATCCCATAAGGACACTTGCTTAACTATATTTATATCAGCTTTTTTTTTTTTTTTTTTTTTTTTTTTTTTTTTTTTTTTTTTTTTTTTTTTTTTTTTTTTTTTTTTTTTTTTTTTTTTTTTTTTTTTTTTGTAATAGCCAGAAACTGGAAACAACCTAGATGTCCCTCAACTGAAGAATAGATAAAGAAAATGCGGTTCGTTTACACAATGGAATACTACTCAGTTATTAAAAATAAGGACAAATAACAAGGAGAACCCAAGGGAAGATGGCTGAATCTTTCTCAGAATCAGAAATAAAACAGATATCAGAGGTGGATGGACGGAGGGAACAAAGTGAGAGAGGGGACAGGGAGGGGATCAGGATGGGGGGGTGTCAAGTATAGGAAGAACAGGGAAGAGAGAATGGAAATTGGAAGTTAGCTGTGGGTGGCATCTCTAGGACATGCCAGAGACCTGGGACTGGGGAGACCCCAGGGTGTCTATGGGGGGTGACTCTAGCTAAAACTCCTAGCAGTGGGGAAGACGGAAGCTGAAGTAGCCACTTCCTGTAGCTAGGCAGGACTCCCAGTGGAGCGATAAGAACAGCAATCCACCCACAAAAACTTCTACCCAAAATGTGTCCTGCCTAAAACATGTGAAGGAACAAAGATAGAGCAGAGACAGAGGAAATGACCAACCAATGACTGGCCCAAAATGAAAACCATCCCATGAACAAGAATCAATCCCTGACATTATTGATACAGTTATGCTTGTAGACAGCAGCCTAGCATAACTGTCCTCTGAAAGGCTCCATCCAACAGCTGACTGAAACAGATATAGAGACCCATAGCCCAATATTAGATGGAGTTTGGGGAGTCTTGTGGAAGAGCTGGAGGAAGGATTGAGGGACCCAAAGAGGACAGGGACTCCACAGGAAGACCAACAGAATCAAATAACCTGGATCCTTAAGGACTCCCAGAGACTGAACCACCAAAGAGCGAGCATGGACTAGACCTAGCCCCACACTCCCACTTCCCCCACCCAACACCTTCCTATATATAGCAGATGTGTAGCATAGGCTTCATTCGAGTTCCCCAACAATTGGAGCAGGGGCTGAGCAGGGGTTATCCCTGAATGTGGATCCTGTTCTCCTAACTGGGCTGCCATTCAGGCCTCAGTGAGAGAGGATGCACCTAGTCCTGCAGCGTCTGATATGCAGGGAGGGGTGGTGATACCCAGGGGGGCTCCCCTTCTTACAGGAGAAGGAGTGAAGAGAGGAGCTGCAAGGGGGAACTTTGCAGAAAGGGGGGCTGATATTGGGATATAAAATGAGTAAGTCAGTAAAATAATTTTTAAAAGAAAGGTTCTTTAAATTTGAGAACCATGCCAAAGATTATTGGAAAAGAATGACATTCCTTTCTCCTAGTTGTTTCTAGTAGTTGGCTTTAAGATGGTGACTACAATTTATGCCTAGGTATTTGCTTTTGTTTGTTTGTTTGTTTGTTTGTTTGTTTGTTTGTTTTTAGTTCAGTCTGGTGGCTTTTTCTGATGAGTAGCATGTCTTTGGTAGTTTGGATATTTCCAGCCCAGAAAGTAAATATCATAGTGTTTGCTAAAGGCACCTTGTTCTTAACGTGATGGTTCATGGCCATTCTATTGGATATTAACCCAGCTACATTTTGAGTGCTGAAGAACTTTTAATAGAAACAGGAATCCTACCTTCCCCGTTGTGGTTTAAATCTGAAATCTCTGCCTTGGGTTCTCCGTCTAGGTGATGCTATAGGGGAGACTGTGGAGAACTTGTAAATGGAGACCTGGAGAAGGGAGATGTGGATGAAGAAGTAGGTCACTGGGACAGGTCCTTGCTTGTCCTTGGCTGCTTCCTACCACTATAATGTTTCTCATCTGCCATTAGTGAACATGGCTTCCCCATTATGATAGGCTGACTATACCAAAACTGAACCAAAATAAACCTTTCCTCTTCTCAGCTATGTTAGCAATTTGGTAATAGTAATGGAAAGTAATTAATACATTCTCTTTGCCGATGATGTCCTGCTCACAGTTAATTGAATGTGGGCCCCAACTGGGATATATATTCTTGGTATATTGTCCTGATATACTTGTAATATTTGTGTAATATTTACATGAGTTAAAGTTCTAATGTATGCATATTATATTTTTCCATTGTGGATAAGCTATTTTTGTGGTTTACAGTTCCTCTTGTGATTTATAAATCTGAGAATACTCTGAAAGATGAACCCACTGTGCTTTGGCTGTCAATATCCAGCTCTACTGATCTAGGATTTAGAATATAAGAAATTCACCAATAACCACTGTCTTGTCATTTCTCTTGACAAACAGTAATTTACTCTCTCTCTCTCTCTCCTTAGGGTATCTCCTACCTTAATACCGGAATGTTCTTTATAGCTCAAAACAAAGATCCATCTCATTAATCCAGAAGTTCATAACGAGGCCATTTCACTTAATGATACCAAATTACATTACACGGATTTTTATCAACCTCCAATTGTGCCAAATTTTCTCACGGGCTTATTTTATCTAAAGTGGGACCTTCCATTTTATGAGACTTCAATCAATTAGATTTAGTTGTTTATGGCTAAATGGATGTGACTAGAAAAGGTAGCATAGCAATCTATATGTAAATTGTTATTGGTGAATATCAATGTTTGAAATTGAAAAAAAATCACTAAACAAGGAACATAAATTATTCCCAATAAACATAAAGAATACAAGGGAGAGAGGGGCCTTTTTTGATCCCGTGATATCAAGAAAAACAAAACAATAACATACCGAATCAGCAAATGAGAACAGAGGCCAACAGGCTGCCACCTATATCGACTTTATTTTTAAAACCTTTGCACCATCAGAATCTACTGAAATATCTTAGGTGATACTGAAAGCAATGAGGCGGGCAAATATGGCATCACTGGAAGACCACAGGTCCCCCTTTCATGTTCTAGGGTAACAAAGAACAGGTGATGTGCTTCAGCCTGCATTTTCCGTCAGAACAATGCCCGGCCCAGGGAGAGCACTGAAGACTTGTTAGCTGAGTGGGTGAGAAAGGCAAGCTGACAAGTGGCTGTCACCCGGAAGCTGCCTCCTCAGCAGCCAGCCGCTGGCTTCCTGCTGCCTCACCTGTCCCGCAGCACCGACCAGAGTTCGCATTCCCGGCCCGGTGCAGTCCTCAGGTGGCCGCTCATTCCTCACTGCTGGGCCTTGTGAGGAACGTCGGCTGGGCTCGCAGAGCCGGGAAAGGGAACCCTAGGCGGCTCGGGCCTCAGTTTCCCAATGTGTGGTCAACAAGCCACCAGCGCACGCTCGCCTCGCCGCAGCCCGGAGTGGCAGTCCCGGCTCTGCCTGGCATAGTGAAAAGAGCCTAGCTGCCATGGCCGGGCCAGCGCGACGCGCCGAGCAGCTCGCCACAGCCCGCGCTTCTCGCGCGCTCCATACTCCTTCGCTTCCAGCGTGAGAAGGAGCGCGGGCTGCGACGCCCGGGAGAGCCGAGGGCGCGTGCGTGCGGCAGGCGGAGTGGGGTGCGCAGGGAGGACGTGGGCGCGCATGCGCGTGCTCGTGACAGGAGCCGGGATACGGTCTACGCGCCCGCAGGTGGGTTGCGGGTGCGCGCCACAGGGCGAGGGCGGCGAGGAAGGCAGCGCGCCCGCGTGCCAGAGCGCGTGGGCCCAACTGGCTGGGCGCGGAGCCCTCGTGAGGAGAGCGGAGAGCGCGTCCGCGTCAGTGCGCGTGCGCGCGGCAGGCAGGGGGCGGGGTCCGCGCGCGGTAGAAAAGGGGCGGGGCCCGTGTGCAGGCAGGTAGGCGCGTCCACGGACAGCCTGTCTGTCGTGCGCGCGCGCGCGCGGCAGGCAGGGGGCGGGGTCCACGCGCGGTAGGAAAGGGGCGGGGCCCGTGTGCAGGCAGGTAGGCGCGTCCACCGCCAGCCCCTCCCCCGCGAGCGTGCGCGGCCCTCCTTTCAGCCGAGAGCGCGCTCCTCCCGCGCTCGCGCCGGCCGGCGTTCAGTCTACGAGCCGCGCACTCGGAGGAGCTTCTGCCGCCGCTGCCGCCGCCGCCGCCGCCTCGGCTGCGACTCCCGACCGGAGGCTGCCCTCGTCCTCAGCCGTCTCAGGCCTTTCCCGCCCCTCGCCCCGCCGGCCGCTGGCGCCTGGCTTCGACGCGGGGTCGCGAAGATGGAGGTGCCGCGCCTGGACCATGCCCTCAGCAGCCCCAGCAGCCCGTGTGAGGAGATCAAGAACCTCAGCCTGGAGGCCATCCAGCTGTGCGACCGTGATGGTGAGGCTCGGAGGCACCGGCGGGAGACAAAAGGACGCGGGCGGAGGTGTCCGGTCCATGGGAGAGGGCGCCTCTCGGGTCCGCTGGAGAAGGCGACTGGAGGGAGAGGGCGCCTCTCGGGTCCGCGGGAGAAGGCTGCTGGGGAAAGGGGGCGCCGCTCTGGTCTCTGGGAGAGGGCGCCGCTCGGGTCCGCGGGAGAAGGCTACCGGGGGAGAGGGAGCCACTGGGAAGAAGGAACCGTTCGGATCCGCGGGAGAATGCTCAGCTGTAGAGAGGGCACCTCTCGGGTCCGCGGCCCGGTGCTACCTATTCTGCAGCAGACAGGTCCTGGGAGTTACCCGCCACCGCGAAGGCTAGACTAGATAGGCTTGACTAGAAACTTACCCATTCCCTTGCAAACCTCTGAACCCCAGAAGTGTCTAACCGGGGTGAGCCTCGTCGTATTTTAGTCGGGGGCAGAAAAGCTGCGTTTCAGCACCAAGGACAGACACTAGGCTCTTGTCTCTGGGCAGGGATTGTGAGGCTGTCAAAAATCCAAACAGGAATTGGTCCTCTACGTCTGCTGAGATTCTGTGTGTGTGCAGCACACACCATTGTGTGTTGATGTGTCGGTACTCTATTGTTAAAGTTGGCAGTCTACGAAAAAAAGGAATGACTGATCACAGGTCCGAGTGTTAAAGTGCTAGTACTCTGCAGTGTGGGCACAGTGTTGGGCTAGTTGGAGGCTAAGTGTTGTTTCAGTGATTTGGAATAAAATTTCATTTGTAAAGAAGTCGTCTGATTGCTGATTGGCCAAATGTTAAATTCTGCATATAATACGGGAAAACCAGTTAACATGGAAATACTTGATTATCAGTGAAAATGGTTAACTGTATGTGAGTAATGGCTATAAAGCATTTTAAAGAAAAGTTATGAGAGAGATTAATTGGTGCACGGTAAGGTCATAAAATTTAGCAGCATAACTCATAGGAAACAAAGATCTTGTTTTTAAAGGCATTGAAACAGTAATAACTCTTTTATACATTGCTAGCTTAAACATTTAAGTCGACTGAGCACTAAAGTCCTGTTTACTAATAATTTTTAATTGCTGGTATGAATTTATTTTTAATAATCTCGAAATGAAAGTCCAAACTCTTTGAACACAACAAACCTTAACTTATAAGAGGCATAGCCTGAATAAATATGTATTCTTGTAAAGGCTTCTTATTTCCTTTGTCGGCAGATTACCTTTGTAAATTGCAGCTATTTTTATTTTCTCAGATTGGTTTCGAGAAAACCAAGATTCTAACAAAATCAGATTTGATTTTTATTTGATTCAGCGATTTGTCAAATACTCGTTCAAATAGTCAGTGGAACTAGATAACCTAGTGCTGTTTCTCAGACCTTAATAATTTCAGTTTTGAAAATTGCATTCTCTGTGTTTATCATGGGTGTAAGGGAAATGTTCGTTTAATGAAGTTCAATGTTTAATGTAGGGTGTGGGAGTTAGTTCTGCTTTTACTATATTCTGCTCTGGAGTAGTAGCTCTTCTGATCCAATTTTAGTTGTTTCAGTTGCCATTATGAATCCTGCAAAATGAGCAAATTATGTAACATTTACTTGAGGGGGATGTTGGAACCAAGCAATAGCTATAACAATTATTATTTATAGTCCTCTAGACTTAGTCAGGTTTCATTTTTGAAAAGTAGTTTAAACCAAGGAATTACAAAGAACCATGTCTTTAAAAATGTGAAAAAAAAAATGGAGACATTCCACTGAAAGGCTGTCACATGCTTATGTGTCTCCCTCCCCCTTGTGACCCTGTTCCAATATACAGCAATTTCTAATCAGTAAGTTGGCTTCGTGACAGTCATTTAGAGGGAACAACACAGTTTTTTATAGAATGGTTTGTAGTTTGTTGCATTCAATCTGTATTAAGACTTTCCTTAGTACAATTTCATATTGAGATATTTCCAGATGCGCGGTGTCTGCTCCCTGCACTTCACTTTTTTTCCTCCCTCTCAAATCTCACTGTTTCACTTCTATCAATATACGGATCGAAAAGGCAAGATTATGGCAGCAGACATAGCTGAACATATATTTTTTGTGTTTTATGTCTAAAGAGCTCTAGTTTTATTTTATGAATATGGGAGTATGTAGGTTTTTGTGGCTTACTTTTTACCCTTCCATTTTACTCTTGTTAATTTGGTAATTGACAAATAAAACAAATTCCTTGGAAACAAAATAAAGTAGATTAGGGAAAAATATGGGATGATCATTAATGTCTGTTCCTTTCTACTTGCAGAAGTTTTGAATTGTATCATGCTCTGTATGTTTCATGAGTCACATGCTATGGTTCCTGGTAAAACAGCACTGTCTCTCATTTCGTTGGCTCTCCTCTTTTATGCTTTGTCTGATTTTTCCTCTAAATTGTAGCATTTATCATCTCACAGTATTACCTTTTATTTTTTTAAACTTTTTTCAGAATACTTAGTAATCTTGGGAGAATATCTGAGTTCAAATAGTCATGCACTTGATTTTTAATAAAACAAGAGGATTCCTGTAAATGCACATGCATATATCCTTGTGAGTAGTCTTTCCTAGGCATGTCTGCTTTGTTGCTGGTACATGGTTCCTGCCCATGTGCTAGTCACTGTAGTTCAAAATGAGGATTCTAGAGAGGACTCTGTTAGGAAACTGTTGGAATATGTGCAGTCGCTATGGGGGCATCTGTTAACCCCTGTTCTAACCAGGAAAGCACTTCTTTTCCTAGCTCTAGAGTGCTTTGGTGTACTTATATTAAATGCACGGTGTAGCTTCATGTTTTTTTTTTTTTTTTAATGGGAGGTAAAAATCCAGTCTTTCATCAGAAAATATCAGTAATATGGAAATCCATTTTTAGTTTGTTTCTTCCCATAATTGCATGAGGCACTTGCTGACCTGTGATAAGGGGGGAAAGAAGCTCACTGACCCCTAAACAAGGTTCCATATCAATTCTGATTCTCATCATGTTTTTATCACACACACACACACACACACACACACATGCTTCTGTTCCTTTCTGAAAGGGGTTTATATGCATGATGCCATAGATAGATAGATAGATAGATAGATAGATAGATAGATAGATAGATAGATAGACGGACCAATAGATGGAGATGATAGATAGATCTCTACGTGTTTCTCCAAGCGACCTATACTGTTGTTATAGAGAAGTAGAAAAAACTGCTTTTTTATAGTATTAGCAGGTCCCCTACACACACACACACAGCTTTCTCTCTTTAACGGTCATTATTCCTCTGAGTAGGTCATCTTGTGACTGTCTAGATATGGTGTCATCACCTTGAAGTATGAGGTTTATGATGCTACTTAACAAGTGAATACAACTTAAGTAAACTACAGTTTCTTTGTAATCATCATTCGTTTGGTGGAGAACAGGAAGGCAAAATTTTTCTCTTTTATATATTCGAAACATAGATTTCTTTAAGGAACCTTGTTTACTTAAATTCCAGGAGCTGAAAACTCCTTTTATGCTTTTGACATAGAAACTGAACACAGTTTAACTTTGGGAGCATAATAACCCAAATGTGTAATGGCTCAGTCCGCATGAGGTGGCCTGTGATAACATCTCTAAAGCAAGCAAACGCCTGGGAAGAACACCTGAAATACTTTCCTTTAATGCCTTCATCACAAGAATGTGAAGTAAGCATGACTCAGTCCCACTGACGTGCAGCAGGGAATAGCAGGAATACCATTTCAGATCACATGGCTAGGTTAGATCGTTGGCCCTGTTAGCCCTATAACCGTGGGCCAGTTACTTAACCTGTTTTAGCCAGAGGCACTCTTGTGCAAAATAGGCATAGTAATGTCATACAGGATTTTGAAATGTAAAATGAAGAATTATGTAGCATAGACCACAATTCTTGTTGCAAAATAGAGAAAAATTATTGGGAGCGGAATGTTATCTTCTACATACTCTCTTGAACCCAGTACTTCTTAATCTCTCTCTCTCTCTCTCTCTCTCTCTCTCTCTCTCTCTCTCTCTCTCTCTCTCCAATATTTGCATCCCTGTTCAGTTGTGTTAGGAAAGCATTTCATGAGAAATCATTGGCTACCACAAATTCTGAATTTTAAGGACAAATTGAAAAGAAATCTCAGTGGCAGCATTGAGACCCTTTGCTCTGTAGTATCCCAACAGTAACCCTGTTGGCACTCCTAGTTCTAGAAGCTGTTTTCAGCTTCCAGTTCACATCTGCTGCTACTTCCCTGAGCCTTATGACCTGAGCACACTCTTGAAACCAGTGTCTGCCTCAGCTGCCCTCTGCCCTGACTTGACAATATTCTCCTTCATGATCTTTCCTAACAGCTGCCCTGCCCCGTGTCATATGTCTCTGTATTCATTTCTTTGCCTCAGATAGCACTTCGAGGGGGACGTATATTTTCATCAGGGAGCAAAGAACCCAAATGAATGAATAAAAGTTAAAAGAGTCACACAAGAGCAAGAAAACCATCAGCTGTGTTAAGCCAATTCTTACTCTTGGTAGGAGCTCTATCTCATTTCCATAGAAGACCAAGAAGTTTTAGAGGGAAAGTCACTTCAAAGGCAATGTGAACAGACTCCCTCCAGTGGCAGAATGTGTGTGGTCCAAACAGTAACTGGCACTTGACTGACTGCCCAGGCAGGCCTCTTAGAGCCTCGCTCTGGGCAGAGCATTGTGTAGACACACTCAGGCCACTTGGCTTTGTCTTCACTAATATTTCCTACTCGTTTTGATCTACCTTGCTTTTGCTCTAACTCAAGTGAGTTTTCTCCCTGCTCTCTTTTATTTGTAAATCAGCTTCAGCAATCACAGCAGTAGAGTCACTTGCTGCAAGCACAATACTCTAGTTTCGACATTCACTTCTCTGCCCTCAGGAAAAGTTTCAAAATTCAAGATTTGCCTTGTTGAATATATATCTTTCTTGGGTTTATTTTCAATTTTTCTTAAATTTCTTCCTAAGAATCTCTTAATTTGTTATTAATCTCTTCAATTATCTTCTTACTGTGCTAAAATATATACCTAATATTTTAACTATTTAAAATAGTTTATTACTGACAGACTATAATTACTCTAATGTTTCACAGAGTAGAATATGTTTGTACATAGACATTTAAGGGGAAAAGTCTGCATTTGCAAAGACTGGGAGCAGAAATATGTAGCAAAGCAGGAACATCTGGGTTTAAATGCTCAGAGAGCTTTAGCATGCTCTGTTCCCTGGTGTCAGAATGCAGGGTGTTGGCAGGGCAGAAGGATGCACAAGTACAGACCTCAAGACAGAATTCCAGGCAGTGTGGAATATGATCAGAAATAACCAGAATTGTAAGTCTGGAAAGTTGGAAATCAGAATTATTGACAAGGAAAAATGAGACAAAGCAAATGTTTGAAGAAACCTTGATAGCATTTGTTTTTTGAACTTCAGATGTTAGCTTTCAGTTCTACATGCTTTTCATGAAGAACTCCTCTACTGCCTAGCTACTGTATGGCTGTATTAGTACTGTGCACTGCTTTGCCATTGTTTCAGAGAGAATGTCATGAGGGAATGCATAGTCTTTCTAGAGCCATCTTTTTCTTCCTATACTACTCAAGAGAGTTCAGACATTTAAATTGAATTGTCTTACTGAAAAGGATGTGTTTTTACACATATCTTTGAGAAGAAAAATAATGTTTGGAAAGTTTCCAGCAGAAATGCTGAATACCTATAGTCTAGTGATAGGTGTTTTAGAATTATTAGCTGATAAAAATGAACTCTTTGTTGCTTTAAAGAAGATGGTGAAATAGAGGTCCTTCTGCTCATCTACATAACGATAGCGTTGGAATCTTGGGAGGCATTTTCGGTGGATTACTATAAAGACAAAAGGCATTTGAGCTAAGGCATTTAAAATCCAACTTTAGGAAACCACTGGGAAACATAGCGTGTGTTCTTCAATTGTGTCCTCTGAAGAGGAGTTCTAGAACAGGGAGAACAATTAGTCATGGAAAATACTCAGGTCACTAGGGAGACCAGAACTTATGTGGAAGAAAGAGGTTTGGATTTGCCATCAGCTTTAGAGTGGTCTTTAAGGAGCTTTGTTGTATTTCACTCTCTGATGAAAAGAGTGAACGCAGTCTGAGGAAGGCCAAAGTTGAATCTCAGAGATGAACTAAGTCTGCAATCCAGGTTTGTTAAAAATGCTAACAAGAGTCTGGTAGTTGAAAGTCGCATCATAGCTACGATGGAACAAAGAGCATCTCAGCTGCACTTGTAGCTAGTTTGCCATTTTCTGAACATTTGAACTGTGGTTGTGGTCCATTTACTAAGCTGCTCTGGGGATTCCCTGTATATACTATTGGCTTCAGAGGTAGAGGCAATGTCTATGGATACATCTTTTTGTTTTGTTTTGTTTTCTACACAATGGAGGATTTCGCTACCTATTAATAGCACAGAAGGTTTATAGTTTCATTCACTAGTCATATGCCATTAAAGATGAGGCACACGGTTTTACTGTATGCTTTGGTTTTGATGAAAACTTGTCTTCCAGGAGTCAGAAGTTGATGAATTTCTCAGTGTTTAAAACTTTAAAAGCTACTGACTAAGGCCAACAAGAAGCATGATAATCCTGCACATTTATTATGTGACCAGTTCCTAATGGCAGTATTTTATATCTATGATGGAAACCAGAAGTTAGTTTTCATGGTCCTTGAGCCAGATCACCAAGCCTGCCACCTGTTGATATATGTAAAACCATACTGGAACACAGACAGGCCTATTTTTATAGAAATATAATAGATTTATATTTATAAATTTATTTGCTATTAATTACATATAATCTATGGCTACAGTGTTCTTAGAGAAGAGGTAACTGGCTGTGACAGAGACCACATAATCTACAAACCCACAAAGCCTTTAAAATAGTTACTTTGTGACCATTAACTAAAGTATACACTAACACCTACTATGACTGTGGCTGTGAGCTAACCCCTCTTGACAGGATAAAGATGTTGAGGTTTGTTAAAGTTGTAGACTGATTTACTTTTACATATTACCAACGTTTTGAGATTTTGTACATTATGTAGAGATCCATAGGAAGTTAAATAATGCAGTAGGTTAGTCCCGGGTAGGGTTACTCCAAGATGGATGACCCTGTAGGTCCTCACATCTGAGTTTAGGAGGGGTGTTTCTATGTGCAGACATATACAGTTGCACTTACAATTCTAGTACTAATATGTTTTCAAGTGCCAGAGAGGGGTATCAACTCTGAAGACATGTTGATCTATACTAATAAATACTTCTTATTTTATATATTTTATATATCATATTCTTTCTTCTAAACGATACCGTTAAAAAGGAGCTGAGCCAGGCGTGGTGAAACACGTATTCATTGTAGAGTCATTGTAGAACTTGGGAAGTAGAGGCAAGAAGATCAGGGATTTAAGGTCAGCCTGAGCTACATGAGATCTAGTCTCAAAAAGAATGAACATCTTATCATTTTATTGTCTATGATCTATCTAACCATGTGTAGTAAAAGACATTTTGAGGAAAAAAGTTCCTATCTGCCATTGCCTGACAAATGCAAGTTACTAAAAATGAAAAAAAATGATAAAGGTGTTACCACACAAAAATCAACTAATATTCTTATAAGTTTCTAAATGAGTGGCTCAGAGATTAACAGTCCACATACCATCCTTAGAGGGTGAAGCAACCGTCTAAGTAATACTAGAGGGCAGTGCCATTTTGTTCTCTGGGGATTAATTTACAGACACTGATCTTAAGTAATTAATAAGAGTCCTGCTTTGGGGCAGGAGAGAGGGTGACTCAGCATTACAAGCACTGCCTTCCAGAGGCCCCAGGTTTGTTAGCCAGCACTTACATGGTGGCTCACAATCCTTTACAACTCCAGTTTCAGGGAATCCAACACCTCCTTCTGCCCCTCCAGGCACTGCATACATGAGGTGCACAGACATGCACTTACACAAAACACCCTTACACATAAAGATAAAACCTAAAAGAGGCCTACTTTGTTTCCTATTGTTCTCCTACATACTGTTTTTTTTGCTATTTATTGTATGTGTTCCAACCTTAAGGGTCTATATTCAGAATAGGCAGAGGTAGAAGGAAGGATCCCAGAATACATATTTACTTGGATCCTGCATTCAAAGTAAGTCAAATAGTGTAGAGAAAGTGTTAACTCATCAGTTTGGGAAGTAACGTTTTTCTGGATGTTAAAAGTAAACTATCACGGGGGGAGAAGTAGACAGCAAGCTTTTCTGATAGAGACGAGAGCAGGATAGACGCATGTGTGTTTACTCGTGCTCTCAGGGTACACTGGGTGGGGTGTTGCTGGGGGAAGGAAGTGTGCCTGGGATAGGAGAGTATGCTAAAAGCTTCCTAGAGTTGGCTAACAAGTAACTTGGAATGTGTAGTATACATATATGCATATGTAATGTGTAATACATATATTGTACATTGCATATGTATATTGTAAATGTATATTACATGTACATATACATATATGTAATGTGTAATATATATACAATATATTTTCTCTTTTTATTTTTTCTCTTTTAGTTTTCACTGCATTATAGGTCTAAAATTCTGATTCAGACAAAAAGGAATGGCAAACTGATTTTTTTAGCCTTCTTTTCTTTCTCGGTGTATTCTCCAAGTTTGCTAATCTAGACTCACTGAGAAATAGTAAAGTCTCCCACACTTGAATTATAAAGGGTGGAGTGTTTCATCTGGAGGGAGGTAACAATGTGTCAGTTTGGCTTTCATTATTGATGTAATACTATTTTATGAAAGTCACATACTTATTGATCATATTTTAAATGCTTATTCTTTTATGCTTTTCTTTATTAAAATTTCAGACCAATTTGTATTGCTTGAATGTTGAATCTCAGCTTTAATATGCAGTTTATTACTGAAAAATTACTTGTATTTTATAAACATGGAAATATTGTGGACATATTTTCAGATTGAGTTTTTTCGGCTTTCTAAAAGATTTAGATAAATTTGTTTTTCCAAGTTACTTATATTTGTTTCCTCTGAAATATTTATATTTTGTTTCACAGTGCTGAGCTAATGATCTTTTATATTTTCTGTCTGTAATATTATAGTTGGCTTGTGGGAAAATCATCTACAGTATAAAAGAACAGCTTATATGTGATTATTCAACATTTTTCAAATATCTTAATGTCTAATCCTTATCAATAGCAACTACTTCTTTATGAAATTTGACAGCAGATTTTCAAGATCCGCCTCTCTTGATGTTTGTAACTTCATCTTCTCCCCTTAATATTGAATCTCAACATTTCTTAGTATCTCATTGATGGGCCATTAAAAATTGGCTTTGACATTCATCCTTTCTCCATTGTGTGTGGCTTTACCACTTTTAAATGTTTCAAAGCCACGTGTGGAAGCCTGCCACATAATCCCTGTGTTCGTTCTGCTAAATCCATATAGATGTTAGCTAAACTCAGCGTTTGAGTTTGTCAGGACTCTACTGAATCCTTCTGCATTCTCTGCACTTGAAGACATGTATCAGTGTTCTATTTAACTTTTTAAATAAGAGTTTGTTTATTTAACATATAGTTTGCAACACTAGAAATGCAAATTTAATCTTTTTTTAAAATCCATGCATATCTTTTTTCTTACATGCTATGATGACTTCATTATAATAAACATTTTAATTATCTGATTTATAATAACTTTGCCCACTATTTTGCTGCAAAGTTCTGGAACTGTCAGAGATCATAAAATTGTTTTGCAAAATATTTTCATATAAAATCCAAGGAAAACTTGTCGATTGTCATCACTACAGTCTAAATCCTAACCAAAAACAAGACTATCTTTATTTAGTTTTAGTAACAACTTCTGGAAGCTTTATCAGATCTGTCTCATTTTAAAGATAGCTGTCAGTGTGGTCAATGATAGCTGAAAAATTAGTTATACTAAGTAACAAAGAGTGGTCTCAATATATGTAAACTTGGTAAATAGTTTTGTTTTTTTTTTTTACCTAGAATGCATTTTTAATTTTCACAATTACCCATGCTTCATATAGGTAATTAAAAAGATAGCTATACCCCAGGCCTCATCACTTGTATAATTGTAGAAGACTGTTGAAGGATATTTGAAGGCACTGTGAACCCCCAGGTTGTGTTATTAACTGTGTTATTAAAACAAAAACAAAAAACAAAACTGTTCCTAGTTCTAGTGTAGCTTAGTCCTAGCATACACCTTTAATCCAAGAGTTTTCTGTTTATTGTAAACAGGATTAAGTAAAGTCATCCCATAGGTCAAGAGGCGAGGCAAGCAACCAGTTGACAGGAAGTGAACATAGGGAAAAAAAAACCATAGAGAGTAATAGGCGGTCAGGAGGATGGATAGAGAGACAGACATACAGGAAGTAGAAGGGAGGGACATTCAGTTTGAGGGGGGTTTGAGACGCATGGAAAAGGAGAGCTTCCTATTGGGACATTGACTGAGGAGGAAGGTCAGCTGAGTGCAGGCTTTCCTCTCAGTATCTGGCCCCCAAGTCTTTATTGGTAAAATCAAATGTTTGGGATTTTGTTAAAAGCAACAGAGGACACACAACTCGTTCCGCTCTCTTAGCATGGTGAATTTTTCTGTTGAGAGGAAGGACCAAATAGAGACTCATGATTCTAGACTAAAAAGACCTAAATGCTGCATGCAAATACCCAAAGTATTTTAGAAATTCACTTGAGCATGTATTTGTACATACTTGAATATAAACAATAGGGGACAGAACACCATCTTTTTAGATGGTATATAATAGGCAAAGTTTTCTTTTTCCATATTTACTCCAAATCAGGTACTGCAGCCCAATTTGATATATGTTGTTTGTGTCCCAGTTTTTAAGTAGCTTAAAATAATCACAAAGCTAAATGATGCTTGGTAATCCTTTAATCATCCCTGTACTAAAAAAGTTTAAATCTCTTGTCAGTGAGTCTGATTCTCAAAATGTATTCTCAAAATATATCCCCTGGAGAGCCTGTCTGAGGACAGCTCTTAGGCCTCATTCCCTGAGTTTGTGATTGATTAGGTCTGAGGTGGAGCCCAAGAATTTGTTTTTCTAATAAGTTTCCAGATGAGCTGCTCTTAGTAATCTAGCATCTACACCTGGAGAAGCAGTGCTCTGAGAAGCATGACCAAATGGTTTCTTAGGCTGGGGAACTATGTTAACCCATGGTCCATTGCCCAGAGGAAGTACCAGAGGAATTATTAAAGAAAACAGGTTTATTTATGTCACAGATTCAATCACTGAAACCTTAAAAAGCATGATGCTGGATCTGGTAAGTGTTCCCCTGTTTTTGTTTTTTTACCTCGTGGCACATGGCACTGTGACAGGAGACTGGGGAGTGTAACATGGCAAGACAGGAAGCTATGAAGAAACCAGGGAGGTCTTTATAACCCTCTTAAAAGAACTAACCAGGGCCCAGAAGTCTTTTAATCTTTCCTGGAGAAGTGACCCTGGTGACCTACGTGACCTCTCACTAAGTTCCACCTCTTAAGAGGTCCCATCATGCCTTTTACATTTTATTTGTTTGTTTATATGTTTACTTTTGTGAGTGTGGGCATATGTAATGGTACTTGCATGAAGGTCAGAAGACAACTTATGAGAATTGGTTCTCTCCTTTTGTCATATGGATCCAGAAGATGGAACTCAGGTCATCAGCCTTGGTGGCAAGTGAATTTACCCACCTGGCAATCTGATTGGTCCCAACTTCACTGAATATCGCTGCACTTCCAACACGTGAACTCTTAGGGGACAAACTACACCCAAACCTTTGGAAGAAGAGTCTGTGCATACTTGGATTTTAGGAACTATTCTGGCATCCAGTGACCAGTGAACTCACACTTACATCCCAATTTTAAAGAGTAAGTTGTCAATGCATTTAGAGATCAGCAGTAGAGTCAAGTCCCCTGTGATGCGACATGTCTCTAGTCCCAGCACTCAGGAAGCACAGACTGATGGGTCTCTGAGTTTGGACATAGCAAGTTCCAGGCTGGCCTGTGAGTACTCTTAGTAATCCAGGGTCTACACCTGAAGAAGCAATGCTCCGAGAAGCATGACCAAATGGTTTCTTAGGCTGGGAAACTATATTAACCTACGGTCCATTGCCCGGAGGAAGTACCAGAGCCAGAGGAATTTGTATCCCCTCCAAAAGAGTGCTCTAGTAATCAGCATTTGAGGCAAACATCTGTGAGCTTTCATATACTGACAGGATGGTATATGAAATAAAAGTTGATGATGGCTTAATGTGCTAGATTGGGGGTTGGATATCTTTTGAAACAAGTAAATAAGATTGGAATGGTTACATGAAGGAATCTGAAAGAATAAATTTAGTAGCAAGTGATCGAAGTCATCTGAACAACATGGATTTGAAATGTCTGTGATGTATCTAGAAAAAACCATCCGGAAGAAAGGCTATTGGAAATATCCATCTGATTCTCCGTAGGAAGAGAGGCTGAGGACAAGGAAAACTTGGTAGTCAGCCCCAAGCTGCTTAGTTGGCCTCAGGCTCCTTACAAAGCATCCCTTGCAGTCTTTTAGTCAATGTTGATAATTCAGCATGGAAATGGTAGGAGAGGAAGCTGGTGCCTAGTTGGTTGGCTGGCTTGTCATCTAAAAACTTTTGATATAGTTCTTTTGTCTTGCTAAGGAGCAATTAACATGGAAACAATGACCTAAGCCCTTGGAATGTAGCTCTTTCCCTACTTTTAAAAGGGAAGTTTTTCGTGTTTACTGTGGAAGACACTAGATTTTGTTTTTTGTCTCTTAGCAGTATAGTCTGCTGAAACAAATATTAATTCATAAAACAATTGAAATGTTCGGTCTTAGATTGGCCAAAAAATAATGGTACCAGAAGCTAAAGGGAAACTAAGATATTTGCCAAAGCTATTTTTGAAGTTCCTATTTGAACATATATTTCTTTTTTTAAAAAATGTGCATTGATGTTTTGCTTGCATGTATATCTGTGTGAGGGCATCAGATCCCCCCCACCCCCCGCCCCAGAACTGAATTTACAGACAGCTGTGAACTGCCATGTGGTTGCTGGGAATTGAACTCAGGACCTCTGGAAGAATAGCTAGTGCTCTTAACCTCTGAGCCATCTCTCCAGCCCCCTTCAATATATATTTCTAACATATCCTTTTGACTTCAAACTCTCAATTTTAGTGTTCAGTAGGGTATTTGTTTAGTGCTAGTGTCTTTTTACACTTAGATTTTATTCTTACAGATTATTTTAAAATAAATCTTTCACTTTATTTAACAAGCATCTTTTTGCATAACATTTTGTATGTTATGATCGGACGTTTGGATCTACATTTTTGTTTGTTATATATACATTATCTTCTGGTGCAACTTGCCTTTTCTGGGACTTAAACTTTAAAACTTTAATAGACCTTTTAAAGTTATTTTTAGTGATTACCACCCCCAAAAAGGAAGTTCAATTGAACAGAAACTATTGATTTTGGAAACTAATACTTAAACCATTTTGCTTTGCTAAAAGCTTTACTCATGAAATTCTAATGACACAATTTACAGCAATAAGATTTGAACTTGGAATAATGGTAAATAAATCATCAGATACAGTGCAGCCACTTCTAGCAGTAGAACATGCCTTGTATGGGATGTCCATGTGTGTTTCACTTCTATGTATGGGATGTCCATGTGTGTTTCACTTCTATGTATGGGATGTCCATGTGTGTTTCACTTCTATGTATGGGATGTCCATGTGTGTTTCACTTCTATGCACACCCTTTGCAGCTTCACAAACACTTAGTAAGAGTTTCATCTGGATCAACTGGTGAGCCTTTCCTCAGACCTCTAAAGTCTTCATAGTCTAAAGACTTTTTTCCAGACTTCTTTGCCTGTGGTTTAATACTTTCTGATCTTAATTTTCTGACATGCAAAGACCTCTTAAGACTCCTTATCATGTAATATTTTAGTGGCAATAGTACACATGTTTCTAGGTATATATCCATGCTATTTACACAGATCATCTGTGTCTTATTTTCATTGTACTTTAAAATGCAGATGTGCTTTAAGATCATATATCCAAAACATAAACTTATAAAATACATTAATGATAGAACAGTTATTTTCCTTAAAATCGTGTTCTCTCTCAATGTTTCTGAAGAATTTGGCAGAAATTCAAAATGGCAATGAAATAGAATGCCAGCTAGTTACTAATACCTAGTACTAGTTACTCATTCTCTAGTATTAAGAAAAGAAGCTCCATGGAATTTGACCCTTGTCTCCTACCCCAGCCTTATTTCTAACCATTCTTGTCTTAGTCAGGGTTTCGATTCCTGCACAGACATCATGACCAAGATGCAAGTTGGGGAGGAAAGGGTTTATCCGGCTTACACTTCCAATTGCTGTTCATCACGAAAGAAAGTCAGGACTGGAACTCAAGCAGGTCAAGGAGCAGGAGCTGATGCAGAGGCCATGGAGGAATGCTGCTTACTGGCTTGCTTGCTTCTCCTGGCTTGCTCAGCTTGCTTTCTTATAGAACCTAAGACTACCAGCCCACAGATGGTACCACCCACAAGGGGCCCACCCCCCCTTGATCACTAATTGAGAAAATGCCTTGCAGCTGGATCTCATGGAGGCATTTTCTCAACTGAAACTCCTTTCTCTGTGATAACTTCAGCTTGTGTCAAGTTGACACACAAAACTAGCCAGTACACTTCTTAAATATTTTTAAACAATTTTTTTTTCATTTCCTTTAATAGTCCAGTGTCATCTTTGAAAGTTTTGTACTATTTATAGAAAACTCTTATTTCAAAAGATTGTTTGGAAGCGGGACTGGAGTGGTGGCTCATAGGTTAAGTGTGCTTGCTGCTCTTTCAGAGGACCAGAGTTCAGTTCTCAACACCTACATTGGGCATGCCTTAACTACATGTAACTTCAGCTACAGGGGATATACCACCCTCTTCTGGCCTTGCTGAGCAGCTGCATTCATGTGCACACACAGACACACAAGTACTCATACAAAAAATACAAAGATTTTTTTTAAAAAAGATAGTTTTGAATCTAGCTAAGTATGGTTATATACACTTGTAAACTCAAGACTCATAAGGTTTAGGTAAGAGGATCCTGAAGTTAAGGCCATTGTGGGCTCACTGGCAAATTCCAGATCAGCCCAAGCTACACAGTGGGATCCTATATACCTATGAAATGAATCGATGAATGATTGTTTTTATGTTAGAAAACCAACTGAAGCATGAGAAGAAATAGATTTTTTTTTAACAGCACTGGAAGTAAAGCATTGTAAGATACAGAACACAGCCTTCATGTAGGAAAAAAATGAGATTCTAGAAAAATAACAAAAGATTATTAACTGGCATTAGTTGTTGAAGTAATATATATAAATTTTATGGGTGGTGCAGCTCAGTAGATATTAGAACCATTTCCTATAGGACCGAATACTGGATTTGGGAGTAATTTGGAGAAAAACAATTAAATGCTATGTTTCAGATTCTTTTAGATTTGAGGTGTCTTTGAAGCACAACATGAAATGTAGCACACTGCATTTCTATCATGGCTGAAGGCTTATTGTTCACTCTGAAAGGCAGCATCATCAGGAAAGAGTCACCAACAGACCCCTGAGACGCACTAAGTTTTGGTGTGACAAAGTTCTCAAGCATAGGCAGGAGTAGGTGCCGGAGGAAAAGAGCTCGTGTACCACTTACCTAATTCTAAAACAATCAATGCCTTGAGTCCCGTGTGACCAAGGAGGCTACCAAGAGAAAAGCATACACGTTTATTGAATAAATATTTAGTATGACAAAGGGCTTTTAGAAATGAGGGCATAAGAAAACAGAGAAAGCTGTGTGTATTTTATGCTCAGTGTGATGAAGCAATAAATCACTGTAGAGGGGACTGGACAAGGGAGTAGGAGGTGAGCCACAGTGAGGTTTGGTTGGTCAGATTCTTCTCTGGGTCTTCAGAGATAATGACATTCTTTCCTTCTAGATATGGGGAAGATAGTTCAGGAATGAGTCTTATTACCTACTTGGGAAGAATGTCAGAGTTTTTCATGCTGGTGGAAGTGGGTTACTTCAGATGTTTCCTCCAGTGCAAGTGTGCGTGAAGTAGCATGTCCTAAGCCCCATCAGAGGAGAGTCAGAGGGGGACTGAGAAGGGGCTGTGGCTGCCATCTGACAAGAGAGTGTTTGCTGGAGTCCTAGAGACTGAAAGCAAATTTGACGGAGCTTAAGAGTAAGAATTAAAGAAAAAGGCCAATGTCCTGAGAAACTTGGTTATAAAGGGAGACAACTTATCTGGGAAAAATGTGTAGCAGTAAGGGTTTAAAGTTTGCATGTAGACACATATGCGTGTTTCTAGACTGTGATACACAATTTTGAAAGCATGGACCAAAGTGTCTCATAATCTCATCTGTAATCCTCTTGGACTGATGAATAGCCAACAAATATACTTGTCTGTTGAATATAAGTCACAACATTCTGTCAGCATAAATGGTTTTATTTTTTACATCTAGTCTGAGGGTGAGACTAACTTCAAAATGTATATATTTACTATTCCAGTTTTAAAGTGATGTGTTGGGATATTATATTGACAAGGGGTCGATTGATGATGATTAATATCTTAAATGTCAGCTGGCCTGCATTTAGAATCACTTAAAAGGCAGATTTCTGGACCTGTCTGTGAGGACTGCTTCAGAGGGGTTTAACTGAGGAGGGGAAGCTAGTACTCGATACGGGTGGCTCGAGCCAGGGTCTGGACCCTGGAACTGAATAAGAGGGAAGAAAGAGAAAGCCTGTTGAGCACCAGAACCAGCACCAGCTGCTTTCTGACTGTAGGTGGGCACAGTGGGACCAAGGCCTCATGCTCCCACTGCTGTGCCTTTCCCAGCATGTTAGACTGAATCTCCTCAAATGGTGAGCCAAAAATAAATCCTCATCCTTCCTCTCTGAGTTGCATGTTAGGTGTTTACACAGATTTACTTAGCAAGAGCTACTTTTGTCTTCCATAGCCTGTAGTTGGCAGGTGACAGTACACTGTAGTGCCTTCTACAAAAACACATTATCGCCTGTATTTGTTTTGAAACCGAGACACCTTTTAGCCATCAAGTATGAAGGGAATTTGAAATGATAGGGGAAATGAACCATCTGTTCCTGTTGGGGAAGGTAGATGTCATTGAGCTTATCAACTTCATGACAGCTCTCTGAGCACAGCCTCATTTTTTAAAGGAAAATACACCAGAGTATATAGTAGACTGTCTTGTTTACAGCCTTGCACGGTAAAAACTGGAAAAATATAAAAATAACTTAAGTAATTTGTCAATAACAGCACTTAAATGTTTTAGGGTGCAAGTTTAATTTTTTCTAGGGCTTAAAGATGTCCATCTTCATTTTCTCTGTAGTAGACAGTCTAGTTTTTACATGAAGAAGCACCTTCCCTTGGAGGGTCTCAGATGTTTCTGTGTCTTCTGGTCTCTGTGGTTAGTATACTGCTATTGAACACTGCATTTTAAAACACTTTATATATAATTATCTCACAATGGACGGGTAAATATGGAAAACAACTACCCTAAATGGGGTACATACTGAATTATCTTTTAAAATCATTTAATTAAAAATATTCTTAAATACACTCATAAGGATTCATAAAGAGAAAGTAAAAAAAAGGGAATGTAAGTCAGGTTTTCCTGGATAAATATAATAGCATTGCATCATGCCTGCCTCATTTGAAAATTGTTTCTTTTTAACACTTAGTCCGTTCTACCCAGGAACCCAGATATGTTGCAAATGTCAACTTTCCACTAAGAGAAAACTTACATTCTGTTCAGTCATTGTTACTTTGCAGTTGACAAACCAAAATAATAATAATAATAATAATAATAATAATAATAATAATAACAAAAAAGTCCTAGCATTAACTTATGTCTCCTTGAAATTAATCTCATTTGTGTAGATACCAAATCTCTTGGCTAAGGACTGTTGGTTAACTAGCTGGTCACTTACTGTGTTGGGATTGCATATTTGTGTTATTGTTATAGGCAGCAATGGGTCCAGATTTTATGGTGTATCAAGTTTTTGCAATTTTGGGGGCCTTGAGAAAAGCAGCATAATATTTTGAATATAAGAAATTTAAGTGAGGGTCTTTTAAAATGTAAGCTTCATTGGCATCATGGTCAATTTACAAGTCCTGGTGTAGTGAAAATACTTCTCTTCAATTGTAAGGTAAATCATTTGAACACAAATAATCTAAGTAATCTCAAATCCTAGAACTAAAAGTAACAGAGATACGTGATCTCAATCTCTGATTCCAAAACCGATACAATATGGGAGAGTGGTATAGAGTAGAAGGCTCTGGTCTGTCTGTTGTAGGTACTGTCAATGCCAGAGGAGCCGAGAGACAAGCTTTCTGGAGTCCTGGTAATTATCAGGCAATCATATGACCAGTTTTAAAGAACAGTCAAGAACAGCAGCAAAGGGCTGAGGGGATGGTGAGTTGGCACTTTTACTACTCAAGGATGAGGACTAGAGTTTGGGTTCCCAATACCCAGGGCCATTGTGAATCCCAGAGGAAGCATCAGAAGACAGAGGAAGAGGGTCCCTGGAACACACTGGGATAAGCCTAGCCAATCAGCAGGCTCTGGGTTCAAGTGAGAGTCCCTGCTTCCGTGTATAAAGGTAGAAAACGGTGAGGAAGACACTTGACATTAACTTCTGGCCTCTACAAGCACACAAGCACCGGTGTGCCTGCAGGGGGACACACACACACACACACACACACACACACACACACACACATGAACACACACGCATATCGTATGAAAAACGAAGAAAATGGGATTATTAAGAAGAATGGGAGCAATGGGCAATTTATGTTTTAAAGTATGCAAAATTATTTGGCTAAGAATACACAATATTCCAGTGAGATACTGCACAATTGATACTCAGTGAACTGAACTTTCGCAAGGAAATAGTGACAAAAGAATCCTGAATATAAGGATATTTAATCATGAGGCAGTAGAAAATATATCCAACAAGTAAACATTAAAAGTTCAAGAAAACTTGGCTGGAGAAAAGGTTCAGTTATGAGCACTGGTTGCTCTTCCAGGAGACCCAGGTTCAGTTCCTAGCACCCACATGGCTCAGCTCACACTCATTAAAACTTCAATTCCAGGGGATCTACTACTTTGTTCTGGCCACTGTGGACACCACAAGTATGCACAGACATACATGCAGACAATTGTTTTTAAGCTCAAGAGAACTAATCTTGACAAAATATGGTAACTCTAATGATTCATATATCAGAACTGGAAGTGACTTGAGAGTCTCATGCAAACCACTTCTAGTCTATAGATTAAGGAGAGTGAATGGGATGGGATTTTCCCAGAATGTAAATAGTTCTAGAGCAGGTAAGGCAAACTATCTTCGGGTGGTTGGATGGTTATAAGCCCACACTTGAGTGCTCCAGCACTTGGTTTGAAATCCTGGCTTTTATACCAGTTGTTAGGCACTGAACACATTAGGACACAATCTTTGGGTGTACCCTATTCCCTCATGTGTTAGAATGGAGATGATGCTTGTCGTAAACTTCCCCAAGAATTGGAAGCCGGGCTGGGGAGAGGGCTCAGGAGTTAAGAGCACTTGCTGTTTTTACAGAGGACCTGACTTCTTATCCCAACACCCACAATAGGTAGCTCACGACTACACATAACTCAACGTTGAGGGATTTAATGCCCTCTGGTGGCCTTGGTGGGCACAGGATCACATGTGCCATACCCTCACACAGACACATACATACACACTAAAAAAAGGAAACAGCAAATATATGCTAAGGATTTAGAATACTGTCTTACTAGTGTAAGTGCTTATAAGATTTTCCATCACTAGAAGTTCTGGGCTGATGCTAGATTTAATATTATCTATAGTGGTTTGGGGCCCGGTTTGTACCTTAGTTTGCTTAGATAGTGGAAGAGCTTTAACTAGAATTGCCACCTGGGTTTTTTTGTGTATATATAGTCATATCACGTGATCCCTTTTATTACAAATGCCTGCTGGACCTTAGAAAGACTGCCCCTGTTCACGTGAGCATCTGTCAGAGGCTTTACAGCTTACACCCTGAATGGCTTTTAATACTTGGGAGCTATGCCCCCAATCGGAAGGAAATCGCTTCATCTTAAAAATGTACTTAATAATATGATCTGCCGTCATTTGTGGTTTTGCTTTTATAAGGAAAGGTAACAAACATTTTATTCCTTTTCCCCATATATACATATATTTTTAGTTATCTCACTTCAAGGCAGATGGTAGAGAAGTCTCTCTCTAATATATATATTTGTGTGTGTGTGTGTGTGTGTGTGTGTGTGTGTGTGTGTGTGTGTACTGCTATTAGAAATGAGTTAATGAATAGGAATGTGAAGTAGTAATTTTGTACCATTTTGTGTTTTAGTGAAACCAGAAATTTATGTTACTTCTATGAGCTAGAAAATCCAGTGTTGTATGTGTAGGATCAGTCCTGCAGGAAAAACTGGGTGGGTTTTTTTTTGGGGGGGGGTGTCATAAAAAGCTTAACACTCTAAACCAAAGAGCAGAACATACTAACTACACTCAACTTCTTTCCGGTGCTGGTTGTAGGGCATCTGACTTTGATGACAGTCATGTTCTCTCCTTTGACCTCATAGGTTATCATCACAGAAAGGAGACAGAAGTTTTTCCTGAAATTCAGATGTCACAGTATTCCCTGTTGAGCTGTTTACTAAGACTGTGACAGCTGGCTTTCCACGTCCTCTATTGTGAATCCTAACCCAACAGGAATAGTGGCTATGAGCCAGTGCTAGGTTTTTATGATTTATGGTTTTGAGAATGAAAATGGGGGTGATGTTATTTGAATCATAACTACTGTATACATGCTCATCAAAAAAATATTACTTATTTGAATGTAAAACTGTTAGAATTGCAGATGATTAGAGGCATTGGAAGCCTAGATGGAAAGAAAACTGGTTTTTGAAGAATGGCTTGATTGTTAGGTGTATAGAGAGGAACATAAAATGTGACATATCATATGCAAATAAAGCGTGAGACTTCCTTCTTGTGTATTACAGAGCAGTACCACAAACTCTAAGCTGAAACGGGACCTTAAAGACAGCTCTCGGAGATGCTCTGCAGCAGGATTCCCTTAGCAGAATACAAAAAGGGGGAAAGTATAGCAAGAGAAGCATGAAATTAAATCTAAATTCATACATAAATATTACATCAAAACTAAGAAACCGAAGTCTCTCTTAACATGGATTTACTAAAAAGTACTTAGATATATATGGACACTAACAAATGTCAACAAAATAGAATCTCCAAAAAAATAAATCATTAAAGATTACTAGGGGTATTGGCAGTCTATCATGTGTTAGCAGAGTTATATATTAATTAGACCAAAGGAGAGAGTAGTTTTAATCACTTCCTTTTATGTAAGTGCAAGCTAACATTGATTGTCTAATTCAGGCCCATAACTTAGCTTTTCATATGTGGGTTATTACCTCTTTCTGTACTGCCTGACCTATGAGGAAATGGCTTAGAGGATTGGGGGGTACTTGCGCAAGGTCACACATCTATCTCTCAGACTGCCTGACCTGTAGGCGCTCATTTAACCATTCTGTAATTCATAGTTGGGCCCTTCTGCAAGTGAGATTCAGCAGTCGGTGCAGGAAAATAGCTTAGGCATTAGCAAAATGGAACTATGTCATCTGTAACAATTGATTAGAAGTATCAAAACAAATACCCAATTTAAAATGAAATGTTAAAGGCACATTATCCTTCGCTTTGTTTGTGAGGTCTGCGCGTGTGCTCTCTTAGCCTCTGCCCCTGAACTCTGTCCTGCTTTACAGCTACTTTCCCATCGGTCCTGGGCCTCAAGCGTGTCTCTTAAAGAATGGCATGTCCTCTCTTGCTGCTGCCTGCTTTTTTTTTTTTTTTTTTAAGGTAAAAGAAGATAGATAGATAGATAGATAGATAGATAGATAGATAGATAGATAGATAGATAGATAGATAGATAGATAGAGACATATGTGTGTGTATGTATGTATATTCTGGCAGGGTAGGAATTAGATAACTGAAAATAAGAAATGGAGAATGCAAAGTTAAGCTCCTTGATGGTTAGAGACAGTGCATGATGCCAACAGTTGCCATTCTTAACGGGAAGGCTTGACAAACAGCTACAGAAAAAAGGAGATTATGCACACTTTGAGAACAAACACAGTGGTAACCATGAGTAAAAAATATAATATTCCCTAAATATTCAAAGAAATTTAAAGAAAACAAGCAAAGGAGTAAGCAGGAAGAAACACAAACAGCAAGAAGATACAAAACAACACACACACACACACACACAGAGTCTGGGACAGATTTATGGAGAAGTAAGTAAACTGTGAATCCCACGGTGCTGAGTGTGCTCAGTTTACCTACTAGGAACTTCAAAATCACTTTTGGCTCTGAGAATGTGGTAGAGAGATACTTAAAACAGTCATTTAGCAGTCTAAAAATAAATGGCAGAAAAATGCACAGAAAGATAAGAAATAAGAAAGTAGGTGTTGCTCTCCTGTCAGTTCGATAATAATCCAAGCTAGAAGGACAAAGGACTGTTAAATGTTAAAAGCCACGATTCATAACTAATAGAGAAACATACAGGGCCTCCTAAAACAAATAACCCAAACATCCACATTTAAAGCCGCAGCTCCTGATGGGTGGTGGTTCAGGGATGCTATTAGAGAATAGCCTGTTACCAATAAAGGATTTACGGTGCCACTTTTGGTACAGGATAGACGTGGTGCATAAAAGTAAGGGAGCATACCAACAATGTGACTTAGAAATCAGAAACATCAGCCCGTTCGTCTGTACCTGCATCAGCCTCACATGCCATACTTCCCTAGCAGAAAAGGAGCCCTCGGGCAACAGTCACAGAAATAGACGGTGCCAACTAAGGCACCACACACAACACTGGTCACATGCAGTAAATAGAACTAGAAATTAAGATTGAAAAATATGCTTTCACCTTTGGGAGAAAACAGCAACTTCTGTTAGTCATGCGTGGGTGTAAGAGGAAGAAAAAAATTAATAGAATTTCTCTGAAAATACAGCGAAAAGACCATCCATCAGAGCGTACAGGGTATACTTAAAGTACTGGTCAAGGAAAGCTAATCAGTGCAAATAGTTAAAGAACATAAGAGTGAGACAGCAGAAGCAAATAAAATGAATCCAGTGTTCCAACTGAGATGGGGCTGTTTGATTGCAAAGATCGTAGGGCCGGAATGGAAACAGTAAAGATAAAGGCAAAAATTTTAAAAAGAGAGAAAAGAACTAAGCCTCATTAATACAATAATATTCAGAGCCCATCTTTCTAAAACCAGTAAAAAAAAAAAAATGCTAGTTAAAAAAGATAACAAATGTCCAAGTAGTAGATGGGGCAAATAACCACTTAAATTTCAAGGTATTTTTAAAATGTGAGACCTCCTTGCATACTTCAAATAGCTTAAAGAGTTTGGGTTAGATGAATACTGTATAAGGAAAATAAAATATGTGCACGGTTGCTTAGTTTTGCTATAAACTAAACAAATATCTGCAGAATACAGATTGATAATTGATTGGTTAATGGCTAATGGGGTGGACCTGTAGCGTGGATACTCTTCTCACCAGAGATTTCAGGGAGAGAGGGGAGGGAGGGAGGGAGGGAGAATGAGAGAGAGAGAATGAGAGAGGGGGCAGACAGAGAGAGACAGACAGGGAGAGGGAGAGGGAGAGAGAGCCTGGCTAAATCCAGTTGCAAACATGTTGTTTAATTCAATAGACTTACTTTTAAATAAACTAGTATTTACCAGCCAAATGTTAATGAAGAGTCCTTATTTGTTAAATACTTTATCAAGACAGACCTAGTCTTATTGTAAGTAAACCTGCAGTGTATAGATTTATGGGCCATAGCCCTTCTGTGCTATGAGAGGAGAAAGTACTGAGGAACAGAAAGGGAATAGAAAGGTCTGAGAGTTGAGCTGCCTTGATGTCTGGATCCTTGCCATGTGTTTGTTACTTAGGCCTTTCCTTCTTCCTGTCAATTATTAGGAGATTTTTCTATGCAGTATTTCTGGTCTCCGTGCGGCAGATTTGAGCATCTTATTTCAAATATGATACCAGCTATCCCCAGGGGCTAGCTTTAAACAGGAACATAAAAATGAGACTTTTCCTGAGTATTGCTCTTCGTTAGTCATTTAAAACCATAATGTGTATTCAACAAAAAGCAAAGAAAAACTATGTTTAATCGTTTTTTAAGGAAATGGAAATCTTGCTAGTATACTTTATTTTTAATACAGTTTTAACTATCCAAGCATACAGAAAAGCTGAAGTTCATGGCCAGCACTGCTCCTTAGCATGGCACACACTGATTTAAGGCAGCACTGCACTTAAGCATGCACGTGAGTTACTAGTATTGTTTATTGAGAAACTATTTTGAGTTAGCTTGGTTCAGATTTGCAAAGTAATATTTTGACTATTTAGCTTTGACTAAAGATAAAAACTATTCAGTATTGAAGTAGCAGCACATTTGCTTCCTTTAATGAGATGAACTGCAGTTCAGAAGTTCCTTGGGTGTATTCGATGTTGAAAAATGAACACATTATGAATAATTAAAACAATTTTACGGCTGTTGAAATTATGATATAGGTTCTAAGGGGGTGTGTTGCTGTGTGCTGTTGGGTTAGAATCAGCGTGCGTATATACACACTGATGCTCTCATGTGTAAGCACATGAGTGTAGATATTACTGGTCACATGCATGGGTTTCTGGCTCTCCTAGCCATTCAGAGGCCCTAGAAACAGGCACATTTAACAGAGCTAATCACAACTACAGCTTAGGTTTTAGTCTCTGCCTGCCAGTCTCTGAACCATAGCTCTCAGAGAGGTGATTGATTTCAGTACTTCCACGGAAACGGAGAACATGGGGTAGAATACCTTGTTGATAGAAGAAAGTAAGAAACCACTTGATTAAGTAGTTAGTTGGACGCAGGCCCCAAAGAAGCGTGAGGCCTTCTACTGGCTGCGAGTTGAGGAAGGAAATAAACAATGATAGTAACGGATGGTCTTCAGCCACCTCTGCTGCTCTAACACAGTTCCTGAAGCTGGGCGTTTTGTCTGATAGAACTGTAGTGCTCAGAGTGGGAGGGAGGAAGTGTACAATCAAGGGGCCAGCGGTTCAAGGTCTGTTAGTGCCTTTCGAGTGTAAGATGTTCCTTTGTGGTTGCCCCCTTCCAAAGGGACACGTGCTGTATCTAACTCCACAAAAGGTGCAAAGGCTAACTGTAGTAAAAATGACAGCCTGTAGAGTCCACATGCACTGCTGGCGAGACTGTGGAGTGGTGGAGCTTCTTTGGAAAACCTAGTCTTCTGGTTCCTCAATTAGTGAGAGATAGTATCTGATCTTCTAATGCCTCCCAGTCCTGGGAATGCACACAAGAGAATTCAGTGTGCGTGCACACCAGCACTCAGACACGGCTGCGCAGCATCAGCATCTGTGGTAGGTACAAAGGCACAGCAGCTTTCCATGGGCTGCTCAAGACAAATGAAAGGGGGTCCATCCATACCATGGAGCCCCATGCAGCAGGAAGAATAAACTAAAGCCCAGATGATCCTGGGGAGCATTGTGTTGCTTGAAAGAAGGCAATCATGGAGGACCATGTTGTGCAGAGCAGCTCATCTGCAAAGACACACGACAGAGTAGTGACTGTCTAGAACTGAGGGAATGGGGCATGGGTGGAGGTAAGGGTGGGATGATAACATGAGTGGGTTCCCCCTTGGGACTAAATAAATGATCTGTGCTTAATTTTGGCATTGACGTACAAATATATAAGGCACTTTAAGTTCAGCGAGTAAGCCATATGTAAATATTCCTAGGCATAATCTGCTAATGTTTTTATTCTGCATGTCAATAAATGCTGCTGTTAGGAACTGCTTGTGAAATATTTTTTTTAAAGTAGGATTCATGTTTGGATAGACAAAATGTATGAAACCATGAATTTGCTCTGTATTCAATATTTCTAATTAGCACAGTAGCAACGCATGTTAGAATCATCTAACACTAAAGTATTATGACCAGAATTATTATTCTTTATTTTGTGCACATAATGTATTGCTTGCCCGCATGCCTGGTGCTCATGGAAGCTGGAAGCAGATCCCCTGGAATTGGAGTTCAGATGGTTGTGAGTGCAGACATGCATGCTGGGTTCTCTGCAGGAGCGGCATGCACGGGGGCCATCACTCCAGCCCCCAGAATGACTCTCAAAGTCCTGTCTTACTGAGAAAGGAAAGCTGACTGTGGACGCATGCTTGACAGAGAGCTGAGAGTGACTGGGGTTACTGCTTGATGGTGGTGTTTGCCTACTCTCGTTCTGTCAGTTTTTAGAGGCAAAATCTCTCTTTTTCTGTCACTTAGCTCAGAATCTCAGTTAGAAAGTGGTCCATGAAATATGAGGAGGAAGAAAGCTAGCCTAATTCTTAACACCTTCTAAGCAAGTAAGGAAGCTGCATAAAGGCCGTTGGTCTGTCTAGAACTAAGGCTGTGAGGAATAGCTTTAAAATAGAGATTCTTGACATAATAAAAGCTTTGTAATGTCCTTAGGAAAAATAGGGTTTAATCACAGATCTCCACATTTTAATTCATTTTTCTCATATTTTCTCACAACAACAAAAAAGCTTTTCATGAGCTATGTACCAATTATTCATCACCATTTAGCTGAATAAGATAAATTGCCAAAGTTGAAATGGCAAATACATCTGTTTTCTCTTTTCTGTCCTTCAGCCCTTCTGTTGTGCTGCTAGAAAGTGATAATGATTTCTCCAGTGAGCATGGAGAGATGGTTCTTCACAGTTTTAACGAGACCAGTCAGCATGGCACACAGCTTTTGTCTTTAGCCTTGTTTATTAGTTCAGCTCTCAAAATTGAATTCATCAAGGCATCATAGAGAAATGATGACCACAGACACCCTTGGCAGAGTAAATGAGTTAGCTGAACATACAGCAGCGCCTTTGTACACTGTGGCTCTATACGATGTTCCCAAACTGAAATAAGAGGAGCAAGTCTCCGTCACCACCCATTGCTGCCTCTCATTTTGTAGAAGCGTCGTCTCCTTCGCTTGACTGGACCACTTCACGATCAGCATCTCCTTCCTTTGACTGGACCACTTCATGATCAGCATCTCTGTGGCACCATCTGGGTCTAAACACCTGTGTTACTTAGGATCAGCATTGACTGGTCATATAGGAAAAAGGGTTCTTGGAGCTTTTCAGAGAGATCCTAACCAGGCAGCTGATGTTTTATAGGCAAGATGGATCAGCAATGTGTTTCTATAAATCAGAAAGTGGGAAATGGAAATATAACGATCATAGGATTGAACCATCTGGTTTTTTTAAACTGGTAATATGACCTTGTAAATATCTTTTATTAGCATTTGAATGACTTCGTGAGTAAAACGGAATCTTAGATTTAGTACTTAGATAATTGATTTCAGAAATATATATATACCACTACAGATTTTGAAAACTGGGAAAATCCATTATCAACAACTAATTTTCTATGCATTATTTTCTGGCAGGTAACAAATCACAAGACAGTGGCATAGCAGAGATGGAAGAGCTACCTGTCCCACATAACATCAAAATAAATAACATCACATGTGACTCCTTCAAGATCTCGTGGGAGATGGACTCCAAGTCGAAGGACCGCATCACACACTACTTCATTGACCTCAACAAGAAAGAGAACAAGAACTCGAACAAATTTAAACACAAGGTAAACCCAGGTAGACTTAGGCCATTTCATCTGGAAGACATTTTAAATGAAAGAATAGTTTCAATGAAGAAGAATCAGAATTCTGGGTAATGTAAAACATTATCCCCATGATGAATTCTTGAGGAAAACGAAATGCCACATAAAAGGGTAAATCATGGCTCTATGCAGAGATGAAAATCAGCAGTGAACTCTTAACTCCTTAGAGGACATTGATCCTGTGCTATAAGACTAGTTCAGGAGTTAATCCACTTATAAGTCACTTATATTAAAAGCTATGCAGATGAAACTGGCTTGGAGAGGGCAGTGGGTTTTGGGGCAGAAAGGAAGGCTGTCAGCTAAAGTCTTCACCAGGCTGTAGAGATCCTTCCACAGAAGAAAGCAGAAGCACATTCAGTAAGCTCTCTATAGTTCCCTACTGAAGCACACACACCCTTCCCTGAGTCAAACTGATTGGCTAGAAACTTGTGTGGAGTTGTTTAAACACTTTAGGCCTGAAAATATGCCCTAAAGAGTCAAAAAAAAACCCTTTAAGTGGGGAGGTTGTTTTATTCACTAAGCGTCACATGTGGTAAATTTCCCTGTCTCTGCTGTAGTTCACCCTTTGTGACACATGCAGCCCTACGTCCAGATGTGGCCATTAGCAAGAACCGCTACCTGGCTCCAGTGTTTCTCCTCTGCTTCATTGCTTTTACTGATAATGAAAACAGACAAAAATCCAGACTTCAGGAAAGATAGTGCTACTTAATTTTAACTTGGGGGAAAAAAAAAATCTATGAATCTTAGTTTCCTGAAATCATTGCCTTTTACTGTATGGACACTTACCCAAACTAAATATTAAAGTGAGGAGTTTACATACTACAGAAAGGTGTGAAAGAAAGAACATGAAAGGTAGAACATCAGTCATTATTACCAAGTTTTAGCTCTCCTCATGGGTATTCTCTTTGCTGGCATTTGCCATCTTGAAGCATCTTTGATAGGCTTACCATTAAATGATGAAGACTTGCAGGCTTGACTCTACTTCACCCATTCCGCAACTTTGCAAATGTAGTGCATGTTCAGCCTGCAGGTTAACTTATTAATTGTTGCTTGAAAAGACCTAACCTTTTCTCAGACACATAGACACCATACTTGCAGGAAAGTTCCCTGATCTGTATATGAAATGGATTTGTCTCTTTTAATATTTACTTGGAAAGCAGTCTCTCCTTTACATATAAAATATTTAGTAATGAACCTCTCTAGTAAAATTATCAAGCCATAAAAATCAAGCAAATATATTTTTAACTTAACAGACATTAAATCAATAAATCTTGGTTCTTTTATGTCTTTTTTTTAAATATGCTTTGGGGAAGATAGCAGGAACAGAGGGAAACTGTATGTTATAAATAATGGCAACTGGAATGCAAGTCCTTCTCTGTTTTTGAACTGTAGGATGTTGAGCCTGTCTCTTGGTCTTTCCGGGTTAGTTTCTGCATACGGAGAATAAAGTTTAGACATGACAGGAGCCCTGCTCTAGCTGGAAGTTTATGATCCTCTCTGCTGTTCATAGTTGATGAAAGTCCTGCTTTAATAACCTCCATCTCCCTCTCTCTCCCTGCCCTATGTGTTCCCCCCTTTATTCGTTCCCACCTCTTCTCCCTTCCTCTTTTTCTTCCTAGGATGTTCCAACAAAATTGGTGGCCAAAGCTGTCCCCTTGCCAATGACTGTCCGTGGACACTGGTTTTTGAGCCCAAGGACGGAGTATACAGTAGCGGTGCAGACTGCCTCCAAACAAGTTGACGGGGATTACGTCGTGTCTGAGTGGAGTGAGATTATAGAATTCTGTACGGCAGGTAAGGGAGCTGTGGAGTGTGTCAGTTAATGTTCGGGAGGGTAGTCATCAGCAGGGACTCTGTGTGCCTACAAGGTGAGTAAGTACTGCATTGCAGGTGGTACTTTTGGTTGTATTGCCTAATGGGTACAAAAATTTCATATTGGTCGGAAGGAACTGAGATCCTCGGGCAAACAACTTGAGGGATGGACTCAGACTGCCCTTTGCTGCATTGTAAGTTTCTTCAAAATGAAAGCTCTGCAAATAAAACCTGATGTAGTTTCTGAATCAACTCAACATGCTTGCAGCCTCATACTGCAAAGAGGGTGTTCGTTGTCGTAGATATTGAAGAGAGGAAACCAGAAACTGCATTTAGGTTACAGACAGACCTCAGTAACTATCCAGCAAAACTGTTCCTGCTGCTTTCACCTAAGTGCCGGAAGGGCTTGAAAAAGATCTCCACAAACTCTTGTCATGTTTGTGTACCTTTGCTTCATTAAACTTCCTAAGTAGTCATTTGGTCTGGAGAATCCTGCCAGGGAGAGCCTGTCCTCTGTCTGATAGGACCGCTCATAGTCATTTGAATGGTCCGGCGTTCATGCTGGCATATGCTTGTAACCCCAGCTCTGGAACAGCAAAAGCACTGAAATACCCTGCCTCAAAAAATAAGGTGGGGGGCACGGGAGGTGACCTCTGACCTCCACACTGTGCACATACATGCCCCCAGATACACACAGGAAAAAAAAAATAGACTGTTGAACATGAAAGAGCTTGTAGGAAAAAAATCTAGAAAATAGGAGGCTGGTCTGTTTCTAGGTTGGTTAGTAACTTCTCCATCCGCTTCTCATGTGGGCTCACACCTGCGTTCTTTTAGATGCTACTCAGGAGTGCCCACTACTTATCCTGGTGTCTATTGTTGTTTCTTAACCTCAAACCCAGTATAAAAACTCTAAGGGCGTGTTCTAAGACTGATATCCTGTCTCATTTTGGTTTAATCATCATGCCTCTTTGTTTACTCTATGAAGAAGCTGATGAGAATTTTTAACACCCTTGACTGCTAAAGATTTCAGTGTTTGAGAACAAGGTAAAAAGAATTCTTGCAAGTACCATACTTTTTTATATTTTTCTTTATTTTGTGGATTATAAGATCCACCATTTTAATGTGTCACTAAGAAAAAAAATGCCATAAAAGATGATTAGACAATATCAGAGATGTTAAAATGTAAATAGATATTTAAGGATAGATTAAGTATAATTATGATAGTTCACTAATTAGCAATGAAATAGCTAAAGACGCCTGCATTGAATTAACAGCAAGCAGAAGGGCTCTCCCCTGGCGACAGCTTTCCTATGCTTGCTGTACCATGTTGGAATTACTTTCCCTCTCTGGAATCTACCTCACCTTTAGTCCTTTCCTGAATCCCTGTTTTGTTTCTCTTTGTAGCACCCAACAAGGAAAGTTTAATTTAAGTCAGACATACATACACGTCTTTGCATATTATGTTGTTGGTTGTGTCCACAGCCCAAAAATCTAAATTGGAATGCTCTGAAGTCTGAAATTTACAAATATGCCTACATAGATGTCTGAGCTTCAGTGTGTGTGCCTGGTGTTGGGGGATGGGGGTGAAGGCACAGAAGGTTATCAGGTCCCCTGTAACTGGTCGTGAGCACCAGGTGGGTGCTGGGAATTAAACCAGATTCTCTGAAAGAGGAGCAAGTGCTCTTAACTACTCTGCCGTCTCTTCAGCCTCTGAAATTTGAAACTTTTTGAGCTCTGATAAAAGTGCCCAGAATATTTTGAAGTTTGAAGCAGTTTTGAGTTTTGGAATGAGACTGTAAAACTATCAAAGTACTTGCAAATATTCCTAATTTTCCAAATTCAAAATCTGAAACACTTCTGATCTCAAGCATTGCTGGTAAATGGAACCCCACCTAGACTATATGCATTTTTCTGGGTAAATACACAAATAGTATCCTGGTATTTTCCAACTCAAGGGAGCTATATAATTTATCTACCAGAACCTGCTTTATACATAGTATCTGAGATACTATGACTTCTTTAGCTTAAAGAAAATGCTTGGCAGTTCTAACACACACACACACACACACACACACACACACACACACACGCATGCACACTGATGCATCAGCTGTCATATGATGCACTGTTTTTACTTCTGAAGATAAAAAGAACAAACCCCATCTTTTCAGAGTGATCTCTGTATTACTTTCTCATTTTTCCTACATCTCATAACGTTTGTGAGGAGTTAGCAGATGAGTGACAACTGCCAGCTTGTAACTGGTCTACAGTATTTCTCTGCACATTTCTTTTTCTTATTTTCATTGTTAAAAGTGAAGGGGAACTTGCTGCTCAGGCTTATCAACTAACTAAGGACCATTTCATTTAAGCTTTATCAATGCCCTTGGGTGTGAATTTTGAGAAAGCTCTTTGAATAATTGTCTTTAATACTGTGACTTAGGCACTGTGCAGGTTACTGGAAATAGAATAGGCTATATCCTCTCGCGGGCTAATCAGTTTCTAGTCTATAACAACTCAATATCATAAAAACAAGTTATTCTTGTTTATATTTCTCTTCCTTTAGACTGTGAGTTCTTCAAAGAGAACCATATAGTTGTCTGTTGGCTTTGCTATCTAATTGTGCATGTGTTTGGTACATTTCATACTCTAAAATAAATTAGTTACCATACTCTAAAATAACTTAGTTCCGTGCATCAGTTTAACCAGGCTGGGCTTTGACTAATCCTTACATATCACTTTTTTTCCTTCTTTTTTGATGTAGGAGCTTGACAGTAATTCTCAACTTTAAAAACAAAAGCTAATCTAAACCATCTCAGCACGCTGAGGGCCATATTGTAGCTGGGGACCATCAAGTAGGGTCCAGAGGCCTAGTCTTGAAGTTGACAGCTGGGAGAATCGTTGTACTTTAGCCAGTTGCAATTTCTGCACCAGTAACACGGTTGTACTGATCTTGTCAGCCTCAGGCAGTTACTAGCTCTGGTTTCATGCTGTGCTGTCCTTCAGAGTAGGAGGTGCCTTGACTCATTGTATCAGCTGATGGGTACCAGTGCCAACGAGTGCTGCTAGCTTATGAAACCCCCAGGGAACACTGTTGCTTCAGGGTCTTTAACTTGAAAGAGTAAAAAAAAAAAAAAAAAATCACATGAATAATTTAAGAAATAACTATGAACCATAACAAAAGTATTTATGTAGAAATAAAAACAAGCCAAAGAAAGACGATGGATTTTCTTTTATAAGTTCCTATTTTACAAAGTTGAATTCTCTAAAGATGTATTTTAATGATCTCTGATTTATCGAGTATGTGGCTGACACTTCTGATGCTGTATTGCTTTTAAATTTTTCAGATTACTCCAAAGTTCATCTAATGCAGCTGCTGGAGAAGGCTGACGTGATTGCAGGACGCATGCTTAAGTTCTCTGTTTTCTATCGGAACCAGCACAGAGAGTATTTTGACTATGTTAGGTAAGAATCACCAGTATCTATGTGTTTAGGGATCTTGGTGGCATATATGTCTTTATATCCCATTCGTGTAGAAGCCAGAGAGGGTGTTGGGTCTCCTGGAACTGGAGCTACATATGGGTGTGCGTCAACACGTGAGCTGAGAATCCATCTGGGATTCTCTGGAATTGTAGCAAGTCTTCTAATCTCTCAGCCATCTCTCCAGCCCCGGGAGACAAAGGCTTTGAAAATGACACATTATAATGGTTCTAAACTCCTGCACACGATCCACATAATCTGCTTTGTTTTAAAGCCTTAGCCTGTGTGTGGTGGCTCAAGCTTATAGTAATAGCTTTTGAGAGGATGAGGCAAGAGGGTCACCACGAATTCTAGCTCAGTTTAGGGTTGCTGCCAAAGGACCTGGATCAAAACAAAAACACTCAAAATAAATAAGAACCCTAATCCCTTTAGAGTTATAAAGGAGTTTTGCCTTGACACGACTATATGAAAACAATCAGGAAGTTTTGGTGGATTTTTTTTTTAATTTTTGTATACTTTTGTAATTTCTCTTAAATCAAAGTCGTGTTTCCAAATGAGCTCCAAACTGTGGACATGCAAAAGGAATGATAGAAGAAGAAGTGTGCTCGGCATATATGTTGTAGAAGTAGACCTCAGTCACTTTTCACTACTGAGGTCATGAGAAACAGCCTATGGGAAGAACATTTTGCCTTGTTGCTGCTTTGGGGACAGAGTCCGTCCAGGAAGACATGGTAGCAGGCAGCTCAGTGCTGCTGAGAGCACCAGCCAGCCTGGGAGACTGTGGCCTGATTGCTAGGCTGAACCCTAAGCGTTTACCCCAGGGACTCCTTCCCCCAGCAAGGTACCACCTGCCAAGGTCCTAGCCCTTGTTCAAACAGAGCCACCAGCTGGAGACCAAGTGTGCAAATGCACCAGCCTAAAGGGGTGTTTTATATCTGAACAAAAACAAAATACATTGTTGTGACATGTATTTGTATTGTATTTTGATGACTGCAAATGTGTCTGCTTTTTGTCTGAATATCTTATAAATACAGATTTTAGTCTGTTGTTCTAAATGGCCTAGAGTCTATATAATTTTGAGTGGATGTCATTCACTAATTTAAACTGAATGACAAATTATTGTGCTTGTCAGCCATTAATTAAGAATGGCTATTATGATCAGCAGCAACAATTTTTATGTTTTCAAACATAAAATTTGGAAACCAAAAAATTTCCACTATTGCTACTGCATTAAGAAACACATAACAGAATACAGTGTCCGATCTTTGATGTATATTCAGGTTTCTGAGTTCCTGCCAATTACTGCTAAGGGTGGCCGCTGGAGGTCAGTATTTCTCTAGGATTTTCTGATTCTTCCATGGGAAGAGGCTTTCCTGTCATATATTTGCTTCATTTGTTCTCATAAATGTTTCCAAAAATTCAAAACAGTCAAAATCTGAGCACCTGGAAATGGATAAAGTCATTGTACACATTACATGATTTAATTCCCGCATGAAAGATGTTTGTACCAACAACATTTACTTTTGTTTTAATTTCAAAAATAACAGCAGTAAAACCCATGTAGCTTATATCTTGAAGCATTAAATACAGATACCATTTCTAAGGCATTGGTAGAATTCTTCAACATTTTTTAAAGCTTTATTAAAAAAAAAAAAAAGAAAGAAAGAAAGAAAGAAAAGAAAAAGCCCTCTCTGTGCTGGAGGTGGGGGGCTGGGAGAACGCTTGCCCCAAGACCACAAATAAAAACAACAAAAATACTTCAGTTTTCTAGGCAGTGAACTTTCGTAAGGGTGTTACTCACTTCCATGGATCTTGATTTGCATCTTAATTAGTAAACCGTTTCCTTGATTAGAATCCCTTTAAAATGTTATCTTCAGAATGCTTGATGAAGGAATCTTATAATTACCTGGTAATCTTTACAAATCATTATAACTGAAAAAGTTGTGGATAAATTCTGATTCAGCCCATAAGGGCTGAACTAATTTTCATCTCTTCTAAAACCAAACTCCGAAATGAGCTCACCTTATCCTTCAGTGAAAATGCTTCCTGTGCTCCTATCTTGTTCATGTTCTCTAGTGAGCCTAGGCGCTTCTCTACCTAGTTACATTGTCTTCTCCTTTCTCTGTCTGGTTGTCAGACTCAGAAAGGACAGGAGGGTGGGGCTGAGACTCCCAGAGCTAGAATATTTCCAAATTTAGCAAATAGCATATGTCTATGAGTTTTAGCTAAGAACCCCCCAAATGGTATAAGGTCTGAAGAAATTTATGCCAAGGCACACCAGAAACTCCTGAAAACTGAAGAAAATTTTTAAAAAAGAATTTAAGCTGGAAAAGATACAGGCTTTGCTCCTGGACTGTGTTTCTCATCTGGCCTCCCTGTGGCCTGGTGTTTCCTCTAATCTGCTTCTTTACTAAGCTCCACTGGATGCTTGTCAGGTGATGGAATCGGGGGGCCTGTTGCTGTTCAGGTCCCCAGCATACCTCATTGTCTCACAGACTCTGAGAAGCATAGTGATCTTTTAAAAAAACAAACAAACAAAAAAACCCACCCACATTCCTTATTAAAATACTAGCTTGGACTTTCCATTCTTAAATATGCTAGTAAGCACCCATTGAGAAAAAGAAGAATTGGGGAATTCTACAGAGAACTTCCATTCACAAATTAATTAATGAGACCTCCATTCACTAAAGTGAAAGCATAGCTGAGCTGCTAATAAGACACTAAAGCAAATGTCAAGATGTGGTTATACTCTTCTTGGGAACAGAAGGGAGTCCAGAGTCAGCCAACAGCAGCATCAGTGGGCAGAATCCAGCCTTGCTGGAGCCGCAACATCCTGACACATGAGGAAGTCAGGAAGACACCCAAGGCTCACCTTTTCTCTACCCTAGATCTGCTGTTGCTTCACGCTGGCAGGATTTCACAGTGAGGGAAGAGTCAAGGCACTGGACAATAGAGTCTTGGGCCACACAGAAGGGAAGAGAGGTAGACAGTGTGTTTATGGGCAAATGAGAAGAATGTTGGTGCTGTCAAACAGTGAGAGGTAACCTGACAAGCAGGCCTATGTCTAGACTTGAAATGGCCAAAACATAAGGAGCAAACCACTTCTATCTGGTCTAACTGGGTGACACAATTTCTTTCTTTTCAAATAACAAATACAATTGTTTAGGCTCTCGAGGCAGAAATAGATATGAAGCGTAAAAGCCTGTCTATTGTGTCCTCTATTCCCTTTCTCTTAATTTGAAAATATGTTGGGATTCCGTTCAGGGTTTAGCTGCTCAGTTAGGGTTAGGGTCCCTTTTCACATTAATAAATAAGTATGGCTTTCCAAATTTCCTTTGAAAATACACATCCTAACAGGTTTCTTGTTTTGTCTGCCTGTCTTCTGTAGTGTGAAGGTATAATCCTTGACCTATGGGTCTTCTGTGACCAGCAGTGTAGAATGAACATCTTTATGTTGTGATAATTGATATACACTGTGTAGTAATAACCAGGGCAATAGAAATTTTGTCTTCAGCCAGGTGTAGTATCATCCTAGCCCTCAGGACGCTGAGTTGGGAAATTATGAGTTTTGAAACTACCTGGAGCTTCAAAGTGAGACCTTATCTCAAAAAAATCTACTTCTTTTTTAAAAAACTTAATCCTATTCTGTTCACTCTGCACCTGCTGTGACGTCAATATTTGCTTAACTACATCCTAAATCTTGCAGACTTTGTGCATTCTGTTCTTTTGTTGGCTAAAAGACCTGCTAGGTTCAGAAATTCTATCCTCACATGTCTTAGCAGCTTGCAATTGTATTTAATTAAGTATTTTGCACCGAGGTTTCTGATTGGTTCTTGTGATGGTTTCTATATGCTTGGCCCAGGGAATAGCACTATTAGAAGGTGTGGCCTTGTTGGAGTGGGTGTAGCCCTATTGGAGTAGGTGTGTCACTATGGGTGTGGGCTTTAAGACCCTCATCTTAGCTGCCTGGAAGCCAGTCTTCTAGTAGCCTTCAGATGAAGATGTAGAACTCTCAGCTCTTCCTGTACCATGCCTGCCTGGATGCTGCCACGTTCCTGCCTTGATAATGGACTGAACCTCTGAACCTATAAGCCAGTCCCAATGAAATGTTGTCCTTATAAGAATTGCCTTGGTCATGGTGTCTGTTCACAGCAGTAAAGCCCTAACTAAGACAGTTCTATTTTATGACTTTTTTTATATCCTTGGAAATGCTATCTGTTTTGCCCTAAAATTGTTTCTTCTTTGCCTTGTATTTATATACTCTGGATTCTCACCAGTTTCCTTGAAATCCTCATTTTAAATTGTCTTTCCAACATTTCATAGACTACAGATTTTTCCTTTGGCGTTCTATTTCCTTTGCCTTGATCTGTGCATCTGGTTGTAATTTTATGAAATATCTACTGTAAGAACATGTTTTCATTCACTAGCATGTGATTCAGATGGCATACTGAATTTTAGTTAGGTTGGATGCTTTTGAGTTAGATCATAACGAAAAATGTAGTCTCTGTGATTTGTCTTGCAATGATGTCCCTGGGATCAGTAGCCAAGGCAACTGTATGACTCCCCAGACAGTGTCCCCAGACTCCAGTCTAACATTGATGCTACTAGACCTTGTGGACAGTTGCAAGGTGCCTCGGGGTAAGCACAGGAGTCTCCACCAGCTGTGTGACAGCAGCCCCCATCTTCAAACCACAGAATGTGAAGGAGGTTCTGGGAATGAAGATGGGAGGTGTCTGGGCCCGTGGCAGCAGCTGCTCAGTTCTGGGGCCACCAGACAGGATGGACCTTCTTTGGGTAGACAGCACACATTTAAACCAAGTTCTCCTTAACCGTGCTCATAAACTCAGTATTTTCAGTAGTTTTCTTTTTAGTAAAGTCACTTGTGAAACCCATTAAATACCTGTGAGACTTCTAATTGCAATGCAGTTTTTCAGTCCAGGAAACCCCAAGGTTTGTAGGTCTTTATTTTGGGTCCAATCCATGATTAGTGTCAAAAGATGCATTCCCCTTGATTTGGTTATAGCCTGCTCTTTCAAACCTTTCACAGTGAATAGTGATTTTTTGCACCATTCGAATCTGTAAATCAGTTAAATTACCACGGTTGTGCTGAGCAGCGGCTGTTTTCTTTCTCTGGCAGAGAACACCATGGGAATGCTATGCAGCCTTCCATCAAGGACAACAGTGGTAGCCATGGCTCTCCCATCAGTGGGAAACTGGAAGGCATCTTCTTCAGCTGCTGCACTGAGTTCAATACAGGGAAGCCACCCCAGGATTCACCGTACGGAAGATACAGGTTTGAGATCGCAGCAGAAAAACTTTTCAACCCCAATACTAACTTATACTTTGGGGACTTCTACTGTATGTACACTGCTTATCATTATGTGATTCTTGTCATTGCCCCTGTGGGATCTCCAGGAGATGAATTTTGTAAGCAGCGCCTTCCTCAACTAAATTCCAAGGATAATAAGTTTTTGACCTGTACAGAAGAAGATGGGGTGCTGGTGTACCACCATGCCCAGGATGTCATTTTAGAAGTCATTTACACTGACCCTGTGGCTCTTTCCCTGGGCACCGTGGCAGAAATCACTGGTCATCAACTCATGAGTTTGTCTACTGCAAACGCAAAGAAAGACCCCAGCTGCAAAATCTGTAACATCAGTGTCGGACGCTAACGCCACGTTCGTACCCCCACACCCTGTCTTCCCATAGAAGCATTACCCTCTGTTGTACATCCGCCATCAGATGTCCCCACTGAAGCATGCATATGCCGCTGTCACCAAAAGCAAACTCTGTCATTCAGAGCCTTTTCCGTGTCTCCTCTTGCCCTCCCTTGTCCACCACTTCCAACTATGTCCCCAGGTTGTCCTGACACTTTGTTTGCCTAGATGCTGCAATGCTTTTATGTTTCCTTTATGCCAAACATAACAAGACAGTTATATAGACTGCTTTAGCAAAGTACAAAATAATGGCTTATCAATGGTGTTTAAATGTGCATCCATTTTAATCTACTGAATAAATATCGGGATAACTCCAAACTGCATGAAAGAGTGTAATTGCAGCATGAGTTAAATCCTAAAAGCCTAGACTTGTCAGCACTTCCGCCTTGTTGTTTGACAGTGTTATTTATGTTATTTATATTAGCTAACAGGAAACAGTTACTGTGCTTTCAACATAATAAATATAATAGAAAAATATTTTATTTGTATGTTGTATAAAATATTTACAATCATATAGAATATAGTTACATTTTAATAGCAATTGTATACATCTCACGAAACCATTTCCCTTATCAAAGATGTAATTTGTAAACCTCAAATAGTTGTGTATCTGTCCTGTTACAAGTAGATGACTTCAATTAAACAAATTTATGAAGGCCATTACTCTGATTCATAAAAGGTTTAAAACATCAGGTGAATACAGAGAGAACAACACGCCTCTGACATAGTCCATATCTAGAATCTGGGTTTGTTTTTTTTTCTGCCCAAGCAATATGAAAATCTGAGTTTCTTCAACACCATGCTTAAACATTACAGAAAACAGAAATATGAACAATGTTGATGAGAAAAATGTCTACCTGTTACTTGATTTTACAAAAACCAAACCAATAAATGTGTGAGTGGAGAAAAAGCAAGATACACTAAATAAAGCAAATAAAAGATCGCTTGGTGATTTCCAGGCTTTTCACCCTGTGCAGAATGAATGCAGCTCACAAGAACGTTATCTCACTTTATAAAGTACAGACATTGGAACATTAAGAAAGATGCATATTCCCAATGGAAAAATAGTTATATAATCTTAGTATAGGAAACAAGAAAATCAGCAATAGTACTATGGTCACATTAGGTAATTACTACAGACACATCTATCCAAAATACCTATTTTAATATTTTACTTTAATATAAACATTTGTCAGTCATAGACAAAGATAATTCACAAAGTACATGCCATCCAAGTGAACTTTGGTAACTGGAAATGTAAATCCTCAAAGAACCGATAAAATAATGCACTACTTTCATATAGAAATAAGATATTAGCAGTAACACAGTCGAGTTATTTTAGAGTGCTGAATGCCTGCAGATTTATAGGACAAGGTAGCGGATGTTGTCTCGCTTAAATTACCTTCTTTCTGGCTGTTTTCTTCCCTGGATGAAGAGCAGAATTTTTCTTTGTCTCACCAATGCATTTAAACCATGCCCTTTCTGTACATCAGTGAAATCAATTTTGAGCCACTACTAAACCTTCCCTAGCAGGTAGCCTGCCTACATGTTATTTTAGGTTTGACGAGATATTAGACGTTTTTTGAGACAATTACATTTGACTCTGGGTTTCGGTTTGGCATAGAGGCTAAGTGCTTTTTGCCAATCCCAATATTCTCTATTATTTCTCTATTTAAATGCCTTCTTGGGTATAATTATACTAGCTCTTCCTTCATCAAAACAGCTAATACTATCTCTAAAGTGCTTCTGTTTTCAGTACATCAAAACTACTTAGCAAGAACGGTAGAGGAAAATAAACTTGACTTTATCTTGAGAGGGAAGTGATCAGAGCCAAACCTCAAATAGTTTTGGCCACATCCTGCTTGCTGATGAGGACCTCCAAGAGTCTCAGTTTGGCTTTTATGTGCTTGTATTCACAGTACTCGTCTGCCATTGGCATCCTGTCTTCCTTCTGTGGGCTTCTGCAGGAAGGAAGATACAATATATTAGTTGATATTTGAACCAGGTTGTTAAGGATCCTTTTATAACTGGCAGGGGCCTGTGGCTTCCATGTGGCTATTTTTTAATGGTGCCTTCTTTACGTCCCTTTGGTCTCATTCCATCTCTGCTCCCATTGATGCTCCGGTTCTGTAAGCAGCAGCACCCTTTGGCCGTGTGGTTTTGCAAATGTGAGACCCCATGCCTGAGCACAGAACAAGGGTGCAGGTGAAAAAGATTTGAAGAAAAAGCAAAGGCTAGAGCCTCCGATAGATCGCCTTTCCACTCGTCATACTTCAGTAGCTCCATAATAGTATCCTGGAAATCCTGCAGATAGTCAATTATACAAGTAACCCATAAATTCACAGTGGCCAACCCTTCCCAGGGGCTGCCTTGTACGCTGGAGATGGTTCCAAGCTTCCTTGTGGTTAGGCCTGTTTCTGCTGATGGGTGATAGAACTTCTGAGCTCCCCCTTGACAGAAGTCATCACGAGTCTAAATCGTTTGAATTGAGGCCAGTGAGATGGCTCCGTGGGTAGTAACAGTGACTGCTACCAAACCTGATGGCCTTATGACCCACGTGCTGGAAGAAAGAACTGATCCCCCAAGTTGTTCTCTGGCCTCCACACATACGAACACATCAACAGTTTACATTGCAATGGCTCTCCTCCTGCACAGTAATTCAAAGGCTGGGCATTTGTAATGCACAGACTTTGCTTAGTACACACACAGTCTGAGTGTTCTTGTCCTATTAACATATTTACAGTGTCTCTAAATGTATAGAAAATCCACTGGCATGGTCATTCTAGCTTCATAGGTGGGTTAAATCTTAGCAGTAAATAGTCTTAGGGAAACAAGACAACACTATTTTCTTGCCATTCAACAGTTAGAGTTTAGGGTTAATAAATGAGCATTTTCTTATTCAGATGACATGTTATCACCACAAGAAGACATATGTTAAATAGGACATATGTTAAGTAGTAGTACATACAGTACAATAAGCCGGTCCTTGACTGCAGTGGGGCATGGATAAGCTGCAGTCACGGTCTTCTGCATACTCGTTCTTAGATATAGACTGATGCGTAGATTGTATATACCTGCAGTCAATGACTACTACTAAGAACAGGCAGAACAATTTATCCACCGTTGTTGCCAAAAGGCGTGTCAAATAATGCTGATAGATCCCGTAGGGAAGACTCCCACACTGGAACATCCCAGAATCTAATGTACACTCTGTGTTCAAACGGGTCAAAGTGTAAATTTCTTCGGGAAACTCCAAGTGATGAAAAGACTCTCTACGTGTCTTAAGCCTAATTAACTCATTTTTCATACAATGTCTATTTAATCTCAAAATCCTGAACCCATCGCAAACGTTTCACTGAATGAAAACTTACCACTGAATAATTTTAAAGAGGAGCCTGAATGCAAATCGGATGTGTGCTTAAAGCCCCTAGTGAACCTGCCCCTTTGCTGATCCACGAGGGTCTCACCTGGGGCGCCCATTGCTTATGGATAGCTCCGTAGAAAAGCTACTGAGGACCATGAAGCAGGTCTCAAGGTGCCTTTTTAGCACAGTCCTGCTCCCTCACAGCAGCCTGTGGGCTGAGAGGAAAGCACAGCAAGGCAGGAAAGAAAGGTAGCGGATGAGTAAGACCCTCTCCGCTCATCTCTGCCACTTAGAAGCTTTGTGACTTTGGGAAAGTTATACACTTGCAAGAGTCTCCAACCTTTTGGCATTGCACAGTATTGTTATCTCCCGAGTTCAGGCTGGAGAACACACAATCTAGCTTTTATAAGTTGAAAAGACAATGTCACTGTATTGGGTTTTGTTAGGACATTTGCACTGAAATCTTCTGGCCGTTGTGGCAGGTTAGAAACGCTGGGGGTCGGGAGGGTGTGTTAAGACTAATGTCCTGTGTTATAGTCACAGCTTTCAAACTTATCCAGGAGACAAAGCATTGCAGCTGACTGAGGACAGAGACTGAGGACAGCTAAGTAATGTGTGTCTTCTCCAAAAGACCTGACCATAGCTAGAACTTGGTTGGTAATGCAGTAAAAAAATTACTAGAAATCAATGAGTGTATAGTAACCGCTGGGTTGGAATAGAAAACTACAGGAAGACAGATGGCCCAACGAAATAGTTCAGGGAGAGAGCAATAGCTGTGAACTTTTTGACTGAACTCTGGAATAAAACAAACAGGAACGGGTGGTGATGTTTAGAGCAGAAATTGAAAGGAGAACATACATGGACTAGGCAGAGAACACCTTATGGAACTAAGAATCTAAGATAAAGGGCTGAAAAGTCAATTTTCAGAAAGCTTATGGTCATCAGTAGTTGGGGTGAAACTCATCTCCAAAATACTCTCAGAGTTAAGTTTTTCCTTCTGTAAAGACTGATGTTAATACCTGACAGCCATTAACAACAATGTCCCATAAAACGTCCCTGCCACTGTTACCATCAGGGTATTGCATCGGAAAAAGCACAGTCTTCGGCAAGGGTTTACATCGCAACCACTGTTCCTACAGAAGCAGAGTTTATTTTGAACTACAGTTCTTTAGGAAATGTTATCATTAAACAAAAACAAAAACAAAAAATAAAACCTCTCCACTCACACTTACCTTCCTGTCTGTTTAAAAAATTGTTCTTCAAATTCTCGCAGGGCTTTCCGTAGCCTCTTCTTGTCAGCCCTGGTTTCTCGGAGATGGTCGAGAAGGACGGGCCTGAATCGGGTGAAACACATTTGCTCTTATTAAGTGCTGGTCTGCCTGAATGATCGTGCCTGCATTATATCAAGCCAACAAAATGGGCCCGTTATCATGGAAACGTGATTATGGGAGGAAAGTCTGAGTAAATGAGTAAATTCATAGTGTGCGCCCCATTGTTGGAACAGAACACACGCCTAGGATCCCCTAACATTAACAGCATCGTGGGCAAAGGGAAAGGGTGGTGTACAGCATCTGCTGTCAGAAACGGTGGTGGCTGTGGTGCCATAACGGGATGATAGGCGGGGATAGGTACCTAAGGAATACACGCAAGTGTTTGTTGATAAAGATAAGAGACACAAGAGGAAAAGCATTCTGTCCTTGGAGTGAGGGGAGGAGGGCAAAGCCTTTGGGAAGGAACTGAGGGGAGGGCTGACATTCCACTGCCATCTGCTTCATGGTAGAATCGATCTATTATGCTTCCAGAGACAGAATACCAAAGTTATCCATTGCATTTTCTATAAGCCAAGTCTATCGATTTTTAAAATGTCCCTACCTAGTCAAGTTGAGGAATGACTTTTTTTGTTTGTTTTGTTTTTCGAGACAGGGTTTCTCTGTGCAGCCCTGGCTGTCCTGGAACTCACTCTGTAGACCAGCCTGGCCTCGAACTCAGAAATCCACCTGCCTCTGCCACCCAAGTGCTGGGATTAAAGGTGTGCACCACAACTTTTTTTTTTTTTTTTTTTTTTTTTTTTTTTTACAGTGACAACCCAAAGGCTGGGGAGAATGGAAGAAGGAAAACAAGATATGTTGATATGTTCTGTTTTCCCAGCAAGCTAAATATCACATACTGTCCCTGGTTTTGCCTCATCTCCATGTGGGACACCCCTGAAGCAGACTCTAATGCATATTAAAGATGACCTCACATTGTGGTTGTCACGTGCAAAACCCAAAGCCCACATGACCAAGAGGTGTACCAACCACTGAGTAAATAGTAGTGAAAGTCTAGACAGTTCCTAACCAAGGAGTCATTAGGAGATAGAGATCCACTCAGTGACTGGGGCCAGTGTGGTTCCCTATCTGGCACACTATGCCGTCTGCATGTAATAAAGAAAGAAAAGAAAAGAAAGGCTCTGGCCATTGTTGACCCACTAAGGACCTTTGACTCCTTTGGGTTCAATATATTAAAGACCAGCTCTCCTTTGAGTTTGCTCGGGGTTACAAGGGTTACTAGTACCGGAACACGACTGAAAAGGAAGATCAAAGTACGGTGCCCATCAATATTTCCGACCTATGTACAATTTTCCTGTGGCTCTTCCCAGCTTTGTCTTCTATGTTTCCCAGTTAAGAAGCCAACTGGATGGTACATTTTTAGGTCTGTTCTCTGCTGGAGAGCACATTTTAGGCTCTGAACAGACGTTGGATTTTTAACGTATGGGTAAGGTACGTTAAGGTAAGATAAGGTAGGAGATTTGAGAGCCCGCACCCAGGCTGCTCACTCACATGGTGGCCTCGTGTAAGTTGGACATGGAGAGAGCTGGCTGCTTCCCTTCTTTCTTTTCATCTGGGAGCAGGGTCCTCACAGGCTCTGTCTCCGAGTAGATGAGGTGATCCCCGACAGGTAGGCGGGACACTGGATCTGGTAAAGAGGGCTGTTGACTTCCCTGTGGACAGTCTTCATCAGAGTCCTCTTCCTCCTGCTTGTCATGAGCAAAGCCAAATAGTCACAGCGTGCTACATGTCCCTTGAGCATGAATGAGGACTTGCGAGACCCTAAAAACCAGCAGACACCCGGCCCACATGGCTGCTGAGAACTGGACTGGAAACTACCAAGAGCTCTTTCTCAGCTCCATTAAAAACCTCCATGAGTCAATGAGAAAAGGGGTATCCATGCTGGCCTACAGTACTTCCCAAGTTTATCTGTATCCACTAGGCCAAGGCAGCCAGGCCTCTGGGACCCGGCTGAGCTTGGTACTGTACAGCCAAATGGGTCCTCCCTTCCCCCAGGCCTTCTGTACCCCAACTTCATGGCAGTGATATGGATGAGGACAAAATGCTCTATAGACACCTTATTCAGAAGTTACTCAGACCCAGAGCAGGCCACAGTCAATACAGAGGATGTGTAAGTGACAATTTCAGAAGGGCCTTTAGAAGGCCAAAGAAGCAGTAGTTATTTCTTAACCTTTCCAGTAATTATGACAGCCAAAGGGTTTTCTTCAAACTTGAAAAGCATACTGCCCTTTAAGCTATTCTTCCTCAAAGGGAATATTTTAGACAGAATGTATCATTCTAACATTCTTTAAAATACAGAATCATAAATATAATTATATAAGCATATGTATATAATATATAATCACAAATCGACTCAAGTATATTTAAATTCCTAGTTGTTAACATTTGCTGCTTTTTACACTGATACCTTGGGTAGCTGTTTTGAAATTGATGAAGCAGGATGTGTGGTGCTCTCCTAGTTCTATCTGCCTATAAATTTGTTTTAATAAAGTAGCCTAGCTCACTTTCGGTTCTTTTTATTGAATTAAATTTATTGATATCTAGTATAGTGTGATCAGATGGAGCCAAAACAATGTTTCAATATTTCAAATAATGCATTACCAATGTTATTAACCACCATGCAGAGAGCGGAGAGAGTCTGTCTTGTCTGGCTGTGTTAAAAATTAGAAAATGCCACAGTGAGAGCCACTGTGTCTTTTCCTTTCCCAAAAGGATTAAGAATGGCTCCAATCCTTCCAGATTGGCGTGTTCTGTTTCATAGCAGTTTCTGGTGCCCATCATTGTTAAGTACTGGGCTAGGGAAGACCACGGTAGCTGGCGGGATCATGGCACACACAGCTAGGAAGGCCACCTGTTAACATTCATGGTGAGGTCCATGAGTCTAGGACATGGCACTAAATAGCGTCGATTCGAGGGGCTACTCAATGTTTCCAGTTAGTGTGGCCATCTTTACTTACAATTGTCGGGATAAGGGATGGTGTCGACAAGATTTGCTTGATACCTCTGCATCGGTCATAAAGAGGCTTTATGAGGTTCTTGTCTTGCTTGGTTACCTGAAAAACGTAAAATCGGTTCTAATTTTTTCCCTCAGACAATCTTCTCCCTGCCCCCACCATGTGTTAGGGATCCATACGAGGCTGACAAGCAGTGTGGACAGAGCTATAGTCCGTTCCCTAAGGCGATAGTCTAGCAGGTCAACACAACAACGGCTCGTGTCTGGAAGCCTCAGAGATCATAACACTTTAACACAGCAGTGATTAACAGAAAGGAAGAAAAAAGATGGTGTTTGTTGCATATCAATTTTTCCTAGAAAAAAAACTCCCATAAAGGATTGGGGCGAGTATAGAAATTGGACCATAAGGCTTTGTGGACTAGTCTGCAAAACATGAGTATTGTTAAGCCTCTAATTATTTTTTAAGTGACCAATCAAGACCTATCACCTTTTCTTCTGAACAACTATGTTGTTTGGACTTTGGTGATTACATTCACAAACACACACTCTGTACAGGCCCCCACTATTACACATAGAATGCACACTGCCTTACTAGATCGTTCTCGTGTAAACTTTAGTTATTTGGGATAAAACATTTGACTTTTGAATCCTCAATTTCCTGCCCACACAACCAAGGGGCTAGAGGTTCAGAGTTCCTTCCAGGCTATTCCAAAGATAGGCAGGTATTTCAATTGACTCACTAAAGTTCCAACTAAAATAATTCCCAGCCTCTTAGCATACGGATGTGTTCTGTGCCTGTCTGCTGCAAGATACATCCCTACACACCATTATAGCAGGTCAGGTGTCACATAAAAATTCAATGTCTCTCTTGTCTGCCTATCCACGTATCTATCCAAAGTGGCCACGCCCTCCTCCCTTGTCCCCCCCACATATCCACATGCTGTCCCATGCACTAATTTACTATATACTCATTACACACAGCCCTCCCTCCATTCTCAACCAACGGTTTAGACACATCAGGGCAAGGTATGGGAGGAAACAAGTCACCACATGGTCACCCACATTGTCTTTTATGGACGTCCATGCCACAGAATGCTAAAGCTCTGCCTTCCAGATCTCCCAGAGACTTGAGACAAAAGAAAACAGCTCCCCAGTGACAGTGATATTCCATACCCATCACAGCTACAAGCCACACTAGTCCAAGTTGATCTCCGTTTTCTGTGAACCTTTCTATTTCAGTATCTGAACCTGAACTTTTCTGTTTCAGTCTTACCTGTCCAAATTAAAGTTCACTGAGGCCCGAGATGCCGCCATATTATTTCTTTACCACTATCTACCACATCCTTGCCCTGATGATGATTAAGAAATATATATATATATATATATATAGCCTTGAACTCACAGAGATCTACCTTCCATCGCCTGGCTCTATATGATCATCTTATGTGAACATACACACACAGCCTAGGCTGTAACCTAAGATTCATTTGTATTTTCAGGAGAGAGAGAATTGACTGTAGAAGCTGTTTGGTTCATAACCTTAAGAGCCTTTAATTTTCTAACCAAATTCACCCTTTAAACATTTACATTTTCTTAACATCTTTTACACACACACACACACACACACACACACACACACACACACACCCCACATCCAGCCAATATGTAGTCCATGGGATTTTAATACATTTTAAGAGGGAAAATATAAATGTAAGTTCAGAAAACATTAAAATTGTTTTTCTTTACAGTACCTTACTGGGACTTATATTCTATAGAAAGCAAAACAATGTACTTAGAGCATTAGTCTCTCTTGAAATTTGACTGTGGTTTTTCTACCTAGTATATTCCCCCACCTCAGATTCTAGGAGAACCCGAGAGGGGGAAAGATCAGGGCATCTGCTGCAAGATTATGTCTTCTAGATAGGACCTGGGAGCTACACCCACGTAATCTCAACTCTATGGCTGAACAACAGAGACACTAGTTGATATGCCAACGTGGACGGGGTGGGGGTGGGGGCGGGGATCTTACATGGCTCCACCCCAGGACAGAGCTACAGGAAGCTAACAAATATTGAGAGAGAGAATTAATCTTCCCCAGGGATGAGCCCCTAACTAGCCAAGTGGCCATCCCTAAAATCATGCATATAAGCAATACTAAATGGACTTGGCACACTGAATTTATATATTTGTGCATGCGTCTCTCTCTCTCTCTCTCTCTCTCTCTCTCTCTCTCTCTCTCTCTGTGTGTGTGTGTGTGTGTGTGTTAATTAAAGAAAGAGAGGCCATGAGTTTTAGAGGGAGCAGGACAGAGACAGGGACAGTATGGGAGGAGTTGGGAATGTCTTTTAATTAAAAAGAAAATAGAAAGATTTAAAATACACAAATGCAAAGAAGCCTTTAAAGGCAAGCAAACAAACAAACATAAATAAATAAATAAACAAACAAACGAGAATGAGAAGGCTACTTTCAGAGTGATCTTCCCCAGACACGAGATGAAGACTGAGCTACACATACAATACATGCAAGCCCTCTCCATGCTAAGGACTTGACTCCTGGGGTCATTACTGACTAATCTCCAGATAGAAATGAGCATGTGAAGTCAGCCCATGTAGGCCTCAGACACAAAGAAATATTGACAGGCCTTGAGTCCTCAAACTAAAATAGAATAGTTTCCTATCCCTTCCTATCCAGAGAGGAGAATGTCGGTTTTGCCCATCTCCCCAAGCAAAAAGCCCATTTACAGGTATGAACGGAGGAATGCGTACATTTAAAAGTGTCTGTGCTTTTCTGAGAAAGAGGATCTGACCAGAGTTCTGCAAGGTAAGGAGAACAAAGCCATGGATAAATCTGCTTTAGTTCCGGCAGCTTTTCTCTCCTAAGTAACCTCCTGACCAGAGCCAGAAAGAAAACATCTGGGCTGGCCACTTTGCGGCAGTTTGGAGCGCCAGCTTCTCTTCCGGAAGCAATGCCAGCCCTAAGAAGGTGAGCCGCATGGGAGGTAGCAAGCTCTTAGCATGGCAGAGGGAGCACGCTGCCGACCTATCACCAATTTAGGTTTTGTTAGAGTTCTCTCTTCTTTAACCTCCCCTTCCATTTACTCCTGATTCCACAACAGAAGACAGGAGGACGATAATTACCTTTGGGCTTTGTCTGTGCATAGTGACCTGAAAAATCAACACCCATCACCCTAGATAGCTCTCTCTGGCTATTTTATGTGGACAGTGGTAGCTATTAGTGAGCCATATCTTACTCAATGTGATTCCTTCGCAAAAAAAAATAAAATAAAATAAAAAAAAAATCAAAAGATAACATTTTTTATAGTGTAGATAGCCAGCAATATACAGGAGTAGAAACAGGAAATAGATTTGTTTATAATGATTTTTCCAATGCTTCTCTCTCTTTCAAAAAAAACCCCTAAATAAAGGAAGGGGGTGGGGGAATGGGGGGGGGGGGGAGGCTGAGAAACAATACCTGAACTAACAAGGCCGAGCTGTAAGGCAGTGCTTCTCTTTTTTTTTTTTTTTTTTTTTGGTTTTTTCAAGACAGGGTTTCTCTGTGTAGCCCTGGCTGTCCTGAAACTTACTCTGTAGACCAGGCTGACCTCGAACTCAGAGATCCTCCTGCCTCTGCCTCCCAAGTGCTGTGATTAAAGGCATGCACCACCACTGTCCAGCAAGGCAGTGCTTCTCAACCTTCCTAATGCTGCGACCCTTTAATACAAGTTCCTCGTGCTGTGGTGACCCCTCCCCCAACCATAAAATTATTTTTGTCTCTAATTCATAACTATGATCTTACTTCCCATGCGGCTCACCTTCTTAGGGGTGGTAAATAAAGATCTGATATTCGGGAAACCTGATATGTAACCCCCAAAGGGGTCGTGACCCACAGATTGAGAACCGCTGCCGCTGGGTTTACTAGCTTCAGGATGAGCTCTAAATTCCAACTCGAGAAGTTACTGAAACGTCTGGGGGCAGGGGGAAAAAGAATCACTCACTCACCATGGCCATTTTAATTTGACTTAGGTGTATGGCAAGAAGGCTGAATGAAAGTCATCTATCCAAGCCGGGCAGTGGTGGCGCATGCCTTTAATCCCAGCACTTGGGAGGCAGAGGCAGGCGGAATTCTGAGTTCGAGGCCAGTCTGGTCTCAGAGTGAGTTCAAGGACAGCCAGGGCTACACAGAGAAACCCTGTCTCAAAAAAACAAAAACAAAAACAAAAACAAAAAAAAAGAAAGAAAGAAAGAAAAGAAAAGAAAAAGAAAAAGAAAAAGAAAGTCATCTATCCACTCGAGCTTTAAGAAACGATTCCACAAGGTGAACTGGCATGCCACAGCTTGTTAACAGAGGCAGGGAGCAGGCTAGATGTTATAATTATGTCTCCTTGAGTTCTGCCGTGGCCTCAGAACTCACTCTGGATACCCTCCCTATGACTCCCCAGGGCTCCATGTCAGGCTTCTCTGGAGCAGTACTGAAATGTGCAATCAAAGCCTGCACATCCCATGGCAGATAGCCCCTCCCTAAAAGGCCCAGCTCTACTGTAAAGCTTCCAGGGCTATTCAGATACCTAGTCTGACTGTCATGAAGCCGCTCCCTAGCTCTTTTGTTGGAAATAAGAATTTCCCCTATTTGTACAAGAGTGATTTCTAAGCATTTGAGTTCTTGTCTGGAGACTCATTTCACTCAGTTGTCACAGAAGGCCAACTGATCACCGAGGGTTTTCAGTGCTCAAGCCCTGTGCAAACTAAGAGGGTTGGTTACCCAGTTCCTCAGAGATCTTAAATTTGATGTGCCCCGGCATATGTTACCTCTTATCATTTTCGTCTCTACTCCAAAACCTGCCACCTCCCATGGTCCTGGTATGTCAGTGGACTGGTTTCCATGGCTCCTACCTCATCTTTCTTCCCTCTAAGGTACAGTTTCTCAACCTGTGGGTCACGACCCCTTTGGGGGGTTTGTATATCAGCTATCTTTGCACATCAGATATTTGCATTATGATTCATAACAGTGGCAAGATTACAGTTTGGAAGTAGCAACGGAAATAATTTTATGGTTGGAGTGGTCACCACAACATGAGGAACTGTATTAAAGGGTCTCGGCACTAGGAAGGTGGAGAATCACCAGTGTAAATCTTCAACATGTCCTTTTGTTCCAACTAAAATACACTTTGAGTATGCTGTCTTTCTGCTGATATCACCATACCAACCAAGCCACCCGGCCCGTCTTCTTGATTGCTGGGTGATTTATTTGCACAGTAATCAGAGCTTTTAAATGGTTCTCTCAATAAGGTTTTCTATTCCTACTTGGCCACCCCTTAACTCCACTTCACGGCCCAAGAGGGCCAGTGTCCCTCCACTGGCCACAGCTGTTCCAGTTGCCTCTCATGTGGCCCCATATCTCAGCCCCAATCCTGAGACTCTTGTGTATACAAAAATCTCTTCCTTCTTCACAGCCTTAGTACTGAGGAGTTATATCTAGAATGTTCTTTGCTGCTCTCTTGGCTGGCCCACTTTCTTGATTAAATGTCAGCTGTCTTGGTCCTTCTAATAACCCTATTCAAGAAAGACTGTTTCTATTGTCCTCTGACACATGTCTCCATTGTTCCTTGCACAGTGCTTGCCAAAATCCTTGTCTATTTAAGCCGATTCTTACATCCCAACTCTCAGCAGAAAGACAGCCCAGGACCGCAGTCCTGACATGACTTCTCTGTCTTGATTCACCTGAACTCATGCGACAAGTATTCGAATCCTTTTGAAAATGTGTAACTGTCCATCAGTCATGAGCTATTATGGTTTAGATATGAAGTGCTCCTCCAAAAATCTCACGTGTTGTAACTCTGTTCCCCAGTTGGTAGCTCTATTGAGAGGGGACCAAGGCTACTGATGTCATCAATGGATTAACCTACTGACTTATTAAGAGCTGAGGAGACTCCTGGGAGTTGGAGTCTAGTCAGAAGATGTTGATCAATCAATCATCAGGACATCAATACTGACTAAGATGTTTATACAGATATGGACAAGTTAGCTCTAAAACACAAGAAAGTCTCTAGGAAACACTAATGAATAGAAAATCTGAGATGTGCCTGTGTGTACACATGAACGTAGAAGTTATCCATTATTCATCATTAAAGACTAGAATGCTGGGATTAGGGGGTAGGCTAGCCATGTGTAAAAAACAACATACCAGCCTGTGAGCAGACCATAACTGATCTCCCTTTATTACTCAGGACACATTGGTTCTTTCTCAAATATAAAGCATGAAAGGAAGATGGCGGTATGACTATGGTCTCGTGTGCACTTGCAGTACACAAGACCTGGGGGAAAACTGGAGCAGGACATACGGGCCTTCTGAGATCTGGCATATGGTCCTGCCTCAGTGAGACCAGATCATTCGTGGCAGAAGAGGAAAGGCAATTACGCTTCTCCATAAGACTTCATTCCAGAGTTGAATGTGGTTCATTTGTCCGTCCCCTCAAGCAAACGCATACCCACCGCCTATTGTGTATAGACACCATGATGCTCTCAACAGGAAACAGTATTTCTGTACAAGCAGTGCAATGGGGTGGGGTGAAAGATAATGGAAGGTATCTAAGAGGTGACAAGGTGACTCCTGCTCTTACACAGGAAGTAAAAGGTCAACCACATCAGCCTCAGCTTTGATACAGGAGGGACCTCAAGAAAGCTCCCCTGGCCTAAGCCAAACGGAAAGCATCATGAGAAGGGATTACCCAGGTAAGCGCTGCTTTTCTTTATAAAATATAATCTTTTTTTTTTTTTTTTTGCTAAGCCCCAAGGCTTATGTGTCCTAATACCTCACTGACAACACTAACCAGCTGTCTCAGATTTCAAAACTCAGATATCTAAAGCTGAGACCTTTTATCCCAGTCCATCACTCCCTAGAAATCACAGCTCTGTTCTTAGGGCATGAGACTCACTGTGTGCCTCTCTCCTCTCTATCACCCTTTTCCACATGGGGAAGGGCCTATCTTGGAGTTGATCTTTACCAATAATATGCTTATTCTTTAGACTTGGGTTTATTTACTAATTGGTGGAGCAGAGACTGTATCCTCCCAACCTTAGCATCACCCGCCAACGCACCCCTCCTCCGGAAGTGGGACATCCGGGAATCACATAGCAGTACTTCTAAGTCACAGCCATTAACCCACCAGGAACTCAGGAGGTCAAAGTGCTGGAGGCAGTCTCCAGTCTCCTAAAGATATGACTCTGGTGGTGAGGTGCTCTGACAGGTGACAAAGAGCATGTCCTTGCCACCCCATGCTGAGGGGGTGAGGTACCTTCACGTTATCTTGGGGAGGGATCTGTTCTCTCTTCTCCAGCATCATAGCGTCTGAAGTCTCCTCGCCAGAGGAGCTTGGCTCGGGACCCACAGCTTCCAACTTGCCGTTTTCTCTGGGGGCTGGAGGCTGTTCACAGGACAGGTTTCTCCGAGGGCCTTTGGGAGCACTCCCTTGTTCTTCTGACAGCTTCAGTTTAAGTTCTAAGAGAAATGCCTTGAGTTACCATGAGCAGGAAAGGACTCACTGGCCCAAATTAAAACAGTGCTGCTGCTTATGAACTCACTAGATATGAGCCATGCAAGTAAAGTCAGCCTGCACCATGCCCAGGATCATAAGCACTCAACCAGCCTTGCAGACAGAGCCCCAGAGACTGGGCTGTCGTGGGGAGAACCCCATGAGACGAGAATTCGGATTTGGATTACAACAGACTTCTAGGGGAAGACCTGCTCTCCCTTGCCCCCAGATTTCCACTGTTGCCTACTATAGCGCTTTAAACTCTCTGTGGAGCAGTTTGTTGATGTGCATGGTAAAAGCCAAATATACAGTAAGGCCTCTGGAAATGCAGGGGCTTGTGCATTACATATGTGTACATCACATATGCAAAGCTGAGGAACTAGAAGAGATCAGAGGGGCTCTGGGAATTCCAGCTCCCATACTTGACACACTTCACATTTTTATCTAAAGCTCTTTCCCCTCAAAGATTTAACTCTATGTGTGCGTTCGGGTGAGAGTGTGTACATGTGTGTGTACTCCCAGGAGCCCGACTTACAAGTGGCTAGCTCTGAGCCACCCAGCAGCGAGGGTTCTGAGAACTAAACTTGGGTCCTCAGAAGAGAAGCAAGCACTCTTAAACCCTGAGACATCTCACCGCCATTTTGAAAATGTTGATTTTTCAAAATCTAGAATCCACCATTCTAACAATGTGGCTTTATGCGACTGTAGAGATTAAAAATAAAAAACCTGCCTAGGACTTAGCAGGGAATTGCATTTCAGAATATGCCATGTCAAGGAGAAATTGAATTTGAATAAGACCATTTACACTGATTTTTTAATTATATATATATATATATATATTTATTTATTTATTTATTGTTTATAGGAATGAATTGGTTTTTTTTTTAAGATTTTATTATTTATTTTTTTATGTATATGAGTACATCGTAGCTGTCTTCAGACACACCAGAAGAGGGCACCAGGCCCCATTACAGATGGTTGTGAGCCACCATGTGGTTGCTGGGATTTGAACAGTGCTCTTAACCACTGAGCCATCTCTCCAGCCCTATATATTTCAATTATATAGAATGGCTCACTTTATTCATTTAGCTTTGTTCCCTGACTCTATGGGTTGTTGTTCTTTTCATGTTGTTGTTTGACTCAGCATCTAGCTGTAGTGCATGATTGCCTAAAACCTACTGCATAGCCCAGTCTATCAATTCTCCTGCCTCAGCTTTCCAGATACTGAGATTATAAGCCACCATGCCAAGCTCTGGCTTGAAGTTTAAACACTGCGTGTTTTATAAGCATCACTACCCTCAAATTACTAGTCCCTTCCAGTTCTTGATCACGAAACTCCCAGAAATCTGGACCAACTCCCCTAATCTTAAGTATGGACTTACAGAACAAAGGGGGGAAGACAATAACTTTATGAGCGTACAGTGATTGTCCTTAGCATTAATCATACACTGCCATCCCAGAAAGGGACAAAGGAAGAAGAGGACTGGACCCAGAGCCAGGGAGCCAAGTCGTCTGCATGGCTCAGGACCTCCGAGCCACATGCCATTCCTGCCTGGCTCAGCACGCTTACCTGTGTGATCTGGGAGTGGATCTGGGAAGTGGATTAAGGTGTTTTGCTTTCCAACAATCTAGTAACCAGAGAAGCTAGAACTCTACAGGGTGGCTGGAGATCACATGGCTCTCTTGTAAGGAGGTTTATTTAAAGGGGCTTTATTTAATGGAGCTTCAGTCCAGGCAGGAAACCAAAGCCCAAGAAGGCTCAGGTGGAAATGAATTGCAATTGTCCCGACATTACATTATGACAGCCAGTGCACTCGGAGAGAAGAGACACTTGCCTTTGAGCTGTTTACGCCCTTTAGCCAAATCATTCATCCATTTCAGAACTTCGGGATTCGAAGTCTTGTCCCCGTGTGACGGCTACGGGGTGGGGGTGGGGGAGGGGAGAAAGTGGAAGTTGATGGGAGTTGAGGACAGGGGAGGGGGAGGGGAAGGGAGAAAGAAAGAGGACGAGGGGAGAGGGAAGGAGAGGGTGAAATGGGGAGAGAGAAAGGGAGACAAAAGAGAGAAAAAAAGAAAAGCAAAAATGTTAAACAGCCAAGCCACGCAGGGAATTCAGAGACACGCCAAGCTGGACACTGGGGCAGAGTCCCGGTGAGTGGAACTGTGGGATTGTTCTGCCCCTTTGGTCCTCCATGGGCATTATTTCAAAGCATGCCAAGGCACAGAAGCACATTTCCATATATCCTAATGATTCCAGTTCTCCCACTGTCCACCCTCGATCACCTCATAGGCCATGAGCCTCCCATACCACGGCCAGGCCATCTGTCTGCCAAGGGAGACATGCACAATGACAGTACAAAAACCAATGCTTCCTGCTTCGTACGTGGCTCAGGGCTGGACCCTGCTGGGAAACACTAACCCATTGGGAGGTTGAGTCCCCACCAGTCGTGTCCTCGGAGCTCAAGAAAGCAGACCCCATGGTCTCTGGAACTTGATAATTGTCCATAAGCTTGTCTAGGAGGGAACAGCCTATTTCTAATCACTATTAGTGATTAATCACTATTAGTACTAAAGACCCCACTGAGCTAGTGTTTTAAAGTGAACCGTACACGTCTGACCTTGGGCAGATGATTTAGCTTCTCTGTGCTCTGCTGTCTCACATACTAAACATGTGAGGATTACATACAGCATCTCATTCACAGAATTCCTATTGTGGATTAATGTCTATGAAACACTGAAAACAGCTCCGGGTGCATACCGAGCAATGCAGAAATGCAAGCTCAGACCATAAATGTCACTGTTACTGACTTGCCCTCACTAAGGTGGATGAGCAGAGGGTGGTAACAGGAATATTTCCACCAGACCTTCAAAGGAATTCTGAATGTGCCTTCCCTGACACTCGCACACACGGAGGGAGACGTGTGACTCTGCCAGGCAGATCATTCTCTTCTGAATTCCTTCTCAGCACAAAAGTGAACTGTCCCCAGAAAAGAGAAATCAGTAGACTAAAAATGGCAAAATGTTTTTGGTCATGAGCCTAGCCCTTGGAGCTCTCAGAGTCTGAACCACGAACCAAAAAGCATACATGGGCTGGACCCAGGCCTCCCCACACATGGGCAGCAGATGTGCAGTTTGGTCTTCATGTGGGTCCCGAACACCGGGAGCGGGGACTATCCCAAAAGCTGCTGCCTGTCTGTGGGACATGTTCTTCTAGCTAGGTTGCTTTGTCTGGCCTTGGTGGGAGAGGATGTGCCTAGCCCCCCCCCCCCCGAGATTAGATGTGCCAGGGTGGGGGGATACCCAGGAGGGCTCACCCTCTCAGAGGAGAAGGGAAGGGGTGAGGGGAGGATTATGGGGGGGGGGGAGTAACTAGGTAGGGGGGCAGTGAGTGGTATGTAAAGTGAATAAATAAATAAAAAGGCAACAAACCCTTACACTCTATGCCATCATAATGAGAGTCCTCCATCCAAAGTTACCACGCTAACTTAAAAGCAGGCTCAAGAGAGTTATCCCCACCTGAGACTACGCAAGGGACTTGGCCGTAAGGGTTGGGAGGCCTCCTGCACAGAGGCGCCTGTGCTGAAACGCCTACACTGTCCACACAGCCAGTCCATGAGGACCCACTTCGCCCCTGTAAGAGGAGCAACAGGAGCCATGTCTTCCATGGTAGCCACAGGATGACGGAAAAGCACATGCAAGGGAGGTACTTTTAACAAAAGTACATAATGGTGCTTGCATGACATCACCTGATATGCAAGAATGTGTGTTCACCGTGAGCGCATGGGATGATCCCCCATCCGTTATGGGGTGACACAGAGACATACATCTAAAAACAAGGTGGAAAGGAAGACTGAAGGAAAGATCACTGCCCCTGCCAAGATGGCGCCCTAGACTGTCAGAACCATGGACAGAGACACAGGTTGCCCAAAGCTTCCCTCCTGAGAGGAAAAAATATATATATTGCTTAGTATAATCCTATTGACAGTCTCTGAAAGGAAGTCTTGTGCTTAGGACCCTGGTGTGTATCCTAATCCTTTGGGCTTAGCTGTCCAGCCATATTGACAGCCCATGTTTTACAACTGGACTGCAGAACCCTCAGAGGATTCTCCAGACTGAGGACATATATAGGCAGGGAAAAGCAAGGCCTCACTGCATCTACCTGACATGCCACCAAAGGAATATACACGATATACAAAACACACCAGCATCTCAAGCCAATGAGCAACAGGACAGTAAGTATTCTACCACACACAGGATGAAGGAGGAATCGGAGGCTGAATTTTACGACAAAGTACTTGAAAGCCTGAAATCGGTTACAGAAATGAATTTTCTTTTTATGGCTCTGCCCTTAGGGGAGCTTTCTTAGGGTTAACTTAAGCTTGCATAGACGATGACTTCCAAGCCACAGAAGTTTCCACACACTCATAATAGCTTTTTAGGTCTCTCCATGTCTGAATGGATATGCCCATGGTCGGACACCCAAACTCACTACTACAGGCTTTGTTAGGGGTAATTAAAATGGGGCAACCAGGTCTACTATTGCAGACACTATTGTGGTAGATTACTACTAAGTAAAAATTCGTTCATAAGACACTTTAGAAAGACTTCTGGTCAGCCATGAAAAGACCTGAGTTACCCTGATTAGATTCTTGGCTGTGTGACTCTCAGAATTCATGTCACCTCTCTGGGCTTGTTTCTTCAGTCATTGGATGAAAAAAAAAAAAAGTCTGGCTGGCTTTGTCCAGTTTTAACATGTTCAGTTGAAAGTGAACATCTGAGCCAGGCAGTGGTGGTGCATGCCTTTAATCCCAGCACTTGGGAGGTGAAGGTAGGTGGATCTCTGTGAGTTCAAGGCCAGCCTGGTGTACAAAGCAAGTTCTATAAGAGCCAGGGCTACACAGAGAAATCCTGTCTTGAAAAACCAAGAGAGAGAGAGAGAGAGAGAGAGAGAGAGAGAGAGAGAGAGGGAGAGGGAGAGGACACATCTGGATGAACTAGCCCATTTTATCCAGGGCTACATCTGGCAGAGATGGAAAGACTTATGTCTATGTAGACATCCCAAAAGCCAAGATGCCAAGCAGGAGCTGAGGCTCAGAAACAACCAGCAGAGGCTGGTAACACCACCGTCCAAGGGATGGGAAGGAAAGCAGGCCTTACATGTGGCAGATGGCTGTCAGGCTTCTAACCACAGCTTGGCACCCGACAAGAGAAGTGACCGGATTCCCTGTTTCCTAGGATATATACGGTGCTGACCGAAGGGAGGGGGGAAAGTAAACACTGATACAGCGGTGAATATGAACTCTCCCACCCAGTAGCTCTAGGATCTATACGCCTCCTCTGTGCGTGCGTGCGTGCGTGCGTGCGTTTAGGAGGCAGGGAGTGCTGGGAGTGACTGCTTCTTCATTTGCCTTTAAAGCTTCTCAAGACAGGGTAAAGGATGCCAAGAGAAATTCTCTAAGTAAAACAGATAACCGTTGGTGGCCATAAGAGGTGAGAAAAAAATAACCCATGTGCACAGCACAGGTGGGGTCCCAGTGCATATTTAACGTGCATAAGCCCCATTCCTTTACTCGCAAGACAGAGCCAGTCATGTGACCTGCTTGGTATTGCTCAGACAGATTAAAAGGTTGGTGATACCTAGGACCTTTTGTTCCCTTCATAGCCAACACTGAGTAAGTGCCACACGGGTTCCTTCAACAGTGCCCTCAAACTTCAGTTACTGCTGTATGACTCGGAACAGGAAGGGCTTGTCCAGAGACACGAGGCTGCTTGGGGTTTGTGTTGGATCGTAATCTACAACAGTCAGACTCAGAAAAGGCCAGGTCAGAGGTGTTAACAGGTTCAAAACTAGAACCCCTATTTGTCACTCCGCGGTATCCATCATGATGGTGTGGCGGGTCTGGTAAACTCCAGTGGATCAAAGGTGAAACCAGCTCCTCCCAGAATACTGGGGCTACCAAAGATAAACACTAAGAACCCTATGACACCACCACTCAGGCCTGTTCATCGTTAACTTACTGCTTCAAGTCTCAAGGCATAGCTCACAGCTAGGTAGAAGTCTTCAGTGGGTCAGGGCTTACTTATCTGTGAGATAAAAACCAAGACAACAGCCATAGACAGAGAGTAGCCATGCCTGCTGAATGGAGACTATGCAGCATCTTTGTTCAGACAGCCTTAAAAGTCAGTCTGGTGGCACTCTTTCTATAAAACTAAATACCACTCCTTAAACACCTCTCTCTACAAAGCCATCGCCACGCAGGGCAGGAAGAGGGGACACCACTACTCACTCGTCACTCTGCCCCAAAACTTATCACCAAGTACTTAGAGATCCTTTCAATATTTCAAGATGTTTACAAGATTGTTCCCTGCTCTGTTTTATTCTAATAATAAGCTGTTCTGGGTTGTCTGCCAGAGACCCACACTATCTTCATGCAATTCTCTGTGAACCTGAATTTTCTCTACTCCTTGGTCACCAAGAAAATAAACAGAGGCTTCTTTGGTCGAGCAGACATTTATCTATGACTCTGTGGTTTCCAGGGTGAGAGAAGACAAAGCTGTGCTAGCAACCCTGCAGGCCCAGCAGAAGGACTGGGGTCAGCTGGGAAAAGATGATTCTGTTTGTTTTTTTGTGAGTGGCCTCAGCAGGTGCCACCTGAGAAATCACCACTCACCTACCAGGAAGTTCCTTCATGGCAAAAAAAAAAAAAAAAAAAAAAAAAACCCAAAAAACGAAAAAACAATAAAACCAACACACAGAGCCCCAAAGTCTCGTCATTATGTTCTTCAGTTAAGAGTTTCTGGATGTTGGGTCCCGAAGTTTTTTATCAATACACAGGTGAAGAAAGTTTAACCCGAAGCTTTCCAAATTTTTTATCTAGAAAACCCAGTGTCCAAGTTAGTTGACTCTGTTGGTCTTCCTGTGGAGTCCCTGTCCTCTTCGAGTCCCTCAATCCTTCTCGAAACTTTTCCATAAGACTCCATCTACTGTTGGGTCTCTGCAGCTCTTTCCATTGGCTGCTGGGTGGAGCTTCTCAGAGGATAGTCATGCTAGGCTCCTGTCATGCATGTCCTTTTGAATCTGTTGCCTGCCTGCCTGCCTGCCTGCCTGCCTGTGGATCCTGTTCCCCTAACTGGGCTGCCTCATCTGGCCTCAGTGGGAGAGAATTCGCCTAGTCCTGCAGTGACGTGATGTGTGGGGGGTGTGGGGCACAAGTGGGGAGAGTAATGAAGGGGTGATACCCAGATGGGAGCTCCTCCTCAAAGAAGAAGGGAGGAATAAGTGTCCTGCTATCACTAAGGATGCTCAGAAAGACCAAGGAAATAAGAGTTGTAGAGAGTAGGAAGTCTAACAGAGGTCAGCTGCCTACAGGTGAGAATAAGACAGACTCACCATTAAACTCAATTAAACTCAGCTCGTGATGTGGGGGATGGGTGACCAGTGGATACAGAGCTGTCCACCAAGAAGGAAGGGGCAGCCACAGCCAAGGGTTGGAGACCGGAGAACGATCCACACACTTGTCAGACACAATCTGTGCTTTCTGTTAAACCCTGGGGTACTTACGCGATATTTCTTTTCTTGTTCAAATTTTTCTTCAAACTTCCGAATCTTCCTCTTGAGGCTTTGGATGTGCTTAGTGAGCTGCGTAATGGTCTGAGGCTCCTTGCCATCCCCACCACTGCATCGGGAAGAGCTTCGTGGCCTGCCATGGTTAGAGACAGACAAATAGTTCCAGAAAGGGCCTCAGTGAACATGGCTGCCTGACCTTTGAACCCAGGAGATCAGAGAATTCCAGGCGGCAGTTCCTTATGCAACTAGTCTACCAGGAGCCCCCAACGCATCCCTTGTGACCTCTGACCTTGTGACATGCATTCTGGGCCAATCCCCTCAAGGACTTTTTGCATACAAATGTCAAAATATCAGCACCAGAAATACGTACTTCAAAGCATAATAAGGTCAACTTGGGACTCAGAAGGGAGGCCCTGCTGAGGTGCACCCTTCAATAGGCTACACACACCACACCTAATGGCATTTTCAAAGCAAGATTTAAATGGGTGGTTAACTACTTTGACATAAGAAAACCCTTTCAAATATGTCAAAAGGAGTGGCCCTCTCTCCAGAAAATACTTCCACAGTCTCAACATGACACACAATTTCCATGCAACTGTAATTATTAACTCACTACGCCCCTCAGTCTCTCATCCGTGACCCCTGGATAAACTCAAGAACAGCAATTAAGCTGTGAGAGAGAAACTAGGGACATGAAAACAGACCAAACTTTGGCCAAGGGAGTCGTCCTTTTAATTACACGTCAAAAGTATTTGTGCAAGCTGAAGTGGACCGCCCCATAGTTCCTAGAACTAACCCCAATCACAGATACAGAGAGCCAATGCAGAGCGTGTGGGGGCCCACTTCTGGCACACAAGGGGGTGCTGCTGCTAAATGACCAATGTGAAGGTCACGTCTGACACACAGAGGCTGCTCAGTGAACTGTGTGGAGGTCACATCTGGCACATGGGGAGAGGCTGCTCATACAGAGAGAGACTGCTCCATCTAACTGCCCGTTGAATCTGGGGAGGAGGACGGTTATTTTTAGATACTACTGTTCTAGAACCAAACAGAGCTGAAGGGGAAACTTGCTAATGTACATCTCCTCCACTGTTGGGCACAGGAAGCACACTGAGCTAATTAAGAATGACGCTTCAGATGTCTGCAAAGACATGCACGTCTTCATTCTTTCCAAAACACCCAACATGTATTTTGATTCTCGTGACCATTTATCTCTGAGACCCCAACTCTGTAACGAAGTAGTATTGCCAACTGGGTAGAGGAAGAGGGGGAGAGGGAGAGGGGGAGAAAGAGAGGGAGAGGGGGGGAGAGAGAGAGAGAGAGAGAGAGAGAGAGAGAGAGAGAGTCTTGCTTTATCATAGTCTGAGTATTCCACGGGCATATCTGCCCTATTTCAGAGCTGAATTTCACTGTATGTTATCAAAGTCTTTGGGAAACTACAGGAAATGAAGATGCAGGCTTTCTTACATCATAAACTGCTGGCTGCTGGGTGGAGATGGAGCTGACTCAGGGTCCAAGTTGAACCTCTGACTTTGGCTAAAGATGGAGCACCGTGGTGACAGCAACGGATTGTCACCATCGGTGATGTGATAGAACAGCCTGCTGGTCCCTGCAGACTGGAGGTCTTCTGCTGTACCGTCAGCATCACCCTGTGCATCCTTATGAGTTGGCGTGGGGTCTGGGGAAACAAGAGGAGAGATCCAGGCTTAGAAGTGCCAGAGAGCTCGAGGCTGCCACGTTCCTAAATAAAGACCATGACATTGATGGTAACGGCGTGTTTCTGTCATGAATCCCTTCTGGAGATAGGACAAGCTTTCAAAACACTGTCATGGTTGTTCTCGAAAAACCTGGATAGAAAATATGGCAAAGCCACCAACAAAGGTACTGGGAGACAATTCCAGACTGAGTCCTTCCAGCCGGCACAGCATGAGGATGGCACGCATCTGACATCATTTGCATGAGTCGGAGGGAGGGGACGCTGAAAGGAGCTAAGAGTAGATCAGAAATTGGGTAAAAGATACAGATGGTGAGGAAAGGGGAGATTAGCAGAATTACTTGCTAGGAAAGGAGTAGAGGGAGAAGGTAGGAAGAGAGGAAGAAGAGGGATAAGGAGTCTGTCTCCAACATGAGGCCACATCCGCGTGCACGGTGCTCAGAGCCTGCTCAACAGAAAGCACAAAGTTCAAAACACAGCAGTAATACTCCCAGGCCAGGGCGGATGGATGGATGGATCAGTGGGCAAAGGCCAAGGCTGAATGAGCCAAGTTCAATCACCGGGACCCACATGGCTGGAGAAGAAAACCAACTCCAGCTCCAAGTCATCCTCACACGTGTCCTGGCATCACGCGAGCAAGCACATATGCACACAAGTAAATGTAATAAGATCCTAAAACAAGGAGAAAGGAAGAAAAAGGAGGAGGAGAATAAAGGAAAGAAGGAAGGAGAGATGGAGGTGGATGGATTGATAGATGGATGGACAGATGGATGGGAGAGAAAGAGATAGAAAGTGACAGAGACAGAAGAGAGAGAGAAACCAAGGAGACTACATGGTAACTCCAATCGTAGAGAGTTAGGGACTACTATTCTGCTTTCCAAAATATTACATAACACTCCGTTTTGAACAAAACCAAAATGAAAGCAAAGCCTGCTGCAGTCCCTCCTCTCAGCAGGCCAGCTCTGGGCCCTGATTCTCGATGTGACATTCCTCCTATGTCCCTCCTAACTCAGGTCCTTAGTTCCCACCAGGGCCAGTCCGGATGTCTGCTTCCCCCGTGCTAAGGGAGAGATGAGAGACAGGCACGCTACCAGAGGATCCCTGAGACACTTGAGGCTAGTCTTGGGTTCACAGATCCATCTCCCTTTGCCTCCCAAGTGCAGGGACTAAAAGCCTGTGCCCAACACCCAGTCCAGATATTTCTTTCTTAATTAAATCATTTGAGATGCAGATACACAGCTTTAATCCAGATCCTTTGAGGTGGGAAGACACACTTCTAATCTGGGCCATGCCTCCTGCTGGCAGTCTATATAAAAGGCATGGGAGAAGGATGCTTGCTCTCTTTGCCTGCTGGCTCTCAATCTTGCTGGCAAGTTCATTCCTTCACAGGCATTATAGCCTATTTCTTCAGGATTTTGGAGCATAGTAAAGACCAGCTGAGACATTCAGTCTTACGGACTCAAAGAACTTTTGGATTTGTAGACTTTCAATTTGTAGACAGCCATTGTTGGACTATAGCCTGTAGGCTATCTTAATAAATCCTATTTATATATATGTACGTGTGTGTATATATATGTATATATAAAGAATATAAATGTATATACATATGTATTTGTTTATATACATGTTTGTGTACATATATGCACATATATAATATACAAATACATGATATACATATGTATATGTTATATAATATATATAGTCTGATATATATTATATATGTAATAGTGTATATTATATACATATGAATGTACATATATGTATATATACATATCAAATATGTGTGTATACATGTGTATATATAAACATATACATATGCATAAAGGTATGATATACATATATACATAATATAGTATACATATATGTATGTGCACATGTATATATGTGTATGCATATATGTGTATATAGGAATATATGTAAAATTGAATATAGTACTATATATTAAATATGCAATATATTATATTATACTATATTATATATATGCTAGTCTATAAGTTCTGTTCCTCTAGAGGATGAACACTACTGGTAATTTTGAAGAGCCTTAGTTCTTGTCCAACCATACCATTTGAATTGAGAACAGGCTTAATTAAATCAGTTGGCAAGTGTATTTGTGTATACACTTGTGTATATACAGATTCACTGGGCTCTCTGCTCAAAAGAGACCAAGGCAGGACTCAAAGCCAGCGCTGCCATCTGGGAGCAGAGTTTGCAGCCTCTTCCAACCAACTGCACAGGGAGACGCGTGTGACTAGAACTTGGTGGCTTCTCAAGGATCCTGAGGACATGATCTTTGTTTCTCCCAAAGTAAAGGGCAGCTTGCCAGGGCCCACTGCGTGATATGTTATGGTTTAGAGGAAGGGGCTGGGAGCCGAGGGGTTGGTAACTGTATGCTGGGGGAGGAGGGGCGGAGTCAGCCAGTTTGCTGGCTTCCTTCTGTTTCCTTGTCTCAGATACGCAGGGCAGTGAACAGACGCAGAGGAGATCTGCTCTACAGGCAAGCAATGCAGGGCCCTACTTACAAATGGTGGTCCAGTACTCACACAGCCATAAAAGAAATTCTTCTTTACAATTTCCAAATAAATCTCTGTAACATACGTATCTTAAATCTTAGAAAAAGAAAGCCCACAGTAATACAAAATTTGAGGCTGGAGTTCTTAAAAGGTGAAATGGAAGATATCTTAACCTGTCAGAACTCGGTCCAGGATTTCAGGGGTGTGAGAATTCTAAGTGCTTGTGAGAACACTCCAAAGGGCAAGACAGGAGTCTAGTGACCTCAGTTTCTTCAAATCACAGAATTGTTCTTGGGATATATTTTTGTGCTCCTCCTAGGTGTAGGGGGTAGGAGTGAGTTTATTCAGATTGCTCACTACTGTGGGCTGCCATTATTCGATTAAATGTTTAAACTATCCTTTATATGCCTCTATGGAAAGACATGTTTTTGCCACTTGGGGCTAGTCCTTAGGACTGTGTACAGCTTAACTCATGAGAGCCTCACTCATGGGACCTTTCTTAACCCTCAGAGTGTAAATTGTCTGAGGCTCTGAATAAAGCTGGCTGTTGCAAGAGACTTTAGTTCGCCTCATTGATTGGCTCCATTCTTCCAGGTCCCATGGCCTTTAGAGCGGTCACATGAAGTGCAACAGAGCAGAAACTGAGTGAGAATACCAGGTTTTTTACTGGCTAAGAGAAATGGGCCAAAGTGAAGCTTTTAACAGTGTGGTGTGTGTGTGTGTGTGTGTGTGTGTGTGTGTGTGTGTGTGTGTGTGTGTGTGTGTGTGTGTG
>CM052720.1:32489252-32504094 GCA_028551405.1 Uromys caudimaculatus | reverse complement strand
CAGTTTAATCAGGAGAACTATATTTAAAATGTTAATCTGACTGGCTACCCACAGCTATTAAACTAATCAACATTAGACTAAATTCATCTTAAACTTCCCAGGGTTGGGCTAGGGATGAGTTTTGGGGCCGTACACTTACGCTAGCAAGCAGGAGGCCATGAGCATAATCTTTAAAAAAAAAATCCCTAAAATGAAACCAAAGTTTGTCCGCGAATCCTCGGTAAGACATTAGGATAGGGCGTATGAAGGTATGATGGGTGCCCCCCTTGAGAACTATCATTTTAGTAACTGTCATTAGGAAGATAAATATTATTCTGAGAACCTCCTAGGACCACCTATAGGGTATGCCATGAGGGCTGTCAATCAATTTATGCCTCAACATTTTGGACCTCCCCGTCAGTGCTTGTTTTTGAAGAATTATCATCGGGCATTTGTGGAGTGACTCACTGTGTCCGAACACTTGCTCTGAGAGTTTTGCATCAGTCATATGAAGCTGCTTTTCAGTTCTGTAGGAAGATGTAGAGCTAGGCTGACCCATTCTGACGGTGACTCTGGAGGAAGGGGGGAAGCTCTGACCAATTCCTTAAGTAGAAGATGACACATTTCTGTTGCTGCTGGAAGCCAGAGTGTCTCTGGCAGCCCACTCACTGAACAGGAGGGAACACAAAGCCGAGAAATAATTACCGCCAGTGTGCGGAGGCCAAGAGACCACTTCTGATCTGGCTGCAACCCCAGGCAGAAGCAGATGTTACGTCACGGTGACTCAGTCAGATTTAAAAATGTACCTTTCTAATGTGGATTTTAAAAAGGCAGCTCAAACTGGAAATAAATCTCTGCAAGAGCCTGAGAGGGCTTGCTCAGCTGTAGAAGCCAGACACTTACAGATTCATTATTTTTCTCTCTGGGGTTTGCTGTTGTGGTGGGCCCACAGGCAACTTTCAGATAGATGCCAATGGCCAGACACGAGCCGTGGCTGGTTTGGGGCATGAAATGAGCCCTGAGCACGCCCATGATCTTAGCAAGTTTCAAGCCTAAGCATTCTGGTCCTGGTGGTCTCAGAACAGACCGCATGGAGGGTTTTGTGTCAGACACAAAGGGAAGGACATAGAAACAAACTCAAATGTCACTGTGGGCTTCATCTGTCAACTTGCCGTGAGCCTAGAGTCACCTGTGAGGAGGAGACAAAGACCTATGGCTCGATTGCATCTGTGAGACATACTCTTCATTGCTAATGGATGCAAGAGGACTGAGCCCACCATCCCTAAGCAAGTATGGCTGGGAAGTAGCTGTGTGTGATGCAGGGAAACCAAGCCCATGAAGAGCACCAGAGAGCTAGGCTCCTCCTCCACACGCCTCTGCTTCAGTTCCAGGTTCTTGCCCTGGCTGCCTCAGATGGCCGACTGCAAAAGCCTAAGGGGAAATAAACCTTGTCTTCCCCAAGGCGGTTTTTTTTTTCTGATTTTTTTTTTTTTTTTTTTTTTTTTTTTTTTTTTGGTTTTTTTGGCCAGCATTTTATCACGGCACCAGAAAGCAAACTAGGACACCAACCAAAAATATCTGGTAGGTTCTGTTGGGTTGCATTGTAGGGATGCAATATTTAAGCTTCTGAAGGAGCTAAAAGGTCTGCAAGGAGGCAGGACAGAGAACCAGGTAAACCTGGAGTCATGGTGATGTAGTGGCTGCCGGGGAAGCAGACGGGCTGGCTGGGTTCAGAGGTCAGTGAGGACAGAGGAAAGTATCCCCATGCCAAGGTGGACATGAGCACCAGGGGAGCTGAAAGGAATTCTGGGATGGGCTAGCAGCTTACATAACTATCTGGCAGTTAACAGTTAGAGGAGGCATACTCTCTTCCTTTCAAAAAGGAAGCTGTAGAAATGACCTCAGACAAGGACATGGCCATCTATAGATTTTGAGATGCTTTCTTTGGTAAACAACGTGTCAGTGTAATACTACCCACTTTCAACACGATGAAGATCATTCTAAAAGCACGGCGAGAAAAATTAACTGGACTCATAGGCAGAGCGCAGGCTATAATTTATTACAGCAAATATGGTCTCAGATTTGATAGTGGTGATTAATCAGCCATCCGCTCTATAGATTATTGTCGTTATAGATACCCTCTGCTTACGGAAGCTAGAATCATGTCAATCACACTGGAGACTCCAGCAGAGATCTGCAAAATTAACTGCGAATGTTGTCTCCACCCCCTGAAAACATTAGCACTTATGAGACAGTTGGTATCTAAAGACAAATGTAATCATCATGGGCTGGAACTGAAGGAATATAAATTCTGAATTGGGCAAGAATGCCCACCTGTTCAATAATGAGAGGTAGGCTGTGGAGATGACACAGTAGGCAAAGGCACTGCCGCCACGTCTGAAAACCTGAATCCAATCTTCAGGAAGAACACTGAAGAAGAGAATCGGCTCCTGAAAGGTTGTCCTCTGACCTCCACGGGTTCATAAAGACGTGTACACACACACACACACACACACACACACACACACATACACACACACACACATACACATACATATACAAATTAAATTTTAATTTAAATTAAAAGTTAAAGATAAATCGCCAACATTTCTTGAACACATACCAGGATTGACATGTGGAGTATTTCACAAATCTTTTCTATGCAGTTTTACCACAAAATTAAGAGTGGTTAGTGTCCTTTCTGTTATTTAAAGAAAAGAAAGCTGAGGTATAGAAGATTAAATAGCCTAGATGAGGTCACCAAACTAGCTTATGAAAATGTGCAAGGAGTTGTCATTTCAGAACAAAGCTGAACAAACATTGAATATAACATGTTTAGCCTTTCAAGAGGATTACCAACTTTCATACCAAGGTCATTTAAAAATAAAACCAAATAACTGGGTCAGGTTTTGTGATGAACGCAAACTCTCTTGACATATGTAGCAAAGGGCAAAGTTGAATTAATATCTTTTTGACAGACATGTCAGTACCAATGCTTGCAAACAGATCCTAGAGATTCTTACATTTTTAAAATGATAAGTGTCAGTTTGTAGGTGCTACATTTTTTTAAAAAATATGTGTGGGTATCTTACCTGCTGTGTGCCACATGTGTACCTAATGCCCAAGAAGTCTAGAGCCCATGGGATCCTCTAAAACTGGAACTATAGGCCATCATGAGTCACCATGGGGGTGCCGGGAATTGAACCAGGGATCTGTGGAAGAGCAGCCAATGCTCTTAACCACTGATCCATCTCTCCGGCTCCAGCTGCAGTAAAATACCAAACAGCCTCAGGTCAAGGTCTCACACTGTGGGAGGCACCAGGAGGGCAGATGACTGGCAATGTGAACCAGTGGTGATGGACCCAGCGGGAGCTGCCCCATCTCCAGCGGGAGCTGCCCCATCTGCTTGCAATACTTACGGAACAAGCACTGAGTTATTAGCTTGACGGGCAGCAGTCTTTAAGTTCTTACAAAACACAGGGATGTAACAGAAAAGTTGATACAATGATCCACGTCAGCAGGGAGAGAGCTTGGGAGACAACTCTAAAGCCATCGTTATTTTGTTAAGATAAAAAGGAAAAGTTCTATGCCCGTAGTTTGAAAGACATCAAGTTGTTTTTTGAACTGATACAATGATGAATTCCCATGGTGCTGTGAGATTTCATGGACAGGGGTCCTTTGCTCATTCTATCCTGCCCCCATGCCCAGGAATGATAATATTTGGTGATAACTAAACCATCTCTCCCCATATTCATGAATAATATTCTAATTTAAGCCAGTAGGAAGCAAATGGCACACTCAAGAAAGGCACAAACGCCAGAGAAGCTAAAAGGACCACGAGGGTAGTGAGCTAAAACAGACAAATGAACAAAAAACCTGGGACTTAGAGCTTCAGTGTAAGAATAGATTCAAGGGCTGGAGAGACAGCTCAGTGGTTAAGAGCACTGACTGCTCTTCCAGGGGTCCTGAGTTCAATTCCCAGCAACCACATGGTGGCTCACAACCATCTGTGATGGGATCCAATGCCCTCTTTTGGTGTGTCGGAAGATAGCTACAGTGTATTTATATACAATAAATAAATAAATAAATCTTTTTTTAAAAAAGCATAGATTTAAACAGTCACTTTCAAAACAAAGCAGTTATAGGAAGTGTACACAAGCTACCAACTTAATTTCAAAATCTGGAAGATTTTAAGTAAGAGAACTAAGTTGCGTTGGATAGTAAACACTGGTGGAAAAGAACTGAGAGGTTCCTGTCCTGACAGATTCCCCTTTGTTCCCACTCACTGCCCACCCCTGCCTACGGCACCTTCAACAAGTTGTACTGACTCTCCAAAGTTATTTTCTCCTCTATAATCTAGGGATTGTGATGAGACCAGCCTGACTTGATTTTTAAGATAAGATAGAAATACCCACTCAACCATTGGAAGCAAGCGAAGAGATCACGGTTAGTTTTTGTTAGTGTTAGACCCCAAGTGCTGTATAGCATACTTCCAGACCGAAGCGTTACTGACACTGGGAGCTGGAGGTCTTTGGTCAGGGAGGGCACAGCTTCAGTGCATTATAGAAAATCCTTAGCAGGAATCCCTAGCTTTCAGCCAGTAGTACATGCACCCGACCCAGTTGTGGCTACTAAAACCATCTCCGGTATGGCCAAACGCATCCAACAGAAGCAACACAAAATGGAGCCCTGCTGAAGTCAAATGAAGACAAATACTGTCCAGCTACTTTCCACAGCGGCAGCCATTTTGTACTCTGAGGAGCTGGTGGTGCATTCTGAGAAGATCAAAGGGTTCTAGAAAGGGCCTGGTGAGGTGTTTCAGTGGTTAGGAGCCCCTACAGAAGATCCGAGTTAAGTTCCCAGAACCCACATGGCAGCTCACAACCTTGTGTAACTCCAGTTCCAGAGAGGATCCAACCCCCGCTTCTGGCCTCCATAGGCACCATGTACACATGGTGCACACTCATACATACACACATACATACATACACACATACATACATACACACATACATACATACATACATACACACACATACATACACACATACATACATAACATACATACATACATACACACACACATACACACATACAGGCAAAATATTTATATGCTTAAAAATTAAGCATACTGCTGGGCGGTGGTGGTGCACGCCTTGAATTCCAGCACTTGGGAGGCAGAGGCAGGTGGATTTCTGAGTTCGAGGCCAGCCTGGTCTACAGCGTGAGTTCCAGGACAGCCAGGGCTACACAGAGAAACCCTGTCTCGAAAAACCAAAAAAAAAAAAAAAAAAAAAAAAAGTACTCTATAAAAAATAAGCATACTTATTATATATATATATATATATATAAAATAATATATAGAAGGTTCAAGAAAGGTTTGCAATCATCTAGACACAAAACCCCATGTAGTTCTACACAGCCACATAAGTAATGCAGCATGTAAGCGGTATATGGGGACTCTGTGAGCTTCTGGGGTTGAAATGACATATACATCCTCTCTAACAAAACCTTCATAGCCTGAGGCTAGCCCTCAGATAAATAAAGGAGCAGGTTATATGAATGATGATGCCCACCCATTGGTATACCTGGGATACTTTTCTGCTCTGTAAATCCAATTGTAAACTGTAGCTACAACAAAAACGTATTTCATGGCACCCTGGCATGGTGCTGAGCTCATGGAAGCTTGCCTGCTTCTAGCTCCATCCCTACCTTTTAATTTTGCATCCTGAGGTGTGTAGCCATGCCATCTAGAGATTCATTAGCATCTCCAAGTAATTTACAACTCTGGTCAAGTGCAATGTCTTGAAGTGGGGATAAGAAGACAGTGCCCACTTTGATGGAGATTAAGACAAGACCTATGGTTGACGGGAAACCTTTAAGAAAAAACAGACGGTCTACATCACTGTCTTACTCAAATGGAGGACTTACAAATCAAGATCTTAGAAAAAGGAACTGTGTACATCTGAAAGAATATTTGGAGCAGTGGGTGTTCAGCTGTCTTTAAGGACAGTGTTGACCATAATAACTTCCATTCTACTGGTCATCCTTGGAAAGACAGAACAAGGGCTATGCTTAGCCATATCAAACAGCCAAACAGCCAAACTGTCTCTGTGCAGACTTCAAAATGGAAAGCCATCATAAAGTCAACACTCCAGCCATTTTTCTACCCAGTGACACCAGAAGAGACATTCACTAAGACCGAAGTGAAAATATTTACTTAAGCAGACTACCATACGGATTTCTGTCTTAGTCAGTCTGTGCTGCTGTGACAAACTGCCAGAGGCTAGGAGTCTAGTGAAGAAGGAAAGTTCCTTTCTCACAGTTCTGCAGGTGTGAAGTCTGAGGTCAAGGCCGAAGAAAGCCAGTCAGCTAGACTTCTGATAGGAGTTGTCCCATTCATAAGGGCTGCATCCACACGGCCCCTTCTCCAAAGACTTTTACACCGGAGAGCAGAGTCAACCAGAAGGAGACACAAAGATCCATATCCTGTCAGTTCCTATCTTAAAAGATATATTTGGCAAGTTACAGGTAGGATGACCAGTGTGAGATGATTTCTGGGACCTATGACTCCTCAAGCATGTGAGAGACATTTTAGCCCCAAACCAGACAGTTCTCCATAGGCAAGAACAATTCATGGGCCTTCCAATGTTCTCAAATTGCCTGTCACTTTGCTCCAGGGACCCCTGTATTCTTAAGATGTGTCTATGCCCTGGTCCTCGGCCATGAGCCATCTCACCTGCCTGTGACCTTGGTGCATGAGTACCTTTCTAATCTCAATGTTAATAGATGAAATTGATTGATTCTGACCTACATTGATCGATATGACCTAGTTGATTGATATGACCCTAGATTCTGAGTCATAAGTCTTCTGTGGTGCGTTGATAGCAGTGGTAAAGCATAGTCAGAAGCCTTGAAATTCTCTCTCTGAGACATTATCCTCTTGACTAATGGATCCTGTTACTCAGAGTGTTTGTAAAATAGGCAGAGCCTGGGACCGACACCCAAGACTGTTTAAGGTAAAGAGTACAAACCTCCATCCATATGGGCAAACCTTCTTGATAGTTATGGAGTATAAGAAATCCCTAGAATGCTGTTGAGAAATCCATTCTTGTGGCAGGTACAGTTTGAAACTGGCTTCATAGAACAAGATAACATTTCAAGCATCTTACTGAGTGAGTAGGAACTTCAGAACCCATAAACCGACTTAAAGACCAAGGTTTGAACCACCAGACAAGTTACTACCACTCTTCTATCAGACCATCAGTTCAAACCTGTACTGTGAGATTTAAGTAACTTAAATCATGTACTAATTAAGCCTAAAGTGAATCCAAACCTTTTTATAGTGACGTCGGTTTCTATTTGTGAATTTTACCATTAGTAGTCATGGCTGGCAAATCATATCCAGGAATTCCTATAAAAAAATCACTGGGTGGATTTTGTCCTATTTATACTAATTATTGAATCTAATGTTAACATGGAGTACAGGGCTATTAAATTTTTAATATAATCTTCTATGGACTTGTGGTCATTCATGATAATCTTATACAGTCCTCTTTTCACCGGGGGTTTAAATACATGTGCATGCACACACATGTACTCATGCACAGGTATTATACACACACAGTTCCAAAATATTTTTAAAAATCCATATATACTTCCTACCAATTAAGAACTGCTGATCTATCTATCTATGACCATGGAAGGTTTGGAAATCTCACAGGGCCCACCCCTAGACAAAGAACTATGGGCAACTGTTGAGGGCGAGAAGTAACCTTCGCCCAGGGAGGAGCCCCCTAACTGGTCATCCAATACCAAGTAGTCAGCCCTGAAATAATATACAAGCAAGAAATACTTAACAGATTTGGCAGGTTGCGTGCGTGCATGCTTGCATGCTTGGGTGGGTGGGTAGGTGGGTGCGTGTGTGCATGCGTGCATGCGTACATGTGTGGGTGCGTGCTTCCGTGTGTCCGTGCGTGCACGCGTGGAGAAAGAGGAGAGAGAGTGAAAGGGAGATAACAAAACTGGAGAATCCAAGAATTTAAGGAAGATCTGGGAAATGGAAAAATATGGAAACAAACTCTGTGATTACATTCTAACTAGCAGAAGCCAAACTGCCGCTCCGCACCATAACCAGCGAGTTATAAAACGCCTGGGCTTCCTGCGAACAGTGCCTTGGGAGTGCACAAGACCAAACCTTCCCCCAGGAAAGCATTTTACAAATTTATCTTGACAGTTCCTCAGCTGGATGAAGAAACTCTCTGAAGTCCATGAAAATCATTAATTCTCTCTGTTTTTCCAGAGTCTAGTTACCTGGGCAGAGCTCTTGGTATTTTCAAGTTTTCTGCATTTAAAAAAATCAGTATCTGGGGTGGAGAGCTGGCTCAAGGGCTAAGAGCACTTGTTAGTGTTGCAAGGGCCCAGGTTCCCTTCCCAGTACCTATGGGGATGCTTGCCACTCCTCAAGCACAAGCACGTGTGGTGCATAAAATAATAAAAATACATCTAAAAATTAAAAAAAAAAAAATCCAATATCCAAACCACGAGTCCCATCTCCAAGGAGCCTTTTGCCCGGTTCCTGCCACTTGTCATTGAACACAGAAGGTTTTGTTTGCCTCTTTCTGTGAGCAGCCCCTAGGTAAATTCATAATCTATTTACATCTCACAAGAGGGTTTTAAGGTTTGTTCAAAATCCAGTCTACCCAGAATGAAAAAGCATAAAATCATCTTGATAATCAAAAATTTTAAATCATCATAAAATCATAAAAACTCCCCAAAAAGCATCTATATCCAATGTACAAAAAAAAAAAAAATACTATACACCCTATGCTAGATACTTGGACAGCTAGTTCAAACACCAGACAATTCAAAGGTTAATTTGTATTTTCCTTCAGACTTCAGTATATGTTGTATGTGCTATTTTTTAGAAGAGACAAAATCCAGGGTTGGCAGAGAACATTCATGGGCTGGACCTAGGCCCCCCTCACTTATGTAGCAGATGTGCAGCTTGGTCTTCATGCTGGTCCCCCAACAACTGGATGGGGGGTGGGGGGTGTTGTCCCTGACTCTGTTGCCTGCCTGTGGATCCTGTTCCTCTAACTGGGCTGCCTAGTCTGGCCTTAGTGGGAGAGGATGTGCCTAGTCCAGGAGTGACTTGATGTGCCAGGGTGGGTTGATACCCAGGGAAGCCCTCCCCCTTATCAGAAGAGAGGGGGAGGGGGGATGAGAGGAGGGGATATGTTGGGGAGACTGGGAGGAGTGAGGGGGCTGTGATGCAGATGTTAGATAAATAAATAGATGGGGAAAAATACAGGATTGAAGAAGAGGGGCCACACTGTCTGACAATCTGACTTAAAGCACTGATTGGGGCCCTGACCTAATCAGTCTTCTACCTGTATTTGACCGAAACGCAGTGGCCAATACAGGAGGGGAGCTTATGTACCACCCAAGAAGGCCACCAATTGTCAATGACACGTGACCACAGGGAAGTCTTTCGCCACTTACTATGTCCCATCAGGCCTCGGGTCCTCATGGCAACGAGGATTATTTCACGGTTCACTTCAGTAAGTTACTATCACCAAATGCATAAACAGTTCCCTCATCACGGGAATATAAGTAACAGGAATAGCTATCCTTAGCAGCTCCTATAAGCACGGTTAATGAAAACAAATTCCAACACTTCGGATGACCATTTGGCATGCTCAGAGCACGTGAGATGTTCTTAAGAAGAAGTGTGTTAAGTAAGGACTGCTATTTTCAATCTCTTCCTCCAACCCCTGGAGATTACTGCCTCTTCTAGAGCTAGCTCTCCTAAACTCTTTGAGGCCCCGCCCCCAAATCAGGGCGCCGGCTGCAAGCCTCCAGCGGATTTGTATAGAGAAGGATAAGCTCCCTCCTCAGGTAAATTGCTATTTTCTTCCTCTCGAATTCTTCCTGAGGGCATTAATTTGCTGTCTGTTGGCTAGCCAATCAACCTTCTCTAGGACTGAAAGTAGAAAAAAAACGGAAAAAAAAAATTCAGACCCATTTTGAGACTTTTTGAATGGAAAATTCAGAAGAAGCCAGGACAAGGATATATGATCGGAATGAGCCAAGAGCCGTACACTCACCCCTGCTTACTCTGCTTAATCATCAGCGTAAGCTCAGTTACACAGAGAGTGGACAGAGGAGATGAAACTCCCCTGGTCCTCAGTATCTCAAAAGCATGCTAAGTTTTAAGACAGTACAGACCATCTAAGTCGAGTAGAGCACACTACTCCTCGTTACAGAGCAACCAGAAAAATGACAAGAAGTTGTGAGCGGAGGCTTTCAGCTGACTCCTATTTAAGTAAAGTCGGCCTCGCAGCGAATCCTAAATCCTCACATTCCCTCTCAGCAGCTCCTAGGCTTGGGCTTTGATGTTGCATAATTTCTGTCAGGAGTCCAGGCAGAGGCTGAGCTGTCTCCTGAGTACCACACGGGACATCCCCAGATTCTGCCTCTTACCTGCAGGATCCACGCTGTCGGCAGGCACGCTCTGCGTGGAAGCTGGGGCCGGGTCCTTAACTCCGTGCACCTGGCCATCTTCTTCCTGGGTCGTCAGAAACGCGGAGCACAGACCAGACTCGAGGGCTTGGAGCTTCAGCAAGGAATTCTGCCAACAAAAGCAGAACATGAAGCCAGCTAAGCGGATGCCTAACACACAGCTCTGGGGCTGCAGCTCTCCGGCACCTTCGTCGGTGCCTGGCAGGAAAGGGTTCTCGGCTAGCTGCTGCTGCTTCGGGGAAAGGAGCTCCTGGTCGCCGAGTCAGATGCGCATTGGTCCACATGCAGCTTCGCTCGTTAAAATCCTAACGTATACGGTTTATCTGTGACACATGGGACCTGGGATTTCGTCAGCAAGAGACACTGCATCTGGAGAGCCAATCTCAGAAAGTGTCCGCTTCGCAAGTGCTGGGGCTTTACGCTCCTCCGCACAACTGTTCATTCACTGTGCTGACATCAGGAGCCAGACATTAGGCCACTCCCAGGCTACCATTCATAAAAGCCACCGTCCCTCCAAGACACAGACTGCGGCAGACCGCAGCACACAAAGAGTTAAAGCTGCAGAGGCTGCCTGGCACCTAGGAGGGGCTTCTGGGCTCCTTCGCCCAGCTTTCTAAAGTTACTTCTCTTGCAAGGGGGAATGCTGCAGCTGCCTCCTCTGGGGGAACGGAGTCTAGAGAGGCCGCCCTGGTCCCTTTTGCCTAAACTCAGCTACTTGATGGAGAGCAATTGATCCTTTGCAGCCTACAGTACAATCTCCCGCCTACCCCTTCGTGTCGCATTTTTAATTTCTCCCAGGTTCTTAGTAAGAACAAGTCATGCAGACTGTCGCACTTATGATGCAGCAGCCCCGGCAAACTGATTCCCCTGGCAGGTAAATATGAATCATGCCTGAGTCCACTTCCGAGGCCACGGTGGGACAGCTCAGCAGGTTACGGCAGCGATTCCGCCCACCTCCCTCCAGCTGCGGCAAGGGCAGCCACCGGAAGCAGGACCACTGGTCCTTTCCCTACCCAAACCTTCCAATAGGCACTCTTACACTACTCGCCCCTCACATATGCCACACAGGCACACGCTGGAGAACCCCACTCTACAACTCCACCCCTGCCTGTCCCCTCCCCCCCACACACACCTCCCCCACACACCTTGCTTCTAATACCATACATACGTACATATACCCCAGCATACCTTAACCCCAAAATGCTCGTACTATATATATTTTCATGCCAACCTCAACCCCCACTCACACACCCTATTCTACAAGCGTATCCCTAACTCTGCCTACCACTCCCATACTAACATACCCCCACTCTGCCTCCTCTTTTACACATACACCCCTACTTCTGACTGCCCCCCACATCCTTCTTCATGCATGTCCAATACCGTCGCACCGGTCCTCAAACTCACAATGTTCTGCCTTATAGACGCTCCTGTATGTCCACCTGCCCAAGCATCTTCTCCCACATACTCTCTCCCTCTACCTGGCTCTCCCCACTGCTTTTATCCACTCAGCTGACACCACAGCAGTGCTTTACATGACGCTCCCCAAGGGAAGTTTGAAACATCCTCAGACATTCTGAAGTCAGTGGGCACCCTCAGCAACTCAGGTCCCTCCTCCACCAGGCACAGATATGCTCACAAGCTGACATGAACGATATCTGCCCTTAGAGGTGATTCCTAACAGACAAAGCTCAGACAAAGCAACGTGGCCTGAGATTAGGTGACTTCCATGACCCTCTGCTCCCTGCTGGGACATGTCTCCAGCAGCTGAGAGCTCAAGGTTGCTGAGAGGAGAAGCAGATTTGGAGCAAAGGCACCAAGATTCTAGAAGAATCTAGCCATTAGTCACCAATCAGTTGGAGGACACCAACCAGTTGGAGGTAATCAATCAATTGATGGATACCAATCAATCAATTGGTAGATACCAATCAATCAGTTGGTGGACACCAATCAATCAGTTGGTGGTAACCAATCAATCAATTGGTGGTAACCAGTCAATCAATTGGTGAACATCACTCAGTTGGTGGACATCAATCAGTTGGTGGACCCCAATCAATCAGTTGGTGGACATCAATCAATTGGTGGACACCAAGGACAACTTCAAGAAAATCAGAACTGTTTCTTCACAAGTGCAAAAGTACACTAAAGAGCTAGACAATGCCATGGAACTGTGACATGATGGAGCCCGTGCAGGAAATAGCATGGTGGGCCCTGCATATCTTCAGAATACCATAGTCTACAACCTCATTGTCAGGTATGTACCGGAAAGAACTGAACTCAAGGACTTGGACAGTTCTGTGCACTCCTGCATCTGTGGGATTTCAGGAGTTTAGAGGTGTTACTGGCAGAATTTCCTCTCCAAACTTCCTCTATTGAAGCTCTATTCTCAGTGTGACTATACTTAAAGCCGGGGCTTTTAAGGATGTAAATAAAGTTAAAAGATCCCATAAGCATCAGAACCCAACCCATTAAGACTGACAGCCTCATAAGAGCCAGAGACCATGGTAACATTCCCATACGGAAGGGTCCATGATGGTCCCGTTTGAATGCAGCCATGTACAAGCCAAGGATCAAGAAGGCCTCAGGAGAAACTAAGACAGTGGGCACTTTGATGTTGGACTCACAGACTCAAGGCTGTAAGAAAATACATTTTTGCTGTTTAAGCTACCCAGTCTACGGCACTTTGCTGTGGCACCCCTCAAAGACTATTATCAGGTGACAGAGCCCAAGGGTCCACAGGCAGATGAATGGATGCTCAAACCATGGATGACCGTACAGAGAACATTCCTCAACATTCAAGGGGAAGACAGTGACTGACATAGGCTACCACAGAGTGAAATGAACCAGCCACAGAAAGATAAATCCTGTGTAATTCCACTTACGTAAGAGGGTAGAAAACCCATAAAGCCAGGAAGCAGAGCACTGATTCCCTAAGGCCAGTCAGGGAAGAGAGGGAGTTTTCTCATGGGTTCAGAATTTCAGTTCTGCGTGATGAAGAAGAAAGATGCAGGTGTGAAGGATTCACAGAAAGGTGTATGGACTTAGGATGGCTGAGTGGTTTGATTTTTTTATGAGGGCTTAAGACGGCATGTTTTTCCTATAAAATGTATTTTACAATGACTTTTTAAAGAATCGTGTGTAAAAGGAGGTGGACATTTCCAATTCTCTCTTTAGTGGCAGGGTCTCATGTAGCCCAGGCTAGCCTAGAACTCTGGATGATCTTGAATATCCGGTCAGCAGGACACTACTCCCCTGAGCTGTGGGATTATGGGTATGTGTCACCGTGCCTGGCTGGTTTCAGGCAGTGGAGGGAAAGAACCCAGGGCTTCCCACACATCAGGCAAGCATTCTAGCAGAGAGATATATTCCCAATTTAAAAAAAAAAAAAAAAAAAAATGGCGCCAGCAGCCTGGCTCAGACTCCTATGTGTTCTTGCATAATTTGCAAAGCAAAGAATGGCTTTCAGGTTCCCACAGAACCACAGGGGATGCCTACAGTGCTCTGTATCCTGCCTGACTGTGAGCAAGCACAGAACCACAGGGGATGCCTACAGTGCTCTGTATCCTGCCTGACTGTGGCTATTGCAAACCTTGATTATTACTTTTTTTTTTTTTTTTTCATCTGTAAAAAGAGGCAGACGTAACAGTAATGAGTTAGAGCCCCTGCTAGGAGGGCTGCTCCCAGGTGAACTGAGGAGCACCCTACAACTAGGCATACTTATGCCTGGGTGAAATGGAAGGATCCACCGACAGGCATATGGCGTGACCCAGATCAGGTATTTAACATGGGGAAGAGGGCATGTTTGTGCTTTTTCTACAGGATGCTAAAGGAGCATGCTAGCTGCCAGAGTGATTGGTGAGACATGCTGATGCTGGGACAGAGAATGATGCTGACCATGAGTTTGCTGAGTGCCCTGACAATGGTGACAGGGAAGCTGTATTGGACATCTGTTCCTGACCTACCTTTGCTTGCCTGTATCCCAGATTGGATAAGCTGCCTTGCCTCAAGATTTTAGACCTTGTGGGACAGAGAACATGGAGACCGTGGAAACTGCTTCAAAAAATTAGTCAAAAAGAGAAGTTATAATGACTTTTCTCTTTCCTTTAATTAGACCAGTTATTCTGACTCAATCATGGACTGGGATAGAAATCAATCCAATATTGGAAATGACAGTCTTCATTTGGAAGGCTGGTTCTGGACATTTTCAGAGACATATTTGGAAGTTAGCTGCAGTTCTCTATGATGTTATGTTAGCAAGAGATAAAGTTGGGACAGGATCTGGACTCTGAACAAATGTTAGTGCGTGTGTTAAAGCTCCTAATCTTTTATTAATTGGTCA
>CM052720.1:32442506-32489152 GCA_028551405.1 Uromys caudimaculatus | reverse complement strand
GAACAACGGATTGACTCCCTGGCATCCAAACCTCTACAAGTCCATTATCACAGACTTGATTTAGCTGATAGAAGCCTGGCTGAACCCTACAATGATGTGTCTCCTTTGGGAGCTGCATAAAACTCAGATTTATGCTCACCTGCCTTGGCGTGGGTACCTGCACAGGGTGCGAGACTAAGTACCGCAGGGGGAGGACCCAAATGTCCATTTCTGAGTCCCCCGTGAAGCAAACCTGATTGCATAGAGGTTGGTGTGTGCCCTTCCTTTGATCATACTCTGTGGAGATACCTATAGAAATTGACAAAGGCTAACCTCTCCTCCCCAAAAGACACCGATGACATATAAAGTGCTCGGAGGGTCAGGTCAATACTTCCCCCATCTGGTTAATGCCCATTCATCTTCATAGTGCGATCATCCCTTACTAACCAATGACCTCATAAAAAATGTAAAAAGGGAGGATTCCGGAAGCAGCAGTAGGTGGCCATCACTCCAGGACTGGACTCTGTGTTCAGGGTGGATGCCCCCAAATGCCAGCTGCAGGGAAGAGGTCCATGTGGACAGGCCACATGAGGTACTACCATTAGCGACTCATTGTTCTACCTCCCAGGGTTTCACTTCTGCACCTGCCGACCACGAACTTCACTCTAAATTACTTTGGAGTCCCCTTTTATTGAATGGAAAGAAAGCCAAGCATGCACGTACACCAAAGATGGAGGTACAGAACCTGGCACCCGAGGGTACCTAGACTTGGGTCTGGACCAGCACCAAGGACTCAAGTTAGAGGAGCAGCAAGGGATATCGGTCCACAGGGGTACATCAGACTCAGAAGCTTCTGGGCCCTAAGCAGGAGGGCGGTCAGATGCCATAACCTGGGACACAGCTGGGAGTATCCAGCAGCTGCTGTTGATGTACCTTTTCTTCTTCCCCCCACCCCGTGCATGCTCATTGGAACAACGCTGAGTGACACAGGCCATCACCTTGCATGGCTAGGTTATTCTTCCCTGAGACACTGGAGAGAACCAAGCATAAAGGAATGGGGAGGAGGAGGAGCACCAGGAAATCCGAGCAAGGCAGAAGGGATGGACATCAGCCATCCAGGGAGACCTCTAAGCAGAAGGAAAGACAACCACTGGGGACCAAAGACAAAGCAGTAGAACGGAAGGATCTCAGAAGCCCTCCTGTCACCACGATGTGCCACCCCCTTCCTTGTCACTCAGCCCTCCTTAGTAGAGTCCTCCTCACATGGACACCCTGTGTGGATAGGTCTGTATGGAATACATCACCCAGTGTCCTAGGACCCCAGGGTAACAGTGCAGAGATTGAACTGTGAAAAGCCAAGGCCACCATCACATACATGTCTGCCCAGGGAATGATGGGAGATATCTAGCCTATCCAATCAGGATGAAGTACAGTAGAGCTAACCCAAGAAGCCCCGTGGACACTTCCCTGCACTGGCAGGGTCTGTGCAGATGTGCTAGCCACATGACGCTTGAATACTCAAAGCAAGAGCCAGACTTGCATGAAGACTAAGAGACTGACATCAGGTTCTTCCTCCTGGAGCTTCCAGCCCAGCAAGGAAACAGTTAACAAGCCAACAAATAGCAAGACATCATTTCCCTATGTCCATGCTGGAAAGCAAGGGCAAGCTTTGGAAGAAGAGAGTGACAACCCAGCCATTTCACCAACCAGTCACATCTGACTTAGTGACCTTTTACACAAAGACATACTTTCCCTGCTACAGAAAAATGAAGGTGCAGTCTGGAAGCTACCCCCGTGTCCAGCCTTTCTCATACAAGATTTCCTGCAAGACCATGGTGCCTCCAGGCAATGGCTCTGGTTAGCCTGCTGATGCTTTCCTGGTCACCATAGTAGGGCACCTAATATCAGGAGGGAGATAGCACTACAGATCACGATCCCCTCGGGAATGATAGCCACCCCTGCCTCTCCAGCACGCTCTGTAAGAGAGACGTCTGCACAGCCTAGGTACAGTTTTCTAAAGTCAACTTTTCTTTTTCATGCAGCAGAGCATACGCATCTTGTTTTAGAAAATACTCATTTCCCCGTCTCTGCAGTTACTCGGGTCCCACTTTAGCTGGGCTGGGAAAGAGAACACCCACGTGGGTGGGTTGGAGGAGAACTATTTTGAGGTGCCTTCATCTGTGTGTGTGCAATTAGAGAGCAGGAACCATTCGCAGTTGGTTTCTAGGAAGGGATTTTATAGCACCGTTCCATCCCTTCATGTTTCCAGGAAGTGTACATAGATTGTCGCCCTGATGTGAAACATACTGAAAGGAACCCTTGCTGAAACCTCGGGATTCGGTCAGTTCCTAGACAGCTACTTACTACTGTAATTCCACCGATTTGCATGATCATATAAACATAGGACACTGCCCCGTAGCATATATTCATTCACCTGCTCCCTGCTCCAACATCCCCAGTCCCCGATCCTATTTGGTATTCTCCTATGAAGAGCCCACTGAAGGGGGCGGGTAAGCAAGCCAACTGAGCAGAAAGTTCCCCTCCCTCTTCTCCCTACCTGCTGTGATGTGAACAGAGCTTCTCCAACCTGATGGACTGAACCTTCCAAAACCACAAGCCAGTCACGTGTGAGAAAGGCTGGAGGGAGGGAGCTTCCTCTTTCAAGTTGTCTGTGTCTGGTAATTTGACATCACTACAGTGATCTACTTGTTCGTGGGCTGGAACGATATCTCTATTTGTCAAGCTGCGAGCATATAGCATGGTAGAGTCCATCAGTAAAAAGACTGTCTTTACCTATCGGGTTTGGGAGGAATGGGACTCTGAGTATTGAATTTGAAGACCCTCCGATGCTCTGGTTAATAAACTCCAAGGTGTTCTTTTTTTTTTTTTTTTTTTTTTTTTAAGCCCATTGGGGAGTTTACAAAATGTGTACATTCCTCAAGTCATATCATCTTTGTTCTGATTTAGCGGGTCTGGAGCAAGAGCACTTCAATACAAGTGCCCAAAGTCTATATAGGCCTTGAGGAATAGTGCCCTATCTTCTAGGACCCTGACCCAACCTAAACGGTATCTTGGTTGCCTGTTTAATACCACCAAGCCCAGGGACAAATACTTTTCCCTGAGCCCTAACACTCTGCCACCCCCACTGTCTTCTAGCCTTGATCTGCCCTTGGGACCTGGACCCACACACACTAGGAAGAGTATGAGGTGCACAAAATCAACAGGTCACTTCCCAATGGGCTACTCAGAGACTCTCAATGTTCTCAGCAAACAAAATGGGGCTTCTTCCAATATTGACGCCTCTAAGACAATAGTTTTTGACCTTCCTAATCCTGCAACCCTTTAATTCGTAGGTGACCCCTGTGAAAGGGAATTGCTGTCTTAAGGAGAAGTCCAAATTCTCTCTCCCTGTAGAGGTACTGGGCTGTAGCTAGTCTCCCTGGGGACCGGATGCTTATAACCCAGCATGCTTTGCGCCAGGCCACACCTCAGTTCACATAGTCCCGCTTCCCCTCTGTACAGGTTGCTAACAAGTTCCTCTCGCTTTCTTGCTAACAGAACTAAGAAGCAGCTACTCGCATCAAGGAGCCAGAATGCTGACCAAAGTATCCGAATCTTGATTGCTTCCTGTCCGTACTTTTTTCAAAACACAAAATGACACAGCTGCAGCCCACAGTAACAGAACAGCGCTCTCTTCCAGCCAAAGGATGTCAGCCTGGGAGTGGGGGGCCTGGATTTTCACATCTCATGGTGAGACTCTTGTCCTTACCTCACTAAATTCACGAGCAAATTATAGGACAGGAAATAGTCCTTCATAATCTCACATTCTGAGTCAGAGGTTTTCTAGGTAAGGTTTTTCTTCCTTAAACACAACGCGTGTAGCCCACAGAGTGCGCTTCCCCGGGGACTTGCTAAGAAGCAGGATGTTATGATCAATCCACATTATTTTATCTACATCGGTTGTCTCTCACGGGATGAAGTCCTCAGTTGTTGGACTCTAGAGTATTGCACATATGGTTACTTCTTGTGGCCATTCCTGCAGCAATTTATATCAGTCTTTTTTAAAAAACCCTCCAAAAAACTAAGCTCAGTGAGCTGGAGAGATGGCTCAGTGGTTAAGCACACGCCACACTGGCAGAGGACCCAGGTCCAGGTCTCAGCGCCAGACCTTATAACCTCCCAAAACTCCAGCTCCAACAAACTCTAGGGAGGCCCCTTCTGGCTGCAAGAGGTATTGCACTCACATGGCAGACACTCAACAGATCCATTTACATAACTAAAAATAAACTAAATCACTAAAATAACTAAACTCGGTAGGAAATGGATACTATAGAAACCCCACTGTTCCCTTACTTGGTCCATTCTGTGTCATTGGGCAAACCATCGATCTCTCTCTGCCAGTCCCCAGCCTATTCTTATTTCTGAAGACACTACTTGAACCCACTTTCTAGATATTGCTGAATATTGGAAACCAGTAACTCTCTGCTGGAAGACCTACAAAATAAGTGAGCCTCTTGTCTCATTAAGGATGATGGATCACAGTGGAAAGCATTGGCTATTTCCCCAAATGCTACTATGTTGTTAGAAAATCAGAAAACTTACTACCTTCCTGCCCTGAAGCTTGAGTTTTATGGCCCTAAGAAGGGCTGTCACTGCCTAACATGCAAAGAGACATGCAGTGCATCCAGGCAAGGACAGCTAAGCTCTAGGACACTGGTCTGTGTCCCTGTGAACGTCTTGGATATTGGGTTGACAGTGCTCACTTGTCTATCCAGCCCCGGCTCCATGCTCCTTAACAGATCCTTAACAGATCTGGATATACATGTGCTTCTCAACAAATACTACTGAAATATGTAATTATTTCCTGGGGGTGGGGGGAATCCCAACAGTCAAAACTCCCAGGCAAAATTTGGCCGTAGGACCCATAGGCATGTATACACATTCACATTAAAATGAAAGAGCTACACATAGACGTTACCTTCGTGGTAAGCCCATGACCCATGCGGTTTCTGCGTTTATCCTTCTGTCAGAAAGCAGCAAAAATTGCAGCATGGGCTGACCCCTAACAGTTATGGAACTCAACAGCCTCTCTGGGCTCTCATGAAAAGGGGGGGAGGAGCAGAGGGAATGGGGGGAAGAGAATTAGTAATCAGAAATGGAATAAGGGGGCGGGAATTAGTAACCGGAAGTAGAATGAGGGGGCGGGAATTAGTAGCCGGAAGTGAAATGAATACAAAGGGAATAAGAAGGAAAAGAATGGAGATGTCAGCACCAGAGCAAAAAAGAGGGGAACCATGGGGACAGCTGATAAGGAGGAAGTAAACAAGGGTGAGTCAGCTGCTTCTCCAAGCTAATGTGGGCACCTGCTGGCATTGGCATGGCTTCTTCCTTAGGATTCCCTTGAAGGTGAAGACTCCAGACCTGGTTCTCCTAAAAATAAGCAGCCAGGCTGGAGAGTGGCCCCTGACGGAAGGGGATGGGGGGGGGGGGGATCTACCAGCTCTAAAAGCAGCCCAGCTTCTTGGCTGCCTCCCTCACTCACCTGGGAATGAGAATTAGGACTCACACCATGACACCGGCCACAAGAGGTCCCCGCTGACACTGACAACAAAGGGTGGCTAAAATTAAATGACTCACCAGACACTGCTCCAGCTGAGGAAGGAGAACCCTTGGTAGGGGAGCAAGGTCACTTTATTCCAACCCAAAACCAAACCAGAAAAACGTCCAGTGGCATCCTGCTGTGATCCAGCCAAGAGGAAAATTACCTTGGAGCTCCTGCTTCCAGAGACCAACATCCAATTATCCATCCCTACAAATAGCATCCCCAGTGTCAAAGGGGGGGATTTGGGTCTCTTCTAGCCAACCAACTCCTTCCAAGCTCCAAGGTCATAGCAAATAGCTCAGGGAGGATAAATGTCCCCAGTCATGCTTGAGACTCAAGGGTAAGGCTTTGTAGAACTTTCTAGTTTTAGAAGACTCTAACTCCATTATGTGGCAGGCAGGACCCTAAAGATGCCCCCAAGGGTTTCCATACCTTGATTATTCAGATGCTAATCTCTGTGCTGCTATGAAGGGCTTTTTTTTCCCCCAAGAGGTAATTGAGTTCTAACTCAGCTGGCAAAAGAAACAGCCATTATTTGGGTGTGCCTGGCCAAATCAAGTAAAATCTTTAAAAGCAGAGTCTCTTCCAGCTGGTGGCAGAAGGCATCGTCAGAGGAATGAGAAGCATAGGCAGATTGCAAGCAATATAGCTAGCTTGAAGGGAGAGCCAGTCACAGGAGCAGAGTGTGGCAGACTTGGAAGTTAAGGGCTATGCATAGCTGCCAACTAGCAAAGGGGCAGAGATGACAGTCTTGTGACAAGACCCTGGGTTAAATAAAGCAACAACCTGAGAGAGTTTGCCCATGGCTCCTACTCCAGATGAAAACTCAGTCTGGGCGATGCCTTAATGTCTCTTTCGTGAGACCCTGAGCAGAGAGATTCCAGCTACTTTATACAGCCATGGGCTAAGAAATGGATGTTTGAAGCCATTAAGGTCTTGGTGGTGCATTATACCATAAAAGTAGTAGAAAACTCAGCTGAGCACGGTGGTGCATCCCTTTAAATCCCAGCACTCAGGTGGCAGAGACAGGCAGATCTCTGAGTTCGAGGCCAGCCCAGTCTACAGAGTGAGTTCCAGGACAGTCAGCGATATAGAAAGAAATTCTGTCAAAAAAGAAAGAAAGAAAGAAAGAAAGAAAGAAAGAAAGAAAGAAAGAAAGAAAGAAAGAAAGAAAGAAAGAAAGAAAGAAAAAAAACCAACCTCAGATACTTCAAAATACTCTTTAATAGAACCTGAACTCAGACCCAATTTGATAGGCTGGGTTTTCACTTAAATTGAAAAATGCAGCTGTCTTTCCTAACAGAAAGAACCCTTCTCACCAACACTGGAGTGTCATCAAAGGCTTTCACGGGCTATTTTCTCAGCATTAAAGCAATTTTGAAGAAGTCATCTCAATCAAACAGTAAAGTCAGTCCTCCAAATTTGAGAGTTTCCGCACCCATGAATTCAGTCCACCACAGGTCAACAATTACTTTTAAATCGTCTGCATTTGATGTACACAAAACTTGTGTTCTTTAGCAATGCAGTATAAGACCCAAACTATGTAGATTCTCCGCTAGAAACTCAAGGAGGATCTCAAACGGAGCTTTCTTTAAGAGCTGCTCATCTCGTGGCTGACTGCCTCTCTGGTGTTTTGACATACTAGATAAAGGCAGACTCAGAAGCAAGCCTGTCTGACACCTCACTATTAAACACAGAGCATCTTCATGGCGTCTGTGAGGGGGGAAAAAAATGAACAGAGAAGTCTGAGATGTATGCCATGAACAATTTTTACGTGACCATTTTCCTCTAGTGCAGCGGTTCCCAACCTTCCTAACACTGCGACCCCTTAATACAGTACCTCGTGTTGTGGTGACCCCCAACCAGAAAACTATTTTCATTGCTACTTCATAACTGTAATTGTACTACTCTTATGGATTGTAATGTACACTCTGGTGGTCTTTGATAACCCCTGTGAAAGGGTCAGTCAACCTCCAAAGGGGTCTCAGACCACTGCTTTAGAGGACATTTATGTAAATGACCGTATAGTTAACAAATAAAATGTCAGCTTTCAACAAAAGGACATTTCAGATCTTCAGTGCCCACCCATGAGACCAGTGAATAACAGTGATAAGCATCTATGTCATTCGTACAACATGGTTTCTGTTTCCCCATTGTGGTGGTTTGAATATTTGTAGCCCATAGCTAGTGGTACTGTTAATGGAAGTGGCCTTGTTGGGGGAAGTGCGTCACTGTGGGGCTGGGCTTTGGAGGGCTCCTCCTATGCTCAGGCTCCACCCACTGCAGAAGAGAGCGTCCTCCTAGCTGCCTGAGGGTCCCAGTCTCTTCCTGGCTGCCTTCATATCAAGATGCAGAACTCTCAGCTCCTTCTCCAGCACCATGTCTTCCTGGACGTCACCATGCTGCCTGCTATGATGGTAGACTAAACCTGTAAGCCAGCCCCAATTAAATGTTTGCCTTTATAAGAGTTGCCTTGTTCATGGTGTCTCTTCACTACAGTAGAAACCCTAAGACACCCATCTGGGCTTAGAGGGTTGGTCAAGAGGAAGCCTCAACCATGCATAACTCTGGGACAACTTACTTCAGCCTTTCCCTGACAGGACCCTTAACTAAATTCTGTAAGCAGTGAGAAAATCAAAACAGGGTAGAATCACCCTGTTGAGACTGAAAAGCTTTTTAGAGTCAACTTCATTCAAAACCTCTTTCTAGTCTGACAGATCCGAGATTCAAATTAGTTGACATTCTGTGATATGCAGTCTAGGATTTGGAGAACAGCTGTGACATCTGCCACCCAGTTGATCACCAGGGTTGATTCAGCAGATCTGGGTAGGGCTACCTGGTTGGTTCCTTCTCTTCCCCACCACTGTGTATCTCTCCTGAGGCTTTATGCTCACTCAATCAAAGAAGATGATCTTTCTCCCGTGGAGAAGGGTCACTCTTCTCTCAATGGGACATGAGTAGCTGTGCTCTCCTGCTAGACCACCTAACAATCTCTGAAGCCCTGACACAGCATGATTGCTTACTGGAAGGACGTCCATTAGGTTTCTTTACCAACCTGTTAGTTTCTTCATGGGAATTTAAATCGGAAATAACATTTATGAGCTACAGGGGATAAATACCATTGTTTTCCCTCGTTCTAGTTTTAAAGTGCTTTTTTGATCTAGTGAGCTATTAATAATATGGACAAGGCAAAACAGCCCGGACTGAAGATGCAAATGAATGAGAAACAGATTGATTTGTAGTCTAGGTATTGTAAAGAAGGGCGCTAGACAGCTCAGGTGAACAGCAGGCACACAGTCAGGTGTTTGGAGCCAGACAGCTCAGGTGAACAGCAGGCACACAGTCAGGTGTTTGGAGCCAGACAGCTCAGGTGAATAGCAGACACACACTCAGATATTTGGAGCCAGACAGCTCAGGTGGATGACAGGCACACAGTCAGGTGTTTGGAGCCAGACAGCTCAGGTGAATAGCAGACACACAATCAGATGTAGAGGGTAGAATGGAGACCAGAATCCTATCAAGAGACCCAAAGGCAAGAACTAGATATTCCAGACTGAGGGAGAAAAGTGATATTGGTCATACACTGCCTAGGAATACTTTTCTGTATGCACATTCTACATTCATTAAAATGATAGTTCATATATATATATATATATATATATATATATATATATATCTCCATCACTTTTTAAAAAGTGGGTGTTTTTCATAAAAGAATATAGTATTGCTAAGTTTAACGACATTTTAGATTTACACTCTCTGGGATGTTTCCAGCAGTGAGTGAGACCACACGGACCCCTCACACCATGGTATTGGCCTCACTTCCGCTGCCTCCCCCACCCCCTTCTAGCTTCTCCGCATTCTCTTTCCACGTCCCAAGTTTTCATCACAGCTGGAACTGCCTGCAAGGACGTGGGCCTGCACATACTCAGCCTCCCCATGGCCGGAAACTAAACCACTCTGAGCACAGGTTTCCTGTGTTCCCACACCGGGTCCAAAGGAGCCATGTTGACCTGGAGGTGGCCCAGGTCTCCACTTAGAAGCACAAGGCCCATGCACAGTTCGTGCCATCTGTAGATGCGACACACTGAAGGAGAGGAGAACGGGAGAGCAAGCAATAACTGCTTCAAGCCATATCGGTATTCCCATCATTACCGATCTCAAAACTCCCCAAGCTTAAAAAGCCTTAGAGTGAGTCTTCAAGGCCACGCCCCCTCTTCTCAGCCACGCCCCCTTCCCAGTAGGGAGCGTCAAAAAAAAAAAAAAAACGATCTGCTGCAGATTCGCAGAATGCAGATTCACGGATAGCTTTCTGTTCGCTGGCAGAAAGGAAGACAGATACACGTGTGCTGATTTAGGCTCTTGGCCACCGTGAGTCACGTGCTACTTGAAGGCTGTGTCTGAATACACACAAATGTAACAGCCTTTGGCATTCTCATGTGTATTATATCTATGACATTTGTCGTGAATTTAGCCATTTAACTTGGCTTTGCCAGACACCTGGTTTAATTTCTCTACCAAATTCTACCACCACCATCAACATCAAATAAAGAAAAATAAATCACTTACATATTTAAATGCCTTCTATGGGGCCTGGGAACTAAGAAGCAGAAGAGGACCGTACCTTCAAAATGCTGAATTAACAATCTGCCTGAAGCTGCTCCTTTCTCTCCCGGGCATCTGAGTATCAAGTCTAGTTATTTTCTTTGCTCTGATCCTAATCAGAGACACCACCCACTGCTCCAACTTAATGAGGGCGAGAGAAATGAGCTGAGTATTCCAAGCCAGTGTCTCAAGCCAAGGCATTCACAACAGCAGGTGATGTGATTACATTATACTGACTTCCGACGTTACAATCCAATTACATATTTCAAAGGAACTCCAGAACAAGCTAAGCTAATGTGCTGTCCAGTGTAATGGGATGCCATTTGGATCAGAAACTAAGGCCCCCATGTCTCAAAGCCTATGAAGAAAACTAGAGTGCAGACATCGACTTGTATTATGCTCAGCGAATGAACAGCCCAATTGTGTTTGAGGCTGCAAACACTAGTCAGTGGGAAACAGGGAACGGGAAATCCAGATAAAATTTAATTAAGGAAAAGTTCTACAAATGGTAATTATCACAGCCCTGGTTATATAATCCCAAAGCAAAGCTGGAAAGTGTACAAAGAAATGGCGGCAGCTGGACTTGAGCAAGGACCAAGGTGTGGTGAGCCTTCTCAAAAATGCCATTGTAAGCGTTTTGCTCCAATGCAAGGAAGAACATTAGAGAAGTAACATTTTATCACCAAAATAAAAAAGTTCACTTAGAAATGAAAGGATTGAAAGTTTTAATTGAAAAAAAAAATGTGTTTTGTTTTGCTGGAGCTGTGAAAAGAACAGGCAATTCTGATACTGGCTAGCTCATGTTTGTAGAACCCATAATTTTTCCACCTACCTCATGTAAGTCCTGCTGAGTTCCAAAAGCATCCTTTGGCCAAATGGTAGCCCTCTGGTCTATTCTACAAAATATAAAGGAAAATTATGTCTATTTGGAAGAACCATTTCAACAACACACATTTGAAGCCGGCGGCCATAGATCTGGTCATGTTCCTGTTGAAAATCCCAAGTGGCCCCCTCCTCATCAAAGGGTTGTGAGCACCGGAAACCTCCCTGACCTGCTCTCCTCTGCTTCTCTAGCGCTCCTCCCCAGTCGCCTTGGCCACGCCCACTTCCTAAGCCTACAGTCTCTACTCTACTTCAAACCCTGCCCCTCCAGCCATTCGGGTTTGGGCTGCTTTACCCAGATCTACACACAACTGGCTCTTGTCAACCAATCATCAGCTTGGCTCACATAGCCCCTCCCTGAACAGAGCTTCTTACCATCCTCTTCCAGGCATATGCAGGAGTTATCAATAAAGTGAACACTGCGATAAGTGGAAAGAATGGACCCACGCCCTGTGACCTCCACAATGTACACCTGGCACCTGTACACACACACACACACACACACACACACACACACACACACCATACGTATGCACACATGCAAAGGTCTTGTCCTGTCACTGAATTTACTCAACAAATTCTATAATTGTTGCCGGGTTAGATAAGTGAAGCTGGGTCTTGGCACTAAATATCTCCAAATAGAAGAAAAGGCACCTGAGAGCAAGACAAGGCATATGACGTTGAGTCCCTTGTTTGTTTAAAAATAAAACAAGACACCCGACTCCTGGTAGATGCTTAGGTCCAAATCCAGACTTGTCATATTCTATGCCCAGTGGCATGTGTTAGACACCACTCGAGTTTGTCTGCAAGAGTTCCTATTTTACTTCATAATAAACAAATTATAGTTCTGATTAAAAGGCCAGCTGTCTTACTGAATACAGCATAGGATGCTTAGTCCATAAGTTAACTTGTTTTAAAAAGACTTTTTTGCGGATATAGTGATTTATATGGAACACTGAGTCAACTTAGATATTGAAGACAAAACGTTCTCTGAACGGCTCCCAAGGTTAATGAGTTCAGCATGTCATAACCCATTCGGAAAAGTACACTGAGCAACACTCTAGGCCTAAGTCCTTCAAAATCATAAGTAAGATTTTCTCTGGTGCCACAAGTTGGGTCAGCATGCAAGCAATTGGCTTCTGAGGGCATATAAAAGTGTGGCGGACATGAAGACCATGAAGGGGCATGCTGAGGATGTCCTCTACACCGGCACAGGGTGGCATCTTCCTCCTACAGACAGCAGGAGAAGGCTTAGGCTCCCAGTCACCAGGTCAAGCACGCACAACGGCAATGAGCAGAGAGTGAGGAAGACTTTCAGGTTCAGCTACACCACCTCTCTTGGTCCCCTGAGCCACCAACATGGCAAGGTAGCAAAACGACTCATGGGGACAGAGATTAAGCCATCCCTTCTTTTCAAATCTTTGAATGGGTCCCAAGTTCTTCGCCATCTATAGTGGTTCTCAAACTACGCTTCCACAGTTGTAAACCAAAGAAAGCAGGAACGTGGTGTTTTTAAGATTTATTTTAAATCATGGGTACATGTGTCTGTGTGGGGGAATATGCATGTGAGCCCAGGGTGCACGGAAGCCAGAAGACAGTGTTGTAACCTCTGCAGCTGGAGCTACAGGCAGCTGTGAGCCATCTGACATGGATGTTGGCTTCTCTGGCAGCTTACCAACACTTGGTTATTATTAAAATATGCCCTTAGTCACCAGATTATATAATGATTCCAGTGTGGTGTTTCATGTGACTCTAGACTCTCTGTATTGTTTTTATACAGCTGTCAGTCACAGTAAGCATCGCTTCTGAACAGGCCTTCATGTCCTATTTGCTAGCTGTTACTCTCTTCTTTAGAACTAGCCCAGAAGACAAAAGGCAGACAAGCCGTGGGAGCTGGGCTTTAGGTCATTGGCAGAGCCCTTGCATGGCAAGTGAAAGGCCCTGGGCTTGGATCCTGGGCCTGATGAAGGAAAGAAGGAAGGTGGGAGGGAGTCAGCGAGGGAGGGGAAAAGGAAGAGGAAGAACAGGGGAGGAGAGGGGAGGGGAAGGGAGGGGAGGGGAGGGGAGGGGAGGAGAGGAGAAAGTCAATCATGAAGAAAATGGAGAAGAAGCATAAGGAGACAGGAAGCTAACCAGAACCTGTTCTGTGGTTACCGAGACAAAGAAAAATATCAAGAGGAATCCAAGACTTCGCCAGTCCTCATGTGTCTGGCTCTTCCATGGTGGTTTAATCAGATTACTTCATTAATCCTAAAGAGTACCACATGAGATTAGCATCATCACACCCATTGACCCAATAGGAGGAAGAGCAGCTAAAGAATTTCATTAGTCATTCAACAAATAGTTATTTATTTATTTATTTATTTATTTATTTATTTATTTATTTATTTATTTATTTATTTTATTTTGGTTTTTCAAGACAGGGTTTCTCTGTGTAGCCCTGGCTGTCCTAGAACTCACTCTGTAGACCAGGCTGGCCTCGAATTCAGAAATCCCCCTGCCTCTGCCTCCCAAGTGCTGGGATTAAAGGCATGCACCACCACTGCCCAGCGCAACCAACAGTATTTATTAAGCATCAATTATGTACCTTAATCTAGATCAAGTACTGGGATAAGACAGTGCATAAAAAGTCCACTGCCATCGATTCTTTTTAGGATTTGTCTCTGTTTTTATGTGTATGGACGTTTTGCTTGCGTATGTGTCTGTACCATATGCATGTGCCTGGTGCCCACAGAAGCCAGAAGAGGGCATCAGATCCTCAGAGACTGGAGTTACAAATGGTTGTAACCATCATGTGGGTGCTGGGAATCAAACTGGGTCCTCTGGAAGAGTGGCCAGTGCTGTCTACTGCCAAGCCGTCTCTCCAGCCCTAGGATCAGTATTTTCACGAAAGGAATGAAGACATAAAAAAACAATAAGTCAACAATAACCGACAACCCATCAGATGGCAGGATCGTGGAAAACTAGAAAGCAAGTCACAGAGACCAGGACTAGCAGGAAAACTGCTCAAGCCGTCACAGTCAGAAAGTGCCAATCACCCAGACACAAAGAGCATGACAGCCTGACATAAGAGTGTTAAAGGTCGGGGCTGGAGAGATGGCTCAGTGGTTAAGAGCACTGACTGCTCTTCCAGAGGTCCTGAGTTCAATTCCCAGCAACCACATGGTGGCTCACACTCATCTGTAATGGGATCTGATGGCCTCTTCTGGTGTGTCTGAAGAGAGCAACAGTGTACATATAGAATAAAGAGTGTTAAAGGTCATATAAGGAGGTAAAAATGAACAGAAGTCTTGATGGAAAAGCTCGGTAATGACTGAGGAGATAAGTAAGCAGCTGAGTCAGAATCCTTCTCCCCCACACCCTTAAGACACTGCTCCAACAGTGGTCAATCCTGCCAAGAAATTATCTTATACATGATATTCGCACCACACTGAAATTCTCCCTTCGGTTCTACTGCCTTCCCTCCACCCACAGCGACAGGCAAACGGCCACATGTCTCCATCAAACCCACATCTCTGGAAGGCAGGGATGAGCAATTCAGAACCCTCTGCCAATCCATCACAACTTTGGTTCCTAGCAAGGCCTAGGTAGGCAAGAAGACGTGCAGCATGCACTCCTCAGAGCTCAACAGTGGTCCTCAGTACTGATGCCTTGTTCATCATAGATACCATCGTTCCAGTTGCAACAATGGCTGCCACTGCCAACATCTGCCACCAACAGCACCCTTAGCATTCTAGATCGCAACATCACTAAGAGCATCGTAAGCCATACCTCCGCCATCACCACCAGCAGGTCCCAGCACCATTACAAGGATACCTCCAACATCACCTCAGGCAACACATCCACCATCACCACCAGCAACATCAGCACCACCACCACCAGCAACACCTTCAACATCACCGTGAGCAATGCCACCACTGTTAGATCACAAAAGTGTCACCATTTTCATGCCTCCGCCGTCAGTACCCAAACCACCTTGATCACAATACAGAAAATAAAAATATTGATGCTTAAAACGAACACTCTTGAGTAGAGAAATACCAAGGGTAATTGTGTATATTGAGATTAAAATGGCTTCTCCCCATGCCCGTGAGCTTGTGGATGGCCCATCGAAAGGCAGCTTTAAAAACTGGCATCCCCATTTTGCTGGATTCCTGAAGTGTTTGCAGAGTCAGGCCATCCTGCAGTGGGCCTCTCTGGGGAGGTGTACAGGAATTCAAAGCCACAAGACCAATGAAGCATTCAGATATTTTTCTTGGCCCCAGAACAACTTCAGAGCACAGGATGTGATAATTTGTGAAAGAAACACTGTACTTTAGCTCAAGGTTTTATTTTTTATATCAGTATTTTAACTATAATTTAATTAGTTAATGGAACAGTCCTGCTTCAATGAAAAGCTTCCATCTAGCCAGTGGCTGAGAGGAGCTATCCCAGAGTCCCCTACGCTGTTTATCTCTCCCTTGCCCAGCAGCCAATACGTTACCAGTATTTCAGTTTCTTACCTCGAAAGACTTGGTCATCTGTCCCCTCCTCTCTACACCCCTCATCTTGAGCAATAACAAAGGTTTCCTTCTGGTCTCCCTACTCCTTCTTCCCCAGAGCACTCCCCACACAAGATCTGGCCACTCACTACCCTCTGCTCACTGCACTCAAAGAATACAATTCTGAGAAAGTCTACTAAGGACTCACCAGTGGCTTTAGAATGAGTTAGGCAACCTGGGCAGGAGGAGTGAAGGACACCATGTAACCGTGTCCAGAAGAGTTCCCAGCGAGGCACTCTACAGTTCTGAAAATGTCTTATGAGGCCTGATGGATTTAGCAGTGGCCCACCTCTTCATTCTCTATGCCATGCCCATCTGTCATTAAAAGGACATCCCTCCAGTTCCTCCCATGCACTACGCTCCTTCCAAGCTCGTGCCTTCAGTTGCGATGTCTGTCTTAGGGTTTTACTGCTGTGAACAGACACCATGACCAAGGCAACTCTCATAAGGACAACATTTAATTGGGGCTGACTTACAGGTTCAGAGGTTCAGTCCATTATCATCAAGGTGGGAGCATGGCAGCGTCCAGGCAGGCATGGTGCAGGAGGAGCTGAGAGTTCTACATCTTGTTCCGAAAGTCACTAGGAGAAGACTGGCTTCCTGGCAGCTAGGAGGAGGGTCTTAAAGCCCACACCCACAGTGACACACCTACTCCAACAAGACCACACCCACTCCAACAAGGCCACACCTCCTAAGAGGGCCACTCCCTGGGCCAAGTGTATTCAAACCACCACAATGTCCTTGTGCCTACCTAGGTCCTCCTTCCCAGTCCACTTCGTCTCTGAATTAACTCATTTATCCTTTAGAGATCACGTACCCCCTGATCATGTCTTCTTTTTATGAGGACCTGTTGCATAGGAAACTACTCAATTCATAATTCCATATCATAATAATTATTTAATAGTCACTTTTGATGGCAAGTTCTGTGGGACAAGAATCATGAATTTTGCTCAACATTTATCTTTACAACCAATCCCAGCACAGGATATGGGATTTTATTTTTATATCAACATTTTAACTATAATTTAATTAGTTAATGGAACAGTCTTGCTTCGATGGAAATAGTCCATCTAGCCAGTGGCTGACAGAATATAACCCAGAGTCCTCTAAACTGTGTATCTCTCCCTAGACCAACGATCAGTAGTATGTTTTATATGTGTGTATGTGTGTATACATGTATGTGTATTTGTATATATATTTGTGTATATGTATATATTTGTATCTATATGTATATATTTGATAATAAAGTATTTATCTCAGACTCCTGAACAGCTACTAATTCTGATAAATTATCAAGTGTGCCTGACCCATGCTCCCTCCTCTCCCTGAGGCATGCCAGCAAAGCCTTCAAGCTGCAGTGACTCTTACTTCCATTAAGTACGTTTCGTCCTTGAGAAGGCTGACTAGCCAGTCAGTGCCTAACTAAGACTAGTTAGACAGCTAATTTGTCATTCAAAGAACCTTTTCAGAAAGAGCAGAAGATAAGCACCTGTGTTCAGAACGCTTCACAGTGAATCGGACCTTAGGGCTAAACAGAGCCGGCCACAAATGTCATTACAAGATTTACAATATTCCAGGAACTAAAGCAAGCCTCAATATTGGGATGCAGCACTTGAGACGTAGGAACGTATATGGGATGGCTACTGGCTGGTGGTATTGCTGTCATTCCTGAAACTCTTTCTGAAAACAAAAGGTATATCCCAAGAGGGCAACCCTGATCAAAACGTTCTTCACATCACACAATAGAGGTGACAGTAAACTCCAGCAGAATTGTATTAGAGACAACCACCACCCTTGCCGCCGGCATTATAAAGGGCCTTTCTCTATGGTGTCTAGTACAAAGAGAATCTCTTACTGGTTCTTTGTTTTAAATATATTTTTAATTATATATATTCTGTTTTAGGGCATGTGGGTATAAATGCAGGTGCCCCACAGAGGCCAAAGGCATCAAGTTTCCTGGAGCTGTTGTGAGCTGCCCAGTGTGGGAACCAGAACCTCAACTTGGGTCTTCTGCAAAAAGCAGCAAGCACTCTTAACTGCTAAGCCATTTCTCCAGACCCTCTTCTTGGTTCTTTACAAACTTCTGAGCCAAATAATGAAGATCAAAGAGCACGGGTTTTAACTTTAAAGTCACTGAGTTACAACTTATCACAGGCTGACACTCACACACTGAGACATTAGACGCCAAGAAATGCCCATCAACTGATTAGCAATTAATACATCCATTTGTCCAGGTCAACAAATTCCTCTTGAGAGGACAGAGATGTCATATAGGTAAACCCAAGCTGCTGATCCCCAATAACTGCCTGTAACTAAGGGTTCACGCCCTACCTGCTACCTTTACAGTTGTGGAGATTAGAGTCTATATCTACTACTATTATAAACAGAGATAGGCCGGGCTGTGGTAGCATACAACTTTAATCCCAGTACTTAGGAGACATTAGAAGGTGGATCCCTATGAGTTCAAGGGCAGCCTGGTCTACAGAGTGAGTTCTAGGACAGTTAAGGCTACATAGCAAAACTCTGTCTCCAATAACAACAAGCAAGCAAGCAAACCACAATAATCAAACAGAGATAGACATGACTTAGTTCAGACCTCCTAAATCAAAATATTAAGAGAGTCAGGGTAATAACCAAACAATTTGAGGGATTCCTAATTGGAAAATATTATCCTAAAAGCCCACAGGCAATAGCTTGGGAGGTGACCAATGCAGACTCTCTCTCTGTTGCTGGCCTGGCCTCTCAGGGAACATTGCTGTAGAAAGAATCATTTTCCGAAGGCATTTGGCAGAACCTCAAACGCAAGACATCTCAGCTTCCTGGGACTAAGTATACCCTTCATGTTTGTGCAACAGAGTAGAGAAGACAAACAGCCAGGACCACACCACTACCCAGAGGTTAGGAGCACAGTGATCCAGGACCTTCTGGACAGCCTCGGGACTAGCAGAAGGAAAGAGGGTAAGTAGCTGTAGATGTGGCTGAAAACAACCTCTGAATGTGGGGTTCACTCAGCCCTTTTTGTCCCGTTCATATGGGCCTACTTACTTCATGATGAATGATACTTGGCTTAGGGTCAGTCTGGGAAGGGAGGGCAAAGTGATTGGAGAATCCGAGGCATAGTTCCAGCCTCTCTGCAACTTCGTCTCCCTCAAATCTAACAAGACACACCAGACTCTTGTTTGAAGTCATCAAAAAAACTAATGCTTAATTCTCTTCTTTCTCTGGGCTCCTGGTTCTCCTAAAGTCAAGCCACCCAATACTTATACTGACCACAGCTACCCACCACACTCCCTCTCTAGCACCCACATTTTCCAAAGCCAATCTCCTTTTCTATGCCATGTGGTCTCATTGGGATCCATCAGTTTCTTCTCTCTGGAAGCTAATGTTTAAGCAGTACTCATGTTTGAATACATGGTCCCTAGTTGTTGAACTGTTTGGGAAGGATTAGGAGGTGTGGCTTTGCTGGAGGACCTGTGTCACTGGGGACACTCTGAAGTTTCAAAAGACCTAGTCTCAGTGTGTTCTCTGCCTCCTTCTTCAGTTCGAGATGTGGACTTTCAGCAGCTGCTCCAGCTGCCTGCCACTTGCTACCTAAACTCCACCATTATGGACTCAAACCTTCTGAAACCATAAGCCCATAATAAACTATTTCTTTTATAACTTGCCTTGGTCATAATATCAATCACAACAATAGAAAAGTTGTTGGTACTTTTATAGTAATGCAAGCACCAATGAAAAATCCTTCGTGCTGATCTCCAAATGTGACACCCCAGGGGTCAACCCCCATCCCTGAGATGCCATAACACCATGAACCAAGTGTCTTAGTCAGAGTTTCTATTCCTGCACAAAACATCATGACCAAGAAGCAAGTTGGGGAGGAAAGGGTTTATTCAGCTTACACTTCCACACTGCTGTTCATCACCAGAGGAAGTCAGGACTGGAACTCAAGCAGGTCAGGAAGCAGGAGCTGATGCAGAGGCCATGGAGGGATGTTTCTTACTGGCTTGCTTCTCCTGGCTTGCTCAGCCTGCTCTCTTATAGAGCCCAAGACTACCAGCCCACAGATGGCACCACCCACAAGGGGCCCTCCCCCCTTGATCACTAATTGAGAAAATACCTTACCACTGGATCTCATGGAGGAATTTTCTCAACTGAAGCTCCTTTTTCTGTGATAACTCCAGCTTATGTCAAGCAGACACACAAACCAGCCAGTACACCAAGCCTGATCCCTTTCTAGCCCCAGAGCCTGACCATTTGTCTCTAGTACAATTTAGGAAGCCAGTCTCATAATCTACCATCAGGTCCTGTTTCAAGATTCATTTCTGTTAGTGTGATAAAAATACTCTGCCCAGAAGCAACCTATGGTAGAAAAAGAAGACAGTTTATTGGGCTTACAATTCCTCAATGCACCAACGCTGCCTGCTTGCTTATGCTTGGCTAGTTTTCTGTATGCTTGCACAGTGCAGTGCCCAGCCCATGAAATGGGCCCGTTCATGAACAGGGTGGGTCTTTCTGCCAATCAAGACAATCCACCATCAACATGCTCATGTGTCAACCTAATCTAGGGAAGCTCTCTTTGCAGGTTATAATGGCTATTCCTGGTTGTCAATTTGACTATATCTGGAAGTGAACTACAATCCAGAATTGGATGTTTCACCTGTGATCCAGATCTTGAGGCTGGAAGACACAGGTTTCTGACCTGGATCTTGACATGGAGATCTTGAGGCATAGTGGCCATGAAAAGCTTAGGCCCAGGCAAGGTAGTACACGCCCTTAATCCCAGGAGACTGAGGCAAGGAGATCACTGAGTTCAAGGTCAGCCTGGGACAAAGCAGGTCCCAGATCCAGGTGTGGTGATACACACCTTTAACCTGGGCCACACCTTCTGCTGGAGACCTACATAAGGACATTGGAAGGAGGAGGATTCTCTCTTCTTTGCCTGCTTGCACTTACTTGCCAGCACAGCTGTTGGAATCTACTTCTACAGAAGACCAGCTGAAACAACTCACCTTGTGGGACTGAGCAACTACTAGATTCTTGGACTTCCCATTCACAGCTGCCATTGTTTGGTTAGTTGGACTACAGACTGTAAGTCATCACAATAAATTCTCTTAGTCTATAAAGACATCCCGTAAGTTCTGTGACTCTAGAGAACCCTGACTAATACACAGGCCATTCCAGGTTTCATCAACTTGACAGTTAAAACTAGCCAGCACAGAACACTTGTTCTTATTGTTTTCCAATCACAACTCATCTTCCTCTCACAGATGCTAATGCGGCCAAGAAACAACCATTTGGACATTGGGGATCTTTGGCTGTAATCTAACAAGATCAGCAAGACGGGCAGAAGCTACATATCAAAGGACCACACTCCGAGATGTTGATTCTCCAACCGCCACCATGGCCGCCAAGGGCTCCCTTTGCCACGTATACTCTGTGCAAATGGCTTTGAAACCTCATAACCTCACATTTAGCTTGAGCAAAGAAGGATCCAAATCACCAGAGCCTCAACTAGCAAATCAAGAAATGCAGCCAGTTTCAAGGTATGCAGAGTTCGGTTATTCAGCCAAGGAGAAGGTAAAGAATGGGAGAGTAGAGACCTGATCAGGGCAGATGCCCCCAACCCAGACCCTATGATAAGAATACAAGGTGGATAAGGGCGTCTTGGGACCATGGAGGGCAATCTAGACTTCAAGGCTTTGCCTACCTAGGAAACAGTAGGCATCATAGTAGACATCTCATGAGTACAAAGAGAACCACTCACTCCAAAAAGATTAAAGTAAGCTTTGTGAGAGCCGAAGTTATGTTGTAAGTTTTAATTATTGTCCTGAAGAGATCCATGGAACCTGTAAGTTGCTTGCCCAAGGACAAATACTTCTTGAAATGCTGCCAGCTATTATTTGTGGACGATAACAAGCCCCATGATTTCACTCTCCTAAACAAGTTTGTTCGATCCATCTACACCAGATGTGCTTGATCGCATTTGGGCCAGAGGTACGTGAACAGGAAGTAGGTCAGGATATATGCTTGCCCCTGATTGGACATAATAGGAAATACTATGAATCATTAGTTCTGCCTTTTAAGCCTATGCAAAACATGACTCGGAGCCATTCTCTAAAAACCCAGAGATGGACCTGACCAGAGCCCATCAACCTGTCCAGTATCTCATTAAAGCTCGCTTCTTATTTGTCTTGAAATTGCGGTAATGGTCTTATTCTCAACCGGTGGGATTAACAGCTTCTGTGCTGTTTGAAGTGACAAACCAAAGAACTCTTGAGGTCAACCGGGTGTCTGGCTCAACGGAACATTTTTCTAAATGTGGAGATTTATGTTCAAAAAGAGAGAAAAAAAAAACTGCATGGAAAGTTAGGAGTGAAGAATGAGGCTCTGAGGTCGGGGTGGGAAATTAAAAGGAGGGAAGAAGAGAAGTGTTAATGAGAAGAGGGATTGTGGGAAGAAGGTAGATCAAGCCTCGTGGAGCGGGAAAGAGTGTGAGGACGTGATCAGCGGAGGACCATCAGTATCGGTGAGTAAAGCACCTGCTGCAAGCCAGCATCTGTGCACAGCCCTACGTGCGATCCCTCATCTAGCAACGGTAACCCTGGGCCATAGACCTCTTCACTCACTTGTTAAGAAATCCATCCAAGCCGGGCAGTGGTGGCACACGCCTTTAGTCCCAGCACTCGGGAGGCAGAGGCAGGCGGATTTCTGAGTTCTAGGCCAGCCTGGTCTACAGAGTGAGTTCCAGGACAGTCAGGGCTATACAGAGAAACCCTGTCTTGAAAAAACCAAAAGAAAGAAAAGAAAAGAAAAGAAAAGAAAAGAAAAGAAAAGAAAAGAAAAGAAAAGAAAAGAAAAGAAAAGAAATCCATCCAAGAAAGAAGCAGAGCTAGAATTACCACTCAGGGCTCTTCCACTGCCCAGGCCCTTCCTTTCAAAGCTCAAGGTCTTGGATACTTTTCCTAGGCCTTTCCCAGGGGGCCCCTGGATGTGGGTCGGGGTTTATTCAATGAGCTGGGTGTGAGCAAGCTTGTTCTCTAACTTGAAGGCACAGTCTGAGAAGCCTCTGGCATTTAGCTTACTCCTAATTCTGCTTCTCAGCCTTTTTCCTCCAGACCCCACCCATGTGAAAGGACCTTGGAATTTCCTTTGTTCCTGGCACCTGCAGGAGACTGGGGGCTTGGTCCTAACTCTCTGCGCCATTGGACTTCTCCAGAAACGCAATTTTGCGCAGCATGGAAAAAAAAAACAAAAACAACTTTACCCACAAAAGTAAATCACTTAGAGAAACAGGTGACTAGGCCACAGATCTGACCCCATATCAAAGCCATCTTTAATATTTCTATCCCCAACTAAATTAAATCATAAGGACCACCATAACCATCAAAAATTCCATTCTAAGCAGGGCAGGGGTGGGACACGCCTTCAATCCCAGCACTCGGACAGAGATAGATGGATCTCAGTGACTTTGACCCCAGTCTGGTCCACAGAGGTGGTTCCAGAACAGCCAGGGCGACACAGAGAAACCCTGTTTTGAAAACTAAAATTCATTCATTCATTCATTCATTCATTCATTCATTCATTCATGCCGGGAACCAACAGATTTGCAGCCTTCTTGTTAGCCTGAGTGAAGCCATTTTGTGTTAAAGTTAGGCTTGGAAATAACAGTAGGCCAAGGGTGCTGTTTTCTGAGCTTCAGGATTTTGTTTAGGTTCTGTCTCTCAAGAGATGGATTCTTTCCCAGGTCGGGGCAACTCCTTTGAGGTTAGGTGGCTGGCAGAGTACGAGTGGTTGCCTTGGTAACATGTCCGTGTCCTTGTGGCTAGGAGTCTGTAACTCCTTGGATTTTTCCCATCCCCGTTGCTTTGTCTAAGTCTTGGCTATATTGTTTAAAGTTCCTTTATCTTTCTTATTATAAATTGATGTATGGGAATTAAAGGTTTTGGAGCTTGAACGGAGGGACTCTGTCTTGCTCCCAGGTATCTCTGTCTCTGTCTCTTTTATCCGTCAGTTCCCTCCTCAGGACCACACTGAAGACCCCGTGGGCCGGGGCACATTCATTCATTCATTCATTCATTCATTGTATTCTAGAGGCTGAAGAGATAGCTCGCTGGTTAAAAGCATGTACTGCTTCTGCCAAGGACCTGAGTTTGGGTCCTACAACCCATGTCAGGCTCCTGTGACTCCAGTTCTAGGGGATCCAGCACCCTCTTCTGGCTTCTGCAGGTACCCACACACATGTGACATAATCTCTCTCTCTCCCTCTCTCTCTCTCACACACACACACACTCACACACACACACTTGAAAACAAGTCTTTAAAAGTAAATGCGGTTCAGAGTTTACTATAAAATGTGCAACTACAAAATTAAGTAGGACAAACCACATAGCAATGTATGTCCGACATATTTTTAAAACATACACACGCACACATGCACACACACGCACACACACACACACTTAATGCTTCATAACTAATCCTGCACGGGTCATGGACAGAAAAAAAAAAGACAGAGAGGAGACGAAAGGGACCTTTGTGTGTTACTGTGCGTAGCGCATACATCAGCGTTGCTGACAAGAGAAGCCGTCACATCACTGAGAAGATGGGAAATAACCTTCCCGGTCTCCAAGTGGCCTTGACCAGAGCCCTTAACCAGCTGTCCCGAGTCCTCAGCTGACGTTCAGCTCACACGTGCTTCTGTCTCTTTTGTTCCTGAATCTATCCCACAGTAGGCCACCAAGGTTTCTAAAACATTCAAGACATCAAGGACAACATGTTCTTTCTCCAGGAAATGCATCTAACAATGACCCCCTAAGCTTATAAACACGTTCCTTATGGGAATTGGATGCTTGCATGCTCACTTCTGGAAATGAAGACTATTCCTTTTAGACATAAGTGAACTCATCTTGTAATTATCAGCCTGCTTGGTGCTCTCTCACCTTCAACAAACAGGTGGATACATGTATTCTGTGCTCCGGATGTATTCTTGGTGGCCCTGTCTACTCTGAGACTGCTCTGAATGGGAATCAAGTATCAACCAGTATCAATCCAACAGGGATTCACTTTCACGCCCAATTCCTTTTTACATTCACATTGAGACAGTAGCCACGAAGCCTAAGTGAACATTGTAACAGCGGCTCTTTATAAGTGGAAAGATTATAAGACTAACATTTGGATGATTTTCTGCATTTTCCAATATTTCTATTATTATTATTATTACTACTACTACTACTACTACTATTACTATTACTACTACTACTGTAGATGTCAATGTTAATAAATGTCCTTCGCCTTGTAATAAACCAATGTCAGATAAAAGTGCTAACTATGTATCCAATGGCCAAGGGTGGGTTTCTTAAAGGAGGACTAGGGGGAGGACGATGGGAAATAGAAGATACCAGCAAACTTTCCTTCCCCTAATGATCATGATGTCTTCATCAATCAGTCCAAGGACCTGGTGTGGGACTCTGTTCTCCATAACAAGAAGAGGGAAATATTTTTATCTGTGCCAGCGAGAACCTGTATTCTTAAACTAATGTCCATCTATGTCTAAGTTTTTACACAGCTAAAGCAGCGAGCATTTTCAATATGAGAGCCAAAAGAGCCTTAACCATTCCTAGAACCAACTCTTTATATTAGAAGAAAACCTGAGAGGTGGAAGCGGGGAGATCACAAGTTAAAGAGCATCGTCAACCAGTAAATTTGGGACGACTCATGGCTAGTGAGACTCTGTATCAACCAACCAAGAAACAGAATAAAAATGACCAAGAATTTCAGTGCATGAGCAAGGTCACCTGTAAGACGATGAACTTAATTCAAATGTTCTTTTCATCTCACGAATTGACCCGTGTCTATAGGGGAGGAAGGACGTGGAATAGGGGCTTGCTGTTCAAAACACACACTAAAGAACCCACTCATGACCCAAGCGTGTACTAGGGAGTCTCGACATCAGCAAGATATGGTATTTGCTATTTCCTGCCCTTCTCACAAAACACCAAACAGAACCCCAGTAGCTCACTAATGAGGAAGAGCGCAAGAGCACGTGGGAATGCGCAGAGCCCTGCCCTGGAACAGTCCACGCATGCGCATGGGGATGGCTTCCTTTGTGTTGCTAGAAAGCTCTGTCCGCTTGCCTCTTAATCATCTTTTCTTCAAGCGGAACTCATGAGGAATCTGCTCACTTCTATTTAAAAAAAAATTTTTTACAATAAAAACAACTAGCTACACACACACACACACATACACACACACACACACACACACACACACACACACACACACACACACACACACACACACACACACACACACGGTCTCAAAACAATAGATAAAAGGCTTTATTCCCCCAAGGGAAAGTAGCTGCCAAGAAAACTTCCTCTCTGCATAAAGCAACAAAGCTTTCAGCCTTTCCTTTCATCTGAAGGATCACAAACAGAGAAACAGCGAAAGCCATCAAAGGCTATTATGCTTGCTCAGGGTCCTCAGCCCTTTCGAAACTGGGGACCCACAGATAAAGAAGCCAGTGAGCTTGCAGTCAGTCTACTTAACCGCTGCTGAGAAATAGCTCCTGTTCATACAGAGGAGGTCTTTAATGACACTGAAGGCTTAATTCTGACATAAATTTTAATACAGTATTTTAAATACAAGTGAGTTAATCACTCTCCAAAGTAAACTTATTGAACTGAAGAAGAAATCCCCACCTTCATTAGTATTCTCTGACATTCCAAAAATCCCTCTTTTTTCTCATAGCTAAGGGCATACAAGACGGGCATACGCTTTAGCAATAAAACTCAGTTAAACTGATGCATATTCATGAAGCTGCTCTAAACTGATTTATAGTTCTTGTCTTGGCCCTGGTACCCACGAGAGTGAGACCCTAAGGAAGCCACGGCCTCCCTGGGTTCCAAACTAGAAAACAGGAGCGGTAAGCCACTGGTAGGCTTTCCAGTTCCGGGGAAAAGCAATTCTCTAGTTGTACAGATCTCGTTAAATACCAGGCACCAAGGAGCACCGAGTAGACAAACATCTGAAAAGCACTCAGAGGCACCAAGAGTCCATGGTAACACGTAAATGTCAACTAGAAAAGGGTCTTTAAAACACTGCTGGCGCCAGGCAGTGGTGGCACACGCCTTTAATCCCAGCACTCGGGAGGCAGAGGCAGGCGGATTTCTGGGTGCGAGGCCAGTCTGGTCTACAGAGTGAGTTCCAGGACAGCCAAGGCTATACAGAGAAACCCTGTCTGGAAAATCCAAAATAACAACAAAAACCACTGCTGGCCTGTACATGCTATATATTAGGAGCTAGCTGGAGCTCGCAGGATGAGCAGTTGCCAGAAAGAGAAGGATTGAAGTAGGCATACTTAGTCAAATGCCAGGTAGCCAGAGGAAGTAAATGGAAGGGGGGTTGGGGGGAGCTCTGCCTGCTCACTATATCCTGGTGTGAAGGAAGGTATGCATGCCCCAGGCAGCCACACTCTTAGAAGTTTTCAAACAAAAGCTGAAAACTCTAGATTTTTTCAATACAGACTCATAATCGTTTACAACATTGTGGGAGCCGAATGTGTCTCCTCACTGCACATCCATACAGGATCCCACACTGTATTTGGCCCACGGTACAGCTGGGGGATGAAGGATGGGCACAGGGAGGGCAGAGGGACAGAGGGGCCAAGTGGATGGAGGAGCCTAAAATAACCTGAGGTGGCTAAGAGAACATTCCAGACAGCCACAAGAGACTTACAAGAAGAGGAGGTCAAGAAAACAGCTTCAAAACTTTTAGTGAATTCCCCCTAACAAGCCATTTTAGGAATTGTTCCCGGAAGAGATAAACATAAAGGTAGTCAGAATAACCACCCAAGATGTCTTTGCCTGTACCTGCCATGTGACCCTGCCCCTCCTTTCTGTGCAGTCAGACAGGACTTGATGACCTAAGAGATCTATGAGTGTCATTTTAGGTCACAGTTGGCGATCATTTGCACACTGACATTAAAAAAAAAAAAAAAAAAAAAAGCTATGTCCAAATTTTAGCCTCAAATACAAGCACCAGGCTGAGGGTATAAAGGATCTGAGATGCAGATATAGCATCTACTCTGTGGTTTCCAGCAGCTCCAGGACTCACCACATCTACAAAGACTGACACAGTCCCTGACGACTACCCTTCACAATCACCCCAAACATGAATGGCCCCTTAGAGGCCCTTGTTACAGAATGATCTTTGACACTTACTACTTTACTGTTCTCCCGCCCCCAAGAAAGTAGCACTTTACCCTGTTGAGATTCCATTCCGACTTCTCCAGGCATTTCTGACCTGGACCAGAGTTTGTCAATATTCTGTCACTATATATGTCTATATACTATATATGTCTACATATGTCTCCATCAGGAATCGATTGGTGCTAGTATCACAACAGCTAAGATCAAATTAGATTACCCAGTAGAACCCTTGTGACAATCACAACAAACAGTACTTAGCACAAAAAACAAACCAGACACGTAGAAGGCAAGAACAAAAGGAGCAGAACTAAACCCATTCATCTATGGCTACCTACTTTTCAAGAACTGTCAGGAACATACACTGGAGAAAACAACTGCCTCTTCTCAATAGGAGGTGCTGGAGAGACTGGATATGCACGGGTGAGGGAATCAAACAAAACCCTAGTTTTATTCTATACAAAAAAAAAAAAATCCAAAATTACAGACCTTAATGTAAGATCTGCACCTCTGAACTATCCAGGAAAACATTTCAAGATATAAGCCCAGGTGAGGACGTTCTGAGAAGGACTCGGATAAGTCGTGATTGCGATTGAATTATGGGATCACATGAAATTCAGAACCTACCATCCTGCTGGGCAGTGGTGGCGCCCACCTTTAATCCCAGCACTTGGGAGGCAGAGGCAGGCGGATTTCTGAGTTCGAGGCCAGCCTGGTCTACAGAGTGAGTTCTAGGACAGCCAGGGCTACACAGAGAAACCCTGTCTCGAAAAACAAAAAAAAAAACAAACAAACAAAAAAGAACCTACCATCCAGCAAAGGAGACAATCACCAAAGAGAAAAGAGAATCTGCAGGATAAGAAGAAAGCATTACAAACTATACGTGTGATGAAGTATTAACATCTGGAAGATAAAAATCAAATACAAAACAAAACCCACAAAATCATTTCACTAATAAATGGGGAATCAGAGCCAGGCAGTGGTGGCGTACACCTTTAATCCCAGCACTTGGGAGGCAGAGGCAGGTGGATTTCTGAGTTCGAGGCCAGCCTGGTCTACAGAGTGAGTTCCAGGACAGCCAGGGCTACTCAGAGAAACCCTGTCTCGAAAAAAAAAAAAAAAAAAAAATGGGGAATCAGCTGAGTAGGCAGTTCTTAAGAGAACACGAATGGCCGGTAATCACATGGAAAACTGTTCGCCTTTGTATCAGCGAGTTTAGCTGCACCACTTTGGCCCTCCAACTGGTTGCACATACTCACCCGTCTAGGAGCTATCTGGATTCATGAATGGAAAACGCGCGCGCGTGCGCACACACACACACACACACACACACACACACACACACACCAGTTAATTTTTGACATGCCATGACTAGCTCAAAGGCTAGGCACTTCTAAAACTTCTCCTGCTAGCAAACGCTCTCCTCCAGTACTCCTGAGACTCCTAAATCTTCCCCTGCTACCCCAGGCCCAACTAGGGAAGTGGCCAATGGCCACTTACCACTCTTACATGGCTGGTTGGCTTCTCTCCTGCAGCTCTTATGTCCCATCCTTCTCTCCAGAGTCACGGCAATTCTCCACCTTCCTTTGCTGTTTTCCTAACCCTTGCAAATCTTAAGGTCCCACCTCAGTCTACCTGCCCAGCCACTGGCCCCTGCATCTTTATTAATTGAGCAAAAACCAAGAGGGGACAAGGACCTTCAGCATTTGGACACGCAAATTCCCAATTTTGGGGGCCAGATTCATTGAAAGCGTTGGTACCAATCTCCAACAACCCTTAGCCAACAAATAAAATGCAAATGAACACTACATTGAGATTCAATTCACCCTAGCCTGAATGACCACAATCAAGAAAACAAATGATTCAGGCTGGAGACTTGGCTTCGCAGTTAACATCGTTGGCTCACGCTTGCAGAGGACCCAAGTTTGGCGACCGGCACCTATGTGAGGCAACTTACAGCTGCCTGTCTTTCATCCCAGCTCCAGTGGGTCTACTGCTCTCTTCTGGCTTCCTCAGGACTCTCGTGCACACATGCATACATATACATGTGTGTGCACTCACACACAACATACATATAAAAGTAAAACAAGTGACAGCAAATGCTCTCACACACCAGTAGCTGTGACACAGAGCAGTGCAGCTGCTATAGACATCAGAGTAGAGATTCCTCACAAACCTCAAATACAAGCAACAGGTCATACCACTCCTGGAAATATACCCAAAGGATTAAAAAAAAAAAAGTCAACACCCCATAGATGTACTTCCGTGACTATTGCAGCACTGTTTGCAATACCTAAGAAATAGGACTGACCTAAACACCCATCAGTAGATGAATGATAAAGAAGACATCACTTTCAATTTCATAGGGTCATAAAGGTGAAATTATGTCAGCCTTCAGGAAAACACATGAACCTGGAGATCATGTCAGACAAGATAAGCCAGATTCGGACAATTGTCAAGTTTTCTCTCATACACAGAGTCTAGATTCAAATACACACACGCATACATACACACGACATCTAAGGAATATGGCATCAAAGTAGAGGGAACTATTGGGGGGGGGGGATTTGAACGAAGAACAAGAGAGGATACTGGATGCCCTGTTGCTTTCCGTTACTGTCTCGAAACCGTGACCTAAAGCAACGTGAGAGGAAAGGGTTTGTTTACTTCTTTGGCTTCCACACTCCTACCGTGATTCCTCATCAAGGGAAACCGAGGCAGGAGCCTGGAGGCAGGAAGTGAAGCAGAGACCTTGGTGAAACACTGCTTGCTGGCTGGCTCCGTTACCTTTCTTACACAGCCTAGGTCCACCTGCCTAAGGATGGCCCACAGTGGCTTGGGCCATCCCACATCAATTAGCAATCAAGAAAATGCCCCCACAGACATGCTCATAGGCAATTCCAATGGGGATCATTCCTCAGATGAGGTCCCCTTTTCCTTGAGTGCTGTGACAAGGAAGGAAGGAAGGAAGGAAGGAAGGAAGGAAGGAAGGAAGGAAGGAAGGAAGGAAGGAAGACAAACTAGCACATCTTCTTTTGATGTGGAATCAAGATTTAAACACACACATACACACAAAACCAGAGGGGGCTGTTTCAATGAGCAAGGCATACTGGGGTTTGGCAGGGGTGGCATTTAGAGGAAAAAAGTGACCAAGTCATAACAGTGATATACATGACTAACAATGTCGTGATGAAACCCATTTAGTTAATTTTGTATACTAACCAAAAAGTTGGTAATCTTTTAAAAAATAAAAATTGCCTTTTAAATGTGAAGAGGAGGAGGAAGAGAAGGAAGAAGAGGAAGAGGAGGAAGAAGAGGGGGAGGAAGAAGAGGAGGAGGGAGAGAAGGAGGAGGAGGAAGAGAAAGAGAAGAAGAAAGAGAAGGAGGGAAGAGGAGAAAGAGAGAAGAGGAAAAGGAGAAGGAGAAGAGAGGAGGGAGGAAGGAGGAGGGGGAAAAGGAGGGGGAGGAAGAAGAGCAGGAGGAGGAAGAAGAAGAAAGACAACAATGACAATGGCTATCCACATATGCCTGAGTCTGGCCGCGTGCTGGGCTGACACAACAGGGACCGTATGAGGAATGTGAGCTACCGGACTCAAAGATATGTTTTTCCAGAGATCTCATTCCACCTGGCCATCCCATTACATGATCCCTGTAGAATTTTGAGGCTTTTAAAGGGTTCCCTGAGACTGTCCCTGGGTGATATCACCATGGTTGTGATAAGTGACTCCATAGTTGAATGTCGCCAGCCTAATCTAGCTAGGAAATCCAACAGGACTAGTCTTAACTGGCATGACATCACTCACGACCTGTGACTTAGCACGAGATCCTGTGACTGCCGACAGCAGCACAGTGCACAGAATATTCTGGAATGCTATTGGCTCAGAAAGCTAGATCCTGTGGAAAGGAGAACGTCAGAAACAGAGGCTAGGAGAATGGATGGCAGGATCTACGGAGGGTTGCTACACTGGGGAACCAGAAGCTGCTGAGGACCGCAGCAGGCTCACTGAATAAAGAAAGTTTACTGGTGACGACACCTGGTTTTCCTCACAGTTAATACTCTGGGAACTTTCCAAAGTCTTATATACATATACATAGGTGTAAATCATGTTTTTTTCAACCATCACCTTTGAGAGTCCAATTAAAGCACAACTCACTACCCCCAATAATTAAGAACTCCTGCTCTATATGGTCCCTTGTGGGACCATCTAGGTCCATACTTTTTCTTAGCAGGTCATGCACGAATGATTACCAAGGACTCTCATTTATTTTTCTGACCACAGTAGAAATTCCCAGTTAGCATCCCAACCACACACACAGTTTGTTGAACTGGAGAAGCTTAGCTGGCTAATACCATTCCCCTGTCAGCTCTGCAAAATGCCCACACCCAACGGACCACACCTCAGGTTCCATACGTAAGCATGCTTGATTTAGTCTTGGGATGGTTGGTTTTGTTTGCTCCGTGCCGTTTTGAAATATGCATGGGAACAGGCTGACCTTATTCTGGCTGAGAACAGCCTTCGTCAGGCTGTTGGGGTGGGAGGATGGGAGAGCTGATCACTGCACAACAGAGTCAAGCCCAGATGAAAAGAGGTCTGTTGGAATAAGGCAGGAGGAGCAGATTCCTCACCAGTGAGGAAATAACGTGGCGTCCAACTGTGAGTTCATGAGCTCAAGTGACAATGTAATCAATGACCAGAAGGAGGGCGCAACCCTGCAAGAAGCAACACGGAGCAGGAAGACTTACTTTGGGTCACTGTTTAAGGGACAAAGGTCACCATGGTGGGCAAGGCATGGTGACATGAACTTGAGACTGGTAGTTTTGTTACATCCGCAGTCAGAAAGCACAGAGAAGACAGAAAGTGGGGTACAGGCTCTAAAGTCTTAAGATCTGCCCTGAGTGACCCACTTTCCTAAAGGTAACAGGGGTTCAAACATATAAACCTATGGGAGAAATTCCCCATTCCGACCACAGCAGAGTCAAATGGCGGCCCATGACTCCACTTCAAAGAGTGAACCATCCCTTTCAAGGTTCTGTGCTCCTAAATTTAGTATGTTGGACATTCTGAAGCACCATTACATAGCCCAGGCTGTGTTCTCTTTATGACTCAGACTGCACTGCCGTCAAAAACAAAATTCTAAAGGTCATGCTCAGAGGCAGAGCACTCCCCGTCCCCTGAGTGAGGGTTACAGTGATCCAAGCCCAGGGTCCTACAAGTCAGCTCACAGAATGAGCCATTGAATTCTTTCTTCTGTTTATTTCCAGAAGAGACTTTCCGCAGACAGCTGCCATGCCAAGCTCCTGTCAGAGGGCCATGCCAACCTTCTGCAGGCAGCTTTCCACCTATATCCTGGCTCTGGATTCAGAGCTATCACCAAGGAGGTCTAACGGGGCTGAAGCCAGTCCTGGGCTGCTTCTGGACTGAGGTCACTCAACAACACTTAGGTCGACACAGACACCGTACCTGTCCTGCCAGGATCAGGCGCTGGAGGTGCCCACTTCAACTCAGCACTTTATTTGTGCAGGACCAGGCAAAGGGGACTTACTGTCTCTCAGGCTCGGGTCCTCCATGCAATTGACCTCATGAGTGACAGCTTTCTGAGCCCATAGAGACCTAATGAGATCTCAGCTAAAAGCACCTGGCATGGTGTGGATTCAAACGCCACCAACAAACTTCCGGTTTGTCAGAGATCACAAATGAGCACTGAATTCTTTCAGCCGTAAAACAAAGGGCTACACAAATTCTCTCCCCCAAAAACAGACCTACTACCCTATCCTCCCTGAATCTCAGGACTTGCGATCTTCAAACAGAAGATGAGGAAGACCCTGTGCATCTCTCTTTAATGCAACGGGCTTCCCTTTAAGGCCTCTTTAAGTAGCTTCTCCAACTGTGAGGAATGCCAACAAAGTCAGGTATCCTTGACCCACGTGCAGGTGGCAAGCATACGGGTCAGCATGTCTAGGAAGCAAACCGGAGGTGCAGCGCAGCTTCGAACGTTCGCTCACCTTGGTTGAAGTCGCGCCGTTTCCTGGCACCTGAAGATGCTGCTTTGTGGACTCTCATGAGCCGGTGTTCCCGCTCTGCCCTGGCACTCTGACTGGCTGGGCACCACATGCTCTGTCTCCTACAAGACAAAAAAGGAGTCATCCTACAGATGAGCTGTCTGAGGCAGTCATTTCCACAGCACTATCTCTGGGCTAGGCTCAATTCAGGGCAAGAGGCAACTACAGGTACTGCTCACTCTCCTGACTTCCATGTAGGAAGGGAGATAACTCAGTGACCAAATTTTTTTTTCTTTTGGTTTTTCCAGACAGGGTTTCTCTGTGTAGCCCTGGCTGTCCTGGAACTCACTCTGTAGACCAGGCTGGCCTCGAACTTAGAAATCCACCTGCCTCTGCCTCCCAAGCGCTGGGATTAAAGGCATGTGCCACCACTGCCCAGCCTCTCAGTGACCAAATTTAATAGGCATTTTTCTCCCACTCAATTGATGATCTGAGTTTATAAAAAGGGGGGAACACCAATTCCAAAAATATAAGAATTTTGTAGGCATTAAAAATTATACAGCAGGGACTAGAGTGATGACTCAGCAGGTAAGAGTTTGAACTCTTCTTGCAGAGGATGTGAGTTCAGTTCCCAGCACCCACACTGGCAGCTCACAACTGCCTGTGACTCCAGGCCCAGAGGGATCCCACCACTCTAGGTTCCAAAGGCAGCTGCACTCGTGCACACACGTACACAGAGACATGGAGTGTTAAAAAGGTAAAAAAAACTTTTTAGAGATTCCTGGATTTTATGAGTCTTTCGCCTACATGTGCACCGTGGGCATGCTGGGTACCCAGAGAGAGGCCAGGAGAGGTATTGGATGCCCAGAACTAGAATTAGAGATGGTTGTGAATCACCATGTGGATGCTGGGAACCAAGCCCAGAGCCTCTGAAAAATCAACAAGTGCTCTTAACTGCTGACTATCTCTCCAAGCCCAATAAAGTAGTTTTTTACAGGACATTATAAAATACCTCATAATGATAGCTATAAATTTAATAGAGCAACACTTACAGGATACTCATTTTTATTTAAAAAAAAATGTATGAATACTCACAGACACAAACAGCTTGGGAGGAACTGAATTAAAATCTTAAAAATAATTATCTGTAGCCTGGCAGTGATGGCGCACGCCTTTAATCCCAGCACTTGGGAGGCAGAGGCAGGTGCATTTCTGAGTTCGAGGCCAGGCTGGACTACAGAGTGAGTTCCAAGACAGCCAGGTTTACACAGAGAAACCCTGTCTTGAAAAACCAAAATAATAATAATAATAATAATTTATTATTAATTAATAACACATAATCAATAAATATAATTAATAATATTACTATTGATTATAATATGATTATTATCACTTATTAATTATTACTTATTAATACAGTATACATTATTATTATTATCTGTGAGGGTGTCATTTTTGCTTCATTTGGGGTCCATATGGATTTCCCAAGTTTCCTATAACAGAAAGATGTTCTTTTTGTATGAAGGAATAACTTGAAGCTAGTCTGAACACTAAGACACTCATTCCATGCACTCTGGTCCCATGTCTGCCCGATCTCTCTCCACTGCCCCCTATGTAACTATGGCGTTGGCTTACCCAGCATCCACACAGACCCCAACTCCCAAGTGCCCACGATGCCATTGTCATTGACATAAAAACCCTTCTGAGGGCTGAGCTGCAGTGGGTAACACAAACACATTCATACTACAACTAACTGTGCTTCAATACACACACACACACACACACACACACAGAATGGGGGGGATCCAAAACCCACAATTGAACTCCTATCATCTTTAAGCTGTGACAAGCCTATGACAAATTCCTCTCAGAATGAAATGGTCCCTCTGCACCCACTGAATGAGATACCAAGATGAGAATCCATGAGCAATTCAGTAATTCCAGATGGCCAATAAATACAGTCAAATTATGTGGGACGGGGTGGGGGGTGATGTTACATTTGTCTCTACAGTATACATCAATAGCAAGAGAGACCCAGCCTCTTCCAGGGTAATGGGTTAGAGCCACCTAGGTCAAGTTTTCCAAAATATTAGAATAACCTAGAATGGCCACATAGTCAGTCACCAGAGTCTTCTAACAGGAAAACTGTATGAATGTCATCCTATAACAGGTAGGACAGAGCTCCAAGAGGCTCCACATAGCAGCTGACTGACAGACACAGTCACACATAGCCAAACAGTGGATAGAGCTTGGGGACTCTTATGGAAGAATAGGAGGAAGGACTGGAGGTCCCAAAGGGGATAGGAACTCCATAGGAAGGCCAACAGAGTCAACTAGCCTGGACCCTTGGGGCTCTCAGAGTCTGAAGCACCAACCAAAGAACATTAGCAGGCTAGACCCAGGTCTCCAGCACATAGGTAGCAGATGTACAGCTGGCTTTCATGTGGGTCCCAAACAACTGGAGCAGGAGCTATCCCAAAAGTTGTTGTCTGTCTGTGGGATATGTCCTTCTAGCTAGATTGCCTTGTCTGGCCTCAGTGGGAGAGGGTGTGCCTAGCCTCGCAGAGACTTGAAGTGTCAGGGTGGGAGGGGTGCCCAGAGGCGGGGGGAGCACCCACTCAGAGGAGAAGAGGGGAGTGGAAGGACTGTGTGAGAGGGTGACGGGAACAGGGCAGTGAGCGGATGTAAGGTAAATAAATTAAAAAAGAAAAAGAGGTAGGAGACGGAGAAGGCTAAGGGAGAGGAATAAACAAAGAGAATCAAGACACTGTCTTTACCCTTCCGAGGCTCCAGATTCAGGCAGAAAGACCCTCACTGGGCAAAGTTTTATTTCTATTCCCTGGTTCTCCAGATTCAGTAGCTGCTTCCAGAAAGGTCTATGGATACTCAAAATATAAGCAAACGTTTCTTGAACACAGTGGTTTTCAAAAAAAAGAGCACTGCTTGCTACTAGCTCAGTGTGTGACCTTAGACCAAGTTACATGAACAACTTAGGCCTCAGCCCCCTTGTTGGTCACACAGGGATCACTCTGCAACCTCATGAGGGTGTTAAGATGTGACTAGAATCTTTCAGTGCCTTTCAAACAACTAGAGGTAACAACAGGAGAAAATGCTCAGTGAAGATATTTGTCTGATAAAATGGCCCTCGGCGATCTGAAATTGGTGCTAAGAGATTCCAACAGCAACAAAAAATTATTTTGTACAACCCTTGTCTCACGTTTTCATGCAAGTATCAGAATATCAACGATATTGTAGATACCTTTTTTGCTTTGTTGTTGTGGTTCTGAGATACGGTCTTGCTACGTAGAGTCTGCTGGGCTGACCCAAACCTTCTGTCTCAGCCCCCCAGTTGCTCTCTTTCCTCTTTGTCTGTCTTCCTGTCATCTGGTCAGGTGGAGATCTTACATCCAACATATTTTCCTGCATGTAGCGTCTTCATCGGCCCTCCATTGTCTCAAGGCTAGCCTCACTGCTGTGATGGACCAAGGCATGAGAACCTGGCTTCGAATCTCTTGAGGGGCCACAGAAAGCCAGGCATGGTAACATGTGTCTTTAATCTAGGGCACCAATGACAAGATGGAAGGCAGACACAGGAAGCACGTGGCCTGCTAGCCTGGTGTGCACAAACCAACAAGAGACCTGACCTCAAGCAAGGAAGAAGGCAAAGACCAACAACCGAGGTTGCCCTCTGAGCTTGCGCACATAACTCAAACACAGCACTTATGAACACGAATATTTGAGTGTGTGCGAGCACACACGGGAAGAAAGGTTACAAAAATGTGGCTTTGTTATGAAGAAAAAAATGACCTGATTCTTTTTTTAAAAATAGCTTAAAGAACAAATTCTTTAGTTGTATTTTTAAAATAACTGATTCCCTTGTCATTATTTCAACAATAAGTCAAAGCTCTTCTATAGACAACTGTGAGGTGGGATCGTGCATGCTCCTCTTCTGTATAAATGGCCCCTGGCTCTTGTCTATTTACTAAATAAATTCCTAGGGAAAGGCAGACATATATAGAGGATGCGTACATACCTACTTTCTTTTTGCTTGTTTGGTTTGGTTTTGTTTTTTTGAGACAAGGTTTCACTATATAGCCCTGGATGTACTGGAACTCACTCTGTAAACAAGGCTAGCCTTGAACTCAGAGATCTGTCTGGCCTTTGCCTCTCTAAGGCTGGTATTGAAGGCATGCACCACCACTGCCCGGCTACATACTTACTTTCTAAATCCAGTGTGAATGTCACGTTTACTGACTTCCTCAAGTAAGCAGGGCACTTCTTAGTACCTACATTACCTCATTTAAAATCTAGGAATGGGCTGTAATTTCTCCATTCCCTGCAGTGAGAAAAATGAGAGGGAGGGGGAAAGGGAAGAGGGAGGGAGGGGATGGGGGGGGAGGGGAGGCGGAGGCAGAGGGGAGGCGGAGGCAAGAGGCCTACCCAAGCTAGGAAGAAGGCCTTTTATGCAAAAGGTGAATTCAAAAAGACTTTGAAATATACAACTGACATTCATACATTTTTAAGACTGCTCCCACATAACAGTAGACATTTTTGTTCATCTACTAAACTAGTAACAAATACAGCTTGTAACTTAACAGGCCTCAAATCACTAAAATTATATAGTTTCTTATTGAATTAAGAAAAACTATTTTATTAAGAGAGACCATGCTGTCAATCCAGTACTTAATTCAAAATAAAACTGGACCGCGCCGTGTTTTTTGGTTGAGCTACGGGGTCCATACTTTAGTCCTAATCTCCCCAACCCAGATCCGGAGTTGGTCCCGTCATCTCTCAATGATCCATTTGCCACCCGTGTGAGCTCAGCTGCACTCAACGACACTAACAGCTGGCCTGCTGGTACTCAAGGATAAGATCGATGGATTGTATGTGGCTTCCACAGTTTTCCATCTCTGCCCCATACAACAGAACGGCGCAGGAGCTCTGAAGTGGGGAGAGAATTGTAAGAAAAAAAAATCTTCAGTGAACATCTCAAAGGAAATGGAGTGGGAGACCAGAATTAGCTCCCTTGAGTATTTTGACAAAGAACTACTCCCAGTCTAGCTGCCTCTTTCCAGGAACTTACACCTTCCTGCCTCTTGCCCTCAGAGGAGCTTGAAACGACTATCACAGCACTTCTCACTCTATTACAGAGCAGATGTGAAATGTTCCTCGTGGACTCTTTGTGTCGAGCACTTGATGTCCAGCTGGTGGCGCTATTCTGGGAGGCAGGCATGAGCGACCCGAAAGGTTGAATTTAGCCTGAGATAGGTCGCTGGGAGTCTTGAGAGCGTGTTGCTCCTGGCAGCTTCCTGGTTGCATCTTCTGTGCTCCTGTCTGCTAGGAAATAAAGACCAGCCTCTCACTCTGCTCCTACTGCTGTGAATGTCCCACTGCCATGGTGCGTTGTGCAAGTTCATGGGGCTGAGAGACGGTGGGTGGAAAAATGCTAATAAAACCATGATCCGACATAAAGTTTTCCTTTCATGAAGAGTTCTGACAAATACTAGGTGACTATCTGTGGTGGATTGAATAGGTTTGGCCCCATAGATTCATGTGCTTGAATGCTTGGCTATAGGGAATGTCACTATTAGGAAGTGTGACCTTATTGAAGGAGGTGTGGCCTTGTTCTAGGAAGTGAATCGCTGTGTGGGCGGGACTTTGAAGTCTTCTGTGCTCAGGCTCCACCCAGTGTGGAATCAAGTCTCCTCCTTGCTGCCTACAGAAGACTCTCCTTCTGGCCGTCCTTTGATCAAGATGTAGAACTCTCTGCTCCCCCCAGTACACTCCTGCCGTGGTGATAACGGACTGAACCTCTGAAAATGTAAGTCAGCCCCAATTAAATGTTGTCCTTTATAAAAGTTATGGAGGCATTTAATTGAGGACTTCCGTGGCACACGCCTTTAATCCCAGCACTTGGGAGGCAGAGGCAGGTGGATTTCTGAGTTCGAGGCCAGCCTGGTCTACAGAGTGAGTTCCAGGACAGCCAGGGCTACACAGAGAAACCCTGTCTCAAAAAACCAAAAAAAAAAAAAGAAAGAAAGAAAAGAAAAGAAAAGAAAAGAAAAGAAAAGAAAAGAAAAGAAAAGAAAAAGGACTTACAAACAGTTTTGGAGGGGTTAAACCATTATCATGACAGAAAGGATATTGGTGGGCAAGCAGGCAGGCAGGTATGAAGCAGAGGCTGAAAGCTTACATCTGATCAAGTTGCAACAAAGGGGGTGGGGGTGGGGACAGACTGGGCCTGACGCGGGCTTTTCAAACCTCAAAACCCATCCCCCAGTAGCACATCTCCAATAAGGCCAGACCTCCCAATCCTTCCCAAATAGTTCCACAAATGGGTGATCAAACATTCAAAAATGTAAGCATAAGGGGGCTGTATTGGTTTTGTGTGTCAACCTGACGTGAGCCATCAGAGAGAAAGGAGCCTCCCTTGAGGAAATGCCTCCATGAGATCCAGCTGTAAGGTATTTTTTTTTCCAATTAGTAACCAATTCAGAAGGGCTCAGCCCATTGTGGGTGGTGCCATCCCTGGGCTGGTGGTCCTGGGTTCTTTAAGAAAGACTGAGCAAGCCAGGGGAAGCAAGTCAGTAAACAGCATTCCTTCATGGCCTCTGCCTCAGCTCCTGCCTCCAGGTTCCTGCCCTGCTTAAGTTCCTGTCCCGACTTCCTTTGATGATAAACTGTAATATAGAACTGTGAGTGAAATTAACCCTTTTCTCCCTGTGTTGTAACAATAGTCTCACTGTAGCAATAGTAACTCTAACTATGACAGGGGCTTCATGAACCACTCCATTAGTAATCCATTAGCTGATTACAAATTCTGGGGGAGTTTATGAGCCCCTTGGCAGAGCAATCGTCAATCTATAGAAACTTGATAAGAAGTTAATGCACGCCTCTCCCCAGTAGCAAATTTTCCCTAATGATAAATCCTTATCATGAGCCCCTGCCCCCAAGCAACTATTAACTGCTTATAGATCTTCAGGAAAGGGTTAAAAGCCTGGTGAGCCTCTCACCCTGCTCCCATGTGGCCATGCCATGCAGGCCAAGGAGACAGCTTCCCACACTAGCACATGATGAAAGCAGGGTGTCCAAGCGAACTTTCCCGCACTTACTGGAGAGTGCTGCAGAGCTTTGCAAAGCATGCATCAAAGCAACAGACCCCCTCCCTCTCTCTGGTTTTTCGAGACAGGGTTTCTCTGTGTAGCCCTGGCTGTCCTCGAACTCAGAAATCCACCTATCTCTGCCTCCCAAGTGCTGGGATTAAAGGCGTGCGCCACCGCTGCCCTGCGGCAACAGAGCTCTCTACTGAGCTTCTCTCTCTCCACCCACGCCCTCTTGTGTGCTGCAACTAGACTGAGGCTGGGAAGGCCCGACCTCAGGCAAGGCCTTGAACAGCTTGTTCTACTAAAGAGTAAACTCCAAACAGTGCTGGTTAAAGGCAGGCTCTTCCAGCAGCATCCCTTCATTAGCCTAACTTTTCAAGGATGGTTTTAGATGAGGGCACCTGGGTGTCTGGCAAGTATGTATTTTTTTCAGTGTTTTTTCTTTCTGCCTTATCGTTATTCAAAAAAAAGAAAAACAAGTTTCAGGGATGCTGGTCTTATAAAATTCAAACCAGGCATTTTCTTCGACATTTCTGAGCATATTTAAATCTGCTGGCCTTCAATTTGCTTGTGTCACATTGAACTCCCTCCCAGAGTCGAACAAAACAAGGCATCAAGCGAGGGTTCATAGCCTCGGCCACTGGGCGCTAAGCAAGCTGTGTGATCGAGAGAGACAGACGTGTGTCTAGCTTTCCATGAACCCAGTCATTGTGGATTTGAAGAGAAGCGCGAACGCCCAGCAAGCAGGTCCAAGCCGCCCCTTTAAGGATGCTTTCAATTCTCTCGGGCTTAGCAATGGGTCTCTCTCTCTCCCTCTCTCTCTCTCTCTGTCTGTTGCCCTGTTTGTCTCTCTGTCTCTCTGTTTCTTTGTCTCTCTGTTGCTCTGTCTCTGTCTCTCTGTCTCTTTGTCTCTGTCTCTCTGTCTCTCTGTCTCTGTCTCTTTGTCTCTGTGTGTCTCACTCTGTTTCTCTGTGTTGTGTCTCTGCCTCTGTTTCTGTGTGTGTGTCTCTGTCTATCTCAGTGCGTCTCTCTCTGTGTGTCTGTCTGTCTTTTGGTCTGTCTGTCTCAGTCTCTCAGTCTCTCTGTCTCTCTGATTCTGTCTCTCTCGTGCATGTGCCCTTCTTTCTTTGCATGGGGATCTAAACAGACTTGGAAATAGCATTACTTCAGGGACCACAAGTGCAATGAGAAGAAATAACAGCAGAAATGAGATGGTATGCACCGGACTCACAAACTAAACATAAACGGATCGTAAGAAGGGAGATTCTGACCAGGAAATGACGCTATGATGTCTCAAGAAAAACATTGAAAACAGTAGCAACCCTAGAATAGCAAACTTTACCTGCACTTAGGACTTCACGACCTTTTTTGAGATACCCTGTCCTTAATGTCAAGGGAACAATACTTCCTCTTTAGCAATCCTCAAGATGTGAGGCCTTGGGGACAAGTTTCTTAAAAGTCTACTGTCTACAACACAGCACAAAACAGGACCCCACAGGCCAACCCTCGCCTGAGCCTATGCCGTGGCTTCTGCATCCAGTTTCCGAGTTGTCTTCTAGCAGCTTCTGCTGAGGGTAGTTAAGCACCCGCCAGAGAGACAGATGTAAAAGTTTGGTCACCATGGTAACAGTCCTGGGAGGAGCTTTGGTCCTGTAAGAGGTGGGGCCTTTGCAAGAAGTTCCGAAATCATTAGGTGTGGTGGTTTGAATAGGTGTGGCCTCCATTAGACTCAAGTGTTTGAACGTTTGGCGCATAAGGAGTGGTACTATTGGAGGTATGGCCTTGCTGGAGGAGGTGTGGCGTTACTGGAGGCAGTGTTTCACTGTGGGGCAGGGCTTTGAGGTCTCCTTTGTTCAAGCTATGCTCTATGTTGTAGTGAGATTTTTGGTTTCTTTAAAACCCCGTTTGAGTGATGTGAATAAATTTTTTATTTAATCCCGACTGCGGAATACAGAGCCATTTCCGTTTGTCTACAGCCATCAACTCTGATTATCTCATGCTCTGGGAGGGGCGTGATTTTTGCCAGCTGCAGAGAGTTTATGTTTGGAATTCTGGGGACTCTGGGCAGGGAATAAATGTCAGAGCTCCCAGAGGACCTGGAGGTGCTCTGAAGACAAGGTGACTGCTGCTCCCCCTGCTGCTCCTGGCTGCTACTGTTGTGGTTTGTCAAGTAGTCATAAGCAAAGAGAGAAGTTGGAGATGTCCTGACTACAGAGGTTGGACTTGCTCCACGGAACCCAACAACCCTGGTGAGCAGGAAGGAGCCTAAAGAGATCTACAGCCCCTTTTCCCTCTAACCTCCTTTCTCTTCTACCTAGTGGGAGGGAGGGGTGTGGAAGGGATTACGGTGGAATAAAGGTTGCAAGGGTGAGAGATATAAGAACCTAATAAAACAGTCAAAAAAGAAAAGATACACCAGCAGAACGTGGCACACAGTCTCTTTCTACTGTTTGCAGATGAAGATGTCGAACTCTCTGCTCTTTCTCCAGCATCACGCCTGCCTGGATGCTGCCCTGCTCCCTCCATGATGATAATGGACTGAACTCTAAGCCTTTAAGCCGGCCCCAATTAAATGTTGTCCTTATAAGAGTTGCCTTGGTCATTGGTGTCTCTTCACTGCAATAAAACCCTAAGACAGTAGGTGTGTGCCCTTGAAAGGATTGGGTCATACTGCCTGTTCTCGCTCTCTGCTCCACTTCGCCAGGGGACCATACATCCTGCACAAATTCTGGTTGCCATGTACCAATACCCAGTTCAGTCAGCAGGGTCAAGTACAAGACCACCACCATGTCCCAATCCTGGACTGTAAATGTCAAAACCTGAGAGCTAAAGTCCCCTCTATTTACTTTTAAAGAAGCTTGCGTCTGGTCTTTGGTTAGAGTGATCGAAAGCTGGCTGATATGCTTCTCAGACACAAGCAGAATAGACAGAGCTTTTGCTTCCAAGGATGAGAAGGCACATTGGACTGAACTATTTTGAATAAGGGTCTTCTATGCAAGAGCTGTGTGCTCAGTCTACAAGATGCCCCAGTGGGTACAGTCCCCAAGCCTATGGGAGGACGCATGTTGTCTTCATTTGGGTTTTCATTGCTGTAAACAGGTATCATGTCCAAGGTGACTCTTATAAGGACAACATTTCACTGGGGCTGGCTTACAGGTTCAGAGGTTCAGTCCATTATCATCAAGGTGGGAGCATGGCAGCATCCAGGCAGACATGGTGCAGGAGGAGCTGAGAGTTCTACATCTTCATCTGAAGGCAGCTAGGAGAAGACTGGCTTCCAGGCAGCTAGGATGAAGGTCTTAAAGCCCACACTCACAGTGATACACTTCTTCCAACAAGGCCACACCCACTCCAACAAGGCCACACCCACTCTAACAAGGCCACACCTCCTAATAGTGCCACTCCCTTGGCTGAGCATATTCAAATCACAACACATGTAGAGACTAGAGACAAGAGGTTGATAACAAGTGTTTTCCTCAGTTTATCTCCACCTTAATTGTTGAGTTTGGTTCTCTCACAGATTTACCTTTAGGCAAGGCTGGCTGGCCAGCATGCCACCAGGATCTGCCTGTCTCTACCTCCAAGGAGCTGGGATTGCAGGCCCACTGCCATCCATGGCTTTCTACACAAATGCTGGCAGTCCAAACTCATGTCTACATGCTCGCACAGGAAACATTTTACTGAGCCATTTTCCCGGCCCAGAAGGAGCTGTTGATGTGGGTTGCAGGCAAGCCTAAATAAAGCTATGAGATCGAAATATTAATTGTACTGCCTTCTCTTCCAGGAAGGCTCTTCCAGGAAGTCAGGAACATAGCAGCTAAAATGTAAGAAAAACGAGCATACCGCAACAGCATCCAACATGGCACCCGCAGCTGGGATGAAGGTAACCAGTGTTTGTAATGTGTAAGCCGTGCTTCAAACTAATTTCCATAGGGCTTAGAGCTGGGGGGGCGGGGATGTGGTTAAAGGGGACAGAACCACAGCAGGCCAGTGATACCAAGAATAACAGAAGCAAATCTATGATAGGGAAGCTTGCAATCTTGCCCATCCTCGTTGGCCTTGTTGGCCTTGTTGGCGAGTAGGCATGGCATTGTGATAATGTTGTTTCACTCTCTACGCTGGGGGCTGGCCACTGCCGACCAACAGACACGTGTAGAAATGAAAGCTTCACAAGGGTTCCTCTCTCTCAGGACTTGTTCTCCATAAGATCTGCAACAGATACCCAGTAACTATTTGCTGATGAATTCTTAACATGAATAATTTAGTAGGACACATTTTTGAGAGTCATTTTTTTTTCTTTTGGTTAGAATTCATTAATAGGGTCCAGAGAGATGATATCTTGGTGATTAAGAGCAGCGACTGCTCTTCCAGAAGTCTGGGCTCGATTCCCAGAACCTATATAGTAGTTTAAAACCCTCTCAACACTCAGTAATTCTAATATTAATTTTTCTAGCCTCTGCAGGCAGTGCGCGCGTTTGATGCACAGAATGCAGGCTAGACACCTATACCTATAAAAGACAAATTAAAAAAATTAAATCTCAAAAAAATAAAATTATTAATAAACAGACCCTGACTTTTAAGAAAGCATAAATCAATCATGGTTAATACTGACTAGCGATTGACAGGCTTCAGAATTGTAAAGGAGACCATCTCTAAGCCTGCCTGTGAGGGATGATCTGGACGAGGGTAGCTGAGGTGGGAAGACTGCCCTGGACCCATGCAGCAGCATCCACAGGCTGGGGTCCCAGAGTGGATAAAAGGGAACAGGCAAAGGGAGTACAAGACTCATTCTCAGGGCTGGAGAGATGGCTCAGGGGTTGAGAGCACTGACTGCTCTTCCAGAGTCCTGAGTTCAATTCCCAGCAACCACATGGTGGCTCACAACCATCTGTAATGGGATCTGATGCCCTCTTCTGGTGTGTCTGAAGACAGCTGCAGTGTACCCACATAAAATAAATAAATATTTTTTTTAAAAAAAAGACTCATTCTCTCTGCTCCCTGCCTGTGGATCCAGTGTGGCCCGCTGCCTTGTGGGCATGACTGACTCCATGACTACCTAGAACTTCCCTAAGTCCCTTTTGTTACAGAAACAAGAAACATAATAAATACAGTTGCAGTCTCAAAACAATGTCATGAAACAAGGGTCTAGATTCTTACCTTGAAATGACAAGAAAAAAAAAAAACCTAAATGATTTAATAAAGAGAGAATGTGTCAAAAAAGAAAAGGACAGAAGAGAAAATTACTTGGGTTGGAGAACCAGCTCCCAAGGCTGTGAACCCAGGAGGACCCTAAAACTAGCTCAGTGCTGACCCAGCTGGGGGCTCGACTACGGCCTTGAGTACCAAGTCCAAACTGCTGATCTGAGGCCACTGTTGGTTTTCCTTTTAAGAAGTTAATTAAATGCTTGTTATCAAGCTGCATTACATTTACTGTGAAAGGCATCTTGATTTCAATGATATTAAAATATAAGAACATGGGGCTGGAGAGATGGCTCAATGGATAAGAGCACTGCTGGCTGTTCTTCCAGATGATCTGGGTTCAATTCCCAGCACACAAATGGCAGCTCATCCCTCTCGGTAATCCAGTTCTAAGGGATCCGATGCCCTGCTCTGACCTCCACAGGCACCAGAACCTAAGTGGTACATCAGCATCCATGCAGGCAAAACATTCATATATGTATATGTATGTATATATACATACATACATGTGTGTATATATGTGTGTGT
>CM052720.1:32424706-32442006 GCA_028551405.1 Uromys caudimaculatus | reverse complement strand
AGCATCTGCTGTCACCTGAGTTTTTGATCTTTGCCATTCTGACTGGTGTGAGGTAGAATCTCAGCCTTGTTTTGATTTGCATTTCCCTGATAACTAAGGATGTTGAACATTTCTTTAGGTGCTTCTCAGCCCTTCGAATTTCCTCAGTTGAGAATTCTCTGTTTAGCTCTGTTCCCCATTTTTTGATAGGGTTATTTGGTTCTCTGGAGTCTAACTTCTTGAGTTCTTTGTATATATTGGATATTAGCCCTCTGTCAGACATAGGATTGGTAAAGATCTTTTCCCAATCTGTTGGTTGCTGTTTTGTCCTATTGACAGTGTCCTTTGCCTTACAGAAGCTTTGCAATTTCATGAGGTCCCATTTGTAGATTCTTGATCTTAGAGCATAAGCCACTGGTGTTCTGTTCAGGAACTTTTTGCCTATACCCAGGTGTTCAAGACTTTTCCCCACTTTCTCTTTTATTAGATTCAGTGTAGCTGGTTTCATGTGGAGGTCCTTGATCCACTTGGACTTGAGCTTTGTACAGGAAGATAGGAATGGATCAATTCTCATTCTTCTACATGTAGACTGCCAGTTGAACCAGCACCATTTGTTGAAAATGCTGTCTTTTTTCCACTGAGTGGTTTTAGCTCCTTTGTCGAAGATCAAGTGACCATATGTGTGTGGGTTCATTTCTGGGTCCTCAATTCTTTTCCATTGATCTACCTGCCTGTCGCTGTACCAATACCATGCAGTTTTTAATTACTACTGCTCTGTACAGCTTGAGGTCAGGGATGCTGATTCCCCCAGAAGTTCCTTCTATGAGCTACACATTCAATAGCCAAGAATGGGGCAGGTAACCCAATCCAAGGTGCCCCCTGTCCTGATAGGGAGGGTGAAAAAACAAATAATGACCTTTCCTTCTCTGTATGGTGGGCGGGTCTGACTTTTTTCCCTATGAGAAATTCTCTATGCATAAATCTGAATCATGTGGCCAAAATAGAAGAGATGCAGTCTCTGTGGAGGGTTTCCAAAGACACCGCCTCTTACAATAAGGCTCAGACTTGGGAAATGTATGAAAAGAGCCTGGACAAGAAATCACTCTCAGATGCTGACCTAGTTTACTCTCCTGTTGCTGTGCTAAATACCGTGACCAAAAGCAACTGTGGAGGGGGGTTCCTTGGGTTTATCATCGGTCACAATCCATCACCTTGAGGAATCAGACCAGGAACCGAAGAGGAACAAAGGCAGGAACCGTGAAGGATGCTGCCTACAGCCTGGCTCCCTGTGACCATGCTCACATACACAACCCCGGTCCACCTGCCCAGAGATGGCACCAGCACAGCAAGCTGAGTCCTTCCACATCAACCAAGAGTCAAGAAGACTGCCTCCATTGACATGCCCACAAGCCACTTGATGGGTTCAGTCCTTCAAATGATGCTCCCTCTGATAAAAATTGGCTTTGTCAAGCTGGCAGCAGAAGCTAAGTAGGAGAGATGGGGTCCGTGGCCTTACGGTGCAGCCTCTTCAGGGTGTTGCTGTCCAGTTGCATGCACCCCTCTCCTCTATGTATGACAGTCCAGATGTGACAAGTGACATGTTAGGTGACCCTTTTGCACACCATCAGTGCTCTCTTCATGCTCAGTGTATTCCCTCAGCTTTGGAAACCTCCTTCCCTGTCCGATTTTCCACTTAGAAACCCCTACTGCGTAAATTGGACTCACTGGGTGAACTTGCCCGTATGGCCCCATATCCGAGACCCTCTACCATTCATACAGATCTCTATCTTTGGAGGAAGAAGTCCCAGCTCAGTGGCTGAATAAAAACACAATTTACTGCATGCTAAGCCAAGGGGAAGCCATAATTTAAGAGCAAAGACTTCCTGAGCAGGGCAGACAGCTTCATGATCTTACATCATTCGATTGAAACCCTTACAATCACAAGTGAAAACTTCAGATACCTAGTTGCCTTTTGAGGCAGGAAGAAAGCTGGAGAACTGTTGACTGCAAAATCTGAGAAGTGCAAATGCAAGAGTTAAGCTCTTCTCTTCCTTTACACCTGGGTACACTGGCATGCACACTAAGAGAAACAGAAACCCTGCCCAAACTAATGACTCCAGTGGTTCCTTGTCACGGTGGCCACAAAACATCAGCATTTTCCTGAGAGAAGACATCTTCGTTCTCACTGCAGTGACAACATAGTAGGATGTGACAGCCATGGTACCTGGCTAATAGTCTCATACCTATTGATCTCTTACCAGGTACCACCCACTGAGGTAAGTGCTTGAAAGGATTACCTCATTTAATCTCCACAAGGACTTACAAGGAGGTCATCCATTATTTTACAGACAGGTCGCCAGAGGTACCACACTGGGATCCAAATACAAGCAAAATGGCAAACTTCGCTTCTACCAGATACGACAGGAAGGGCATGGGTATGGATATCACTGTCTCTTCCTAGGTGGATTATACACCCATCCCAGCCACAAGCACGAGTCTCATCTCTTTGCATCATGGTGACAAGAGTGTTTCAAGGCATCTTGAATCCCAGCACTTGGGAGGCAGAGGCAGGTGGATTTCTGTGTTCGAGGCCAGCCTGGTCTACAGAGTGAGTTCCAGGACAGCCAGGGCTATACAGAGAAACCCTGTCTCGAAAAACCAAAAAAAGATGCCGTATGTCAGAGAGAGAGAGAGGTGGGGGAGGGAGGGAGATGGAAGGAGGGAGGGGGGAAGGAGAAGGAAGGAGGGAGGGGGGAAGGAGAAGGAAGGAGGGAGGGAGAGGTGGAGGAGAGGGAGGGAAGGAGGGAGGGAGGAAGGGAGAGAGAGATGGGGGAGGGAGGGAATGGGGGAGAGAAGGAGAGAGAGATGGGGATGGTGGGAAGGAGAGAGAGGGGAGAGAGACAGAGATGTTCTGATAGATCAAAACCTACTTTTAATGTCCGTGAACTTCGCACCTTGCTATCCCACCATGACCCAAGTTGGTGGTAAATTAATACTCGGAGCAGTGTGTCATCCACATCCATAATTTTAAGAAGGCCAGCCCTTAAAGGACACACACTCTATCTGGTCAGCAACTACTTCAGATTTCATTCTTCATCCACAACACATCTGCTTAAACATGAGCAACCTGTTACCAGCCCGTGTCAGCTTCTCCAGACAGCAGCTCCCAGAAGCAGACAGACAGACAGAATTACCACAGTGTGAAACAGGCAGAAATTTATCTTGCTACTTTCTGCTCCTGTGCCACACTTAAATAGAACTGCCCTGGTCTCTACCTGTGGTGGTTTGAATAAGCTTGGCCCAGAGAGTGTCACCATTTGGAGGTGTGGCCTTGTTGGAGGAAGTGTGTCATTGTGGACCAAATGTGTCACTGTGGATGTGGGCTTGAAGACCCTCCTGCTAACCATGTGGGAGCCAATCTTCTCCTAGCAGCCTTCAGAGGAAGATGTAGAACTCTCAGCTCCTCCTGCACCATGCCTGCCTGGATGCTGCCATGCTCCCACCTTGATGATAATGGACTGAACCTTTGAACCTGTAAGCCAGCCCCAGTGAAATGTTGTCCTTATAAGAGTCGCCTTGGTCATGGTGTCTGTTCACTGCAGTAAAACACTAAGACAGTACCTGAGAGAAGAGCACCCCCATAATGCCTCAGAACTATCATATAAAAAAATACCAGATCATAATATTTGCATCCTACGAAAGCTCTTTGATGACACTGGAGTATCTCTCTATTCCCGCCCCATCTCTCTATTCCTGCCCCATCTCTCCTCGACAAACACAAGGAGGTCTGAGGAAGTCCACCTACCATGGATCTCTCTATCAGAAATTAGACCTTGGTAAGCAAGCGAGCATGCTTGCATTCATTTCTCTAAGCTCTTCATTGTACGTGTGATGTGACTGGCTGTTTAAAGTCCCTGCCTTGACTTCCTCACAGTGATTGTCTGTAACTGTAAGCTGAAAAAAAAAAACCCTCTTTTTTCACATAAAAATTTAGACCTTGGAACTAGAGAGATGGCTCAGTGGTTAAAAGCATTGGCTGCAATTCCAGAGGACCCGAGCACTCACGCGCTGGCTTACAACTGTAAGTCCAGTCCCAGGGGATGTGACACATTCTTCTGGCCTCTGGGGGCACCAGGTGTGTATACGGGAAAAACATCTGTATACATAAATAATGCACTATTTATTAGACCTAATCTTCCAGAAATGGAAAGAGATTCCCCTTCTCCTGAGTCCGGGCAGGCTTTACCCACCAAGGTTCTAGACACATGCAAACTCAGTAGAGACCACTTACTGTGGGTATTGATAACTCCTTGTGTGTTTAATGTGCCCTCCAAATCAATAATCAGCCTAAGTCAGCTTTTAATACAATCACCAGTGCTCCCCCTCTCGGCCTCTTATTCAACGGCTACGGACTGGAGCAAATGAGTCTCTGTGCTCTTCCATTTCCTCTGTGGCAAAAAGGGACGGTGAGAGGTAGTTATGAGATTTAAATGAGTTATTGCTTCTGACACTCGAAACAAGGCTGCACACAGACACCCATTGTAGAAGCCATTATCAACCAAAGTTAAGATGGAGCAGGTGCAGAGATGCACGCAGCATCAGAAATCACAGTTACCTCCTCCTTGACTACAGGAAGAGGCGTTAAAGTAAACCAACTCCGAAAGCGATTAGTCAGCAAAATGTATTCGGGGCGGAGCATCCCATAAACAGATCCTGTCGTAAGTGCAGGTTGTGTCGTTTCTAAAACTTGAACCAAATACTGAGAGTTCAGTTCTTGGAAAGTAGAATAAAGCTGAAGAATTATTGAAGTTACCGGTTTTGAGTTTTGAAAAACAATTTTTTAAAAACAGAGTCTACAAAGACCTTCATGGCATTTGGAATCAGAATTCTGTGCCTACAGAGATTAGAGCTTTTGACCAACCCATCATGAGCCTGAGACATCCTCCTGCCAACTGCCAACCCTGAGTCTATCTTGAGTTCGCCGATGCTAGTCAGACGTTACACTGTGAAGTCATTCCGGGCAAACAACTTGAAAGGAGGGAGAGTTTATTTTCGCTCATGTCAGAGGTGACACAGTGGAGAAGACGGCTCCCATTGTGGTTGCCAGAGAGCAGACACTGACTTCCCATGCCAGCGCCTTTCTTCTCGTCTTTCTCTTTTATTCCACACCAACCTCCAGCCTGTGGAAGCTGCTGCCTGCAAAACTTCTCATGTATACATGCAAGGGTGTGCTCTGATCAATGTAATCAACTGATCAGCACTAACCACTGAACCACCCAGTCCTGCACACAGCAAACTCCGAAGTCCCCATGATTCCTGCCCAGAACACAGCCTACCAACTCCTCTCACCACCAATCCTTGTCCCTACAGATACTTCTCCCACAAGAAATGATTCCCAATTTCCCATGATATTGGGCTTTTGGATTTAGGGTTTTGTTTTTTGTTTGTTTGTTTGTTTAGCACAAGGGTGAGTGAGACCTTTAGGAAATCAACTGAGGGGTTTTTTGTTGTTGTTGTTTTGTTTTTGTGGGGTTTTTTTGGTGGAGAGAGTTGCTGTCTTTTAATTTTCCTCATGGGTAGAAAAGGTCATCAGAGCTGTCAGAGTCCCTGCATGCAATGGATAAAACAAAAATTAAATCAAATTAAATGAAATTAAAAGAAAGATACTACCCATACTTACTACAGTGCTTTCAAAATGGCCATGAGATAGAATGAGTCTATGCGTCCATGAGCACATAAGTGGGTAAAGAAAATAAGAACAGTAAATACTCATGAAACGAATTCATGTCCCTTGTGGGAAAGTGGAGGAAGCCGAAAGATACCATGTTAAATGAATTAAGCCACACAGAGGGATACTCATCATATTTTTTTCTCATAAATGTACAACCAAAACAAAACCAAGGTGACAGAAATCGGGAAGACAGCGAAGGGAGAGAGCCAGAGAGGCCAGAACGGAGAAGAGGGGATGAGATGAATGCACTGGCTGTGCATATGTGAAGATACCACAATTAATCTCATCCATTGCAGGAGTAAAGACTTAACAAGGAAAGAACCTCAGATCTTTAGCCTTTGCCTGTTCTGTACACAGAATTCAGCTAAGTCAGGCTTTAATCCTCGTATTCTTCACAGACAGTCATCTTGGTCTCCAGGTGGCTAAGCTGTTGGCATTTCTGAGCCGGCTGCTGATTTCACTAACGAGGAGAAGACGCTGCTTGTGGGACGTGGATGGGTGGGAGGGAACCATGTCCTCTGTGAAGCCATAAGTTATCAGCCAATAACGTCCCTGGGCGTTCAATTCTGCTGGGCCATACTTAAGGGTGGCCAGGATTTTCCAAATTAAAACAAGTCAAAGACTTGTTTTGTGATGTGAAAGCCAAGTCTAATCATGATCACAGAGGGTCGACAAGATAGCCGTGCCAGAGGCAGCTATGGGACACAGTGCTTCAAAGTGTTCAGCGGTCCTTCTGTGTGAGTATGCACGCAACACAAGCCTCAGTAAAAAGCTGTGGGTTTCAAACCCAGCAAGTTCTGGCTGGCTGCGTATCTTCGGTAGGAATAGTGCGTAGAACAGGGTACTATTGTTCTGTGGCAGAAAGTGTGTCACTTTTTATTATTTTAATACAGAAGTAGTTCATTAAAGTCAGCCTCCTTAACAAAAAAAAAGTATGTGTGTGTGTATGTATGCATATATGTGTGTATGTATGTATGTATAGATGGATAGATAATAGATGGACGGATAGAAAGAAGTAGATGCTAGATTGATAGATTCAACAGATGATAGATATAATAGATAGTACATTGATAGATGATTGATTGAGAGAGAGAGAGAGAGAGAGAGAGAGAGAGAGAGAGAGAGTCAGCCTTCTTATCTTGTTATCATGGCCACTACCCAAGCAAGGTAGATCCTGCTAGAAGGATATTCTAAAAACTCTGGGTAACGAGTTTCAACCCTTCTGGCTACCTCCTCATCCTGACTATCAGGAACTTCCCTCTGGGTATTTATGTGATTTAAACCCTAAAGAGAAAACAAATACTGGAACAAGTCTTGATTCCCACAAACGATTGAGTCCCTGTGGTGGTTTGAATAGGCTTGGCCCACAGGAAGTGGCACTATTAGGAGGTGTGGCCTTGCTGGAGAAAGTGCGTCACTGTGGGGGTGGGCTTTGAGGCTCCTATGTTCAGGCGCCATTCAGTATGGAGAGAGCCTCCTCCTGGCTGCCTCCGGAAGCCAGTCTTCTCCTGTTTGCCTTCAGCTCAAGATGAAGAACTCTCAGCTCCTCCAGCACCATGTCTGCCTGCATGGTGCCTTGCTTCCCACCATGATGATAATGGACTGAACCTCTGAAACTGTAAGCCAGCCCCAATTAAGTGCTTGTCTTTATAAAAGTTGCTGTGTCATGGTGTCTGCTCACAGTAATAAAACCATAACTAACACAGTCCCCTTATTAGATCACCTTTATCCTCAAAAGATATACAAAAACCGTTTAAAGATTTAATTTTCTGTGCATGTGAATGTGCATGTGGGTGCAGCACCCCCAGAGGCCAGAAGAGGGCGGTAAAATCTACTGAAGCTGGAGTTCAAGGTAGCTGTGAGCTGCCCAATGCAGGTGCTAGGATCTGATTGGTGTTGGGTCCTATGCAACAGTAGCAAGTGCTCTTAACCAGAGTCATCTCTCCAGCCCCTGCTAAGAAAATTCTAATTTCTGGCAGGTCTGGAGTGTCAGAGGTACAATTGTACATATATACACTAGGAAGAGGTAGCTTGGTCAAATTCCACACCAGTCACTCCTGAGAGGCTCACAGAGTGAGCAAATAAAATACCGGAATTTAAGTTTCAGATAAACCTTGAGTTCATGCTAAGTACTTTCACTAAGTACATAACATACAATATTTAGATCACATTTATTCTAAAAATATTATTTATCTGAAATTTAAATTTAGTAGGTCAGTCTGTATTTAATCTGGCAGCTATACCTTTCTGGAAAGCACAACCCCAAACTACAGGCTTGCAATGGACATGATCTCACCACCAGATCTAACCACAGTTGACAACGTTTACATTGGCAATTCTTAGTCACCCAAAATGTCAGCTCATTATTTTTCTGCTGTCGAGACTTTATAAACATCTTTTCTTCCTAGCTCCAGAACAGGCTGTGTCAGCACTTACTAAACTATCTTCTATCTTGTCAAAAGAATGACGATCTGTTCTTGATAATGACACTAAGCACTGGAGGGTGCAGATTGTCACGTGTTGATAAGTAGGAGCCCAGCTCTCATGTTGCACAAATATACAGATGGTCAAATCATCCTTTTAGTCTTTTTATATCAAATTTTTAAAATGCTTCCAAGTTGCGACACACCCCACAGCTGTCCCTAATCCAAAGGTTAGTTGGCATGTCTCAAGTAAGAAAGACCACTTTTTGCCCTCTAAATAAAACAGCAAAATAGCAAAATTCACAGGCTCTAAAGTTTCACTTGGCTATGGAGAGCATTTAAAACTAGACTTCCCTTTCTTGTTCCTCGAAATAATAAAGGGGGCGCTTAATTGATGGAATGCGGCAGAAAACCTGAGATCCTGCTTCAATAATATGACACGACAACTAAGCTGATTAGCGTTCTTTTCTCTTCTAGTCTTTGCCATTAACATCATTGATACTTCAGCATTTTGAAGGACCAGAAGACGGGGGGAAAAGGCAATTAATATAGTGATCTTGGGTTAGATGCTCTTTCAAATAAACAATGAGAAAGTCATTTGTGCCATTGGCCATCACTCATGCCCTGTCCCCCACAGCACTGTGTAAAGCATTTCTTCCTGGTCCAGTGCATTACAGGGTTATAATTAGCAGGGAAGCACATGACCAGCTCTAGATAATTAATTAGAACACAAGTTCTGTGTAGCCTGGTAGCCCTGGGACTTTGAGTCGTTGGCATAGTAACCTCCAGATCCTTTTCCTCTGGGACTCACAACTAGGAGTGCTCACTTTTTCTAAACAGAGCTTACAGACTAACTTCAGTGAGCAGGCCCCTCCTCCTATCAGTCAACCAAGGCTACAAGGCACATGGGAGAAGTGCATCTTTGTGGGTTTCCATCACTAAAGCTCCAGGTTGTTGGTTGGGTTAGCCGTCTAGTTTAATTCAAAGTATTTGTTTACTTAGGTTTAATATATACTCAGCCAACTGGAAATAAAGCATCCTATAAACTACTTGTACCCCACCCCTAAAAGTTGCTGAACGTGTAGGTTATATCATTATCTGTATGATTTTTAACTTGTAGGGATGGACCCCAGGGCTTTGGGGGGATTAGACGTACTCAAGCACTGAGCCCTGTCTCTCATTATACCTTCTAATCCTCAAAAACCTCTTAAGAGAAATTCGATCATCTTCATCTTATGAAAATAGAAAAGGCACGTAAGGAAGTGGCTTTGATACCCTAAGTCACACAGAAAGCCAAATGACTAAGTTAGAGGCGTGTGAGCCTACATCCATCCACTCCTGTGTCCGTTCTTTCTTTTATCAGGTGATACTACTGCTGTGCCAAAACACGAGATAGAATCCACAAGAAAGAAGAGCTTATTTCGACACAGTTTGAGGGTTCAGACCGGGACAGTGGAAACGTTATGAAGCAGGAGTGTGAGGTGGATGCTCACATTGAGCTGACGGGTGAGTAAAACAAGATGAGTACTGGTTCCCAGGCAACATTTTCCTTTTCATCCACTTAACAACCAATGGGTTGGCGTTTAGGGTGGGTCTTTTCGCCCTAACAACCAATGGCATGGTACTTAGGATAATTCTCTTCACCTTAACCACCAATGGGATGACACCTAGGGTAGGTCTTTTCACCTTAACAACCAATGGGTTGGCATTGAGGGTGGTTCTTTCTTTCCACTTTAACAACCAATGGGACGGCATTTGGGGCAGGTCTCTCCACCTTAACAACCAATGGGATGACATTGAGAGTGGGTCTTTTCACCATAACAACCAATGGGACGCATTCAGGGCGGGTCTTTCCACCTTAACAACCAATGGGACGCATTCAGGGCGGGTCTTTCCACCGTAACAACCAATGGAATGGCGTTTAGGGTGGGTCTTTTCGCCTTAACAACCAATGGGATGGCATTCAGGGTAGGTCGCTCCACCTTAACCAATGGGATGACATTTAGGGTGGGTCTCTCCACCTTAATCTAGATAATGCCTCACAGACATGCCCAAAGGCTGTTTCCTTTGAGAGTCTAGATCCTGTCAACTTGACAACCAATATTAACCTTCAGTGTACCTACAAGCCATTCAGTTTACTCCACCAATAATACACTGTTACTCAAATGTTCATCTCTGGGTTTATTGAAGGAACCTTTGGACGAAAGCATCAAATCCCGGAACCCAATGGAGAGATGCAGGTGCAGTGGAGCAGCCGCACAGAGGACTGACTTCTTTCAGGTATTGATCATCCTTGACGAGGGCTGAATTTATATGGTTACTGCAATACAGAAACTCTCTTCGTAACTGAATAGAGATCAGAAATTGCCTAAGTTAGATTTTATTCACAAATGATGCATAAGGGGCAAAGAGGGGAAACAGTCTGCATCTGTGTGAAATATTCCCGGCAGTGTGTACACGGATGTAAGTCCTCGCCGTTCTCCATGGCTACACTCAGCTGATACCAGCAATACTTCCCTGTTCTGTGAGTATGCACTCGTGTGCTTGCACTTACGGGGTGTGTGTGTGTGTGTGTGTGTGTGTGTGTGTGTGTGTGTGTGTGTGTGTGTGTGAGAGAGAGAGAGAGAGAGAGAGAGAGAGAGAGAGAGAGAGAGAGAGATATGGATGGATGCCAGGGCCTCTCACATGCTTCTCTGCCAGCTCTCTGCTACTGTTCCACATCCACGCATACTCGTTTCCATCTTTTAAAAGAAATTCTGAAACTTACATTGCATCAATAAGCCGATGTGGCTCCAAGCACAACAAAACCATTTTTTTTTTTTTTTTTGCTTGCAAACTTAAGACCTTAAGCTTAAACAAAATTCCATTTGAGTATCTTTAAAAAAACAAAACAAAACATTTTTCAGGGTTAATGCATAAACAGCAAACAAAGACTATCTCTTTAAGATTTCTTCATCCCATTCAGAATAATGCATTTGTCTATTCTGAAAAAGTGATGTAGTTAGAATTTTGGGTTTCTTTGAAAACCAAGTTTGTTTGGGTTTTTTTTTTTTTTTTGGCTTTTCGAGACAGGGTTTTTGTGTGTAGCCCTGGCTGTCCTGGAACTCACTCTGTAGACCAGGCTGGCCTCGAACTCAGAAATCCGCCTGCCTCTGCCTCCCAAGTGCTGGGATTAAAGGCGTGAGCCACCACTGCCCAGCTTTGAAAACCAAGTTATGTGACTATGTTTATAATCCCAGGTGTGGGATAAGAGGCTGCTTCCCAGCAGGTGATTATAATTTGCCTCATGCACTAGCCAGAGTGTGATATTTGCCAGCTGCAGATAGTTTAATTCTGGGGACTCTGGAGAGGATATAAATGTGAGAGCCCCAAGAAGAGATCTATGCCCCTTTCCTCTCTAACCTTCTCTCTCTCCTACCTAGTGTTGGGAGGTCGAAAGAGATCAGGGTGGAATAAGGGTTGGAAGGGAGGTAGAGGTATAAGAACCCAATAAAATAGCTAAAAGATAAAATAAAATAAATGCCAAAGTGTTATAAAGTTCCTTTACAGACATCCCAGATTCCTTTCTAAAAATAAATTTCCACAGCCTCATTCATCACTTAGGAGGCTGTTAATTAAAAGATAAACTTAGGAAGCTGAGGGGCTATAGTAAGGTATCAGAAAAGTCAACCGCCAACCCTGCTGACCTCACTTCCAAGAACCCTCAACTCGCCAGGGCTCTGCTCCGCTGAATCGCCATTCTACCTTACTCTTGTGAGAAAGAACACTAAGAAATCAATGGTGCACTTTTCTTTCTGACCTGGGAAGATCTTACGGGAAGTCTATACCATGGCAGGAACTGAAGTAAAAAATCTGCACCATGCTGTGAAATCATATGTGAAAGTTGTCTAACAGAAGCTGTGAGTGAAGGCAACAACCCAGACAAGTGAGGGAACCACAGTGTGTCCATGTTCTCAACTGACTCAGGAAGGAAGAAAAAGTACTGCATTCAAGGTAGACCCATAACCGGAAAGAGCATCTGTGATGGTTTGAATATGCTGGGCCCAGGGAGTGGCACTATTAGAAGGTGTGGCCCTGTTGGAATAGGTGTGGCCTTATTGGAGTGGGTGGCCTTGTTAGAGTAGGTGTGTCACTGTGGGTGTGGGATTTAAGACCCTCGTCCTAGCTGCCTGGAAGTCAGTCTTCTCCTAGCAGCCTTCAGATGAAGATGTAGAACTCTCAGCTCCTCCCAAACCATGCCTGTCTGGATGCTGCCATGTTCCTGCTTTGATGATAATGGACTGAACCTCTGAAACTGTAAACCAGCCCCAATTAAATGTTGTCCTTATAAGAATTGCCTTAGTCATGGTGTCTGTTCACAGCAGTCAACCCCTAACTAAGACAGCATCTTAGTTGTCTGTGATGGCAGGAGACAGCGGCACAGAATGAAAACTACCTTTGTTTAACTTAGAGTCAATCCCAGTAAGAACTATGTCTTCTAAAAAGAGAAATACAGTAAATATTTAATAGGTTATTTTGCCTCGAAGTATTTAAAGGGTTTTTTTTTCCCCCTTTCTGCAGAAGGATGAAAATGAAAAAATTCACAAACAGACCTGGATCTCCTGCCAGCCTCTTAACATACCTAACTGCAGCCAAATGGAAGAAACCCGATGCTTATATTTGCCAGACCAAACAGCTGGTCTCCCCAAGGAAGTGGGTTAGCGAGAGACTGGCAGTCCATAGCTCACTGCGGAGAAGCTCTCCTTTGAGCCTGCTACTTGTTGTAATTCTGTTAAAATAGCCACCAGAGGGGAGAACATACGGATGGGGTGCAGCCTGGTTCCAGATGGTGAGGAGTGAGGAAGACAAGACTCCATCTCCCGACACTAAAAATGAATGCCCTCTGGACCGCTTGGAGGGCCAACACAGGAAGTTGCTTCTACCATCCAAACCTCATCTTCCCACTTCAGGTTGTGGGGGACGGATGTTCTGACTTCTTCCACAGCACTCAAAACAGAAGCGCGTTTAGTCCTTCACAAAACACTTGGAGAGATGACCCATGCCTTGAGTCAGTTCCCCTTCTTGAGAAGAGTGTTTGCTTATTGAGTTAGACACCGTAAACGGGGATAATGTGTTCCTGAGTTCCAGCCAGACCAGGCTTTAGGAAGAGCACATCTTGCTCTGACTTCCTCCGTATCGAGGAAATTGACTAACAGTTACCCTAGCATTTCAGGGGACCACTCAAAAGGTTTTCCCATGGCATGTTTTCCCACATAGCGTATTGTCTAAGAAAGAAAAGGATACATGTCTTAGTCAGGGTTTCTATTGTTGCACAAAACACCATGACCAAGAAGTAAGTTGGGCAGGAAAGGGTTTATTGGGCTTAATCTTCCACACTGCTGTTCATCACCAAAGGAAGTCAGGACTGGTTTACACAGGGCAGGAACCTAGAAGCAGGAGCTGATGCAGAGGCCATGAAGGGGTGCTGGTTACTGAATTGTTTCCCCTGGCTTGCTCAGCTTGCTTTCTTACAGAATCCCAGGACCATCGTCCCAGGATGGCACCACCCCCTTGATCACTAACTGAGAAACTGCCTTACAGCTGGATCTCATGGAGGCAATTCCTCAAGGGAGGCTCCTTTGTCTGTGATAACTCCAGCTCATGTCAAGTTGACACACACAACCAGCCAGCACAAGAAGCCAGCATAAAGGAAAAGTGTGTCTGAAAGAAACGTTTGCATCTCAGCCACAGCTTCTTAGAATGTAGTCTTGCTTCTCTCCAAGGTCCCTGGTCTTCGATCAGTAAATATGCCTAAGTTCCTCTCTCTTTAAATCATTTTAATGGGAGCCTTCAAACACAAAGACAACCTCCAGATTCACTTCCTTCTCATGGATGTGGCCAAGGTCAAGAGGGAAGAAAGGTCACCAAACCTGACCCATCAGATGGGACCTGCTATTTCTGAATATGGAGTTTATTAAGAGAAAGCAAGAAAAGTAGGGGCTGAAGTCACACAGTCCACAACTGCTGGGGGCCTCCTTTCCCTGAAGACCAACCTTCTGGTTAGGATCAAACTGAAGGGCAACTTTAGGGCTGTTCATTCTAACTTTATGAACAGAAAACTCAGAACCGGCTGCAACCACAGCCCTACAGGAGTGCTCTCCAGCTTCCAAGACAACGCTTTTAAATGTAAGAAGCTGACCCTGGGGGTTTTCACGGGTGTTCTGGGGAAACCCCTTAACAGCAGTTCGAACTGAATGGCTTAACTGAGTGAGGCACAAAAGAAGCATCAGGCAGAATTTACAGCTGCAAAGGAGGCTGAGATCCAGCCCCCTTCGAAAGAATCCATTAGTCTTACACAGAGAACTCTCTACCACCCTGTAAGATAAACCTCGTATATGTCACATTTACCTTGCAACCCAAACCCATAGGCAATGGCTCAGTCTGCATATATCCAAGTTATGGTGGGGTTTTACACGCTACGAGCCAGTGCTAAGTGTGAGGGATGATTATAGTTATTGTGTAAACCTGTCTGTAGCCTTTTTCATTTGAATCTAAGTCACCAAAGCCACTGGTTTTCAGATGGGGAGGAACGCGGTTAGCTCACATTTCATTAGAGGTCACATTCTCAGTGGGACTAAGTGGCCTGTTCTGGTAAAACAAACTTTCATTTCTCAAATTTAACAATGCAGACAAAATGCTGGTTGCATAATACAGTCTTTCCCAATCATGTCCTAGCTAAAAGCAGGGCAGATGGCCTACAGAGCTTAATAAAAACACAGACCTAGGCCCCCACTTAGTACGTTGTTTTACTGATATTCTAGGATCAGGCTGTAGATTAAGGTATTGTTTCCTGTGTAAGAACTATAACCATCCAGTTTTATAAAAATCAGAACCTAGACTGACTATCTCCTCTGAACACAGCTTTAATTACCATCCTTCAAAGGTACTCTTCCTAATTTCAGATAAATTTATCTTACTATCTGTTTGCATTGCTGGTACGCTCAGACCTTGCAGATTTCAAACTGACGGGGAGTTCATCTGTCACAGCTTCTTCAGTTTCGGTCACCTGTAGACAGCTGTCGGTCTTCCAGAGTTGGCTTGGGATTATACTTAGTTAGGGCCGGTTTGTGTCTTTGACCGAGAACGACCTCAAGCACGCTCATCGTAAAGAACAAGATACATCAAGCCCTTGACATGTCAAAGAAAACCCAAGACATAGGGTATGCCCTGATGACACCAGAGCAGGATTTTTAAAAGATCGTTATCTTCATGACAGCCAACCCAAGACTAGGAAGAACAAGAGTTAAAGACCCAATGGACCAATCACGAAGATTTCATTATGGTTACTCTTTTAGCACCGTGGTACTCAACTTTCCTCATGCTGCAACCCTTTAGTACAGTTCCTTATGTTGGGGTGACTCCCCAATCACACAATTATTTTTGCTGCTACTTCATAATTGTAATTTTGCTGTTATGAACCGTAATGTAAATATCTGTTTTCCAATAGGCTACCCATCCGACTCCCCTGTGGTTGTGACCCACAGGTTGAGAACCTCCGGTTTAGTAACTTGCTTCTCTATTTTCTGAAAACACCAATTTTACTTTCACCTATTGGTAACCCCCAACAATTTAATGCAAGGTGCTTCTGTGAACTAAAAGAAACCTTGTCCCTTCTACCCCATATCCGTGCCCACCCCATCCATATCTGTATGTTCAAACCACATTTTCACAGCAATGGGACTCTCTGTAGATCTTCAATCATAAACGGTCTTCCCTTTAACCAGGATATAGAACTGGGAAAATCTGTTTGGCCTACAATGTCCCCTCTGAGAACGAAGCTCATTTATTCAGAACAGGCCACTTAGCTTCTACTGGGAGGTTTACCTTCCAACCAGGACTACAGTGCAGAATGACAGCAAGAGCCTGGCCAGCTCGCCCTGCTCCTGTAACCTTCAGCAACAGGCTGGGAATTCCACGCCCCACTGCTGCCTTACCGCAAGTGATGACAGTGTCGTCTCTTTGAGGACACACTAGAGAACATCAAGAAGGAAGGCATTCTGAGAGGAGCGACTGGCGGCCCTGACGTGTAACAGGTGGTCCCCTGGGATGTGATCAGATCAGATCCCCCCCACCCACCCCGGACCGATCCGTTTGGAACCTGCATCTCCACCAGAACCCACTTCTGCAGAGATGGTGCAGTGGATTTAGAGTCTCAAGCTTGTTGGAACCCAGCGGTATTTCATGTGCCTGCCTCTCTCCACAATGAAAGTGGAAGCTTAAGATAATTGTCTCTCACCTTCACAAAGCAACCAGCATTTAAGAGTCACTGAAAACTGAAAGGCTGAGCCAAGAGGTCAAAATGCCCACACCATAAAACCGCAAAGGCATATACAATCCAGTCAAAGAAGCTACCTAGCCAAGGTTGATCAGACCAGAGGATCACCTGGTGTCAGTTTGCAAGTTGGACCGGACTTAACAGTAATATGTAATTAACCTATCATGCCGGGTCTCCTGTATTATTTTTTTTAGGTGCCTAAGTGCTAACAAATCACAGAACAGCCACGTCCCAGAGGTTATGTTGGGTTTATTACAAATGTAATCTCGGGGTCGGAAATGTGATTTCCTAGTGTAATTGTGCTAAGTCCTGTTTATTAAATATCTTCTAAGAACATAATTTATCAGGGACTGTTCGACTAAAAGATCATTTGCTTTGCTGCATTTCTAGGCAACTAGAAAATTTTTTAAACTTATGAAATATCGACCTAGTGTAGTGGTGGTACACATCTGCCATCCGGCACTGTCATCTGGGGCTGAGGCAGGAGGCTAGCAAGTTTAAGGCCAGCCTGAGTTACATAAGAAACTCCTGTCAAATTTATATATATGCAAAGGACTAGGTAAGATGCTTTTATTCATCATCAATTTTAATATTAGTTGACTTAAGAAAACCAAATGCTACATACAAATATAACACGACAAACATATGTGCATAACTAATCATGCAAAGCGGCTCCTCTTTAGCCTAAGGAGAATGGCTTGAGTCCAAAGCAAGACTCCTTATTCCCTGAGTGGAATCCCCAATTCTCCACGAAGGCTACATCATCTCGCATGAGTGCCAAGCCCTCTCCGAAGAACATAGTGCAAGTCAAAATCTCCCACTCAAGAACGCCAGTTTGGAGCTGGGGGTGGAG
>CM052720.1:32389125-32424206 GCA_028551405.1 Uromys caudimaculatus | reverse complement strand
GGCTTGCTCAGCCTGCTTTCTTATAGAACTCAAGACTACCAGCCCACAGATGGAACCACCCACAAGGGGCCCTCCCCCCTTGATCACTAATTGAGAAAATGCCTTACCGCTGGATCTCATGGAGGCATTTTCTCAACTGAAACTCCTTCCAGCTTGTGTCAAGTTGACACACAAAACCAGCCAGCACACCAACCATAAACTTATTTTGTGGCTACTTCATAACTATAATGTGGCTACTGTTATGAATCAAATTGCAAATATCTGATATACAGGATATCTAATATGAGACCCCAGTGAAAGAGTCAGTCAACCCCCAAAGGGGTCTCGACCCACAGGTTGAGAACCGCATGGTTTAAGCTAACAGGATCTCACTAATGCCAAGGTGTGCTCCCAGCGTAGGAATACCAGGCACCAAGAGGAATGCTCTCAAAACCCTCTGTGCAGGTCTCATTCCCCAGTGCCACAACAGCAACCACTGGCCTTGGATTTCATCTTTCTTTTTCACAAGACTTCCTAATTAACCTGATGAAAAAGGCTTGGCTTTTCCACATTAAAAAATAAAAAAGAAAGAAAGTCGCAATCTCCAACTCCCTGGGGGAATCTAGAGTAAGAGTGTTGTTCTCCAGAAGTAGGAGGGAGTCTCTGTTCCTCTTTCCCAGTCATTCACCTTGCCCCACCCCACCCTGCCCAGCCCCACCCTGCCCCACCCTGCCCCACCCAGCCCAGCCCAGCCCAGCCCTGCCCTGCCCCGCCCTGGAACATTTTCCCATCTTTCATTCCTGTCACCCTTCACTAGCCAAAGCCAGGAGGTACCAGCTCTGAACAGGAACCTTCCCAGGCAGATTCACACACACACACACACACAGACACACACGCACACACACACTCCTGTAATGGTGCTCATTTTATTATATAAACGATTGTTCTTCATCCTTAGGTTCTGATGGCTTTTGTGCCTCTGAGATGCTTTGAGTTGGTTTCTTATTGCATGAAGCATCTGTGGACATAACTATACTGATAAAATAACTACAATTCTTTTTCTAGAGATAACACCATGGCTCCCAAGCACAGAATTGCTTCCAGAGGATGCTCAAAAAACCCTTGATTTTAGAATGACTCTGCTCCGTAGGCAGAATAACTGAGAAGTTTAAACAACTGAAAAGATGAGTATTTACTAAGCCTTTGACTACATCCCAGGTGCTCAATTCACCCTTTGTGATGGTTGATAGTGACCGCCAACTTAACTGGAGTTTCTAGATTATGTTGCTTGATGTGGGAAGACCCGGCCTGATTGTGGGCAGCGCCATGCCAGGGGCTCATCTCTTGTGGCTTCCTGACTAGATGCAATGTGGCCAGCCTCCTCAAGCTCCTGCCATCTCCTCAGACTGTGAGCCAAAATAAATCCTTGCCTAAGTTGTTCTTGTCAAGTTCTCTCTACAGCCAGGTGAAAAGTTGAGCCAATGTGTCTTACGTTTTCTAGGGTTAAGGAACAACCTGTTTGTTTTATTTGAATGTCCAATTTACCCAGGTAAATCCGTGACAGCATTATCAAATTCCTATTAAAGACATTAAGTGCGAATGCCCTCTTCCCTCCCTCTTTTTGTTCTTGATTCGGACAAGTTAGACATACACATACTCAACTTAGACATAGCTATACTCAAGTTAGACATATCTACACTCAAGTGAGACAGTTACACTCAAAGTAACGTTGCTTCTAAAGGATACAAGATTTTAGAAAGATCTGGACCCTGTTCTGAGGAACTCAGTGTAGTGAGCAGGCAAAAATAAAACAAATAAACACATATGTACAAATATAATACAGTGCTTATGCCACATTCAAAAGCATATTTAAATATTCATCACTGGAAATGTTGTATAATTAGCCCACAAAATTAACTCAAGAAAGCTCCTGTCCCCCCCCCCCCCCTTACAGCCTCTTTTTAAATTACGGCTTTTGTAGTGAATTACACAAAGGCCACCTACAGACTAGAGCCCTCTTTATCTAACAGAATATTCTGTTCCCTCTGGCAATAAAATTGGCCGAGCTAACAAAATGCTCGCTTTGACTGAATAATCTAAACTTCTTTGCTCTCTCAAGTGTTTGACTACCAACAACTCCATTCTATTTATCTCATGAAAAAAGAGCAAATTAAGGTCCCAAGTTTTACATTCTCATTTGTCATTGGTATTCACATTCCATTCTATTTATCTCATGAAAAAAGAGCAAATTAAGGTCCCAAGTTTTACATTCTCATTTGTCATTGGTATTCACACCCAGCTCGTAGTGTAGGCTCTGTAATGTGAACGAAAATGTTTTCTAAGAGTAAAACAGAAGAAGTCACAGAATATAGAAACCTAGAATCCTCAGTTCTAAGAACTAGGGTTCAACCCCCAGCCCCAGCCCCGAGTTCAGCAATGCCGCCTGGAGACTTGGCGGTCACGTGCTTCCCCTCTGCGAGTCACTGTTCCCTCCTCTAAGCATGCCGGCCTGAAGATGGAAATTCAGCACCAGAACCTACCGAGGGGTAGGTGCTCTGTGGGCCGTGAAGGCTGGGCCAAATTAGTAGAGGAGAAATAGCTCCTCAACAATGGCCAATTGCTACTCAGGAGACGCAAGCTCAAGGTCCTTGGCCCAGCAGTGGAAACTGAGGTCCTCACAGGCCTCAGAGCCCATCCCTGCTCCTTGCATGGGGTAGAAAATTCTCAGTTGCTTTCCTAGAGGACCATCACCCCCCACTCAATCAGCATCTCATTTTTGTCCTCTCCCAGGAAGACCTTACAAAAGGACAATACCGGCCCACTTATGAAACTGGATTCTGCCATGCTATGAGCCCGGTTCTCCATGTCTGGAAGGCCATCAACTCAGACTAAGAGACTTCCTGACGGAGCACGGTGTTCCCTTACAATACTGTAGTACAGAACAGGAGCTTAAGAGCCGATCCTTTTTCCGATTTCCCTCAGAGGTCCTCAAAATTGAAAAATATTATATTAGGCGAGGTAACCTAGGCTCACCAAAGCAGGCGCCGCATATGAGGAGCCTGACTTTTCTATGTGTGCATTTGTGTGGGAGCGGGTAGGGTAGAGGTTTGGAGAAGGTCCCCAAGAGGGAAAAGAAGAGAAGATATGAACAAGGAAAGGCAGGTGCAGAGAGACGAGGGGAGGAGCGGAGGAAGACAACTGACTGAAACTAAGAAAGAGGTGCCCAGGTCACAGCCCACATGACCGTCCACACCTTCTCAATCCAGCCTGACATTAGGAAGGCATACCGCCCCAGGGAGGCCAAGTTAATGCCCAAGATTCCAAGACTTTTCTGCAGGGAACCTCGCTAGTTCCTGCTCCACACCTGGAAGAGCACAGACAGAAGTCACATGACATTGTCAGTCCATATTCCCAGAGGCTCGGGAAACAGGAGAACCAGACTTCGTGGAATAATAGGCGCTAAAGGCATGTCCGCGAGAAGTTACCTTCTCTGGTCAAAGCAGAAGAGAGGCCCCAGCTTGCCTGGATGGAGGACAGATGGCTTCTCTTTCTCTGCAACATCATCCCCCTCTTGGGGAATTTCCCAGAACCACCTGCACCAGTGCTCTCTGGATCACCTGATTGAGATGAGCAGACTCCAGCCTGGCCCTGCCTCAGCCCCATACGGCTCTGACGTAGAATGTGAAACTCTGTAACCGGGCAGGTTATCTGTTGGGTTCTGTTTTTTTGAAATGTCTCTTGTAATCCAGCCTGGTCTCAAACATTGCTATGTGGAGCCGAAGATGACCTTGAACTCCAGTCTGATCCTCCTGCCTCTACCACCAAGTGCTGGAGAGTACGGTATTCACCACAATACCGGCCAGTTTTATTTGCTGCTTGGAATCAAGCCCAGGGTTTCGAGCATGCTAAGCCACGCCCCCAGCCCTGTAATGTAAACTTTTTTCTTTTAACTTTTATTTTTTGAGCATTGGTGTTTGCCTACATGTATGTCTGTGTGAAGGTATCAGATGCCCTGCAACTAGAGTTACAGGCAGTTACGAGATGCCACGTGGGTGCTGGGAATTGAACCCTGGTCCTCTGGAAAAGCAGCCGGTGCTCTTCACCCACTGGGCCATCTCTCCAGCTTCTTGTAAACTTTTAAACAGCGCTGCCCAGCCACTTAACTAGTATGCTTCTAAAATGTTGTCATCTAACTGTTTCTAGAACCCAAGCTACCTCTGACCTGACTCCAGTGCAAAACCCATTCTAGATCTTCTCTTAGCCTGGGAGTCTATAGCTTTCACGAGATCCAATCTCTTCTCCGAGTGGTGGTTATCAGTTTGTTCTGTAAACCAACGCTTAGAGGCTACTAAGCAGAACTTTTGCAAAGGAGGCACCATCTAAATACAGTGACCCAGTAACAGACTTTAAAAACAACCCATCTTGAAAAGATGCTGCAGAAGGGACCAAAAGGCTGAGGCCACTCTGGTGTTGGAGAGAAAAAACTGTATAGAGAATAAGTTCAATTCACCCAGAGCTGCACAGGCATTCCTAATTCCTTGATTCCTAATTCCACTCTTCCTTGGACTCTTCCAGGACCTCTAGCTGGGGGAGATAGAGACATGGCTCAACTGGACATTGTCTTAGGCTCAGGTATGAAGACCTGAACGGGAATCCCCAGCAACCATGCTAGTGGTGGTATATAAAGCCCCAGGACTGGGGATGGATGGAGGCTGGAGGATCCCCAGAGCTCATTAGCCAGTCTTAACCCATCCATAAACTCCAAGTTCAGTGAGAGATGAGGTTGAATGAGATCAAAGGAGACATAGGATGTTAACCTCTGACCTCCGAAGGCCCCCTCATGCACATACTGTATGAGCGCACACAGCACACGTACGCATACACGCACGCACCCACGCAAATAATCACAACTGGTGAAGCAGTATCCTTTCAGATCGGACTCTCTGATAAAATAATCCGTACGAAACTCTAACAACTGCTTGGAAGCACCTTTCAAGGCATAGAGTTTTTAATTTCCATTTTAATAAGGATCAATATCAGAGGCTTGAATCAACTGAAAGCTTCTCCTGGTGGAATTTCAGTGGGTCTGGGGAGAAGGCCCTGGACGTGGGTGGAGACAGGAGCCAGAGGACCTTTGCCTCTCAGAAACATTGAAGAGGAAAAAGCCTCCTCAGGACAGACTAACATCTCACCCAAATACTTCCAGGACACCTGCTATGTCTGTGTCTTAGGATAGCACCCTCTGGTCGTGCTGGGTGCCCACAGATCCAGGAACAGGTTCATATTATTGAGAGAAGACAAAATTGTTCTGTTTGACATCCAGTGATTTAGGAGGCACCTCATCGGAGCTGTGTCTCACCTGTGGCGCTTTAGGTGTGTTGTAAGTTCCTTAGATTCTTGCATTAGCCAGATGGCTTCCCAGACACTACTCACAGCCATTTAAAGGGAACCTCTGTCACTTCTCCGAGGATGAAGTGATCTTATGCAATCAGAACTCCTTAGGGAGTATCCAAGGACAAGACATGAGAGTCTCACTAGCATTTAACCATTTAACGGTAACACACACACACACACACACACACACACACACACACACACACACCATATGAAAGCTGGAACTAAAAGCCTCCATCTTGAAACCCCTAGGCCCGTGACTGTGGCTGACTCTAGGAATTCAGCCACACAACACTCCAAGAATCAGGCCCAGAAAATGTGTGGTGCCAGGGAGTCCAGCAGAGGAAAAGAGAGATGTTATCTGACCACAGATCTATCTCTCTGTCTCTGTCTCTGTCTGTCTCTGTCTCTCTCTCTCTCTGTCTCTCTGTCTCTCTCTGTCTCTCTCTGTCTCTCTCTGTCTCTCTCTCTCTCTCTCTCTCTCTCTCCTCATCACTAAGCTTTTTATAGAGAGGCAAAGTGACAAGACAATGGCACTACCATGACCAGGGTCCCAGTGGGCAGGCCATAGTGCATCTTCGAAAGTCAACCTAGTCTTTATTTTAAAGAGACCCCACTTAGGTGAGCTCAAAGCAAGATACTAAGTCAGTAGCAAAACAAACAGACAAGCAAAGGGGCACGGGAAAGAGGTCCCAGGAAGCACAGAGGACTCTCAGACCTTCCTCTCCAAGTCTCTGCAATAGTGGCAGGACCTGAAAGCCAAAAGATGCTCTATTCACTATTCAGGTATCTTTAGCAAGCAGCTTCCAAGCCACTTGTGGCCTCTGTATGAAACTCACGATTCTCTTAAGTAGAGGGACACACAACTTTGCACACACATCCTGCTGCAAAGCTTTTCCAGATAGCTTTTACCAAAAGGTCCCAGAAGTAAACTCTAATTTCCCTACAATAAAATGGCTAGATGGAATACATATAGTTTATACTCCCAGCTATATGTAAATCACATAGTGCCAGCAAAATGTACTCTACATTCATTTTAATATATAGATTCTATTAAGAAAATATTAAGGAAGAGATGACCAGAATAAAAATGAAACAGAGAGAGAGAGAGAGAGAGAGAGAGAGAGAGAGAGAGAGAGAGAGAGAGAGAGAGAGAGAAATGTGGGCTGGCCTGAAGTAAAACATTATTTCCCTCTTTCCACTATGAACTGTTGTTAATCAGGCAAGGCGTTTCTCTATAGTCACATTATTGTGGTCAGACGAGAAAAAAATCACAAAAAAGGCATCTAGAAAAGTTTACCACGCTGTGTCTTAAAAATCTGTACACACGGAAAGGGGAGATGAGTTTACCCTGTCTGTTTAAATATGCTGGAATTAACTCCAACTCTCTCACATCCGTCTATTTGGGGCAAATGTACACAGCGTGCACGCCATGAAAACTGACACTCATGTTGGCAAAATACAACCCAGCTTCCTTTCTGACATGTCACATAGATTTTTTTTTTTTTTAAGCTAAGCTCCAAGATTGCATATTTTGGGGCATGGAGCCTCCCGCAGTAATCAAGCTAGGTTTGTAAGTGCCCCCGCCCCCCACTCCCTCCCGCGCCCCCCACCCCCCGGAGCTGCCAAAATACTGGCTGCAACCTGTGTGAGGTTTGTGGGCCCTGCCAGCCTCACAGCCCCAGGTTCCAGGAGACAATGCATCGCCTGGGAAGAGGGGTTGGGGACAGGGGTGGGGTGGGGTGGCAGCGGGAGGGGGATACCTTTATCATAGTTGCTTCGGAGACAGGAATGCAAGTCGATGGTAATGGCAAGAAGCACTTACTCAGTAACAGCGGCGCTGCCGAAGGAATTATCCTGAAAGCTGAAACAGAAACAAGAAAACATGAGCCAAGTCCGGCCGGGGAGCCGTCTCCCTAATTGCTCTCCCCGAGTTAGAGCACGCACACAAACATGGCATTGCCAGGCAAGTCTTAGGGCTCGCCGGGCACGCTCGCTCTACCTTGGGCTGCTGTCTGCACATGCTCCTGACGACACCCCCAGCAGGAGCCCAGCGGCACCCGCGAACCACAAAGCCCAGCAGCCCGCGAGGCTGTAGGGACGATGGGGCGGGGCGCGCGGCGGCGCGCGACCGAGGGCTTCAGCTTCGGGAACCTGGAGCTGCTCCGCGTAACCCTGGTAGCCAGTTAGGAGCTACAGGGAGCCCAAGCTGCTTGAACCTGTCACCTCAGCCTCGGCTGGCAATGCGGATATCCCCCCAGTGGATGCAATGCCCGCCTCCCATGGCTTGTTACCTTCCCAGCCCCCACCCCACCCTGGGGATGCAAACGTGCAAAGATGCTTCTATCGCTTTTCCTGAAAGCAAGGAGGGATCAAGTAGGGGAAGAGGGATATGGATGCTGAGTTTTGAGTTATTTTCACCGTGTGTTGGTTTTTATTGCCTAGAACAAAAGAGGCTCCCAAGGGCCGCCTGCATCCCGACAGGTCGGTCTGCGCTCTTGTTATTTTACTCTGCTGGAGGAAGCGCCCAGCTCAGGACCACAGCGCTGTGAATGAGCCTATGCAGGGCAAATGTAAAATGCTTCCCAGGCCTTAGCTGCTGCCTAGGACACCGTGCAAGGCGGGGAGATGGACTCCTACATCCACAGCAGCCCAGCACCTTCACAAAAGATGGAGTGACAACTCACAAACGTTGTTCCCTTTGATGGAGTCTGCTCTGTTGGGGGAAGGGAGGGCCAGTCAGCCCCACCTCCACCCCGCTTTATTCTTGCTTGGAGATGTTTGTCCTGCCCTGTTCTCATTGTCCGTGTTTCCTGACATGTTGACCTTGACTTGGAATGAACAGACGTCTGTAAAAGACCTGTCTCTGAATTTTGAAATAAGATCGCATGATACTACAACACTTACGTGTTGAACTATACTATACATGTGTTCCTAAATCCTACTGTCCCATGGACTGGGTTCTAGATGGCAGACACCTCACCGTGTTTATGGCAACGTGAAGTCTAATCATAGGATATCTTCCTGTCCTCAGATCTGAAGACTGTCACTTTCCCAAACGCCCCTGCACACAGGGGCTGTGGTGCCCACTCTGGGTAGTCCAGTGTGGAGAAAGACCAGCCGTTTAGTTGTGTAAATATCTCCCGTGATTCATCTAGGATGGGAAGGGACAACGCTTTAACTGAGAAACAGCAGTTGACATGAAAATGCTGTGGACCCACTGAAAATAAAATGAACCCTCCGAGAGGCCCAACAAGCAGCTGAAAGAGTCAGATGCAGATACTAGCACCCAACCAATAGAGAGAAGCCGGGGACCCCTGTGGATGAATCGGGGGGGGGGGGGAAGCTGGAAGAAGCTGAGGAAGGCAGTCCCATGGGAAGACCAGCAGTCTCAACTGAGCTGTACCCCTGAGATCTCTCAGACACTGAGCCACCAACCAGGCATCATACACCAGCTGATATGAGCCGCGCCCCCCCACCTCCTACCCCCCACCCCCCCACCCCCCGCTCACCACACACACACATAGATAGCAGAGGGCTGCCGGATCTGGCCTCAGTGAGAGAAGATGCACTAACCCTCAAGAGACTTGAGGCCCCAGGGAGTGGGGAGGTCTGGTGAGGTGGGGATGGATGGGTGGGGACATCCTCGTGGAGACAGAGAGGGGGTAGAGGGGTGGGGTGGGGGGGGTGAGGTATGGGATGGGGAGCAATACGGGGGCAGACCGGGAGAAGGATGAAGACTGGACTGTAAAAAAGGATTAAAGAATGATAAATAAATAAATAAATAAATAAATAAATAAATAAATCGCCTTTTAATGAAAAAAGAAAAGAAAATGAAATGATAAATGTGCTCCATAAATCCAGAGATTCAATAATGCCCAGAGGGAGGAAAAGACTAGTCTCAACAACCCACAAACAGAAAGGATCCAGAAAAGCTTATAAGAAAGACAGTCAGTTCAGTGTAAGAATACTCTAGAATAAGAGTCAGTTCAGTGTAATACTCTAGAATAAAAGCCTGCTGTAAACCACTTCTTCCAAGTCTTACGCTGGTTGCATCTTACATCTGATTTTTTTTGTAAGTGGTTTTCAAGTGCCTTTTTTAAATGAGATGTCCTGTTCACCCTGGAATGAACAATACCGATGGATATCACAAAAGGTTCTTTTGAAGCCCTGGGCTTATCTGAATAACAGTTCAGGGAAAGTTCAAAGAGAGAAGAGGCAAACTATCACTAGGATCTGTAAGGAAGCCCGAGTATTTCCCAGGGCAGCGCCAGGGTCCAGACTTCTCTGTGGTTTTATGTAACATGACCAAACTACGTTTTTGAAATGAGAGATGTTATAAATTCAAAGACAGCAAAGAAAACTATTTTGTCTTTTCGACTCTGAGATAAGACTTAGGTAGGCAAAATGTTGTGGGCAAGTGGAAAACAGAAGAGGGCAATGAATGTACTTGGTCGATGGGCTTCTCAAACTCCGTAAAGTAAAATGTAATACTTAGGCTAAACAGATGACCACCATGCCTACAAGTGGTTCGGAGAAACCACCACCTGGCTTTGTTTGATGAACTAATGATGTACACACTTAACACAATGTCAGATGCAGTCTCTGTTAACCTGAAGCCTTTGCTCTAAGTATACATGTGTATAGAATGGGCAGAATATGCGGTGTAAAATTCAATAAATAGAATAACTGGGGACAGAAGGCTAGATTCGAATGTGATTAGTTCACCCTCATGCTAAAAGTTTCGGTTTCTCTAAAAGTGACCATCTGAATTTCATACTTGGTTCTAATAGTTCTTTTTTTCTTCTTTATTTTTTCAGTTTTTTATTTATTTTTATTTTATGTTCATTGGTGTTTTGCCTGCGTGTATGTCTATATGAGGGTGTCGGATCCCCTGGAACTGGAGTTACGGACAGTTCTGAGCTGCCATGTGGGTGCTGGGAATTGAACTCAGGACCTCTGGAGGAGCAGTCACTGCTCTTAACCACTGAGCCATCTCTCCAGCCACACATGTGGCTCTAGTTTCTCAGTCATAGTGTTTCATCCCAACATTCCGACTCAGCTCTGTCAAAACAAAAGAAATCAGGTGGCACACATGAAAGGAATCTATGAGTCAAGTTCAAGACCAACCACTTACCAGTAGTTTAAATTTTATTTTTAAATTACCTTATGACTTGCTTTCCTCATCCTTAGAGATATAATCTGCTTCAGGGGTTTTTCCAAATATTAAATGACATTCTTGGAACTGAGAAATTTAAAATTTTTTTAAACAGTTAATAAATGCTAATTTTATCCTTGTTCTCATTATTGTTATAATAAGAAACATGTAAACATGGAGTTGGAAAGAAAAAATGAGGACAAATGGATAACAGGTTTATAGACACTGCTGACCTTCTGCTTCCAGGCTTCCATGCGGCTCCGTGGCTTCTTAACTTCTCTGAAAATCATCATGTTTGACGAGATGCAGACGGGATGGGTTGCTCTAGGTTGAATGCGCTCCGTGGACAATGTTTGTGTATTCGCTTTGTAACTCAACTTAAAATGCTTGCACATCCCTGGAGGACCAGACAATTCTGAGAAATCACTTTCTGAGGGATGCTGGGGCATCGGGCCAGAATCTTTACAATGCCAGGAAGTCAACAGAGGCCTGCTCCATTGGCCTGGACACAGTGACTTGGTGCTTCCTGCCAGTCCTCCAGGGAATAGCCGCGCCTCCTGGTGTATGAACAGAGGACTCTTGCCTCCACACAGAGATAATTTTCCAGTAAAAAGATTAACGCCCTCTCCTTATATCTGTACCCTCTAATCCTTTGCTTCCCTGCCCTAGTCTTTGACACCAGAGCAAAGGGGGGCCTCATTTCTCTGAGTGGTTATTGTCTGAGCCATTGAGGAGTCACAGCTGACAGAGGTGAGATTCTCTCTATGGTCTGGGTCACCACCATTAAAAAACATATCTCTAAATTAATATTTGTATATACTCCGTCCACTATGTCACACAATCTCTCCCTGTTCTGCCTAACTTAAAGGGCACATTCAGTGCAGATAAGTGGGAAAATGAAATATTAAATCTAATAGAGGATTCTGGATTTCGTGAGGCCAATGGAAGTGGTGTGGGAAATATCTTAATATTTAAAACCATTGTTGGGTGGAGATGTTGTACAAGGAACCAAAGAGTAAGGATGACATTAAATAAAAGCAAGCTGAGATAGATTCCTGGCGTGGTGGTTTGAATACACCTGGCCCATGGGAAGTGGCACTATCAGGAGGTGTGACCTTGTTGGAGGAAGTGCGTCACTGTAGGGGCGGGCTTTGGGGGCTCTTAGTGCTCAAGCTCCACCCAGTGCAGAAGAGACCCTCCTCCTGACTGTCTGCAGAAATCGTTCTTCTCCTGGCTGCCTTCGGATCAAATGTAGAACTCAGGGCTCTTCCAGCACCATGTCGGCCTGTGTGCTGCAATGCTTCCCACCATGCTGATAATGGACTAAACCTCTGAAACTGTAAGCCAGCCCCAACTAAATGTTTTCCTTTAAAAGAGTTGCCTTGGTCATAGCTTTGCTTCACAGCAATGGAAATCCTAAGACACCTGAAAAGATTTATAAAATTAATTGCGTAAGTGCTGTGGTTTTTTTGTTGTTGTTGGGTTTTTTGTTTTGTTTTTTGTTTTGGTTTGGTTTGGTTTTGGTTTTTCAAGACAGAGTTTCTCTGTGTAGCCCTGGCTGTCCTGGAACTCACTCTGTAGACCAGGCTGGCCTCGAACTCAGAAATCCACCTGCCTCTGCCTCCCAAGTGCTGGAATTAAAGGCGTGCGCCACCACTGCCCGGCAGTGCTGTGTTTTTATAATTATAATACAGTGGATGTTGAATGTGAGACAAAGATTACCAACTTGAGCTATTAAAATATTTTCAGCGGTTCATAAAGATGGTCTGGTGAATTAAGACTCTTCCCCTGAGCACAAGGACCCAGGTTTGATCCTGGAGATCATCATATAGAAGGAGTGAACCGGCTCCTACAGGCTCTCTTCTGACCTCAATGAACATGCCATGGCATGCGTGCACCAGGTCTGCATACACTCACACACACAAATAAGTAATCTTGAGGGGAAAACAGATATGTAATCCCGCTAATGGAAAGGATACAATTCCTCACGTTTGTAAGAATTAGGTTGCTCTTCCAATGATATAGAGAATGAAAGCTAAGAATCCTGATAGACTTTCATCAGATCATGCCTATTCAGCCCTGAGGGAGACTATCTAACCACATGAGCCTCCCTTGGGTGATAACAGGTGACATCACCTACCCTAGGGCCTATGGGAATGTCATTCTTGAGCTGGGAAGCTCAACTATGATTTCTGCAGTTAAGGACATCTTCCCTGGAACCCTCCCAAGCGTGGAATCCCCTTCATTTGCTTCCTCAGCTCTCTATGTTTTGTGTTTGGTGTCTGCTGTACCTTCATCCAGTTGACACGTGATTGTTTCTGAACAGTGGAACTCATGGATTTTATTCACCACTGTAACCCCAGGGCTAAAATTGCTATCTACCAAGTTAACTAACTAAATAAGTATTTGTAGAAGGCAATCAATGAGTGTATACTTAGCTTCAGTTTTCAAGACAATGCTCAGTTTACCATTTTTTCCCTCTTCTTTCCCCATTTGGTATGAAAAATCTCTAGTTCTTACTTAAATTCATTTTAAAGAAGATTTTCTCAAGACAAGTTATTTTTAGGCAACAAGGCTATCCTCAACCAAACATCCCTCCTTCCTTTGCTTAGCAGGGACAATAAACATCCCATGCTGTTCTGACAAACCCAGTGGATCCCAGTCCAACCAGGAGAGGTATAAGTTGGTTCTACAGCAACGACTGCAATGGAGGTGGAATTGGGGTACAGTCAGACAGGGGAAGTGTCAACATGGAACCCATGAAATTAAGGACTGTTTTAGAACAAAACATATTTCATTTCCAGCCCGTGCGCTTCAATTAACTTCTAGAGAGCCAACCATCCTTGATGCTGAAGTGGTTCTGAGGAGCCTTTGACTTTTGTAGTTACCCTGTCTGATTCTTGCTCCTAACCCCCAAACTTCTAGGACAATCTGTCTCTAGTCTTTAAATCTTTGGTGTCCAAAAATTCATATTCCATAAAGCTGCCTTACTGGATCTTCCAGTTCTTGCAACAAACAAACAAACAAACAAACAAAAATCCCAAAACCCACAAAACAAAAAACAAACAACAAACACAAAAAATCCACAAAACCAAAAAACTAACAAACAACAACAACAACCAAAACAAAACAAAAAACATGACAAATTGAGTCTTCTTCCCCTGTTACTTCTACCCATGGCTGGGGTGATCCTCAGAACTAATATATTCCATCTTCTATCACCTAGCCAAATATTGCCAGTTTCTTCTTTAGATCCCCATATGACATGCTTAGACTGTCTCTGGAATCTTTCTGTGCACTGAATAAAATGTAGGAGCAGCCTCTTCCCTGCACATGTGAGTCTGGGCATGGACGATTCACAAGAGTAAAACAAGATTTCCACCTCCTTCACTTTGACAGTAAGCTCTTGACTGTGGCCCAGGATCCCTGGGGGTTTCCTACAATTCTCAAAGTTAAATGATACTGCAGAACCTCACTTGTACCTCCCAGAATGAGAGGATTTGGCTTATTGCATTATTGAATGCCAGAGCCAGTTTTGCATAGATTTCACAAGATTGCTTGACTTAAACCCATTGCTCAGATCCATGGCTGCCACATGGTTTAGCAAAGATAATATTATCAACCCTTCCAGTTTCATAGACTCAGTAGTGGATGTATCTCTTCCACAAAGGTGTAATATTTACTAAATACAGGTTCATTCGATTCATGTTGTCTGGCTCATATAAATTAGGGGAAGCAATGCAATAGTCACTTAAAATATCAGAATTTAGACATGTAAAATTACTTTCTTTACAGGTTTTGTGTAGAAAGAAAAGACATGAGAAAAAAAAATCTCATATCCAATATTGGAGGTACACTTAGGATGAGAAACAGCCTCAGGGCACAGGGAACAGGCTTCTGGGGCCAGGAAGGCAGAGGTAGCATTTCTCTGCCCTTCAGCACCATCTCTGCCCAGAAAAGAGGCAGAACTGAAGCTTCAGTTAACACAGATGGAAATTTAATGCATGTCTTAGTTAGGGTTTTACTGCTGTGAACAGACACCATGACCAAGGCAAGTCTTATAAGGCCAACATTTAATTGGGGCTGGCTTACAGGTTCAGAGGTTCAGTCCATTATTATCAAGGCGGGAACATGGCAGCATTCAGGCAGGCATGGTGCAGGAGGAGCTGAGAGTTCTACATATTAATCTGAAGACATCTAGGAGAAGACTGGCTTCCAGGCAGCTAGGATGAGGGTCTTAAAGCCCACGCCCACAGTGACACACCTACTCCAACAAGGCCACACCCACTCCAACAAGGCCACAACCACTCCAACAAGGCCACGCCTCCTAATAGTGCCACTCCCCGCATCAAACCATATTTATACCCATGGTGGTCTGTTTGCCTCATTAAAGTGACTGCTACCAGCAACAGTCATCGACAGTTTCGTCTCAACGGTCTGTCATGCCAGGAACTGTAAGGTGTATGCATTACAACTTGTAAGTCGTTTGTCCAATATTGACAATTGTAAATAATTCAGTTCTTAAATAATAAATTACAGCAGGCTCTCCTCTTTCTCGGCAGTAGTCTCCGTCTGGTATGCATGCATACATAACTCCATTCATCGGTGGAGACAAAGGGGTGGCCTCGTTACAGCTTTTCCAGTGGAAATTGCTCATCACCAGGGCACACCAATGGAAAACTTCCACACCTCAACCATCATTCATCATCCCCTACTTAGAGAGGGAAAAAAAAAAAAAAAAAGGTTTTTTTGTTTTGGGTTTTTTTGGGTTTTTTTGGGTTTTCAAGACAGGGTTTCTCTGTGTAGCCCTGGCTGTCCTGGAGCTCACTCTGTAGTCCAGGCTGCCCTCGAACTCAGAAATCCGCCTGCCTCTGCCTCCAAAGTGCTGGGAAAACAAAAGGTTTTTAAATGTGTAGCTTAGAGCCTCCTGCTGCCCAAGCAGCGGTAGTGACCCAGAGAACAGCTGGGCAAAATCCAATTACGAAAAATTCTGAACTTTTTTGCTATTGGTTAGCAGTAGTGAAACATGGTCCTGCCTTCTGCTTTTCTCTCTCCTTCCTCTGGCCTTTCCCCCTGAGGGTCTGCAAACTGCCATAACAAGACTTAGAAAAATGTAGCAGCTACCAATTGTCCTGGGAAAATAGCTAAGTGGTATGCTTAGGTAAAGCATGAACGGTGTTCACCAACATTTTGAACACAACAAATCTGTGTCCACCTCTGGCAGCCTAATGTCTTACTCCACAACTGCTACTAATCAAAAAAATGAGTACATTGTTGCGGTCCTCAGACACACCAGAAGAGGGCATCGACTCCCATTACAGATGGTTGTGAGCCACCATGTGGTTATTGGGAATTGAACTCAGGACCTCTGGAAGAGCAGCCAGTGTTCTTAACCACTGAGCCATCTCTCCAGCCCCCATAAGACGGTTTTAACTGAAAATATGCCCATATCACCTCTTGATATGATCGTTTGCTCTGTCTCCACAGACTTTCTGACACAATCTGCTCATCACCTGTGATTAGTGTACACACACCCACAGACAATAGCATTCCCTGGGGCTCTGGAGTACAGAGCCGACTTCCTGTATTTAGCTTGAGTTCCTCAACGCAGGGTTTAATGCATGTCACTGCTGGTCTTGTCAGCACTAGGGTTGACTTGTATACAGATGACAAACAGACCTCTTACTCGCTAAAGAAATCATGAAAGGGGCCTAGAAGACAGCTCGCCACCAAGTCTGCCGACCTGAGTTCAATCCGTGGCTCCTACATGGCAGAAGGAGGGAACCAATGCTCAGGAGCTGTCCTCCGATCTCCACATATACACACAAATTAAAATCCAATGTGTTTAAAAAGCGGTTTAAAAGTCTACCTCCTATAGCCATGCTGTTCATTAACTACAGAGATGGCTCAGCTGTTAAGAGCACTGGTTTGGTTTGGCTCCAGAACCCACTTGATGGCTTAGCTTACACCTGTCTGTAACTCCAGTTCCACGGGACCAGGAACCTTCTTCTGGCCTCCTGAGGAGCCAGCTACATGGTACACACACATACGTACAGGCAAACACAAATACATATAAAATGAAACAAATCTTTTAAATGCCTGGGGAACAGACTAATTTAAGAAAGAGTACAGAACACAGGGAGTTTGGGGACCCAGAAGCCAGAGACAGATGCGCTCTCCTGACCCCTTTTTTCTCTCCCCTTTAATGCCCCCCCTTTCCCCTCCCTGTCCTTGTTGTTACCACAAAAAGGAAGTCTGAAACCACTAAAAGGCCTAGACGAAGGAGAGCCCAGCCAGGTTTAGGTCCCACCCTTTGCTATCACCCCCCCCACACACACACACACACACACCCGAGAACTCTCCCCTGTTTCCTTGGCTGATGGCTGCAGCTCACCTGCCACATGCCTTTGAAAGTTATACCCACCCACTGATTTGTCTAGCTCTCACTCTCTCTGCCATGTGTTGCTGCCACCAGGGACATAGCCACTCCGATCCACAATAGACAGAAATCTGTTAGAAGTTGTGAGCCAGCCTCAACCTTTCCTCCTTTCAACCTTTCCTCCCTTCAGGGATTCTTCTGTGAAGTATTTTGTCATAACAAGGAAGTAACTAACATTACAGCTAACCTTTTCTGGAATCCAGGACGCCCAAGATATGGTCAGCTAGATCTCACGGTATTTAGTAGTTTGGTCTGCTTGAAGCCTATGATTTGTGGGTAAATGTAAAATTAAACTTGTATAGCTCATTTTTGAAAGGGAGGAGAGAAGAAGATAAGAAGGGGAGAGGAGGAGAGAAAGGAAGAGGAGAGGAGAGAGATACTGGAGGAGAGAGGAGAGAATAGTCAGAAGGGAGGAAGGAAACGGAGGGAAGAGAGGATAAACAAAAAAAAAAAAGAACACTAAACAGGTGAGACTTTGAAGTTAAAACCACAGGTAATTACACTAACAGAAAGAGGAAAAAAAAAAAAACCGATGAAATGAAACCAGTCAAGATCGGCTAGTGGTTAGAAATCCGAATCAATGCTATTGCAACATTGTTAAACACTGGCTCATTCCTGAGATGTGGGTTTCCAGGCTCTTCCGGGCAGGGCAGTCTCAAACACTTAATGAGGACATTGCTTCTCTGATTAAAATGGAACTGGGCTATTCTTACCGTTTCCTTCTGTTTTCTAGGGAACACGGAAAGACAGCTCGAGTTTCCGCAACACAGAGGGTAAACTGTTTAGTGGTCTAGCCTGGCTACCTATGACTTCACAGCTCATAGAGTTGGTTCTATGAGAGAAGCTCAAGGGGTGACGATGACATCTCCCCTCGACTATGCGGAGGAAGAGAGGGAGAGGAGGAGGAAGAGAAAGCGGAAGAGGAGGAGGAGGAACGGTAGCCAAAGCTTGGGGACTTCTGAAGTCAAGAAGGCTGAGGAGAACACCAAGGATGAGAAGCATCAAAGGCCTGGTGGGATGAAGGGGTGTGGGTGCTTGGATGCCAGGGGAACACCGCATTCCTGGTCAAGATACGGGACCCCTGGTGTTACTCATTTCTTACCCACCCCCTTTCTAACATTATAAGAAGTAACCCCATGGAGAAGGAGTCCCCTCATACTCTCCGGGATGCGGGGTGAAGGTGGTCCCTGATACCTCGTGCTTGTGAGAATGGCGTAGTTGGGGGCCCACCTTGTGGTTCTCAGGAGTTGGCTAGGCACTGCCCGTTGTGCGGTAGAGGGTCAAACGCTGAGTTGGGAGATTTAGGTTCACGCTATAGCAACTAATGGGAACCAGAGGGAGCTGCTACAGGGGCTGCCTCTGGTCTCCTTTTCATGTTGTCCGTGGTTCTCGTCCCCAACCCTGCAGCTCTCTTCCTCTTCCTCTAGGCCAGTGAAGTCTTAACTCACAGGATTTTAGCCTTTTTTTTTTTTCCTTAAAAGACTGAGTCTCAGTATGACAGTCTGAATGGAATGATCCCCATAGTTCAGGCATTTGAATACCTGGTTGTCTGTTTCAGGAGGCTTAGGAGGTGTGGCCTTGCTAAAGGAAGTACAACACTAGAGGCGGGCTTTGAATTTTCAAAAGATTTGTGCCATTTTGAGTTAGCTCTGTCCACTTCCTGTTTACTGCTCGTGGATCTGAGCTCTCTGGTGGTCCTGCTGTGGTGTGTACCACTGGCGGCCATGATTCCCTACACTGATGGAATCTTATCCCTCTCGATTGATGAGCCTCCAATAAAGTCTTCCTTCTATACACTGTCTTGACCGTGGTGTTTTACCACAGCAATAGAAAAGACATAACACAACCCCGTAACCCAGCTTGTCTTTGAATACATTGTGTATCCAAGGAAGACCTTGATTTCTCTTCTGCCTCTACCTCCGACGTGCTTGAATTTTAAACCTTTTATACCACACCGAGGTTTCTTTTTTTGTTTGTTTTGTTTTGTTTTGTTTTTTCGAGACAGGGTTTCTCTGTGTAGCCCTGGCTGTCCTGGAACTCACGCTGTAGACCAGGCTGGCCTCGATCTCAGAAATCCGCCTGCCTCTGCCTCCCAAGTGCTGGGATTAAAGGCGTGCGCCACCACTGCCGGCCGGTTTCTTTTAAAAAATAAAATAAATAAATAAAAATAAAAAAAGTTTCCAATATACACAAATGTTATAACGACTAGAATAACAGGCAGATTCATTTACCATCAACACAATCAACTGATAAAACATAGCTGAGCTGATCCCTTTCTGAGTAAGGAAGGGACTCTGTCTTGGCTGAGTTTTGATGCCCCGTTGATGTAAAGATGCCACACCTGGCATATGTATGAGCTTTGGGGTCTAGTTCAAGGTAAGTCTGCCAATGGGAGGAGTCCCGATTAGAATGACGTGACTTCTTAGAATCAGCTCTGGATCTGTGCTGCCTGTTGGGAAGTTGAGTCACTGGGGGGGGGGGGGGCGGAATACATTTGTTGTCAACGTTTGGTATGATGGAATCGGACTGATGGGGTCAGTTGGAACAGTGATCTTATCAAGGCAGCTGAAGAGGAGTCAGTTCTACACACCTCAGTTCTGTGGGTGTCATGGTTTGAATTCTCAGTGTCTCCCCGGCCCTCTCTCTTTTGTTGTTCTTCGCTACAGAATCTAAGATGATTGCTTATTTTCTTCAGATAGCCAGCACTCTCTAGCTTACACACACCACAGTAATTATGTAAAATCTGTAATAACTAGAACCTTCAGACACTCACTTCTCCAATTCTATTCTTAGCTTTATCTGGGAAGCCAAAGAGAGCGCTCTGGGCTAAAAATTTGCTGTTACACTCTGGCATAAAAAATGCTGAAGACTGTTCATAGTCTCAGAAAGCTCAGAACAGAAACCATCTCCTTATTAGGCAAACAGCCAGGCTGAGCCACTCCACCAGGGGCAGAGAGAACTGGCAAACATCAATCCAATGTGGGCTTTGTGGAAAGCCAGCCAGGGGCACTCAGCTCCATTTTAGTAAATTATACCCTTCTTCTGAAGGAAAAAAAACCCTAAAGAAAGTAAACTTTTGACAACATAGCTTTTGATATCAGCTCCTTCAAGGTCTGGTTATTTTTTTTTTTTTTTTAAAAAGTCACAAATATTAGCCATGCATGTTTTTTTAATATTTTATTTTTATTATTTTTAATGTTTGTGTGTGTATGTATGTGTGTGTATGTGTGTGTGTGTGCATGTGTGTGTGTGTATATGTGTGTGTGTGTGCATGTGTGTGTATGTGTGTGTGTGGGTGGGTGCATGTGTGTGTATATGTGTATATGTGTGTGTGTATATAGAGAGAGAGTCTTAGGGCTTTTTTTGTTTTTTGTTTTTTTGGTTTTTTCGAGACAGGATTTCTCTGTGTAGCCCTGGCTGTCCTTGAACTCACTCTGTAGACCAGGCTGGCCGCGAACTCAGAAATCCACCTGCTTCTGCCTCCCAAGTGCTGGAATTACAGGCGTGCGCCACGACTGCCCGGCTCTTAGTTAGGGTTTTAGTGCTGTGAACAGACACCATGACCAACGCAATCCCTATAAGGACAACATTTAATTGAGGCTGGCTTACAGGTTCAGAGGTTCAGTCCATTAGCATCAAGGTGGGAGCATGGCAGCATCCAGGCAGGCATGGTACAGGAAGAGCTGAGAGTTCTACATCTTCATCTGAAGGCTGCTAGGAGAATACTGGCTTCCAGGCAGCTAGGATGAGGGCCTTAAAGCCCACATCCACAGTGACACACCTATTCCTACAGGGCCACACCTTCTAATAGTGCCACTCCCTGGGCTGAGCATATACAAACCATCATAGATAGACAGATAGAGATATATATGATTTTTTTTTAGATTTCAGAGGACCTGAGTTTATTTCCCAACACCCATGAAAGATGACTCAATATCACCGTAACTCCAGCTCTAGAAGAATCCATATCTCTATGACACCTGTGCCTCCTGTGACACCTGAACTTACTTGAACACACACACACACAGACAAGCACACTCATGCACACACAAGCGTGACTCACGTGCACGTGCACACACACAATTAAAAATAAAACCTTTAAGAATGTGTGTATGTGTATGATGTACACATATATGTTGTATGCAGAGGTGTGTGACTGTGCACACTGAATGTCATGCTCCTGGTCTCCACCTTATTCCCTCAAGGCACCATCTCTCGCTGAACTTAAAGCTAGGCTTGCATCCAGCAAACCGTAGAGGTCCGCCTTCTCCGTTCCTCACAGCATTACAAGGAACTGTGCACCCCTTTTCACGTGAGTTCTTGGGGTTTGAACTCTGATTCTTTTTCTTTGTAGTAAGGGCTCTCACCTACTAAGTCATGTCCTCCTCGGCCCCATGATGAATAATTTTGAGCAGGATCTCAAAATGCTTGGAGCCAGACTTCAGAAGTATAAATTGACAACCGTCTGACCAAAGACAAGTCTGTGCTTTTATTATTATTGATTGATTGGTTATTTGTGCATCTGTCTGTTTATGGTTCTTGAAACAGAGTCTCCTGTGGCCTAGGCTGTCCTAGACTCTCTATGTAGCCCAGGCAGGCCTCGAATTCCTGATCTTCCTACCTCCCACTCCCAAGTGGTGGGGTTACAAGCATTAAGTCAACACCCAGAAAATGTCTGGGGTTGGAGTGAACCTTAGCGAATTCTCAGTGACCCTGATGATCTTCCAGCTGTCTGTGTGACTCACACTCCTGGGCTACCATGCCTAGGTCTCTAGGGCATCCTCCCCTTGGTGGCTTGGCTTATATTCCGGAAGTGCAAAGCAACCGTGTCTAAATAGTCGGTTTCCTCATCGACTCTGCCCCCAGGGTGCTGAGAGAAAAGCTTGAGTCAGAGAAAAGACAAATTAACTTGTCACCCTCCCTCTCAGAGCAGGGGTGCAGAAAACATGTGTAATGAAGAATTTCCCAGGAGTGCTGAGAATCCGCTTTGCCTGTCTTTGCTCCAAGAGAGCTAGAGGCATTCACAAATGAGGGGTGCTGGCAGCTGAGGAGTTCCTTCTAATTGCGGTGGTTCACACCACTCTAGAACACAATGCAGTTGAACTGTAGGGTGCTGGCCTGACTTAGTAAGTCAGCTGCAGGGGGGACACACACACACACACACACACACACACACACACACACACACACGGGGAGGGGGTGGGGGAGAAGGGCACAAAGACGTAGCACACAAAGCTCAGCAGCAATTCTTTATATTCATGTATGGATTTAAAACTTTTCCAAAGATGGTGTGAAGGGAGGGACATGTGCCATAGGATTTCATGATAAAAAAATATTTTGTAATAGTTCCTGTAATTTTTTTTTTTTAACCAACTTCGGTTCTGCCACTTGAACATGGTCAAAAATTGTGACCTTGATGGGACAAAAGATTCATGGTCATTTTAAAACAAAAATCAAAATATTACTGTACAGATTCATTACAAGGATCCTGATTCCTGGTTCCTATTGTTTTAGGGAGATGAGACCTTTCAAAGATAAAATTAATAATTAAAAAATTCCCATACTAGGTATTGTTGACCCTAGACAACCAATTATTTGAAGATCCTGATTGTAGCAACACGAATTATTCCTTTGGCTAGAAGAAAAACAAACAACTTTCCTGCAATAAATAGAAAGTGCTTCATAAATTATCAAAGTCTTTGCGTTACTCCTTGTGCAAGCATCAGTATCTCGTTCAAAACACAACCACGTGTGTGCAAAAATAACCATCTTTGACGCTTTGCCACATTTAGATTTAAACTAAACCTTAAAAGACATTCTTGGACAGGGGAGAGAGCTTAGTGGGTAAAGGGTTTGCCAAGCAAGCAGGAGGACCTGAGTTTATTCCCAAAACAAGATGCATTTAAAAATTTTAAGAAATCTGGATAAATTGGTATATACTTTTAATCTCAGTACAGAGGAGGGAGAAGCAAGAGAATCCCTGGAGCTCATTGGTCGCCCAGACTAGCTTAAAAAATCTGAGAGCTTGGAAAGTCTCAGATTCAATGAGAAATGTTGTCTCAAAAACAAAAAACAAAAAAACAAAAAAACAAAAAATGTGGACAGCCCCACTGTACTGGCTAGTTTTGTGGGTCAACTTGACACAAGCTAAGTTATCACAGAGACAGGAGTTTCAGTTGAGAAAATGCCTCCATGAGATCCAGCTGTAAGGCATTTTCTCAATTAGTGATCAAGGGGGGAGGGTCCCTTGTGGGTGGAGCCATCCCTGGGCTGGTAGTCTTGGGTTCTATAAGAGAGCAGGCTGAGCAAGCCAGAAGCAAGCCAGTAAGTAACATCCTTCCATGGCCTCTGTGTCAGCTCCTGCTTCCTGACCTGCTTGACTTCCTGACTTCCTTTTGTGATGAACAGCAGCATGGAAGAGTAAGCTGAATAAACCCTTTCCTCCCCAACTTGCATCTTGGTCATGATGTTTGTGCAGGAGTAGAAACCCTGACTAAGACACCCACAGACTGATACTTGAGGTTGACCGCTGATATCCACATGCATACTTGCACATGCAATATCACAAATATGCATGACCAATACACACACACACACACACACACACACACACACACACACACAGCCTGTAGCAGAATTTTCCCTGTCCAATTAATTTAAATATTAATACAAGCCTGTGATTGAACAGAGAAAAGGGAGGCAGAGCTAAGAGTTTCAGAGTGAGGGACAGAGGAAGAGAAGGAAGGAAGATGGAGGGAGAGGAAGATGACCCAGATTCCGCATGGTTTTAGATAGCCACAGCTAGCTATAATATCACATAGGGATAGAATAATTGGGGTAATTTGTCTAATCTAGGTGGGCAGCTTGTATCATTATCAATTGGCCCTGAATTTATTGTGTGGGTATCTTGTGAATTGAGAATTTATTGATATATAAATCTGATTAATTAATTATAAGCTTCTAGGGTTTTGATTTTACCGGGTTACTGGGTATTGTGATAGCTAACCGGAGAATGGGCAGTCATTGTACGGGGCTGATGTGGCAGCGATTCACCAAGGGAACTTAGCGAGTTGGGTGGAGACGTTTGGGGAGCTCCGGGCCAGAGAGTCTGCTGAGATGAGAACACCCCACTGGTGCCATGTGTCCCACGGGTGTCTGGCATAGCTTGGGATATTGGTAGTCATTTTTAATATTTCCTGCAACAACAACCTTTTGTTATAGTGACAATGTATTTGCCACAGGAGGAAGACAGAACAGACTTCATAGTTGGTTGACTCACTTTATAACCCTTAAGCGCTTACCTCGAGGCACTCATGTTATGGGCAGGCCTGTTTCCAGAAATACCTTTATTCACTAATGACCATTAGTCACTGATATCAATGAAGTGATAAGTAAATAGGAGAGAATACTTTTTTTTTTTTTTTTTTTTTTTTGCGACAGAGTTTCTCTGTGTAGCCCTGGCTGTCCTGGAACTCACTTTGTAGACCAGGCTGGCCTCGAACTCAGAAATCCACCTGCCTCTGCCTCCCGAGTGCTGGGATTAAAGGCGTGTGCCACCACAGCCTGGCGCCATGGGTAGTTTTTATCAGGCTGTACCTGGATGGTACGAATGATTAAATTATCTCAGGTTGGCCTGGGATTAGATTAACATTGGGACCAATGGGGAGGCGGTTATGTCTACCATCTTTTGGGAAGCTTATTCCAGTCAGACTGAAGGCAACAGGAAGTTGGATCCATCAACAAGTCGAAAGGTTTTCCATCAGATTTCCTCCCTCTTTGTAATAGCACCTCCTCCTGCCTGGTGAGCCAGGACCTGAAACAGTCTATGAATTCCAAGGTCTGCTGGCCTCCTCGGTGAATCCGTACTTACCAGTCTATGTGGCTATGGGACTCCACGCCTTGTAATAAATACCTGCGAGTACGTCACACATTGGCTCCGTTTTCTGGTGAACCGTGACAACACAGCATTCTTTTCAACAATGTCTCTGAATCAACCTATTTTTCCTGCTCCGTACCCATTCACACACCCCTTAGGGTCCCCTTTCCTTCTTCTCTTTCTCAGTTTTTCATATCACAAACTTACAAACTTTAGATGAGACCTGAACATCGTCTGCCAAGTAGAACGATGTCGTAGGGTTGCCGCTCACCTTTATGGACCATCCCATCACGGTCAGCCTTCACAGGAGTCTCACTCATGTGTCTTAAACTGTCGGGCACCCCTCACCTCCATCACATGACCAGCTATTCCTCTGCCCCAGAAACGGAAAGATAAACTGGCTTCAGATGGCGCAAAGGGTCTGGCAATACCGTACAGTACAGAATGTGTGGTGAGGGGAGCGCAGATTCCTGAACAGCAAAGACTGACCGATGGGATGCAAACAAATTATTTATCCTAGCTAACCTGCACAAAACCCTGGTATTTAATTTATAAGCTGTAAGCCTAGATTAGACAAGATCTATGCTATTCTCGCCTATATCCAATCCCCCCCCCCCCCATATTTTTCCTCTCTGTGGTCTCTTTCTGAGACTTCCCTCCTCAATTCTAGGCCCGCCCTCCTATCCTTTCTACCCAATCATAAGCCCCAGCCATTTATTGACCAATCAGGAATTAATGGGGAACAATCTTTACAGTACATTGATATGATACAGCACCCCAATATCATGTTACAGTCTGGATACAGGCAAAGAACTCAGCCTCTGAATACACAGCGCTCAACTAACCCCAACATCGGGGAAACGGGCCAGGAAGGAGGCAGACACATATATCTGCCCTCTTTTCTGTGTCTGTGGACTCAATCCAGGGCACTGTCTTTCTCCTTGGCTGGGGTGTGACTTCCGAATGATGGGACATTTTTCTGTCCTTCACGGGAACACGCTTGACATCAGTGAATCACATCTTGTTTCAATCTTTGATTCGCTTCTTCCTCCTCACCCTACCCGCCACTGGCTAATACTTCCTAAATAAAGTTGCAACATTTAGTTTTCCCTTTAGGCTCTGCTTTCCAGGGAGAGTAGCGTTGGAACATATATGTCGTCTGAGATGGTCTGGAGATTTGTGGGTAGCAGTGTGACTCAGGAGTTAATAAATTGTTAAATTCACCCAACAACTGACTATTGAACAAATCAAAGTGAGGGCCGGAGAGAGAACTCGGAGTTAAGAGTGTTCGCTGCTTTTGTAAAGGACCTAAGTCCTCTTCCCAACACCTACACCAGGCTCTCAAAACCTGATACTCTAACTCCAAGGGATCTGACACCCTTGTCTGGACTCTGTGGTATCCACACTTATACTGACAAACACACACACACACACACACACACACGTAAAAATAAACCCTTAAAAATGTAAGTTATACATTTTTTAAAGGTTTATTTATTTTATGTATGTGAATACACTGTAGCTGTCTTCAGACACACCAGAAGAGGGCATCGGATCCCATTACAGATGGTTGTGAGCCACCATGTGGTTGCTGGGAATTGAACTCAGGACCTCTGGAAGAACAGATGATGCTCTTAACTGCTGAGCCATCTCTCCAGCCCCATATATTATACATCCTAATAGTAGTTAAGCAACATGTTGCAGAAATATTTAGGGAATATAGAAGACTAATTAGATAAAATTCTTGGTGCTCTGGTAATTATAACCCTTATGCTTCCAGACAAATGGAAAACTTTGAGCCTGGACCTACAGATTAGCAGAGAGAATACACTGCATGCTGCCTCTTCAGTGTCTAAAATCTGCTCAGTGTTTTGAGCAATATTCCCAGCATTAGTCATGATCACGTAATTCCAAGCCCAGAAACATTACAAGTGGATGACCTTGAGCTGCCTGAGATCCCTCTAAACAAACAAATCTGCCATCTGTGTCCTCTTAGGGTGACTTTAGGGTTATAGTCTACAAACATCCCCAAGACCTAAGGCTTCCCTGATAGGGGCCTCGCTCAGGCTTGGATCTCCTCCTCAGTATTCATCTGGCAAAGTGCCATTCCCAGAGCGGAGGGTATCCGGAGTCTTTATAGGTGATTAGGTCCATGTAAGATCCTGGAATGAACCTCATGAATGAAATACAAGATATCAGAAAGCTAACTCACTGTCTCCACCCTGAGAAGACATAAGAAACTGGCCATCTGCAAACCAGGAAGATGGCCCTCACCGGGAGGTCATCCTGTTCCCAGCCCGCCATAACTGTGTCAAATAACAGTGTTTGGTTTGAGGCCTTTTGTTATGGCAGACTTCGAAGATGAATATATTAGCATTGGTAATTCGCCCAGACCCAAGCTGGACAGGTTTTTCTCTTTAAATGAATCTATAAAAGCATAATTAGAGAAGAAAAAGAAAGGCAGATCACCCATGAAAGGTTCACAGAACAACCGAAGCATAGTCACTGCGTTTGAAATCCTCTCTAAACAAGCCACTAAAGAAGTACACTTCCTGTGAGCCTGGGAATCACCTAATGCTTTACCTTAGGACTGGGTCCCATGGAAACGACGTAATCGCTTCATCCAAAGCCACACGTAGGGCCTACTCCAGTCAACCAAAGGAACAAAAGAACCATCTGCAGCTCCTTAATTATATTTGCCCCAAGAGTTAATTTAAATTTGTTTAGTGTATTATGCAGAGGGGGAAAAATTATCTAAAAGCCACAGCTTTTCCCAAAGCCAGGGCTCACAGAAGTCAAAGCATACATTTGCTCACTTACACCCCAACCACGAAGAATTCTATAATTAGAGATTAGCCAGCTGCAATCATTTCTGACGCTTCAGACAGCTGGAACAGGCTGATTTCATCTGTGTGTCAGGCTAGGATGCCCCATTTTTAACAGAATAGCAAGATGAGTGTGCAGAAATGATCTTTTTTCCCATCGAAACCACTTTTTTTTTTTTTTTTTTTTTTTGTACCTATGATGTGTTCCTTTCTCTTCCTTCACATCTCCTCCAGCTAAAGCACTTCTATTACCACGTAGCCACTGGGTGAGATACTTAGACAGTCCTTCCTACCAACTTCAAATTGGACGTCGTTAGGAAAGGTTCTTCTGAACTAAAACCTACATTCAACCCAAGTATAAAAAGATCTACGCTGTTTTTTTTTTTTTTTTTTTTCACTTCTGGTACATGGTTGAGAAACCTAAGACTAATAACCATGGCAAAACAATAGCTTCAGCCCTCACTACTCATGCAAAGCAAGCGTTGCAGGCTAGAGGCTGTCTCCTCATACTAACTCAATGGGCACCCATCTCTTCCGAGTACCTAGAATCCTTCCAGTAAGAAGATAGATGCTATTTTAGCCACCGTTTCTCACACACACACACACACACACACACACACACACACACACACACACATACACACACACACTGCTCTGTCTTTGTGCTATGATTCATCAGTCACTTTCCTGCTTCTGTGATAGAATGCCATGATCAAGGCAATGTACAGAAGGAAAGCGTTTGTTCGGGCTTAAGGTTCCAAGTGGATAAGAGTGAAGGGCTCAGATCTCCAACCACAAACAGGAAGGAGAGAGAGACGGAATATTCGTACTGAGAATGGTACAAGGCTTTGAAACTCCAAAGCCTTCCCCCATGACATACTTCCTTTAGCAAGATCACACCTATAAAGTTTCTCCAAACAGTGTGGTCTAATGTTCATAGGCCAGAGTCTATGGGAGACTGAGGTGCTTTGTACATGGTTGGTCCAGGGAGTGGCACTGTTAGGAGGTGTGGCCTTGTTGGGGTGGGTGTGGCCTTGTTGGGGTGGGTGTGACCTTGTTGGGGTGGGTGTGTCACTGTGGGGGTGAGCAATGAGACCCTCTTCCTAACTACATGGGGGCCAGTCTTCTCCTGGCTGACCTCAGAACAAATGTAGAACTCTCAGCTCCACCACTGCCATGCCTGCCTGGATGCCGCCATGTTTCACACTATAATAATGGACTGAACCTCTGAACCTGTAAGCCAGCCCCAATTAAATGTTGTCCTTATAAAAGTTGCCACGATTGTGGTGTCTCTTCTCAGCAATGAAAACCCTAAGACGGAGATCTTCTCATTTAAGCCACCAAAGATGGGACCTGGCTTTATATGTCATTGTTTACACAAAGCTAATAGAGCACCTCAAAAAGTATTACTCCACCTTGTTTGCTACAAGGCTGGCATCAAGCCACTGAAGAGCTCCCCAAATCTGGAAACTTCCATATTTTAAAACTACTAGAACCGGAGTTTACGGGGATAGATAATAATCCAGTCTGAATCCTTTGCTAGCGGTCTATATACTCCCCATTTGGGGGTACATTGCAGACTAATTATTAACAAGCTACCTACTGCCAACAAGTACAGTAGGCGAGGCCTAGAAAAACATAACACCACTTCCAGAACACAGCTATTTCAGGAATGGAATTATTCTAACCGAAATCGTTTAAATAGTTGATACTGAAAGATTGCCTAGTTGCGACAGTCTGGTTTAAGTTCCTGAGGACTTTGTCAGGCAGGACCAAATGTTCTAGTTCTCTGGTCAATCTGACTCTGTGCTCCTCTCCCCTCTTCTGTAAGTCAACACTTCACACATGTGTCAGACATTCATTCGTTTCTGACTCCTACTAAAACAGGCCCTCAGAAGCACCTTTTGCTTCGAAGCCCTGACTTCCTGTTTGGGCCCACAAGATAAGTGGTTCAGGAAGCAAAGCTGGTACCTCCTCCTCCTCTAGTTTGTGTCTGCACTTTGACTGAAGCCACAGTGGAAAGTCATTGTCCTTAACCTTGACTTACCTTGAATTCTAGGAAGAGCAATCTCACCCCATAAAAGGACAATTACACACATGAGATCAGAAGCCATATTGCCCATGACTAATGGGTTAACAATTTATCAGTGTATGTGTGCTTGGAGGCAGAGGTGTCTCTCTCTATTGAACTCAGTTAATTTTTAAGGCAAATCTTTCACTGACTTTGGAACCCACCCTTTCAGCTAGGCCGACTGACTAGAAAGCCCCAGAATCCTCCTGTCTCCACCTGCCTCCATATCCCACCATGCTTTGGGGCTATTGACACATGCTATACACTGTCAGATTGTATGTGGGTGTGGAAGATCTGAACTTGGGTCCTCATGTCTGAGCAACAAGCTCTTTATCCACTGAGCCATCTACCAAGATCAATGGATAAAATCAACTCTGTGTCTCTACGTTAACAGGACATGAGCCGAAAATGTACCATAGGACAAATCCCTTTAGCTACAACATCAAAATGAATAAAATGCATAAAAATAAGTTAACAGAACTATAATATTTTTATGCTGAAAATGAGAAAATATTGAAAGAGATAAAGATAGTGTGTGTGTGTGTGTGTGTGTGTGTGTGTGTATTCCCCTCAGTCACTTGTCATTTTATTTTATTGAGACAAAATATCTATATTGATCCTGGAACTTGCCCATTAAGCGAGGCTGGCCAGCCAGCAAGCTTCCAGGATCTGCCTGTATACACTAAGACCGCGCCTCGCTAGTGTTGAGGTTACAGATGTGTGCTGCCGCAATAAACCTTTATATAGGGGTTGGGGATCTGAGTTCAGGTCCCCACACTTGCACAGCAGCCACTTTGCCCACTGAACCATCTCTCCAGGCTTGGAATTAAGGATCTAACAAAGCAGAAAGTCCGTGTGCTTGGATAATTTATTGTTAAGATAGCAATACTCGCTGGGCGGTGGTGGCGCATGCCTTTAATCCCAGAATTTGGGAGGCAGAGGCAGGCGGATTTCTGAGTTCGGGGCCAGCCTGGTCTACAGAGTGAGTTCCAGGACAGCCAGGGCTACACAGAGAAACCCTGTCTCAAAAAAAAAGAAAAAAAAAATGTGTTTTATTTGAGCGTGTGTGTGCTTTTGGTGATTAGCTTCAGAAGATACCATTTTAAAATACACAGCCCATTTGTATTGTTATAACAAAATACTCGAGACTGGACAGTTTATAATTCATCAAGATTTGTTTGTCACAATTGTGGGGAATGGTAAATCCGAAACCAGAATGTCAGTTAAATCTAGTACCTCTTGAAGGTTATGTCTGTTTTCAAGATGGCACCACAAATGCCATGAGCTCATTTGGCAAAACAGCAACCATGGCCTATGCCAGAGGTTCTCAACCTGTGGGTTGTGACCCTCCACCGGGGTCACATATCAGATGTCCTGCATATCAGATATTTATATTAGGAGTCATAACAGTAGCAAAGTTACAGTTATGAAGAAGCAATAAAATAATTTTATGATTGCCGGTCACCATAACAACATGAGGAACTGTATTAAAGGGTTGCAGCTTAAGGAAGATTGAGAACCACTGGTCTAGATCATTTCCCTCTGTTCTGTCATAAGACACTAGTCACACGCGTAGGTAGGCATCTGGCGACTCCCACAGGAGACCCTACCACGTGAGTCATAACTTCTAAAGAATTATTCTAGATGACACCTGAGAAGCACCAGCTATGGGATACTTCCATTGAACAAACTGGGGTGTCATGGCTCTTCCTGGTTGTCAACTTGACTCTATGTGGAGTGAACTACAATCCAGAACGGAAGGCTCACCTGTGCTCCAGATTGTGAGGCTGGGAGATACAAGTTTCTGACCTGGATCTCGGCATGGAGCTCTTGAGGCAGAGTGGCTATGAATCCCAGGAGACTAAGCAAGGAGATCTCTGAGTTCAAGGTCATCTGAGACAAAACAAGTCCCAGATCCAGGCGTGGTGGTACACACCTTTAATCTAGGCCACATTTTCGGCTGGAGGCCTACATAAAGACATTGGAGGAAGGAAGATTCTCTCCCCTTCGCCTGCTTGCATTTACTTGCCAGCACAGCTGATGGAACTTACTAGCCTTGTGGGACTGAGTAACTACTAGATCCTTGGACTTGGACTTCCTATTCACAGCTGACCATTGTTGGGGAGTTGGACTACAGACTATAAGTCATCAATAAATTCCCTTACTATATAGAGACTACCCATAAGTTCTGTGACTCTAGAGAGCCCTGACTAATACATGGGGATAATGGGATTCGCTTTGAGTCTTTGGCTACGAGGATACAAGCTGAGGACATAGACGAAGGAAAGGCGGTGCTTGGGGAAAACATCTTGATTCATCTCGAGGACACCATTTTCTCTGTGTTGCTCTCAGACGCTGGAAAAATGAGTTGGCGGATGGCTGAGCCACACCATAAAGGACACTGAAGTCTGGGCTCTTTTGCTTGGCACCGGCTGCCTCAATCTCTCGAGTCTCTCATATTTCCACTGTGGAATGAAGACCGTGTTCTCATGAAATCTGTTTTGCTAAGAACAAACTCTCTTTGAGAATATAAACAGTTATATAATAGCACTTAGGAGACCGGGTACAAACGAGAAGTCCAAAAAACATCATACTTATTCTTAGCCTTGTTCTCTTATGAGTTATATTACATTACCTAGTGGTTTTGTTTTATTTGAACCCACATTATATTACAATAATGTTATCTATTATTATGTTAATTATAATTTTGGCATTGCAAATCTCTAATTCTTTTCATTTAAAAGAAGAAAGGAGATATGTGGAGACCTGGAAATCTATTCACTTTTTATGATGGCAGGGGTTAGCTACGGGCTAAGCAGTGCCTTCTTACTAGGTGAGACCAAGGACCTGCCATTTCTCAGTTTCTGCTTCCTGTACGCTGACCTGAGACTGCCTTACTGAAACCTGTTTGGCTTTATATTACCTCACTAATGGTATAAATTTCAACTACCAAGTCTAGACCTCAATGTCTTCAGGCCTGCGTCATCAGCATCTGCTGTAACACTTACCCTAAAACTAAACACACGCCAGGCAGTGGTGGCGCACGCCTTTAATCCCAGCACTTGGGAGGCAGAGGCAGGTGGATTTCTGAGTTCGAGGTCAGCCTGGTCTACAGAGTGAGTTCCAAGACAGCCAGGGCTACACAGAGAAACCCTGTCTCGAAAAACCAAAAAAAAAAAAAAAAAAAAAAAACAACTAAACACACATGGAAACACTGACATGACACTTGACCTCATTGACACGGGCCCTGATGGTCATTGACATTTCCTGACAAAGCTGAGACTTGGGAAAGGAGCAGTGTCTGCTCACCAAGAGGATCCTGGAGACTCAGCTGCCGTCATGCTCACCAGTGACATCTTGAATGGACAATTCAGGTTATCTGGCTTCCAATGCTTCCCTAATCCTCCTTTTTAAAGAAAAGATCTGAAGGTTTCTTCTCCAAGTGCATGCAAGCTTTATACAATAGTGATTTGGTGGGACTTTCAAATAGGCTTAGCAATGTGGTTTTTTTTTCTCTTTTTTTTTTTTTTAAATTTGGTGGCAAGATACACTAGGGTTTGAGCAAGAGCTGTAGACTCAACCCACGTATGTTAGCACGCCAGCTGTGCGCCACACGTACTGCCCATATGTTCCTGGGCTTGCTATTCAACCTCCGCGACTACACTTACATTCCTGCAGGCCTCAAACACAAATATTGCTGGCCTTGCAGCATCCATGTGGAAAATATTAGTTAATATTTGTGTAGCCCTCCATAAGTGCTCTCTAAGGTTAGCTACTGCTATTTTAAGTGCTTGATGATAATGACTCATTAATTTTTTATAATCGTCACTTCATAGAAATCTCCTTTCTTGTTTAAAGATACACACTTTAAAGGCGTAATCCACGGATTCTGAATGCGAATGTCTAATTGAGTTCAAACAGCTGTCTTGTTACTGAGATAGCTTGGTTTTCATTTGAGGCAAAAAAACAAACAAACAAACACAAAAACAAAACAAACAAACAAAAAAACAAGCAAGGAGTCAAGGAGTCAGCCTTGTTTTTCCCCCTCAAGACATTAACGTAAAACAAAAACCTGACTCATTTGAGGAATTTATGGCCCATCAATTTTAATAACAAATGACTGAAAATCAGGTGTGCAAGACCACACTTGAGCCAGGCAGTGGTAGCGCATGCCTTTAATCCCAGCACTTGGGAGGCAGAGGCAGGTGGATTTCTGAGTTCGAGGCCAGCCTGGTCTTCAGAGTGAGTTCCAGGACAGCCAGGGCTACACAGAGAAACTCTGTCTTGAAAAAAACCAAAAAAAAAAACCAAAAAAAAAAAAACCCAAAAAACAAAAAACGTTATTTTTAAACATTACTAATCTTTATGTTTGTTTTGAGTGAGTGTATACACATATATGTGTGTGTGTGTAGGTATGTGTGTATATATATATATCTCTATATATATGCTTTGAGAATACACACACACACACATACCTACACACACACACACACACACACACACACACACACACACACACACACACGTGTAAAGGTAATTTTCAGTCACACCCTCCTCTCTCTCAGGCTTCCTAGTTTATAGACACGATCATTTCTCATCCAGACTTTGTTTTTTGAAGCGGTAAGTCTTCCCTCCCTCCTTGTGGGCATGAGCCTACAAGTATTGAAAAACCAACTGGTAAAGGGTTTTGTTGGGTGATTTTGAGAAACTCAAAGGCTCTCTTAGGGCCTGCCCCATGACAACTGAAAGGCCAGCCCCTAACAAGGGCCTGTGGCTCAGCCTAGAGCTGCCTACAGCTGCATCTTCCTGTACATTTTCAATCCCACCTTTATCCCCGTGTTCTGGCTCTTAATCCTGTACGTGAACACGGGTTTTGTCTAAAATATTATCTCATGGATTTTTTTTTTTTTTTTATCCTTTATCTCTTTGGCTCTTAGAGCTTTAGTCTTTAATCTCATTGACCTCTAGGCTTTTCTGCTTTATCCAAAATGTGTATTTTCATTTATAGTTAACTGGTAATCTCTTGCCTTCATTGGCTTTTATTCTCTCCTATCTTTCTCATCTCTTACATTTTTCTAAGTTGTTTTTGTTTGTTGGTGGTAGTGGTTGTGATGCTAGCAAGGATCTCTGCTCATAGGAGTTGTTGGCATCAGGAGCGCCAAACCGATGATGTCGCACGCAGGTGATATCATCCAGGCGACAGTGTGACCCGCCCACCTGTTGCTAAGGCAACGGCCACCATATTCCCAGAATTCACCTTGACCCACCGCCCACCTTTACCTGTGGCTACGTCATGCCACGTCACTTTCCATATATATTGGAGGATCTCTCTCCCCCTC
>CM052720.1:32377354-32388625 GCA_028551405.1 Uromys caudimaculatus | reverse complement strand
ATATCATCCAGGCGACAGTGTGACCCGCCCACCTGTTGCTAAGGCAACGGCCACCATATTCCCAGAATTCACCTTGACCCACCGCCCACCTTTACCTGTGGCTACGTCATGCCACGTCACTTTCCATATATATTGGAGGATCTCTCTCCCCCTCTTCCTCTCTTCTTTCTCCCTCTTCTTCCCTTCTCTCTCCTCGCTGCTACCTTGTCCCCCCAATAAAACCCCCACGTGGAACTGTTTGGCTTGGTGTGGTTTTGGAACGTGCCGCCATCTCCACCGCAGCACATACCGGACTCGTACCAGCAAATTATTTATACAACAGGAGTAGTAGCCACAGAGGGAACCTGGCTAGAAACAGGGGGATTTTTAAAAATGTTAGGTTTTAAGGTCTGAAAATAAGAAATCAAACTTCAGATATATCCCAGAAGAAAGATGGTGAGACTTGAGTGTGTTAGGGCAGATAGCTCAGAGCAGCTTCCGGACTGAGTGTTTGTCTTGAAGTGGGTGCTTTCTCCTCTGTGTCCTTCCTGACCTCACTCTGTTGTCTTCTGCCCATCTTCCTGCAACACCATTGATCTCCTGTATAGTTTCCAAAGGCTATTTAATATGTATTTATACACTGTGGTGGTTTGAATAGGTTTGGCCCAGGGAGTGGAACTATTAGGGAGTGTGGCCTTGCTGGAGTAGATGAGGCCTTGCTGGAGTGGGTGCGACCTTGCTAGAGTAGGTGTGGCCTTGCTGGAGTGGGTGTGGCCTTGCTGGAGTGGGTGTGGCCTTGCTGGAGTGGGTGTGGTCTTGTTGGAGGAAGTGTTTCATGGTGGGGTGGGCTTTGAGGCTCCTATGCTCAGGCACTGCCCAGTGTGGAAGGAGAGTCTCCTCCTAGCAGCCTTCTGAACAAGATGGAGAACTCGGGCTCTTCCAGCACTTTGTCTGCCTGCACCTCTGCCATGCTTCCCGCCATGATGATAATGGACTGAACCTCTGTGCCTGTAAGCCAGCCCAGATTAAATGTTTTCCTTTATAAGAGTTGCCTTGGTCACGGTGTCTGTTCAGAGCAATGAATGCCTACGATGTACGCATTCCAGAGTAAAGTTATCTGACTTTGCAGACTGAGTTCTGGGCTTAGCCATGGTTATATTCCACCCCAACTAGAGGGTATAAGAAAACCAATGAGCTATAAACAGTTCATAATATGGGAAATGCCTTATAAAATACCTATGAACTGAACCGAGATGAGGCTGTATGTATGCATGCGGCTGCTCAGAAAACATTCCAGAGCCTCTCGTTCTTACACCCCTGCACTGTAGAGCCCCGCGGGGTGACTCACCACAAGGGCCGAGCCTCCTGGGTTTTCAATCTTTGATATCGATCTGCGCCATATTTTTAAATCAATTTCACCTTTCCATTTATGGGCAGTCTCAGTAGATCTGTTTTTCAGCGAAGCAAAAACACATCTTACGTTGTTGGCCCGATGTCCCGTGGTCCGTTTCATCCTCGGGTGGAGCTTAGGGAGCGGAGATTGAAGCGAACCAGGGCTGAAAGCCTTCAATATCACTGCCGTGTCACCCCCCCCCCCAAGCCTGCTTAAAATATGCCCCTCCCATCTCCACAGACAGTTTATCCCTTTCTCTTCCGTCAGTGATTCGAGCTTAAGAGAAGTCCATTTCATTGTGTCACTGCGAATGTGGGGCTTATCTGAGGACCGGTTTCAAAATAGGCGTTTGCTAATTTAAAAGGGAAAGAGACCTACCCTTTCCTTTAAATCGTATTTACATGTTTTATGGCTTGAAAAACAAAACCCTTCAGATTTAAAAGTCGATGTAGAGAGACTTGAGTTGACGTATTTAGGTAAGACACTTGGCCATGGAAGAGGTGGCATGTGAAGGGCCAGGTGCAGACAGCTGAGAAGCAGGCCCTGAGTGTGTAAGGCTGAGATACTGAGGCACCTTGGCTCCTTGAGGGTAGAGGCTCTTTCCTTTTAGAAATCAAACTCACCACCATAAATGCTGATACGCTGAATCTGCCTCTCAGTCAACAACATCCCCGCTCAGTGACACCCCCTCAAGTGAACAGACACAGGATCTCAACAGAGCATACAAAATGTCATGGGACAGCATCTCGCTAATGAGCTGAGCTTCATCAGTGGGATGGCTGAGCTCCGTGTGACCCGATGCAGAGTGGGGACATGCCAGTTTTTTCAGACTACGACCAGAAACATGACCTACAAGGCCGATTCACGTTTTGTGAGAATTTCCATTGCAATTCAAATCCTTAAGTAGGCCTTCTCTGTATCATCTGGGTGACACTCGAGGACACAGGAGATTACGCAGAATTTTAGGAGAATCTTAATATCCCTGTATCAGGACCTTGACTTGAAAATTTATACTAAGTTATCAAAGGGGATAAAAACAGACATTTTAAAAGGAATGGTAGACTACCAATAATGCAAATGTTTAAAGGTATTTGAAAATGTGTCAGGCTGTGCTGGTGCACACCTTTAATCTCCAGCACTCGGGAGGCAGAGGCAGGCGGATCTCTGAGTTTGAGGCCAGCCTGGTCTACAGAGTGAGTTCCAGGACAGCCAGGGCTACACAGAGAAATATTGTCTTGAAAAACCAAACAATAATACCAAAAAGGCATCGAAGACTGATGGGGTTCCAGCCGGTTCCTGTCTGTGGAGAGGAGTTAATGGGTGAAGAGACTCGGGAGCCGGGGAGGGTGTTGGGAGGCTTAGTAGAAGAAGCCATGCTAAAAACAAAATGTGCAAGAGTGCGCGAAAACACACAAACACACTCACCTCCTCATACACACACACACACACACACACACACACACACTCTCTCTCCCATTCACACACACATATACACACAGACACACACACTCTCCCATTCACGCACCCCCCTCCCACACACACACACACTTCCATTCACACACACACACACTCTCCCATTCACACACACACACTCCCATTCACACACACACACATACACACACTCCCATTCACACACACACACACACACCCACTCTCCCATTCACACACACACACATACACACTCTCCCATTCACACACCCACTCTCCCATTCACACACACACACACACTCCCATTCACACACGCACACACACACCCACTTCCACTCACACACAGCTTTACACTCAGACACCCACTCCTACTCCCATATAACCTCACACACTCACACACACAAACACGCACTCTCACATGCCCCAACACACACACAAACACACACGTTCACACAGATACAAGAACACACAAATGTACAAACACCCAGTAACGCATGCACACGTTCACAGACACAAACACATATACTCTCACAGACAAACACACCCTCCCACACATACAGACACACACCCACTCACAAACACCGTCTCACACAGCTTTATACTCAGACACCCACTCGTGCTCACACACATCCTTACACACTCACACACTCACATACTCTCACACACCCCACGACACACACACAAACACACAAACTCAGACATACAAAAAACACACAAACACACACAGCAGCACACACTCACATGCATACACACTCACACCCAAAAATACACACTCACACATGCTTTCACAGACACACATACTCTCACATACAAATAAACCCTCTCACAGACATAAGCACACACGCCCACACAGCTTCACGCTCTGACACCCTCTCCCCCTCACACACACCCTCACACAGATGTGACCCCACCCTCCCCCTCACACACACCCCGCGCACGCTCTGTAGACCTGCCTTCACTTCCATAAAAGGATCGTGAAGGCTGAGCAGCCAAAGTCTTAATGGTTTACGAGATAAATGTTAACCGCAAGAAGCATGACAGAGTGGGCGAGTGAACAACTCACACTCAATAAATCATTTTTGCTTTGCTAAAATGTCTGTTATGTAATAACTTAAGACAGAGACTCACCATGAATCCTAGGTTGGCTCTGAGTCTATGTTCCTTTTGGAATTACAGGCGTGCATGACCACAATTTATAATAGTTGAAAAAAAAACTTTAACCTGCAAATCCAAAATACTTATTATTCATTTACTTTATTATATTCTACACGTTTCTATCGTGATTTCACACCTGGGCTTTGGGGGCTAGGATTCTAGTCAAGAACAAACACTGCTTTATTCCTCGCTTGGAGAGAGTTTTAAGACTCACTAAAGCACATTTGATGTTTTTACCCATTTTCCCCCAGCCTGGGACCTGCAGCAGCTTTCTCTTATGTGCTGAGGTAAGAATCTTAAAATAAATCCTTTATTTTTGACACATCTACATATTCAATATGACTTTAAGTGTCAGGGCTGGCTGTTGTATTCTTTTTATACAAATTGTTTGTATGAGCATGTAAGCATGGGGTGGGGTGACTATTGCCACACTCATGTGTGCAGAGGCCAGAGGAGTATGTCAGGTACTTGGCTCCGTCACTGTGCCTTACAATGCCAAGATGTAGTCTTTTATTAATCCAGAAGCTTCTACTTTTTCAGCTAGGCTGACTGGGCCAATAAGCCGCAGAAATACTCCTGTTTCCACCCACTTACTGAATGGTCGTGCCACCACAACGGAATCCCTGTTATGGTCACACTCATGCTCACTGCTCACCATGACTGCTTGAGGTCTATACTCCTGGTCTTGCGCTGATCTAGCTGGAGTTCTTTTGCACTAAGCCATAGCAGTGTTTGTCTCAAAAGTGTGTCCTGTCTGTCCGTTTTTCTTTTAATCCACAGCTTCCTGATCCAGAACTGCTTTGAGATGAGGCAGAGATACAGCCTCTCTTCCACAGAATATAGAAAGGCATTTTTGATATGCAAATGCTATTATTCTGGTATCGTGGGCCAAGAATTTCTTTGATGGGCAACCAAGCAAGCACTAGCATGACTGGAGAAAGAAAAGGATTTGGGCCCAAACATCTCAGGATCAAAGATGTGGCGGACGAAGAATTTCTAACATTTAACTGTGTTCTAGCCAACACTTCCTTAGGGTAAGAGTTAGCGCATCAATTACATGGAAATATTTTTTGCACCTGGTTCATTTAGGAGACTTAGACACACCAGCACAGGGTTTCAGTGTTCGCAAACACTCCTGCCTCTTACATACTCATTCTGCCATGTTCTTTGTTCTACAAGTGCTGTAATCTGCTCTTTAAAATGTCGGCCTCAGCGACTTTCGCTTGTGTGCGGTAAATAAGACACCTGCTGCGGAACAGCAGGCAGGGGCAATGCTCCTGCTCAGCTCTGGGGGGGGAGGGGGAGGAATAAGCTCTTATTTGCCTGTCATTTTATAAAGAACGTGAGCCCCGCTTTGTCTCTTGTTAGTTGTTAAAATATGCACCTGCACATTAGACTGGAAGCTTAAGCACAATCCATGTCCTTGTTAAAAAAATTTTTTTGAAATAGCATTTCATTATGTAGCCCAGGTTAACTCTTAAACTCACTATGTAGTCCACGCTGGCCTTGAACTCATGACTTTCCGACTGCTAACTCCAGGGAGCTGGGACTATAGATGTATGCCACCCTGCCCATCCCATCAGGTAGTAACAACTAGTACTCTATTGCTTTTCTTTTATGTACTAGTCTCCTAGTCAGTGTAACAACCATCTTTATCAAGAATTTCTGCCCATGGGGCTGGAGAGATGGTTTAGCAGTTAAGAACACTGCCTACTCCTCTAGAGGACCCAGGTTCAATTCTCAGCACCCATGTGGCCACTCAACAACTGTTTGAAACTCCAGTTCCAGGGGGATCTGACACCCTCATACCAGGGCACATAAAATATAATTTTAAAAAAAGAAACAATGAAAATTGCTGCCCTATCTTGGTGCAATCAAATGTTGAGTCCTCCCAACCTTAGGTCAGAACCTAATTGTTCTGTGAGTCTATATTTGTAGCTGGGGACTGGGGGGAGAAATTAAGGTCAAATGATGCCTAAGAGGAGCCTGGAGTAAAACTGTTCTTTTCTCTCTCTCCCAGCAAGGCCATGTGAGGACGTAGTAACAGCAGCTGACAGCAAACTATGACCAGAGCCCTTGGTTGCAGTGGAAAGCATAACTTCAATTTAATATCCAGTACAGCTAAGGGCAGACAGCAGGAGATATGAGAAACTTGTCTAAGGGTCTGCATACGTTTCCTGAACAAGGTAACTTCACTTAAAGGATGATTAAACCTTCAGTGTATTAAATGTGAAGAAATGGTTTGAAGAGAGGCATAAAGCAGAAATTACGATATTTTTGGCGTGGCTTGCTTACCCATGTCAGTACGGATAGGTGCCAGGAGTAGGGGCAGAGGGTTAGAGGCATCCACAGAGAGACATGTGCCTTGTGCTGGGTATACGACCTCTAAGTGCCCTTTAGCCTTTGGGAGTCTCTGAGTTTTCTAACTAGAGGGAAGCAACAAGGTGTATGAAGAGATTAAGTAGGAGAGGGAGTAAGGCTGCTAAGCGGCCTTCCTTGGCAAAGCAGTTTTGGCACTTTAGTCTAGAAATGACGGAAATGACATACATCATGATGCACTGGGGTTACCATTCTTCTGTCTGCTAGGGAAGGACCTGGCTCTTCTTATTAGCTGTGTAAGCCTCTTCAGCTTCGAACCATCTTCATTTGGAGCCACCATAGCTTAACACAGACAGCTCTGGTCAGCTTCCTGGTCTTGGGTTCTGTTCTCCAGAGGAATCTAGGCTGGCAGGCAGATCTAACCATCTGAAAGCTGCCACTGTAGCCCAACAAATCAAATCAGAAGAAAAATGAAACTGCAAGTTCTCTAAGTCAGCAAAAAAAGAAAATAGAGAATCGTGATCTTGCTTTGTGGGGATTAAACTAGAGTAGCTGACACAGTGCCTGCACCTCAGTAAATCCCAAGCACGGCAGCAAGATCAAGGGAATTTATTTTTTAATGGAAAAGCTTCTCATTCTGACATCTAAGCACTTGGACTTCTTGTGGTCTGCGTGAGGGCTTTGTAAAGACAGATTTCAACTAAAGGACATAGCTCCAGAGTTGGAAGATACCAGGGCTGGAACTTGAGAACGACTTGTGTATCATTTCTTGAGAGTGTCTTTTGGTTATGTGATCCCCAATTTGGTGATCTACAAGCAGTAATTGCTTGTGGGCAATGCTCTATACGTATGGGGTTTTTAATCACTTGGGCTGGCCCTCTATGCATGTGCATACAGGTAGCAGTAAGAGAGGAGAAAGAGTTAGAAGAGACAGAGAGAGACAAAGACACACGACACAGAGAGACAGAGACGGAGAACATAAAGTTGACCGATGAACAAGGTCAAGGTAGGGTGTTCTGGGGGGGATTGAAGGAAGAATGTTATCAAAATATATTATATACATATATTAAATACTCAAAAACAAATATAAACGTCTACTTAAATACTTTTAAGTCACTGTCCCAAGAGCTATCTGAATGAAAAGCTAATGTGGCAGAGTCGCCTCATTTACGTTTGACTTCAGAATAGCACACTGGATTATCAGCACTATTTAGTGTGCGTTTTTGTCCCTGTACTAGTTCTCGGAGAACCTCAATGCTCAGAGCTTCCTTTACTAAGGGTGGAATACTCATGCAAAAGAAATACGACTTCCCATTATATGGCTTCCGCATCCGTTTCTAAGCAGAGAGGGATAACTGCTAATACATAGGTAGGATGTCTGTCCATCATTATTTGTGTCTCTGTAGATACCCATGTCTACATGCATTTCTATTCAAAGACATCCATAGGTGAATCAAACAGAAAACTTTAGATATAGGGGTTGGTAGGTACTCAGACAAGAGTAAGCAGCCGTTAGCACGGGGCCATTAACAGAAGAGAAAATTCCCAAGGATGACAATGGGGGTTTGACATTGTGTCTGGTAAGTGGTATTTTGAGATCCTGCCATATTCTATCTTGCTCCTTTAGACGCAGTCTTTGGTACTTAGATCACGGCCATCAATCACAGCCCACCCCTCCCTCTGGATACATTCTATTTGATGTATTCTCAACAGTGAGTCTTTACTTCTCATTTGCCATATTAATCAATGCTCTCACTTGTGGGTCTCATCAATTCACTGTAGTTTAAAAAGTCCCTGAGGAGAAAACATGAGGTAACCACCACATAAAACTTAATGGGAGGTCATTTAATATGCAAAGCAAATTCATTCTGCTGTCAATCTTATTGACTGAAGAGACCGTAGCTGTGACGAAGGCACAACAGGGGGGGGAAGTGACCGATTTAGAGATTGTTCCTTTGGCTTTAAGTGTTTCTTAATGGAATATTTTCTTTCCAGAAGGCAATGGTAGGATCCTTGCCGTCACCTCTTCCTGGGAACAAGAGCAAATAGAAGCCTTTAACTTTTGTACCATCTCATTCATTTCAAATAGTTTTTAAAAAGAATATTGATGTGTTTATTAAAATGTATAAAGATAGATATGTTCTATGAAGGTGTGGGGAGGTGTGGGGGAAGGGCGTACCTCAGCGGTCCCATGCCAAGACATCCCTTCCCCCTGAGGGACCAGCCACGCCATGGTACAGTATAGAATAGAGTTTATTCAGGGCATGGGAGGGGAACTAAGAGGGTAGTAGAGGCAGAGAAAGGCAGAGAGAGGGAGAGAGTAGAGAAGTAGAGGCCGGCCATGACCACGTGGAGAGAGGGGGGAAGGGAATGGGGGGAAGTAAGAGATAAGAGAAGCAAGAGACCTGTCTCGAAAAACAAAAACTAAAACAAAAAAAAAAAAAAGAGAGAGAGAGAGAAGCAAGAGATAAGAGGGAGAGGCGGGGCAAGCAGACCCTTTTATAGTGGGCCAGGCCCACCTGGCTGTTGCCAGGCAACTGTAGGGAGGAGCATACCTGGCTGTTGCCAGGTAACTGTGGGGTGGAGTTTAGACAGAATGCTAACAAATATTATAGAGCATAAGAGAACTATCTACGGCTTCTAAATGTAGGCATCCAGGAATACCATTTTGTTTGATTGTTGAGGAGGCTTTTCTCCTGCAGAGATATCACTGAGTAATTCTAACAGACACTCTAGCTCATAAATCCTGAAATATTTACTACCTGACTGTGGATTGCAATATTGGTCATTGACTCCAAGTCACCAATAATACATCGGTGTCCCATTAAGGAAAGGAATAAAATCACTTCCCCTTGGACTTGTTTAACCAAAAGTGAGTCCCAATTTGAATTATTGACTTCATGTGCCCAGTGTCTTTGGTCTTCTATCTATCAGTTCTGTAAGTCTGAATCTGCTCCTTCCTGGAAGCTGTCTTGGGAATCTGTTTGTTCCTCTGACTGTCTCTTCTGTCTGTCTGTCCCTGTATGTGTCTGTCTGTTTCTGTGTGATTGTGTGTGTGTTTCGGCTTCTCTCTGGGTCTCTTTCTTAATTGAACAGGATAGAAAGTCTCACATGGGGAAGGAATAGGCTAATACTTCACAGAAATCTTTAACAGTTTTACAAGGATTTAAGGCACCAGCTCCAATAGCCCCAGCTGACAAGATACCTATCATCATTGTTTATCAAGCAATATACATAAAGTTTGCTTTATGGTAGATTTTGTAAATGAATCTTGTAGCAACCCTGACAGAGTCAGATCTTGACCTAGACAGAATTAAAGTTGGAACTTTTTTGTGGCTGATAGGTAATCCTGAAGGAGACACACTCCGCATCCTTGCTCTGGTGGTGGTGTTGAACAGTCACATTGTAGGCCTACAGATTTCCCCACCTCATGAAAACCCAGCATTTTCCTATTTCTGTTCCCGGTCATGAGATCTTTCCTCTTTTCCAGTGTCATCAAAGATCTGACAGCTGACTGTGTTAGGGACCAACTGTGGCCTTGGTTGCCATCAAAGCTCATATACTGAGTGTAGGGAGTGATGTCTGTGCTAAAAATGCCTGGGGAAGCAGAGAGATGGCTACTCATCATAAAACAAAAACAAAAACAAACAAATAAATAAGAACAACGAAAACAGGGGCAGGAGAGACTTGATAGGTTAGGAGCACTAACTGTTTTTCCAGATGACCTGCGGTTGGTCCCCAGCATACACATGGCAGCCCACAGCCATCCCCAACTCCAGTTGCAGGGCATCTGGCACCCTCTTCTAGCCTCTGCAGGACCTGCAAACACGTGGTGCACACACATAGATGCAGGCAAAACATCCATATACATAAAACAAAAATAAGCCGGGCAGTGGTGGCGCACGCCTTTAATCCCAGCACTTGGGAGTCAGAGGCAGGTGGATTTCTGAGTTTGAGGCCAGCCTGGTCTACAGAGTGAGTTCCAGGACAGCCAAGGCTACACAGAGAAACCCTGTCTCAAAAAACCAAAAAAAAAAAAAAAAAAAAAGAATTTTGGAAGAATTTAACAGATGGTCACATACAAAAAAGTGCATTAGCTCTTCCTTTTTTGGGGATAATATTTCAAGAAAGATAATTGAAAAACAGAGCACACAATGTAATTCCAAGCTAGGGAGCTCTACTTTCTGATGCCTTTTCAAATAGCAGTTCACGAGGTCCTAAGTTCAGAGATCCATCTGGCTTCCGTAAACTCATTCGTTGGTGCCATGTGTCTCCCAGTTAACTACTATGCCCATTGTTCAAAGACATTTTTATTCCATCTTTATACAAATAATATCTGCCATTTATGAAGGGTCGGTGAGGAAAGATTTCGGGAACTGACTGGCTTGGTACAGAGAAGGGAGAAAAGAAGTCAAGAATGTTTTAAGAGCAGATGGTGTCACCCAATGGCAGAACCACTATGTCCTATGGAGATCTTAAACCGTGATTGGGAGGAGGTCATGAAGGACAAAAAAGCCGGGCAGTGGTGGCGCACGCCTTTAATCCCAGCACTTGGGAGGCAGAGGCAGGTGGATTTCTGAGTTCGAGGCCAGCCTGGTCTACAGAGTGAGTTCCAGGACAGCCAGGGCTACGCAGAGAAACCCTGTCTCGAAAACCAAAAAAAAAAAAAAAAAAAAAAAAAAAAAGCTGGAGAGGAACGGTGAGAGCCAATATCTGCTTGTCTCCTTATTTCAGGATCCTGGCACACTCCCCAGGTGTAGCGGAGCCTCTATGCAGCATATAAACTAGGTGTAGAGTCAGTCTGCCAGACATTTCCATTTGCAAGAGGATTTTCATACCGATTTCTTACAGATCAGGAAACCACACAGCTCAGCAGGATGACTCACCGGGTGAGTCAGCTGTTAAAGTCGGCCATCAGTCCAATCACGTCTCAGAGTTAAGCCAGTGATTGAGTCTTGCTCAGCAGATAAAGGATTTTCAGTGCAATCTGCCAGCCC
>CM052720.1:32361404-32377254 GCA_028551405.1 Uromys caudimaculatus | reverse complement strand
CAGCCCCGTTCATTCCCAGCATTTAAACCAGCAGGGATTCAACAGACATGCGACTGAGCCTCAAGCTCACTTCTGGTTTGTATTGAAAACACGGGCTAGGTGCTAAGCAGGTGCCAATGGGTTTTCAGTTTCCAGACTCCGGAATGTCAACTCCCTGGAGCTTCCTTAGGAGTACCAGTATAGCCGAGACTTCCTTGATATTATCTCTTCCAATGGTCTGATTTGTATGGGAGCTCTGATATTCCTTAAAATAACACAATTCTTTCAAATCTAAGATGTGATTCCATAGACCATCCTTGGCAGCCCCAGACTGTAAATAAAAGCAAGCACTATTGGGATTCTTACGGTATCATCCACTTGCTTCAGATGATGAAGGAGTTAGACTTTCTGAGCAAAGGGAATGGAATCTGAAATCCTAATATATGTTGGCACTAAGGGTCTTTTTTTTTTTTTTTCTTCCTGCTTTACTTGATGCTAAGACTCTTTCCTCTCAAATTGAATGGCGTGAACCCCAGGCAGGTTAGAGAAAATGGTTTCTTTATAGACTGACTGAGCTGTGATGTAACCAGCCAGGGACAAGCAAGGGAGTCCACGACTTGATCAAAATGGAAACAGGACAGAGATTGCTACGAGGAGACACAGAAGCCCCCACGATCCCCTTTGTCCCCATAAGCAAGGCCATAAGAAAGAAATGTCAGCTGTGGGCACGAGGGAAGCATTTTGCAGTAAACATCAATTGCATTTGCTTGGCCCTCTCCTCTTTCAGTGATCCCAAACATGGCTCTCCTCCCCTGCTTTTGGGCCACACACATTGCATAGGGCTGACTTGGCCTGCTCCCATCAACTCTGTTGACACTCTGTGCCTCGCTATTAATGAAATCTAGCCCCTTAGCCTCAGTAAGTTTGGGCACGCAACCCAAGCCATTGCACAGGCAGCACAGTGCTTCTCTGGATGTGCTTGGAAAGAGCCAGTGGGGTCTTCCTCATTTACTCTCAAATGTGTGCACACTAGATGAGAAACAAAGCACAAGCGATATCCTTACTTTCACAGAAAACCTACCTCAGAATGAGACCAACTTGGAAGAAAATAAGACCCAAATAACTGTCACCCATACTTACATAACATGCTGTGTTCTCTGAATTCCTGAACCAAACTGTGGTGGTTTGAATGAAACATGGCTCCCATAAGCTCATAGGTACTATTAGGAGGCGTAGCCTTGCTGGAGTAGGTGTGACCTAGCTGGAGGAAGTGTGTCACTCGGCGTGGTGGGCTTTGAGGTCTCAGGTGTGTATCTCTCTTCCTGCTGCCTGCTGATCCAGATATAGACCTCTCTGCTCCCTCTCTGGCACTGTGCCTGCCTGTGTGGACCCATGTTTCCCTCCATCATTATAACGGACTGAACCTCTGAGCTGTAAGCCAGCCCCAATTAAATGTTTTCTTGGATAAGAGTTGCCATGGTCATGGTGTCTCTTCACTGCCATAAAACCCTAACTAAGACACAAACTGAGTCTGTTTTCTCTTGAAAGTCCCAGTTACATAAATCTTAATTACTTTGGCATCTGACTTTGTTTTATTACTTGTGACTGGCCTGACTGACACAGTTACCTTTTTTTTTAAATCCTGAGATTGATAGAAAGCTGGGAATGGTGATAAATAAATTTAAAAAACAAGGAGAACTGCTCCAGCTATCAGAAGTCCTTCAAGCAATCGCCTAATCGGAAAGCCAGGAGCAGATGTCATTTCTCTGCAATCTATTTCTCCTTCTCTTGGTGCTGTTGGGGAATTAGCATCTGAAGAGAATGTTCTCTGCACATTTCATTACTCAGCCCATCTTCTCCCAAGTCTCAGTTGGAATGGATTTTGATGCTTTAATATGCCCACTTCATTTGTGTTATGACAAGCTAATCTTTAAAATACACTTCTGGTTCTGAACAGTATGTGGGTTAAGACTGAATCATAGCATGAGCAATGGTAATCTTTTACAATAAGCCCTCAGTTCCTCTTTTTAAAGCCTTTTGTCTATAGCTATTCTTTACAGAAATAAATTATCGTCAAGTTTTTTCTTTGTTGTGAACACAATAAAGAACCTCTGCTGCTGTATAATGTAGGGGATGAAGACTCTCATGGTGATAATTATTTTTTAATGTAGATGAGTGCTTTGCTCAGATGTATTTCTAGGTACTTCATGCATGCCTGGTGCCTACAAGAACAGAAGAGGGTGTCCTAGCCCCTTGAACTTGAGTTACAGATAGATAGTTGTGAGTGGCATATGTGGGTCCTAGGAATTGATCCCAGCCCCTTTTCTAGAAGAATAGCTGGTGTTCCAAACCACTGGGCCATCTCTCCAGCCCTGTGTGATCTTTTTTTTTTTTTTTTTTTAAAGATTGATTGATTGATTTTATGTATATGAGTACACTGTCCCTGTCTTCAGACACACCAGAAGAGGGCATCAGATCTCATTACAGATGACTGAGCCACCATGTGGTTGCTGGGAATTGAACTCAGGACCTCTGGAAGAGCAGTCAGTGATCTTAACCACTGAGCTATCTCCAGCCCCTTCATGATCATTCTTAATCACTCTGACTCCCTATAGCACTGTTATTAAGGGTTTTTCGTTGATTTGTTTGTTTGTTTGTTGGAGGGAGAAGGGATGAAAGTAGCTAAAACAAGTGACTAGTCTTGAATAAAAACCTTAATTTCCTTGAAATCATGTCCTTTTCCAAGTGGTCTGAGTCAGGAAGCAAATAAGCGTGTGAGCCATCCTTCATCTCAATATGTTCACACTAAGAGTGCACTTATTACTTATATTAACAAGATTTCCTGTGGGCAAGTGAGATGGCTCAGTAGATAAAGCATTTCCTGCACAAGTGTGTGAAGACCTGAGTTCAACTCCCCACAACACATGTACACCTGGGCATCAAGGTACACACCTGTAACCCCAAAGCTCCTATGGTTAAGGTGGGAGGCAAAGACAGCAATCCTATAAATCTGTAGACTAGACATCTCAATGTAGAGAGGAGAACAGGAGAGCCAGTCTCAGACAAGGTGGACGACAAGAACTGTCATTTGAGGTCATCCAATGACCTCCACAAATGAGCCATAGCACATACACACCGGTACTCACGCAAAAAGAAATTTTTTGAAGAATTTCTCATAACAGTCCAAAACACTAAGCATGATCTCACTACTATTCTCATAGTTGTTTGTTGCCTTGAATAAGAAAAGGCCAATCCACAATGAGAATCTGGAAACTTAAGTTCATCTTGTTCAACACCCCTAGACCAATCTCTTCTTTGAATGTGGCGTAACATAGAATCGTAGCTCTCACACTATACATGATTGTACTATTCAGGCATTACTTCCCAATGATCTGAGTGGATAAGAAAAATCACTGTGGAGCCACAGAGTCTTTATAACATCAATAACATAGTTTAGAAGTGATGGAAACTCAGATACTACAATCACTCCATTTGAAATCAACTCATTGATTCAGTAAACTCATTTCTCTACAACCCCTTGAATTTAATGATGACGATAGCATCATGGAGAGGATCCTTGAGGAGGCTGAGAGTCCTGTGCAGGACAAAGGTCTGCAATTGGAGTCCAAGTAGAACAGTGGTTCTTCTTTATAAGATCCCGATTCTCTCCTGGGTATGTCCATATCCCATCTCCAACAATAATGGCAATGGTACAGCATTTGAGATGAGAAATTCTCACCCTGACTTGGATTTAGCATACTATTGTTTGGGGGAGACTTAGGCAAGAAATTTTGTCTAACCGAACTTCTTTCCTCATATAGAATATAGAAGTGACCATGACAGGATGGGTTAAAAATCCCCTCCCAAAACATTTGCAGACAGGACCTGAGGGACTGTCTAGAGAAGCTCAGGAACTGAACTATAGCCTGTAAAACCTGGGAATTTTGACAAAAGAGACACATATTCTTATAGAGAAATAACATGGTGGTTAGGGATTAGAGCTACAAAATGTTCTGGAAATATCAGGGTTGAGAAAGCCTGTGGTTTGGAGCCCAGCTGAATCTGTGCTCTTTTCTGTCTCTTCTTCTCTCACCTCTCTGCATAATGCCCTCATTTGCTTCAAAACGGGGCTACTGTGCTATCAAGCTTTACAGTACTACAATAAGATGCCTGAAGCAATTAACTTATAAAGAGAAAGGCTTTTTGTTTGTTTGTTTGTTTTCAGTTTCAGAGGTCCAAAGTCCAAACAGCATAACAAAGCCTGACAAGGGCTAGCCCCTGACTGTATCACCTCATGGTATCCAATGCATGGATGACATGGCAGCAAATGTCAGGGGCAAGTGACAGACTCTCAGAGAACAGAGGAAAAGAGAACGAGGACAGCCAGACATCACTGCCTCTTAAAGAGACACACCATAGTCATCTAAACAACCTTCCACAAGGCTCTGCCTCCACAAGTCTCCATTATCCCCTGTCCTAGGCAGCTTCAGCTCTCAGCTTAAAAGTCCAAAATTATCTGAGGGCATCTCAGTTCAGGGACCATCTGACTGCCCTATAGAGCATGTTCTTAATCAGTGATTGATGGGGCGGGTCCGGTCCATTGTGCATGGCACCACCCTGGGCTGGTAGTCCTGGGTGTTATAAGAAAGCAGGCTGAGCAAGCCAGAAGGAGCATGCTAGTTAGCAGCAGGCCTCTCTGGACTCTGCCTAACTTCCTGCCTCCAGCTCCTACCCTGATTTCATCAGTGATGTACTGTTACCAGATGAAGTAAACCCTTTCCTCCCTCAGGTTGTTTTTGGTCATGGTTTTAATCCTAGCAACAGAAAAGCAAATGAGAATACATCCCAATAGTGTCACCTGCAAGACACTAAGTCTCTAGCCATGACCTTTGGGAAACACATAAAACATCACCTTAACTAATCCTAGCAGTTACAAAAAAACCAAACCAAAACAAAAAAACAAACAAATCATAATTCATTAAAAATACTCCTTATTCCCCCAAAACTAGGAAATGAACTCACCTAGGTGATAATACAGTGTAGAGACTGGGTACCCCCCTTGTGCCCGACAGTGGTATTTTATACATTTCCATTATAGTAGGCATACATATTGTGACATATTGTTACTTCCAGTTTCCAGATGAGGAAATGAAGTACAAAGAATCTTAGTGAGTATTCATGAGTCATGAAGGTTATTAGGAGGAATTAGGAAGTCCAGTGGATTCCAAAAGTGAGTTGCACTGGGGGTTGGGGGAGTGAGGGCTGGGTTAAACTGAATAAGGAGGTCTATGATGGAGCTGGAAATGGTGAGTTTTCAACAGAAACCAGTGAGTCCACCATGAGAACAACAGGAACAAAGAAGAAACACGAGGCAACCGCAGCTAACACAATTACTAACCTCACATCAAACTATAATTATCCACCTATTAAACAGCAAAACCAAACAACGGAAAATACTTCTAGACCGCGGATAATGCTAGGGTAAGGTGATCCCTTCCGTATGGCTGGTAGCCATAGACACTGCTAAAAGCCTTTTTGGAGAGGGATTAGAAAGAGTTCCCATAATCATTAGATGCTAACATCCTTTGGACCCCATGATTTTACTCACAGAAAAATAACTTTAGGTTATTATCCAAAATGACAGTTGGTAAGATTTATCAAAGTTACCATTATAATAAGACAAAGTGGACGCTTCTAAAATGTGCCCAAATCAGAATCCGGTCTAGCAGGAGTCTGTGGGTTATTGATTCATTTGATCAAAATAAACATGATGCCTGCCCTGGGCCAGACACTTCCATAGATATTGTTTCACAAAGGGCAAGAAAATGGGCATCTGCCTGGCTCTGAGTATGCTGGGTTTATGTAAACAGAGAGGAGGGATGGCTCAGCAGTTAAGAGCACTGACTGCTCTTCCAAAGGTCCTGAGTTCAATTCCCAGCAACCACATGGTGGCTCACAGTCATCTGTAATGGGATCTGATGCCTTCTTCTGGTGTGTGTGAAGACAGTTATAGTGTACTCATCATATATATAAAATAAATAAATAAAATCTTAAAGAAAGAAAGAAAGAAAGAAAGAAAGAAAGAAAGAAAGAAAGAAAGAAAGAAAGAAAGAAAGGAGCTTCAGGTGTTCATTTAGAGCTATTGGTCCCCTGACAACACGAGACAGCTTATCACACAATGAAAATAGAACAGACAAATGTAGGCACATTGTGATAGAAAGCCCGATTCAGGAAAAGCCTAGATAAGCAGTGTGGTGGTTTGAATGAAAATGGCCTCCCATAGGCTCATAGGGAATGGGACTATTAAGAGGTGTGGCCTTGTTACAGTAGGTGTGGCCTTTTGGGAGGAAGTGTGTCACTAGGGGGTAGGTTTTGAGGTTTCAGACCCTCAAGCCAGGCCCACTGTCTCACTCTCTGTTCCTGCTGTCTGTGGATCGAGATATAGAACTCTCAGCTACCTCTCCAGCACCATGTGTGCCATAGAGCTTCCTGCCAGGATGATAATGGACTAATCCTCTGAACTGTAAGCCAGGTCCAGTTAAGTGTTTTCCTTTATAAGAGTTGCCATGGTCATGGGGTCTCTTCTCAGCAACAGAGCCCTATATCAAGCAGCATCCTGTTTGCATTAGGTAGGGTTCTCTAGAGAAGCCCGTGTGTGTGTGTGTGTGTGTGTGTGTGTGTGTGTGTGTGTGTTTGTGTGTGTGTGTGTGTGTTTGTGTGTGTGTGTGTGTGTGTGTGTGTGTGTGTGTGTGTGAGAGAGAGAGAGAGAGAGAGAGAGAGATAGACAGACAGACAGAGACAGAAACAGAGAGACAGAGAGAGAGAGACAGAGACACAGGATTTACCAGGATAGTTTACCCAATAAGGACCAGGTAGTCCAACAATGGTGTCTTACACAGAATGCTTATCTCCATGGACCTAATCTGGCCATCAAGTCCTGGAAGACTCAAGCAGAGATGCTGGTCTTCAGATTACCTTTGAAAACCAGAGAATCTGGAGTGTGACATTAGCAAAGGATTGTGTCAGCCTAACAGGGCATAGGTGTGCTCTCCAAGAAGCAGAAGGTATGCAGGTAACATGCCCCCCCCTTTTGAACTTGATTTCTGAGGCACCAGTTGGAAAACTCTGTCCATGGAGACAGGGTCTCCTCCCCTCAGGTGGTCCTTACTGATCTGCCCAGAGGTTTCTCTCTTAGTTGATTCCAGACCGCCAGAAGTTGCAATAGCAATGAACAACTACACTTCAGATTTGCTTCTGAGCTTCCATTCAGGCCAAGAAAAAGGGACACTTTTTTTTTTTTTAACCTCCTTAATGAATAGAGAACACAAGAGTTTTTTAGAGAAACATGTTTTCTTGTGCGTAGTTCTAAAAGCTATCAATTTTGTAAGACTGGTGTGATGGCTCAGTTAGAAAAGGCACTTGCTTGTCACACCCAATGACCTGAGTTCTGTCCCCAGAATTCATATGGTGGAAGGAGAGAACCTAAAGCTGTCCCTAAAGCTGTCCTGAACTTCACATGTACTGCATGGTATATCCCCAACACAAAATACATTAGTATATATATATATATTTGGGTTTTTTTTGAGACAGGCTGGCCTCAAACTCAGAAATCCGCCTGCCTCTGCCTCCCAAGTGCTGGGATTAAAGGCCTGTGCCACCACTGCCCGGCTAGTAATTATTTTTTTAAAAGATTTTTAAATCTCCATTTTTACAAACGATCCACATGTGATGGCCAACAACTCATGGTTTTAGATTTTTAAGAATAAAATATTTCAAGCATATGAAAAAGTAAATAGAATAATTTAATGAATGTGTGCATGTGGAATGATGTCATCCCAAAATGAAAAATATCACAGTGGAATCTCTACTGCTTCCCTCCATGTTCTGCTCCCTGGTCTCACTGCAAGTGACGAGTGTTCATTCCTTTGCTGGCAATCTCTAATTTCCTTCAGCCCAGTTCCTTGTGTGCACCACATCACACTCAGGAACAGCATAGCATCTCCAGCTGGTGGACCAGGGATGCTGGCCGGTTATCCTCTAAAATGGCATTTGGATTGTTTGAATTCTTTCCAAAGCGGCAGTAACAAACTACTCGAGAGAGACCTATGAAAAAGCTTCTTTGTCTCTTTAGGATGACGTGGCTGCCGGGTGGTTCTTGCACATTCGTCTGTATTCTGTGTTGTCATGTGGCTCTTCAAACGGCTCGCCCAGATTTGCACAATGGAACTGAAGTATCCCAGGAGCCAGCATCCACAGGCGGAAATAGAGGATGCAAGCAATTGAATCAGTTCTAGCCATCAGAGGCTCCACCTAGAATTCTCTCAGACACGTGCACGGCACGCACGGCAAATAGAACCTATTTGCCGAGTATGTCCAGACCCTCTATATAGTGGTGGGTGGGGGGAGCAAAATCCTTCCATTCACAGAGGCTAAAGCTAGAAGGAGCAGATGTAAGAATGAAAGGTGGCCTGTAGAAAGGTCATCGTGTTACAGCTAGTGTTAAGGATTGGTTCTAACGCTGTCTCAATTCAATTTGTCTCCCAAAGGCCTTGTGTCCAGATGCTGAAGGTCTCCGCCCCCAGCTGGATTTGATTGGCAATAAAGAATGGCCATCCAGCCAATGGCTGGGCAGGTAGACCGAGGCAGGACCTGGGGGTTTACAGGGGCAAAGAACCTGAGGCCAGTTGAAGACAGATCACCAAGACAGGGAAGAAGAAAAACTAGACCTAAAGACATGTGGGCATGCGAGAATCAGGGAAAGTAGCCACACGGGCCACTTTCCCAATTGTGTTTAGGGTAGCAGAGATGAAATTTAGATTTTAAAAGATGTTAACTCAGAAGTACTGGAGGGGAGTGTTTGCTAGGATCGAGAAGGATTAGAACTGCCCAGCCTTTGAGCTGGTCAAGGCACATTAAAATTAACTGGTGGGGTGTGTGTGTGTGTGTGTGTGTGTGTGTGTGTGTGTGTGTGTGTGTGTGTGTGTGTGTGTGTGTGTGTTTCATTCATGAATCCAGATAGCTCCTGGGCAGGTACGCATGTGCGACCTGCCAGACGCCGAAGCAGTTTAGCCCTTTACCGCTTCAGCCTGGCCCAGCATATATGGGAGGCAGAGGCAGGTGGATCTCTCTGAGTTAAAGACCAGTCTGGTCTATATAGTGAGTCTAGGCATCCAGGGTACATGGTAAGATTCTATCTCAGGGGAAAAAAAAAATTTTTTTAATTAGGCAAGGTAGCCAACAACCTTCTGTGAAATGAGAAGGCTGGGGAGTGGCTCAGTGAGAAAGAGCATATACAGCTCTTACAGAGGACCCAGGTTCAATTCCCGGCACCTACCTCAAACCACTCACATGTGCCTGTACCTCTAGCTCCTTTAGATTCCATGGGCACCTGAGGTCATGTGCATAAACCCATACTCAGACACATAGACAACACATATTTAAAGATAAAATAAGTCTTTGGGACTGGAGAGATAACTCGGTAGTGGTCCATGCAGAGGACCAAGGTTCAATTCCTGGCACCCACGTGGTGGATCACAGTTACCTGTAACTCCAGTTCCGGTGCATTCAATAACTTCTTCTGACCTCTACAGGTACCAGGCAAGCATGTGGCACACAGTCATACATGCAGGCAAAAAGTTCATGCGCATAAAATAATTTTAAAAATTAAGCTTTAAAAATAATTAAGTCTGAAAAGAAGAAAGAAAGAGAGAGAGAGAGGGAGGGAGGGAGGGAGGGAGGGAGAGAGAGAGAGAGAGAGAGAGAGAGAGAGAGAGAGAGAGAGAGAAAGAAAGAAAGAAAGAAAGAAAGAAAGAAAGAAAGAAAGAAAGAAAGAAAGAAAGAAAGAAAGAAAGAAAGAGGAAACTGCTTCTCCCTAGGAAATAAAAGCACATATTCGACCCGGGGGAAATCCTAGAAAACTAAAGGTGGGCCCACCCCTGATACTCCTGTTTCTTTTTGCTACCTCCTGATACTATAGCTGCCATCATTTTAAAGCTCAGTAGTGGCCCAAACCTTCCTATTATGAAAGCTACAATGACTGAAGGGACTTAGGGGCAGTTCAGGCTGGGGAAAAAGCTACCCGTGACGCAATTAGTGTGCTGTGGTGTTTCAATGAGACTGTGCCCCATAGGCGCATGTGCTGGAACACTTGGTTCCCAGTAGGTGGCACTGTTTGGGAAGACCGTGGAACCTATGGGAGGCGGAGCCTTGCTGGAGGAAGTACGTCACTGGGTGTGGCCTTTGAGGGGCTATAGCCTCCTCCCATGTCCGTTTTTGTCCTCTCTGCTTCCTGTGTGTAGCCCGCTGCTGCTGCAGCTGCCATGTCTCTCCATCCCCACCGCAATGGACCCTATCCTGGAAACGTGAGCCAAAATACATTCCTTATTCCTTAAATTGCCTTAAAGGATAAAGGTAAGTATCATGGTATTTTATCATAGCAACCGAAAATTAACCAATATAAATGGGAAACCCTTTTAAAAGATATAATGAAAAATGGAATTGACATTTAATGTGAAGTTTATTGATAATGCTGGAATATCTTGAAGGTACTTTTGTCTAAATTTACAAATTTTGTAAACAATTTAGTCAGTTTAGGATGATTGGATGACATTAAATCAGCTTTCTCCCTGCTGATGAACCTGGCTGGCTGTCCTGTCTGCAATGCCATTTCTGCTGTAGTAAGAACTAAGAACATGAAAGGTTTTCGGCCAAGGCAGAGGCAGGCGGATTTCTGAGTTTGAGGCCAGCCTGGTCAACAAAGTGAGTTCCAGGACAGCCAGGGCTATACAGAGAAACCCTGTCTCGAAAAACCAAAAAGAAAAAAGAAAGGTTTTCAGCTGGTTTTGTGCCTCCATTAAGGATGAACTTTTAAAAGAGCTTTTTTTAACTTTACTTCCTGCCCCATTTGTGGCCACCAAAGATGACCTCACTCTCTCTTAAGATAGAAGCAAGAAAGCAGATAATGGTCATTGACCAAAAATGTGACATTAACAGGCACTAAATAGCCATTACAACAAACACTTCCTGGCCCTCCCCCTCCCCACTCCAACTGCAGGGCTTGAGGTGGTCTGAGGCCAAGAGGCTTGTGTAGCAGCAGGCTAGATGTTGTCATCTCTGTCAGGGTCACTCAGAATGTGGAAGGCACCTGGAGAAGCTTCATTTGATGCTGAGAAACTTGGGAAGTTTCTAAGAAAAGCCTTCTGCCAGCCTCTTTCCTTTTGTAAAGGAGACTCTGTCTCTTTATTTGGGGCTTCTGTCTCCTTTATTTCAGGACAATTAATTGACCCGACCCCGAGCAGTGAGCCATGCCCACCTGAGGTTTGGTTTAGGATCACAGGAAAAATTGCTGTGTGTGAATTCAAGCCCCTCTCTTCATGATTCCTGTTGCAAGAGAAATTAACAGCTTTTATTCAACGATATTGGACTTTCTATTTCCCATAGCACAAGTAAAATCAATATTACATTTGTCCCCTCTCAGCTGCTAAAGAGTCAGCAACTATTTCTTGCTACTATTCCGGGCCTCTGAACTGGTTTTGTTCTTCTGTATTATACTTTTGGTTTGTTTTGTGTGTGTGTGTGTGTGTGTGTGTGTGTGTGTGTGTGTGTGTGTGTGTGTGTGCGCGCGTGTGCGCACGCGCGCGCTCTCTCTCAAGTGATAGAGAAAGAACACAACGTTAGGTGACCAAGGGGATGGGGAGGACCGGGGGAGACTAGGAGGAGAAAGGGGCTGATATTAAGATGTGGAGTGAATAAAAAAATAAATCAATGAAAAAAGAAAAAGAGGGGCTGGAGAGATGGCTCAGCGGTTAAGAGCACTGACTGCTCTTCCAGAGGTCCTGAGTTCAATTCCCAGCAACCACATGGTGGCTCACAACCATTTGTAATATGATCTGATGCCCTTTCCTGGTGTGTCTGAAGACAGCGACAGTGTACTCATAAATATAATAAATAAAATCTTAAAAAAAAAAAAAAAAAGAAAGAAAGAAAGAAAAAAGAAAAAGAGAAATAATTATTATAATAAAAACACAGCCAACTATATTTAGATATTTTTTAAAAAGGCAATAAAGCCTTAGGGTGATGTCAGCACACAATTCACATGTTACACACATGCACTACATACACAATGCTTAGGGTGGTGTCAGGCTTTATTTTAAAGCCAGGACTGGTGTGACACATACCTTTAATCCCAATACTCAGAAGGCAGAAGTGGGCAGATCTCTGAGTTTGAGGCTAGCCTGATCTATGTAGTAAGTTCCAGGTAAGCCAGGGTAACATACAGAGACCCTGTCTCAACAACAACAACAACAACAACAAAAGCCAATTTCTGAGAAGTCATCTGAGGTAAAGTGCTGGAGGATGGCTCTGTGGTTAAACTCATTTGCTGCTCTTGCAGAGGATTCAAGTATCTTAGCTACTCCTCTATTGCTCTGAGGAGACGCCATGACCAAGACAACTCATATAAAAGAAGCAATGAGGGCGTGCTTACAGTTTTAGAAGGTTAGTCCATGATCATCATGGTAGGAAGTAGACAGTCATGCCGCTGGAGCAGGGGTTGAGAACTTTAACATCCTGATCCACAGGCAACAGGCAGAGAAAGCAGACACTGGCCCTGCCATGAGTTTTCAAATCTCAAAGCCCAGTCCAAGGGACATCTCCACCCACAAGACCACACCTACTCCAACAAGGCCACACCTCCTCATCCTTCTCAAAGAGTTCCACTAGCTGGGATGAAGCACCCAAGCATAAGAACCCATGTGGGCCCTTCTCATTCACACCACCACACCAACTTTGATTTCCAATTCACACCGGGCAAACCACAGCCTCCTGTAAAAGCAGGTCCAGGGGATCTAATCCCTCTTCTAGTTTCCTTGGGCACTTGCACTCATGTGCATGCACCCACACAGAAATTCACACACATACACACAGAGCCATCACGCGCGCACACACGCGCGCGCACACACACACACACACAAACAATTTAAATAAGATAAATTTTAAAGAAACAAAGCTCAAGGCCATTCATCTGATAACTGAACTGCATCTGTCTCCAGCATCTACACTTTGATTTGACAAATCTCTCATCAACATTCTCTTGTAGGGGCAACAAAGAAAATCACTTGCCACTCAGTGCGATGACCTGAGATCAATCCCGGGGAACCCACATGGTGGAAGGAGAGAATCAACTCCCAGAAGTCGTTCTTTGACCTCTACATGCATGCTGTATTATGCATGCCCCTACACATGTGCATACATAAACACACATAAAAACCAAGTAAAATTTTATGCGCGCACATAAAACAAATAAAATTTCAATAAAAAAGTTTAAAGAAAACAATTATTTCAGTACACGATCATTCCAGTCTGAAAAGCTGGTAGATATTCAGGCCCTCAGTGGGGAGGTTCTCACCCACCCCATCCCCCATCCCCTCCATTCTTATTAGCCTTTAGTGTACAACTGCCAACCATAGCAACACGCAACATACAACACGTTTCTCAGCCTCGTTTGATGGTTCATCTTCAATGTCAACTCCATGGGATTTGCAATCACCATGGAAACACCTCTGTGGATTTTATGGAGTTCGCCCTTTGCTGAACTATCTCCATGATGCCATCTTTATGACCTCTCCTGTGTGAGCCCTGGTACTTGGGGACAGTTCATTCCTCTTGTCTACTTCCGCTCTGGATGCCACACACATGTGTACCGACCATCTCTACCAGTTTGCTCTCTTTAGCTACATCAGCTTCTGTCAGTCACTCGCAGCGGAAAGTAGGGTGTGCTCAGAGGATGTGCGCCCTCTCTGCTGACCCTCCTCACCACGACAGCACTATAAGCTTGCTTTACTTTCCACCTTTAGCAGATGTTCTTGAGTTCTTAGGGAGTGGCCGTGGCCCTGTCGTTTTTGAGTTTTTATTGTAACATCTTTCCTTTCTGTCCCCACGTTCTTGGTTTCTAGGTACTGTCTTAAATATTCCCGTCTCGCCAGGCAGTGCTGACGCACGCCTTTAATCCCAGCACTTGGGAGGCAGAGGCAGGTGGATTTCTGAGTTCGAGGCCAGCCTGGTCTACAGAGTGAGTTCTAGGACAGCCAGGACTACACAGAGAAACCCTGTCTCGGGGAAAACAAAAACAAACAAACAAAAAAAAACCAAAACATTCCTGTCTGTGTCTCCCCAACACTACCCCATAACCAACACTTCCATGAACATGACCTTGTTACAGAAAACGCCTCAAATTTAACAGTTCAGAATGTTAAAATAATAGCCTGACAGTCACCAACCTCACACGGATGACAAGGATGGCCAGCCATTCTGACTTGAGCCCTGGTATTTCTATTTTCCAGCTACAGTAAGACCCCTATTTTTCCATGGCTGAACACAATCTACAGTTCATCCAGACAGTCAAGTTGTGAAGCTTGGATAGACTTTCTTTTAATGGTGGGGGAAGTGGTGGGGAAACATAAGGAATGATTTTTTTTTTTTTTTGAAGTGCTTGGTTTTAAATACATGAAAATGTGAGCTGATTCATACTCTTTGATATTTGTTTGATTTTTATACTGTGAGGTCCTGGCTATTCAAGCTGCTCAATTGTTTTTAGAGAATTCCTTACCTTCTATGCATTTCCTGTCTGTGCTGGACAGTTCTGTGTCAACTTGACACAAGCTAGAGTCATCTGAGAGGAGGGAACTCAATTGAGAAAATGTGTCCTTAAGATTGAGCTGTAGGCAAGCCTGTAAAGCATTTTTTTAATTAGTGATTGATGGGGGGAGGGACCAGACCATTGTGGGTGGGGCCATCTCTGGGCTGGTGGTCCTTGGCTCTATAAGAAAGCAGGTTGAGCAAGCCATGATGAGCAAGCCAGTAAGCAGCATCCCTCCATGGCCTTTGCATCAGCTCCTGCCTCCAGGTTCCTGCCCTGTTTGAGTCTCTGCTCTCGCTGTCTTTGATGATGAACTATTACTTGGAACAGTGAGTGAAATAACCCTTTCCTCCCCAAGTTGCTTTTGGTCATGGTGCTTCATCTCAGCAATAGTAACTCTAACTAAGACACTGCTCCCAAATTCACTCATCCCCCTGACCCCCACCAATGTCTATCATCTCCCTCTGGGCACTGAAGAATATTTTCGTCTAAAACTGCTCAGGATATTGAAGACAGTTGCCTCTCTGGAGCTCTAGAAATAATCGCCGAGTCTGAGAAAATGGCAGTTTATGTTCTTGTAAGATAGTTATCTGTTTCACTCACGCGTTTCCAAAAGAGATGAGAGGAAAGAAGAGATCACTCACAGATGTCTCTCTTGCACAGATCTCATACCCTAGTACAGAAGATTCATCAATATTATGCAGACTTTGCTTCCCAGAGTTACTACCTTTTTTTTTTTTTTTTTTTTTTTTTTTGCACAAAAAGCAAGTTCATGAAAATTAAAGACACCATTTTCTGTGATGATCGTTAAGCCAAGTTTAATTCCTCTGGGACATAAGCAGCACAGAATTAATTATTCTGTCAATAAAAATTCAGGCTTTATCTTAAATTAAAATTTTCCTCCAGAGGATTTTCTTAATAAGTCACTAAAGAAAAGCAATGGGCAAGACAACAATGCTGTATCCAGCAGCAAATTGAAATGATGGCATTTCAATTTACATATAGCAGGCCTTCGACTAAAGACTTAAAGATGGCACCCAACAGATTGGGAAAAGATCTTAACCAATCCTATGTCCGATAGAGGGCTAATATCCAATATTTACAAAGAACTCAAGAAGTTAGACTCCAGAAAACCAAATAACCCTATCAAAAAATGGGGAACAGAGCTAAGCAGAGAATTCTCAACTGAGGAAATTCGCAGGGCTGAGAAACACCTAAAGAAATGCTCAACTTCCC
>CM052720.1:32305121-32353394 GCA_028551405.1 Uromys caudimaculatus | reverse complement strand
AGTAAGGAGCCCTGTCTCCAAAAAAAAAAAAAAAAAAAAAAAAAAAAGTGACCAAAGAAGACACAGGAAGTTGGCCTCTGGGACGCACAGTCAAAAGCACCTGTGCACACAACTTCATTTGAGGGAAGGCCAGTCAGTGCTACCTCTGCAACCTAGATTTAAGTGAGGCACCTCCAAGGAAGGTTAAGGCATGTTGCTTCTGTGTGTGTAGCTCTCTGGTGGGTTTCTCACAAACCAAACAAACACAGGGTGTGCTGTTCCATTACATCTGGAAAGGATGAAGCTCAGAGGAGGTCTCCAAACTTTTCCAAGACAACACACACATTCATACACACACACACAATACTGTGATGGTTTGAACATGCCTGGCCCAGGGAGTGGCACTATCAGAAGGTGTGGCCTTGCTGGAAGAAGTGTGTCACTGTGGGGGTGGGCTTTAAGACCCTCGTCCTAGCTCCCAGAAAGTCAGTCTTCTCCTAGCTGCCTTCGGAATAAGAGGTGAAACTCTAGGCTCCTCCAGTCCCATGTCTGCCTGGGCTCTGCGATGCTCCTGACTTGATTATAATGGGCTGAACCTGTAAGCCAGCCCCAGTTAAATGCCATGAACTGCTGTGGTCATGGTACCTGTTCATAGAAGTAAAACCCAAGCTAAGACACACACATACATACACACATTCACACACATACTCATAAATACACACACATTCACACAAATATACACATATAAATACAGAGAGAGAGAGAGAGAGAGAGAGAGAGAGAGAGAGAGAGAGAGAGAAAGAGAGAGGGGAGGGAGGATGCAGTGAAGGTCCGTACTAGATTTCTAGGATAATCTGACATTTAGAATTATCTATCATCAACCTACAAAAATGATTTATGGTTCAGAAAAATTGGTTCCAGAATATACAAACATCCCCAGGCAACAGCGGCCAGCTATAGATGATGCCACAGAAGTATTGGTCTCGTTCACAGTTACTCCGCTGCTAAAGATGAAGCAAAATTAATCCACTGTGTTTCATGGCCTGGATGTAACACTCGAAATACCCTTTAATATAATAGCCTGTGTTCTATGCCAAAGAACAGGAGATAAAAGAAGGTCATTAACTCAAATACTGAACGATAATGGAATTTTCTTCTTAATAAGATTTTTCTGATTACCCAAGGCTCAGGCAGAACCAACTTTGGCAAAAAACCAACTTTCTGAAATGTCTCAGTCATCCAGAAGGGTACATGACAGAGAATGAGCTAACGCAGCTTCTAAGTTCTACAGTCAGCATTACACACACTAATATGTGCGTGCACATTGGTGTGCGTGCACACGCTCGTGTACATGGCATGAATATGGGGGGGGCGCGCATGTGCATAGCATAAACTATTTTTAAACTTTTTCCTAAAAGGACCCCTGCTCTGTTTAGGATTGGAAATGGCTACTTAATAAATAAATCTGCCTGCCTGGATTTTGCCAGCTTTTCCTATCTGTTACTATTAGTGGATCCAGGTTGTTGGGTTTTTTTTTTTTTTTTTTTTTTCAGACAGCTTTTCTGAATTCTAGATGTTTATTCTTATTCTATATCTTTGTCTGGTGTTTGTGGGAGGCATTTGTGTACCCTGAATAAGAAACGCCATCTGGGGTTTGTTTCTTCAGTTCTGTTCGGAAAGAACATCTCTGGCATTTAAATCTCAAACTGCTGAGTTGTTCTCTGGCTGCTTCTGATAAAATCTAACAGGAATTAGGGCCATGTTTTCCCTATGGGCGTTTCCTAGGCTGAGATTCCGTGGTTGCTCCACTGCGGGCTTGAACATTCTCTAATCAGGTTAGCATGCCTCCCACCTCCCTGCAGACAGACATGCTCTAAAACAAACGAGCCTGGCTCTGCCTCCTGTCCACAATTACATGTGCTTGCTTGTAAGTTTCCAGGTAGTACACTTGAAGCCACTTCCTCGGGGTTCAGAAAAGCTGTTATTTTCCATTAGTCTAAAGGCCTCAAGACCAGGGCAGGAGCAGGCATGGTGCCACTTGGTTTTCTGTATATTTTACACAGACGTGGAAGCTTTTTAAATGTATTTCTGTCTCCAAGCGTCCAGGGGAGGCTACACCTATGATCGAATTGTGATCAAAGTCCCACTGTCCCAACTCACCACCAGCAGGCCTCAGGGGGCAAACACGTGAGCTACGCGCATCTTCAGTTAGCCTGCCAGAGAGCAGAACCCATCCTTCGCTGTCCATCCGAGTCATGATCACCAACAGTAGAAACACTGCTTCAAGGACTTTCATTTGAAGAAGGTTTTAAACACCAAAACGTGAATGTTGAGGGCTTAGATGCCATCACTCCGTCCTTACAACAACAAAAAACATTCGGAACCCACGAAAAATCAATGACATTTCTTAGACCATCGGGGAACTGAGGTCCCAGGGCAACCACCACACTGAAATCTGAAAAGACTGTAGACAGAAGACTCAGCGAGCAGAAGCCCCCTGGGCCATCAGTTCAGATTTCTGGCTGAAGTTCCCCCGGCTGTATGCGCACTGCTACGAGAATCGGGGAGGGGGGAGGGGAAGGGGGGTTGATTTCCATCTCAGAGATGCCGGTCACATCGGGGAACAGCCATTTAGGAAACGCACACATTTCGTAATGAACGCCAAGACAATCACACTAAGAATACACATCGCGGAAAAGTGGAAAGCATTCACTTTGAAGTACATCCGCTGTGCTTTCCACAGCAAAACCCAACCCTTCCGTGACGGCGACTCCAGCAGACCCTTGTTTAGCTTGAGTGGATGAGACACTGCCCAACTGACTCCGGCTCTTTTTCTCGAGACAGGGTTTCTCTGTGTAGCCCTGGCTGTCCTGGAGCTCACTCTGTAGACCAGGCTGGCCTCGAACTCAGAAATCCGCCTGCCTCTGCCTCCCAAGTGCCGGGATTAAAGGCGTGCGCCACCACTGCCTGGCGCCTGTGGGTATTTGGATGAGCTAGGATGACACGGTGCCTCCTGAGCTGCCTTTCCATAAACCAGACTGGTCACAAGCAAATATCAGAGAGGTGGCAAGAGACCGTTCTACAGGACGCTTGGCCTCCTGTCTGTTGTGCTTTATAAAAAGATAAGAGAAGTCAGGTGTGTGTTTGGTGGAGGCGCAGTGTGGTGTGGGGGAAGGGCCCGCCTCTGTGGGCCCAGCTGGGGCATCCCTTCCCCCGGAGGGACCAGCCACACGAGACAGTATAGTATAGAACAGAGCTTATTTAGGGCATGGGGAGGGGATTTGGGGGGGGGGGGTAGTACAAACAAAGGGGTGAGAGACAGAGAGGGAGTAGAGGAGTAGAAGCCGGCCATGAGTACAGCATGTGGATGGGGGGGAGAATGGGGAGAAAGGGGGAAGAGGGTAAGGGAGCAAGGGGAAGGGGAGAAGAGAGCGAGAGAGGAGGGGGCGAGCAGCCCCTTTTATAGTGAGTCAGGCACACCTGGCTGTTGCCTGGTAACTGTGGGGCGGAGCCTAGGCTAAATGCCAGCAGTAGCTAGGTACCAGAACAAAAATGGAAAATCTGAAAACATTGTCACAGCCAAAAGAAGACACAGTGGCTGCAGCTATCACGGGGTACTGGGATATGAAGACTGTTGGTAGCTAGACACACACCTGTAGGTTAAAGGCTGGCTTAAAACTGGATTCTTTTCTACTGTGAAACAAAACGGTAAAATGGTATCAGGGAGGTGGTGGTATACACCTGCAATCCCGGCAGGAGGATGCTGAGGCAGGAGGATGTCAGGTTTGAGGGGTACCTTTGTTGCATTGCAAGAGCCTGTCTCAAATTCAGGGGTGGTGCGTGAAGAAAACATTATATAAAAAAAAAATTAAGGAATAGAAATAAGCTCTGGGGTTTAGTTAATAAGAGCATCGATACTGGTTCATAAAGAGTAATTCCAAAGCAAGCTGTCAATCAAGTAAAGCGGGCGTAGCTGTCACAGCCCTTCTGTGAATTGAAAGCCGGCTTAAATCCTTTTTTTATTGTAAAAGGAAATGTTAGCACATTGAGAACTGGAAAATTAACGTGCTTGGATTATTTGTTTGTTTTTGTATTTCAGATATTCCCGGCTTTTCAGTCACAGAGGGAGAAAGTGTTCCTATGGAAAGAAAGGAAAAAAGAAAAAAAAAAAACCAAAAAAAACCCCAAAAAAACAGACGCTGTTTCCTAAAACCAATGCAGTAGCAAGCAAAATGAAAAATATAGCTTAATCTTCCAAATTAGTTCAATTCAGCTTAAAGTACAGAAACAAATGCCGCTGTGCGTTAAAGTAACCTAAAAGGTTTTATTTAGTTGCACCCTTCAAACGTTGCAGTATTTACTCCAAATTCCCCCGGAAGCGGCGTGGATCGCCTGTCGGTTTAGCCCTGTGCCTCGCCTCGGCTCTGAGTTTAAACTGATCATTGTGTGACGTCACGGGGTCCTTTCAGAAGGGACAAGTGACAAACAGAAAAAACAACAGTTGGGCCAAATCCCAAACTGGAGGGCAGAGTTGAGCTATGGGAACACAAAAAAGGAAAAAGGAGGTGGAATTAGGGTCTCTGGCTGAAGTGGGTCACCGGAGACCAAAGGCTTCCCGGAAACTCCAAGCCCTCCCAGGTGAGAAGGAAACTCTTTGCAGCCATGTTGGCTAGCACAGCAGGCTGTGTGGGCGAAGCCCTGACTTCCATGGAAGGACTGTGTTGGTGCGCCGCCCTGAGTAAACAGCCACCATCTAAAGGAACTGTAGACCCCACCGCCCTGTTTCCAGCGTCACTTGTGCACCCCAGTGAGGGCCAGCTGAAGAGTTCTTAGCCGCACCTCCTCTGCAGTAGGTATGAATGCTTTCATGCTCCAGCGTCAGGCTTGGACCCTCAGCTACACGGCTGAGACAGAGGATCGTGAGTTCAAGACCAGCCTAAGGAACTTAGTGAGCCCTTGTCTCCAAATAAAAACGAAAATGAAAAGGTGAAGCTGGGGATATCTTCAGTGATAGCGAGGTGTGCTGTTCAGTCCCCAGCCGAAAATAAATCCAAACACACAAAAAACCAGAAAGCAAATCTACTCATTCAAAACTTTGGGCTAAGCATCTACTATTTTGTTCCACAAAACAAACTTGGATGCTGTTGACAAGAAGGTACTAGTCCGCCCCGGAATAAGCTACAAAGGTCTTAGGGGACAACGGAGTAGAAGTTTATTACGGTTCTGGGCTGGTGTGGAGCAGGAATCAGGCTCCCATGGCCCTGTGGCGCCACCTTGCTTTAGGGTGGTAAAACGACTCGCTTTGGGAGCCAGGTTGGAAGCCGGGGAAAAGTCCCTACCTGCTTCAGAACATCAGCTTTACATCAGCTCACATTGCACCTGCAAAGCCCACAGGGCTGAGGAGCATGTTTCCCAGGCTGGGCACATGCTCCTTAGCGGGGCAGCACCTGCCAGCCACTGGTCAACAGTGCCAACCTTCAGTGGGGGGCTAGCCATCTCAGCCACCCTGGCGAGATGCGGAGACGGAATGACAATCTGACTCATTCTCAGACTCTCGAGAATCCAACGCACAAGGCAGAAAGAAATGGCTTCTAATTTCACCCCTGCTAAGCGGAAGTTACAGTAGCTGAAAAGAAAAAACATAAAAGCTTACACTAGAATCTCCCAAAGAGCTGCCTGGGCTAGAAGGCCAGAGCCGGCACTCGCCCTTCTGCCACAGAACACAGAACTATTCTGTGCAAAAATATATAGATTAAACATCGTCTAGTGAGTGACAACGGAACCCACCCGCCCCAATCTCCAGCCCCCTTCCAGCAAAGTCCAGGTTCTGTCCATTCCCACCGTACCAACAAACGCAGACATCAACTGCTTTTTAAAAATTCAAGATGATCAGGTCTTTAGTTCCTTTATTTATTTTTAATTTTTTAAAATTTTTTATTTTTTAATTTTATTTTATTTTTGGTTTTTTTTGGGAGACAGGGTTTCTCTGTGTAGCCCTGGCTGTCCCGGAACTCACTCTGTAGACCAGGCTGGCCTCGAACTCAGAAATCCGCCTGTCTCTGCCTCCCGAGTGCTGGGATTAAAGGCGTGCGCCACCACTGCCCTGCTAGTCCTTATTTTTATTCCTTACAGTCCCTGGGAGGCTGGAGGCTGACACAGTGCCTGCATTGAAGTTGGAAGACGCTGTTTCTAATGATTGTGGATATCTTGCCCCCCGGGGGTTCCAGCAAAGAGGCAGGAAAGGATGTTTAGGGTGGTGGTTGTTCCATCTATTCAGATCGTGGTGTTTGTCTGAGACTGCCCGAAACACCCTCCATGCACAGTGGGGGAGCCTCCAGTTGTTGCAATAGGATTCCAGCGCGGAGATTCGGTTTACTAAGATGCTCTCTTGGGTCTGCTGTGGAGATGGCTGTTCCTATTCACTTCTGCTTTCTTCCTTGATCCAGCGAGAGAGAGGGAGGGAGGAGGGAGGGAGGCTGCCACGCCCATTTTCTCTTCCCTCACCTGTTCCTGGCCAAGGGAACAGGAGAGAAAGTAGGCTCCGCGGAGCTTGGTATTCATGCGCACATTTTCTGGACCCTTGCTTTCTTTGTGCTTGTTAATTTTGCTGCTGCTTCTACATTATGCTAAGGTAGACAGAAGAGGAGCCAGCAAGATGCCGCCGCAAGTTCAATTCCCAGGTCCCACATGGGGGAAGACAAGAGCTGACTCCCAAAAGTTGTCTTCTGATTCCCACGTGTGCATGGCATGGCAATAGAAGAGTCCACAGGAGTATTCTCCCCCCCACACACACACACATACACTAAAGCAAATATAATTTTTAAATATTGGTAGGGAAAATGGAGGCAAGATCCTAGGTCTGCTTCCAGGTGAACGAATTCAAGGTCTTACTCCTTCTCCCCTAAATAGTTACTGTTATCTTTCTCAATGACTGGATCAAAACCTGGGGTGTCCTGAAGGAGTCAGATGATGTCATAACAGGTTGGATAGGGATGGGCCCACTTGACTCCGTAGTTTGCTCAGGGATTTGGTAGAGTAGTATAGAAAAGTCTTTTTCCTGCCGGAAACAGAAGGCCATATCCATCCTGTGAGGATCAACAGCCATTTTGTGCTCATGAAGCTACCTGACCTGAAGATTTCCCAGAATGGGAGAGAGCATGGTGGTGACTTTGAGAAGCTAGTTGGTTGACTTCCCACAGAGAGGGGACAGAAAAGCACCCCGTCCTCAGGGATAACCCAGTGCCTGTTAGATGTTCTCATATTGTAGACATTTCGATAATAGGAACCAATATCATTAATATTATCATTAACACATATTTAAATATATTTAATAACTTCCATCCAAAGGGATACCAGTTATTATATTCCCTTTCAAGGTCACTATTTTTTGTTGTTGTTGTTGTTGTTATCAGGAGAACATCACATTGGCATTTTGATACCAGAGTTATCAGATCAATGAAGCATTACTGGACTTGACCCAAGTACTTCAAAACTTGTTATTTTTGAAACCATAAGCTTATTGCTAATTACTAATTATTTCAAGCAGGCTTATTATATATTTCAAGCATTGAGAAGCCTTCCTTGCTTCCATCTGAACAGAGATCTCTCATTAGCAGTGCTAATTTGCTAACCTCCCCCCCCAGCCCTCTCACACCCGACCCTGCTGCTTCCAGAACCTACCTCTTGTCTTGTCTGTCTCTCTGTGTCTCTATCTCTCTGTGTCTCTGTCTCCCTCTTTCTCTTTGTGTCTGTGTGTCTCTCTGTCTCTCTGTGTCTCTGTCTATCTCTGTGTCTCTGTCTCTGCCTGTCTTTCTCTGTCTCTCTGTCTCTCTGTCTCTATGTTTCTGTCTTTCTGTCTGTCTGTCTGTCTGTCTCTGTCTCTCTCTGGCTAGGTTCTGTCTTTTATGTCTGTGTGAGCTGTGGAGGAAACATGCTAGGGGAGAGACAGAAGGACAATAGGGTTTACCTAGCTCCCCACCCCACCCCTGTGCTTAAATGTCTTGCCTAACAGTGATTCACTGCGGCCCCCAGGTGCATCTATGCCCAGCTGTGTAGTACGATTTATTTTTGTGTGCCCAGTCCCTTAAAGGACCCAGCGCCCTTCAGTGTCAGTTGCTTCTTGGACTTTTTGGAACAGGAGAGGATATAAAGAGCCAGCTGAGGCTGAGATGGAGGAGCAGGGCAGGAGGAGGGTCAGAGGAGTAGGTTCCAGGAGACAGACCAGTACCGATAGAGAAGACAGTTGGTGACTGTTGAGACAGGAGAAACTGATCTGAGCCAGAGAAGATTAGGAGAACCCACACCGAAGCTAAACGGAAAAATAAGCTACATAGCTGTGCTGCTCGGATTCCCTTCTTTACTTTCTGGTGACAGCTGGCAAGCTAACCTCCGCCTATTGACACTAGTCAAAATATCCAGCAGATTTTAAAGGCACTATTCTCAGGCTCACTTAGAATCTTCTTCTTCCAGAATCCTCCCATGATGAAGATGACAGACTTTGCCCCTTATAGCCAATTATCCCGGGCAAACTACAGCTTCAGCCTTGTCTCTCTTCAGCTGGGTTTCCACACTGACTCCATTTTCTGGTGTAGATTGATCCACCCAGCCTTAGTGCAGTGGTTCTTACCCTGTGGGTCGCAACCCCCTTAGGGGCAGAATGACGTTTTCATAAGGGTTGCCTTGTGACCATCAGAAAAACACAGACATTTACATTATGACCCATAACGGTAGCAAAAATCACAGTGAATAGCTGTGAAAATGGTTTTGTGGTGGAGGGGTCACCACAGCACAAGGAACTGTGTTTAAAGGTTCAAGGCATTCAAAATGGTGAGAGCCACTGTCTTAATGAAGTAGGAATTGTAGCAGGAACAGTGGGACCACCTCTATGTAAATGCCGGGGGCTGCCCAGCTGCAAGGGCATCTCCTAAAGGAGGACCTAGTTGAGGACTGCCTGACAGACCAGGGATTGCTGGTGCAGACAATGCCAGCCAATCGAGAACTGCTGTTTGGAGGAAATGCTTTCTTGGGACCGTGGAGCACGGGGTGGACGGTATTGGGGGAGCTTACAACAATGTTCAGATGAGTTTGCTTCGGCATTTCTCACCTGCTCCCAGAGTCTGTGTTGTTGACTCTGCACCACCTCACCTAATCCCCAAGGGCAGGTAGGGTCAGGCATCGAGTAGTCCAGGGCATAGGCAACAAGGAATGACCTCCAATGTGGGGCAGTGATCTGTGACAGGCAGTCTGGCACCCAGTTGAGCACAGGAGTAAAATCTGGGTGACCCAGTGGAACAATCCACAAGGGACTGGAAAACTTTATGCCAACGCACCTGGGAGGCTTTTGGCTCCAGTCAAGTTCACGTACTACCCCTCCTCAGGTAGAGGCGTGGCCACACAGCCCCAAGCCATCCCCATGTTAATGAGACACCTAGAGGCTTAGCCACGCCCCTTCCAGGTTACTATACCTGTCTCGCCTCTACCAGAAAGGCGGAGGTACAATTCCATCCACGATACTCCACACAATGAAAATAAACATCTTAGAATTATGGACTGTCTCTTCATCTGGACCCGCTGTGGGAAGCGAGGGATCCGGCCTTCGATTAAGGAGCCCTGGGACAACTGCGGTGCCCGGGCTAGAGAACCACGGAGATGGTTCCCCAAGAATGGCCCCCTCCCCCACCCACGGGCAGGGCCCACAAAGGCTTCCCACAGCCCCCACCTGCCCGTAGAACTGTGTGGGAAGACTTGCGGCCACTTCCCGCTTGTCTCCTGTCCCACCAGAGCTGCAGCGCCTCAGGACAGACACGTGGGGCTTCTTTCCACTGCACCAGGCATGTCCCAACACTCCAAGCCGTTTTAAATTACCTAGGCTTCACCCATCACCAAAGCCCTAGGCTACCATTTCCAGCATTTAGTGAGCTCAGAGCAGATTCCACACAAGTGTTCCCTGGCAGCTGCTTGCTCCTCATGATCCAGCCGTGTGCCTCGCCCCCCTTTCTACAGCACGCTGAGGTACTGAGAGCCGGAGGGCTTGTACTCCTGCTCCTCTCCCATAGCAAACATCCGACCACGTGACCACCACGGCTCACAGTTCGATTTCCTTTATGGGTTTATAATTAGCAGATGCCTGGCAAGAAACATTGTCCAGTAGAAAAGACTGGCTTTGGCCACTATTCGAAGGGACGGAGCATCTGGTTAGGGCTGATGGCCATGACAGTAGTACAGTAAGTCTCCTTGCTCACAGCTCACTGAACCAGGAAGCAGAGAAGACAAGAGCTAGGACAGGGCTATCAGTGTCGGACACCAACCTCTAGTCCTACTTCTTCCAGCTAAATCTCACCTCCCGAAAGTTCTGCCATCTCTCCTAACAGCAACACCAGCTAGCAGTGTTCAAACACATGAGCCGGTGGCAGATATTTAGATCCAAATTCTAACGCTCTTCATTTTGGACCGGCCTGTGGCTCATCGGGCAATTTGATGCCATTGATTGAGTCCTCTGGGAATGACTGTGAGTGGCGAGACTCGTGAAGCATCTTCATGGGGACTCTCCTTCCTTTCCAGGCTTGCTTCACCCTCCCCTCACATCCTCCGCCCAGATAAAATGGACTTATGTGGGAGTGTGTGCGCGCGCACAGTATGAGCGCAGCCTCGCCCTGGGCTTACTTTACCAGGTCCACCGCAGCACAACTCTCTCTTACTGAAAAGTTGCCCACGTGAAACTCTGAAATGGATTTGTTACAAGAATAAAGAAACAATAACTGTCATGCCCAGAGTTTATTAGAAAGTAGGTTAGTGTACACACCATCTAAATATTATTAACTCAGTTCATCTTTCCAGCACATCCGAATGCGTTCATAAACACTCATTTGCAAGTGTAGAAAAGAAGACACAGAAGAGTTCAGCCCACGGTCACAGAGCCAGCAGTTGATGAGTCTGCACTCCAGTACCTCAGTTATACGTGTCTCCCCTCCCCCGGCCCCACCCGACCCCCTGCTAGATTTGTCACACCGAGCATAAGGCTGCCCATTCATTTCTCTGCAAGTTTGTCTCATCGTGCAAGTTAGCCAAGAAGTTTTAGACACTCGCCTCTCTCAGCCTCTCTGAAACGTTCTTCTAAGTTTCTTCTCTCACTGAAACTTGGCCGGCTTGCCATTAATGTAATTTGCTAAATCATTAATATAACGATGCATCAAGCAAGCAAGCAGGCGTGAGGGGGGAAGCCATGGTAAATTACTAGGGATTTATGTCCAGCTTCATCATTCTTGATGCGCCGGTATCAGCTTTCAGATCGTTAGAGTCTGTTATTCCTCTAATCTCTGAGAGCAGAAAGGAAACCATTCGTCACCTGAGGAATGACCAGACATGCCGCATAAATCTGAATCTAGTGTTCTGGCAAGCTTATCAGAAAGAGATTCCGTTTTATGGTGCACATTTCCCTCTTGGTAAATTTATGTCAACACTAAATGCTCATTATTTCTTAAATTACCTGTTTGATAAATATACCATAATCTTGCTTTGAGGCCCTACAAACTCACTAAATGGAAATTTCATTTTCTTTCGAAAAAAAAAAATCTGGTTTTTGTGCAAATGTGTGTGTGTGCGCATGCGCGTGCTTGCACGGATGTATGCGCATATGTGTGATATGCATATATGCAGAGGCCAAAGGAAAGCCTCAGATGCTATTCTCCAGGCGCCATCTGCATTTATTTACTTTTGAGACAGATTCCCTCACTGGCATGGAACTCACCAGTTTGGCTAGCATGGTTGGCCTGAGAGTCACGGGGATCCGTCTGTCTCCTCTTTATCCAGCTCTTTCTACTTGGAGTCTGAGCACTGAACTCAGGTCCTTTGTGATTACAAAGCAAGTGCTCTGCCAACTGAGCTATCCCTCCCCCAGCCCCGATTTATTTCTTCTTTGCCAATCTTTCCACTTGTCTTCCAGTCCCAGGGGTCCTCAGGAGGCACAGAGGATGCTTCTCTGGGAGCAGTGCTCCCTGTGCCACTCAGGGGTCATCTTTTCAGATCAAGGAGACCTACATTTATTAGGAGTAAAAAGCTGCTCTGCAGAAACCATCCGCCTAGACCTTGAGTTCTCACACACCAACCGGTCCTGATGTTGGCACATTCTCATGATGAGATTCAAGTAGCATCTATGTATGACACAGCTTCATCTTCAGACCGTCCATACCACACTGGCAGCTGCTGGGGGCTCATTTTGTTCCGAGCTTCTCCGTGTTTTTACAGGTCATTAAGAAATGTGGCCAAATCCCACTTGGCTGCATCCACTCTCAGGGCGCCTAAGAAATGTAACCTTATCATCTCTCTGGCTATTTTTGTGTTTCACTTTTTAAATGTTTTATTTCTTCTCCTTGGTTTATAATTTATTGATAACTCAACTTCCATTAAAATGCATTTCTCAGACCTGAAGAGATGGCCCAGCAGTTAAGAGCACCTGCTGCTTTTCCAGGGGACTGGGATCTGATCCCCAGGATCGCTTGGCAGCTCACACCCATTTGTAACTCCATTCCCAGAGGGAACTGACGCCCTCTTCTGGCCGCCTTGGGCACTGCCTGCATATGGCACACATATACACGCAGCCCAAACACCCATACTCATTTTTTAAAAAACAAAAAATTCAAGCATTTCTTGTGCTTCATACCCAAGTCTAGATTGTCAAATACCCTGAGGTATTGTTTTATCCAAACAGATCCTGGAAACCAACATGAGGAGGTGCAAATGAGAAAAGATCCCAAAGGTTAAAAGGCGTGGTAGCACTAGGGCGGTAGCATGAGTCAGACATATTGAAACCTTATCAGTCACTTCCCTCCAGGCCCCAATCTGCTGCTAAATGCTACGGACTGGTGTCATAGTTAGGGCTTCCATTGCTGTGAGGAGACACCATGACCAAGGCAACTCTTACAAAGGAAAACATTTCGTTGGGCTGGCTTTCAAGTTCTGAGGTTCGGTCCATTCTCATGATGGCAGGAAAGATGGCAGCCCCCAGGCAAACTGGGTGTTGGAGAAGATGCTGAGAGTTCTACATCTTGATCTGAAGCCAATCGGGAAGAGACTCTCTTTTGCAGGCTGCTAGGAGAAGGCTTTCTCCTGCCCCGGGCAGAGCTTGAACACTAGGAGTCCTCAAAGCCCTCCTACACAGTGATGACGCACTTCTTCCAACAAAGCCACGCCTACTCCAGCAAGGCCACACCCACCCCAACAAGGCCACACCTCCTAATGGTGCCACTATGTTCAAACCACCCCAACTGGGCATTTTCTACCAGTGGAATGATTGTGTGGGTGTGGGTCTGTCTGATGGGGTTACTGTGGCTCTGTTTTCAGAGAATGTGCAAGTGATGGGAAGTTTGTTCTGATTTCTTTTTGAACTGATTTCTTTTCGAAACCTTCATCACCCTAACGGGAGAGCAGAACGGATGTTGGAGAGGAAAACTGAAGCCCTGGCTGACCTCAGAAGACATGGGCAGTAAAAATGAGAATTTATGTATACTGTTAAAACTTCCTCTCTCTTGTGAAGGAGAGTTATAGGACATAAGAAGCTGACAGCTTCTTGTTCTCAGAAGGCAGTTAGAGAAAAAATGGTAGGGAAGGCACAGAGTGGGTTTCTAAAAAGAACCAATACAGGAAGACACTGGAGTCAGGGGCCCTATATAACACAGGATATTTAGCCGTCCCTCAGCCAGAAAGGATACACTAGCCATTAGCTTTCTCACCACCCAATTTTTTGTTCATGTCAGGGAAAGAGTTCCCCTAGATGACCACCAGCACCCCAGTATTCTTGGTGTCTATCCTTAAGATAAATGTGCTGTTTTGAAACAATACTCACAGGAAGTTACAAAAACACTAAGAATCCTGTGCACCCTCCAGCCAGCTTCCTTCACACAGAGGCTGGGGGCTTGGGACAGAGAAATAGAAACTCATCAGAGGACAAAGTCAGTGTTACTGTTTGGCTTCCTGTGTTGTACAGCCATCTCAAAGATGGCCACTGTGTTATTATTCTAGATCTCTATCAGTGCGCATGTATTTAAAATAATTAATGAGGGTATTGGACTAAAGTGGCCCAGCGCCCAACTAAGCAAACCATACTCAGCCCAGTGTAAACAGTCTTGACCAGTGGGAGACCCATTGGTCTCTGAACAATTATGGCTGTTCCCTTTTACCCACCAAGGGCTTTGTTTGCCTTTCAGCTAAGCTTCAAAAAAAAAAAATTCTTCCTTTCCCCCATTTGGTGGAACTTGCAAGGTCTGGAGTGGCAGATTCACGAATTTCTGTCTCATCTTACAGATTCTTCAGGATTTTGATATGCCAGAAGTTACAGCATCATCCCTCACGGTTCTGTGCCCCTGCAGGCTCAGATGAGTGGTTCCTCAGGGCCTTCATCATGAGCCACAGCTGGCTCTGTAGTTATCTAAGTGATTAGATATCTATCTGGGGCTCTGATAAGAATGGATAAAAGGATGGACTTAGCTGGCATAGTGAGTGGGGTGATTAACCTTTCTGTGATTTCGGGGATTTATGGGGTGCCTGTAACTGTGTGCATAAGTAGTCTTGGGTGCTTAATGATGTTACCCTGGCTCAGTTATGTACAGGGGGCGGGAGGGAGGATCAAGTTGCAAAGCAAAGAGTCTTCCTATGATGTATATTGAAATATACGCTTTGTGTAATGCCTAGAAAGTCACTAAGTATGAAGAACAAAGAGGTCTGAAGAAAATACTCATGGGAATGAAGGGTTTCCCTGTGAAGAAAGCTGGGGACTTAAGAACTGGAGCAGGGGGTGTTATCTGTCATTGTTCTTTTGAATCACCTTTAGTTTCCTGCCTTTTGTGCAGTTTGGTAGATCATGTTTTGCACCAGAGAATAGAGCGTGACTGGATTCCTCTGTTGGGCCCTCGAGGTCAAGTAATGTAGAATCAAGGCCCACACAGGGAGTGGGAAGAAAATTAAATGATGGTCATTAAGACTTCTTCCTGTTGGGTGATAATCATGAGCACCATGCATCTGGCATTTCTTCTTGGCTCTTTGCTGCAAACCGGAAAGGCAGAAGACTCAATGTCTGTCTCTGTCTCCTTAATGGCTCAGATGAGAAAGACCAGAGTCCTTTCAAGTTCAGCAAGAGACAAGGCAAATAAGCCTCCACCCTCTTCCTGTGCCTCTCACTCCGTTGAGCGAACACAAAAGCAAAGAGATGTATAATGTTAGCTATGGCCACGCCGTGTGAAAACATACCCTGGGAAAAGGGCCTCCATTTTGGAGAAATGACAACAGTTGCAGAAACTACAGTAATTCGGTTTATGGAAGTCAAGAGAACTTTTCCTCTAGATCAATGGCTCTCAACGTGTGGGACACAACCCCTTTTAGAAGTTGCATATCAGATGTCCTGCATAGCAGATATTTATTTACATTATGACACATAACAGTAGCAAAATGTCAGTTATGAAGTAGCAATGAAATAATTGTATGGTTGGGGGCATCACCACATGAAAAACTATATTAAGGGATCCCAGATTCTTGACTTCCCATCCTGAATCTCCAATAATGGGTACTTGACGTCCCTCAACTGGCCACTCACAGGTTACCTGGAACAATGACCAGTTTTAGCCAAGGAAGGAAACTTTTCAATCTCCTAACAACCTCCTTCCTGTGAAGACCATGAGGAGAGTCCCCACTTGGCTATGTGGGGCTAAACTCTGCTCAGAAGCTCCTCCCCCCCAATGCTGGTCTCTGCCTATGGGGTTAATAACTTTTTTAATAAATTCTGTACTTGCCGGGCAGTGGTGGCGCACGCCTTTAGCACTTGGGAGGCAGAGGCAGGCAGATTTCTGAGTTTGAGGCCAGCCTGGTCTACAGAGTGAGTTCCAGGACAGCCAGGGCTACACAGAGAAACTCTGTCTTGAAAAAAACAAAAAAAACAAAAAAAAAAACAAAACTCTGTACTCAAACACCAATCCACCTCAGTGTCCACCTTTGAACCCAAAATGCTCCATTTAGTAGACCTGAAGCAGACACAATCAACTTTAATGCCTGAATAGGAAATGATCAGACATGTCTATGTTTAGACACACAGGACAGAGAGAGATCATGCATTTTTTAAAAGTTAAGTCAACATGGATTTCAATTTTTTAAAAAGACATTGTTATCTGTGAGGAAGAAAATTTAAAAGAAGTCTTGGATGGTAAGTATCCATCAATAAATAAATATATATATGTTTTTTAAAATAGGGCAGATCTGAGTGGGGCGAGCTAACACAGGTGCTAAGCAGCTTGATTTAGCTAATCTACACCACAGACATGCTCCAAAGCATTAGCATACAGTCACCACGCAGGGTTTTCTGTCAAGTTAAAAAATAAAGAAAACAATTGACCTGGCCAGCTATGGAGGAGTAAGTTCTCCTGAGCCTGCCCAGCATGCGCAAAGCCCTGGGTTCAATACACAACACAGCATTAGCTGGGTGAGGTGCCTCATTCCTGTAATCTCAGTACTGAGGAGAGAGAGAAGCTACCAAGGGGCCCAAGATCATCTCATTCTGCAGAGTGAGCCAAGGTTAACCTAGGCATCACTTAAAAAAAAATTAAATGCCTGCAAAGTAACTGGATTATGGAAGCCTATTTTCTCTATTTCTAAGATATGAAAAGCCATGCCTATGGCCACAAAATCACCATGTAAGCCATTGTTGTGGGTTGCCCTGGTGTTGTTTGTATTTTGAGGTTAATTCTGCTTCCTCAAGAGGGTCTGCCCCCAACGAGGAGTAGATGACTTACTGAGGTGATCTCACTGAACCTTCTCCCCATTCTAACTGGTCAAACAAAGGCTAGGGCCTGTGACTGGGCAGTGGAACGGAAAGGTGGGGCTGGAGGTCTCAGAGGGGGAAGGAGAAGGAGAGAGAGGACAGAGGAGGAAGAGGTGGAAGCCAATATGGAGCAGAACCACATGGCCAGGAAAAACCTGCAAGTAGCAAAGGGTCTCATAGCTGGAGAATAAGAGAGGATAGTTATAGATCTGCCCAATCTAGGCATATAGCTTATAAATATAATAACTAGGTTGTGTGTTTTTATACAGGCTTATTGGGGTTGGAAATTACTGCAACAAGCCGTCAAATATAAAACGTCTGCCGACTAGAGTGGAAATGTTGTGTTCTTACTTATTGCAGACAAACCCCATCCTTGATAGCACCAAAAGTAGACACCAATGATTCATAGATCCTGTGGCCATGTTACTCTGATGCCTGGAATCCCCACTGAAGAGTGCGGCTCTCCACTGGAGAACAGTTCTGAGCAAATTAGCATTCAGTGTCTAAGCACCACAGAGGTGAGCTTGCTGGTGTCAGGTCACTTACACAGAGAGATGGTAAGGTAGACCAGTTACTTTTCCGTTGCTGTAAGCAAACACCTGACAATATGTAATTAATAGGAGGAAAGGTTTATTGTGGCTCACTGTTGAGTCCATCATGGTAGGAAAGGTGGCTGTGGTAAGGGTCGATGGCTGGGTGGGGGAGGGAGGAGTGGAGGGTGAAGCTGCTTGCTCACTTCTCAGAAAGCAGAGAAAGAGACCGTGAGGACACAACTGGCTTTCTCCTTTTACCCTTTCTCTTCCTCATGGGATGGTGCCATTCACCTTCAGAGTGGGTCTTGTTCAATTCATTCTCTCTGGAAACGCCCACACAGAGACCCACCCAAAGGTGTGCCTCATAAACACTCTAGGTGTTGTAATCCAATCAGACTGACAATTGGAATTAACCACTGTATAAAGGCACCATATGTCTCAGTCAGGGTTTCTATTCCTACACAAACGTCATGACCAAGGAGCAAGTTGGGGAGGAAAGGGTTTATTCAGCTTACTCTTCCACACTGCTGTTCATCACCAAAGGAAGTCAGGACTGGAACTCAAGCAGGTCAGGAAGCAGGAGCTGATGCAGAAGCCATGGAGGGATGTTTCTTACTGGCTTGCTTCTCCTGGCTTGCTCAGCTGGCTTTCTTATAGAGCCCAAGACTACCAGCCCGGGGATGGCACCACCCACAAGGGGCCCTCCCCCCTTGATCACTAATTGAGAAAATGCCTTACAGCTGGATCTCATGGAGGCATTTGCTCAACTGAAGCTCCTCTCTGTGATAACTCCAGCTTGTGTCAAGTTGACACAAAACCAGCCAGTACACCATATGAAACTGTTCACAGTGCTAAAGCCATGGAAGACAAGAACAAGGACTGACTGGCCATCCCTTAGAAATGCTCATGTGATCCCTGGCCATGCTGAGGTCCAATCAAGAGTAATAAGAAGACATATTCTAGGAGAGGGTGCCATAGCAAGTAGAGCTGAAATGGGTGGCATACCCGGTGCAGGACAGTGCCATCTGCCATAAAGATGCCCAAAACAACCAGAATACCACTTATAAATACGTACCAGCCTCTGGAGGAGATAGAACAGAACTCTGCAAAAGTCCCGGACTTTTCTCTCTCTGGTTATTGATAGCCTAGGAACAGCTTTGCAATTCCAGTGTGAAAACTGATCTAAGCACAAACCCTCTACTTCTGTTGTTGTCGTTGTCCAGAAGTTTCTTCCAAATTGAAATATGCCCCTCCTGAAAGAGGGGTGCTCATGAGACTCAAAAACAAAACAAAACCAAAAGGAGAAGGATGAAACTTAGAAGTTTCACAAAGCCCCTCCCCAAGGTCACACAAATAAAAAGAACTGCAAAGAAGAAGTCCAATGACAAGTTTGACAGTCTGCAAATTTTTCAGGGACCTTTGGGGATGCAGGGTTTATGGCTCATCACCTACGTTTACATGACCTTCTTAGTGATACAACTGCCTTGGGTCATCTCGACCCATGTAAGCAGCCCTTCAACCATAGTCTTTCAGGTAATCCCCAAAGCTCTCCAGTTTACGAGGCTGGACTTCAGTGGGTGATCACTTTGCTCCGTCTGCAGCTAGAGTAACTAGGCATTTACTCAGACCTTCCCAGGAAACGTTGACACAACACTCTTCTGTGGTAAGTAATGTACAGCTCCCAAAAGTCCTATTGTCAGTGATTCTAACTGACTCAGAGAGCCCCTGGGTATATTTTAACTGTAATTATTATGGTAATATCAAGTTACTTGTAATTAAACAACTAATATTCAAATACATTTGTATTCATTTACTACATAACAAAGTGCTACCAATTTCATAGCTTAATATCTATTTATGATCTCACAGTTCTGGAGGTCAGAAGTCTGGGCATGGCGTGGATGGTTTCTTTGGCAATAGAGCTTTAGAAAGGCAAGAGCCAGCAAGATGGTTAAACGGATAAAGGTGCTTTCCCACTAAGCCTGCTGACCTGAATTACATCTCTGGGCTCATTGGTAGAAGGAAGGAGGGAAGAGCCTCTGATCTCCACATATGCTGCGGCAAGCACACCTCACCCCCACATGAACTGATAAATAAATACAATTTTAAATAAAAACAATCAAGATTGAGTTATAATTTACATGCCAGAGATTGACCATTTTAAAGGACACAATTCAATGGTTTTTAATATACAGTACTCACAAAGCCGGGCACCTATCACTTTTAATCTAACACATGACAAAGAAACCAGAAACCGTTACTTTTCCCTTGTTCCTCTCACCACAAGCAGCTGCAGATTTTATCCGTCTGAGCTTTCTGGATATTTTATGCAAATTGAATCAAATCGTTTATGACCCTTTGAGCCTGGCTTCTTTCACTTAGCATATACTATTTCCAAGATGACTCTAAACTGTAGCATGAGCCAGTACTCTCTTCCTTTTCATAGGTTAGCAATATTCCACTGTATGGGCATACCACATTTTCTTTATCCATTGCTCTGTTGACATATATGAGGACTATTTGCATCTTTCTTTTTTATTTTATCTTTGAAATTGTAATATAATTACAGTATTTCTCCATTCCCTTTCCTCCCTCAAAACTCTCCCACATCCTTTCACACTCTCCTTCAAAGGCAAGGTCTCTTTTTTCACTGTCATTGTATATATGCATATACATATTCATATATATACATGAATATATATTTATAAATATGCATCTTTATATACATACATCTATATGTGTGCATATATACATACACATACATACAAATACATCATATACGCATGTGCATGTACTTATACATAATGAACATATACATTTACTCATATACATGTGCGTATACACATGCATATATAAATATGTACATGCGTATTTATTCTTAAACATAACCTGTTCAACCCATATATTGTTATCTGTATGTATGCTTTCAGAACTGACAGTTTGGCACTAGACAACTACTTGGTGCATTCTTTCCTGACGAGGGCCACCTCTCCACCCTCCACTTTACACAGTTGCCTATAGTTCTCTGTAGAGGACTGAGGCCCCGGGACTTCTGCCATTCACTTCAGCAGGCTCACTGTTGTCGTCCTTGTTCAGCTTGTCATTAGGCAGCCATGGTGGTGAGACTTCGTGAGTGTAGCTTCTGATATTAATAGTAGACACAATCTCTCAGCAAAATCTCTGCTCTTGGATTCTTTGCACCCCCTCTTCTGCAGTGTTCCCTGAGCCTTGGGATACAGGAGTGTTTTGTATTCATCAAGGCTGGAGTGGTCTCCATTGGGCGCAAAGGGAAATTTCCTTTTATCTATTTTGAATAATGTTGTCTACAACAACTTCCATTTGTAAGTGTCTTAGTCAGGGTTTGTATTCCTGCACAAACATCATGACCAAGAAGCAAATTGGAGAGGAAAGGGTTTATTCCGCTTACACTTCCATGTTGCTGTTCACCACCAAAGGAAGTCAGGACAGGAACTCACACAGGGTAGGAACTTGGAGGCAGGAGTGGAGGCAGAGGCCATAGAGGGGCGCTGCTTACTGGCTTGCTCAGCTTGCTTTCTCATAGAACCCAAGACTACCAGGGCAGGGATGGCACCACCCACCATGGGCCCTCCCATACCTTGCTCACTAATTGAGAAAATGCCTTACAGCTGGATCTCATGGAGGCATTTCCTCAAGGGAGGCTCCCTTCTCTGTGATAACTCCAGCTTGTGTCAAGTTGACACAAAACCAGCCAGTACAGTGTTTCTTTTTTAATGGATATATATTTCTAGCTCCCTTGGGAATATATCCATAGGTAGATTTATATTCACTATGTTTAATTCTTGATGAATTGTCAAACCATTTCCCACAGATCTTTGCTGTCTTACAGCCCTCCCCGCCCGCCATGTTTGAGGGCCCCCTGAGTTTTAGGATAGAATTTTTCCTTACACTATGAAATGTTTCTGAGGAGATGAAGTAATTTATCTTTTTCTTCTTTCTGCCTTTGTTACTTTTCTACGCTTCCTTCGTGTCTCCTCTTCCCTTCCTGTGTTCCCACCTCTCTTTCCTTCCTACTCCGAAATCCTTCTTGGGCAGCTCCAGTTCTCACTGGGTTGTGGCTGAAGACAGAAACATGGAGATTTCTACAGCTTACCTATCCAAGCACACATGAAAGTTAATGTGACCAAATGATCTACTTCAAAAACTAACTATGTCAGAGTGATACAGTCACAAATAAGAGACAACATGGTGGGCACTGACTTTACCTCCCCTGAGCCCCCAGAGGCAACAGCTCCCTTTTATTGCACACGAAGATCTTAGTTCTAGGAAGAGGGTCCCAACTCTGTAGATGCTTACCCCAAGGCATTTTAATGACAGGAACGAAAAGGCTCCAGGGCCCTACAGATGATCAGAGCCTCTGGAATTTGGAGTGGGGAAGATCTGTGAGGTTTCTGGGATAAGTTAGTGAGGGTCCCTTGTCCAACCGTGTATTGGGGCGTTTCCCCAGTATGATGAGTCACCCACCTACCCAAACCCACTGGTGAGAACGGTGAAGCCCACGGCCTCTACTTCATCATTTACATGCTCAACCCTTGGAGACCTTGAAAAGGGCAGCATGGAGCAAGCAGAGCCACCGTGAAGCTTCAGCACTAGAAGAACCTGTTCACATTTGCAGGGTTTAGGCAGACGCCTCTCATTGTATAGAAACTCTTGTTTAATATTTCTATAAAAGCAGAAGCTCCAGAGAATGTGGAGAAGCATCATCCCCACCAGTTCATGTGTAAGAACTAGAATTTCCAGCTTCTTCAAGTGAAATGGAAATGCTTTTCCTGTGGTTACACCATGTGTGAGTAGAGAGAACACTGAAGAATTCACATGTTGGCACTTGATCCCACTGCTGAGAGGCAGGACCTCTCAGAGGTCACCAGGTCACCAGGGTACTCCATTCATAATTGATTAATATTAGTATCTCAGGGCTGGGCTCATTTTCACAAAAGTGAATTCCTTCTAAAAGCAAGCTGGCTGAGCATGGTGGCTCATGTCTGTAATCCCAGCACTCTGATGGAGGCAGGAGGATTGTTACAAGTTCAAGGACAGCCTGGGCTACAGGGTGAGACCCTGTCTGATAGATAGATAGATAGATAGATAGATAGATAGATAGATAGATAGATAGATAGATAGATATGCAAGCTAACAAAGTTGACCAGTGTTGTAGTTGAATAAGTGTCCCCAAAAGGGGCATGTGTGAAGGACTTTGTCTCTAGGGTAGTGGGAACTATACAAGGTGGGACCTTGTAGGAGTCCTTAGGTCATTGAGGGCATGTTTTAAGGGCACTGTGGGACTCTGGCCTCTTCATCTTTGCTCCCTGGATAGTGGTGTGAGTAGGTTTTTCCCATCATGCCCTCCTACTGTGGTGTGGGATCTAATTCTAGGTCAAAGTGATAAGCTCATCTGATCTTATGCTAAGGGCTGCAACCCCATCTGCCTGTACTTTGATGTTAGATTTCCCAGCCTGTAGACTAATGAGAAAATAATTTCATTTCCTCATAAACCATGAGTCTCTTATACTCTGCTATGGCAGTGCAAGATGGAAGATACCATCCCCATTAAGTTTTGGATATGTGGCCTCATTTGAGAGTAGAAGTAACTGGAAAGCAATCTCCATGTGTCCTGCATTGTGAGCCTTTAGCCTGCACCTCCCCCTCTCTGAAATACCACCTGTCTTAGTTAGGGTTTTACTGCTATGAGCAGACACCATGACCAAGGTATCCACAGTGACACACCTACTCCAACAAGGCCACACCTCCAAATAGTGCCACTCCCTGAGCCGAGCATATACAAACCATCACATTCCACTCCCTGGTCCCCATAGGCTTGTTCAAATATAGGAGTCTATGGGGGCAATACCTAAACATAGCATAATGCAAAATACATTTAGCCCAACTTCCAAAGTCCCCATAGTCTATGGCAGTCTCAACAATGTTAAAAGTTCAAAGTCTCTTCTGAGATTCATCCACTTACTTGTAATTCCCAAAGCAAGATAAGAAACAAGCTGGACAAACTCCAAACTCTGAATCTCTAAGACTGATGTCAAAGCAGTCTTCAGATCTCCAACTTCATTTTCATCTTTGTTGACTGCAACAAACTTCTTTCTCCTGGGCTGGTTCCACTCCCTATTAGCAGCTTTTCTCAGAAGATAGCTCATGGCTCTGGCATCTCTAACATCTTGGGGTCTGCAAGGCAACCTCAGTGTTACAGCTTCTTGTTTCAATGTCTGGGATCCACACATGATCTTCTGGGCTCCTCCAAAGGGCTGGTGTCACTTCTCCATCTCTGCCTCTGTAGCACTCTAAGCTCAGGTTGATCCACTCCACTGCTGCTGCTGTTCTTGGTGATTATCCCATGGTACTGGCATCTCTGACACAATGGTGTCTTCCACTGCAACTAGGCTTCACCAATAGCCTCTCATAGGCTCTCTTCATGGTGCCAAGCCTCAACTCCTTTGCATAACCCCTTCAGTCCTGGGCCATCAATTGCAACTGAGGCTGGACCTTCACCAGTGGCCTTCCACAGCCTCTCACAGTGCCGAGCCTCAGTTGCTCTTCATGACCCCTTTATGTCTTCAAAACCAATACCACTTGGGTGAGTCTTACACATTCCCAAGTACAGCTGCAGCTCGGGGTACAACCTTGGCTATCTCTAGAATATAGCTTCTTTGTGCTCTCAGAAAACACTTTCCAGAAGATTTCACCTCAGTGATGCTGGTCTCTTCTTAATCACCACTAATTTCTTAGCTCCAGCTACCTAGCATCAATTGTCCCAGTAGTCCCTTCTGTTCTTGACTCTAAAACCAGAGCCACGTGGCCAAAGCTGCCGAGTTCTGCTGCTTGCTGGAGCTGGAACATGGCCCCCTTGTTCTATTCCATTATCACCAGCTTCCTCTTTTCCAACTCCTTCACTGCCTAAGCTTGGCTGTCCTAGCACTTGTTCTGTAGACTGACTTTGAACTCAGAGATCTTCATGCCTGTCTCCTAAACACTGGGATAAAAGGTGTGGTCCGCCAAGCCTGGATTTAAGTTTTTCTTTACCTAGAACTTGCTCTGTTCTAGGCTGGTCTTGAACTCTGCTTGTCTTTGCCTCCTGGGATTAAAGGCTTGTACTACCATGCCTGGATCTAAAGTTAGCTGGCTGGGATCTTGCCACAGGGTCATTACTCCCATTAACTTGTTATCTCCTAGAACACAGGATTCAGTTCCATTTCACTTCCTGGTGTCCCTTTAATACTTGAATTATATATTTTATATTTTTCCTTTCTAAGCTTGCTACACTTGTTCAAAATACTCTTCATGAGACTTAATCAGAGAATGAAGTCTCGGTTGGGCTTTTTTAAGACTTCCTTTGTCAGTGCAATTAATAAAAAGCTCTTTACCTTAGCCTCTGGTAGACTCTTCAGACAAGAGGAAAAAGTAGCCACATTCTTCACCAAAATACCACAAATTCTGAAATTCTTCTCCTCTGAAACCTCTTGAGCCTGGTCAGCACAGTTCAAATGACTCGCAGCAAAAAAGTCTTCCATATTCCTACTAGGGTGACCCATTAAGCCCCATGTGAAGCATTTCACTGCTTTCCAAATCCAAAGTCCCAATATCCACATTCTTCCAAACAAAATTATGGTCAGGCCTATCACAGCAATACCCCAGTCCCTGGTACCAACTTCTGTCTAAGTTAGGGTTTTACTGCTGTGAACAGACACCATGACCAAGGCAACTCTTATAAGGACAACGTTTAATTGAGGCTGGCTTACAGGTTCAGAGGTTCAGTCCATTATCATCAAGGCAGGAGCATGGCAGCATCCAGGCAGGCATGGTGCAGGAGGAGCGGAGAGTTCTACATCTTCATCTGAAGGCTGCTAGTGGAAGACTGGCTTCCAGGCAGCTAGGAGAAGGGTCTTAAAGCCCATGCCCACAGTGACACACCTACTCCAACAAGGCCACACCTCCTAATAGTGCCACTCCCTGGGGCAAGCATATACAAACCACCACACCCCTCTTCCCCCTCTCTACAATACCTCTCACTTTCCTCCCTCTTTTCAATACCTGAATTGTTAGATTGACAGTTCACAGAAAGACAACTCATGTCACTTCATCTCTGTAAAGAAAGGAGATGACAAGCTAGCCAGATGCATCATTCCACACTGTCTGTCTCTGGAACGGAGCATAGGCTCTATTACGAGTTCTCTAAACGGGTAAGACACCATGATCAAGGCAACTTGTAGATGGGAGGGCTTCTAGGTAGGTTTACAGTTCCAGAGAGATGAGAGTCCATCACAGCAGGGAGGCCTGGTAACCAGAGCAGAAGGCTGAGAGCTCACATCCTGACCTCCAGTCACAGAGTAAAGAGAGCAATGAGAAATGGCAAAGGCATTTTAACCTCTAATCCCACCCCTAGTGACAAATTTCTCCCCAGCAAAAGCTGAACCTCCTTAACCTTCCGAAACAATGCCAGTAAGAGCAGGCCAAGGGTTCAAATGCCTGAGAAAATGAGAGAGATTCTCATCCAAACCTCCACGCTGTCTTTGTTTCTTTTTGTGTACTTTCCTTTGTCGACTGAGATTACACCTTTTTAAATTTGTTTGGACTATGATGTCATCTTTTATTGATTGTTTTTAAAACACTCTTGCACTTTGGTCTCCGTTCTCTCTTTTAAACTCGAAAGCCAGAACGTTGCAGGCGGTTTGAAGTGGTGGCCCTCCCCGTATTACACATTCCTTTGCTTCAGCACAAAGCCAGCTGGCAGGCTCTTAACCTTGAGAGGGAGCATCAATCAAACCTGACCTTGCAGACAATACATTTATAATGGAGCAACAAATTATTAATAACATCCTCATCACAAAGCCGAAGAGGGTGTGGCCATGAGCCAAGTGGAGGAGCAAACACAGGGGCGTCTATCTGCACTGAAGTGGGATTTGTTCGAAAATGTTTAAAGTTACCCTAAAACCAGAACCGTTGAGATGGCCCAGTGGGTGAAGGCACTTGCCACCACATTAACTACCCAAGTTCCATCCCCAAGACTCTCCCAGTGGAAGGAGTACCCACTCATTGTTTGTTTGTCTCCCCTTAGAGTAGTGGTTCTCAATCAGTGGGTCATAACCTCTTTGCGGACGGATACCTCTTTTACAGGGGTCGCACATATCAGATGTTCTGCATATCAGATATTTTACATTATGATTCATAACAGTAGCAAAATTACAATTATGGAGTAGCAACAAAAATAATGTTATGGTTGGGGAATTACCACAACATGAGGAACTGTATTGAAAGAGTACAACATTAGGAAGGTTGAGAACCACTGCTCTAGAGCAAAGAACCAGAGTGAGTGTGATGGTTTGTATAGGCTTGGGCCAGGGAGTAGCACTATCAGAAGGTGTGGCCTTGTTGGAGTAGGCGTGTCACTGTGGGTGTGGGCTTTAATGTCCTAGTCCTAGCTGCCTGGAAGTCAGTATTCTGCTAGCAGCCTTCAGATGAAGATGTAGGACTTTCAGTTTCTCCTGCACCATGTCTGCCTGGAGGCTGCCATGCTCCCACATTGATGAAAATGGACTGAACTTCTGAACCTGTAAGCCAGCCCCAATTAGATGTTGTCCTTATAAGAGTTGTCTTGGTCATGGTATCCATTCACAGCAGTAAAACCATAACTCAGATAGTGAGCTATCGTGGTTGAAGTCATTTTCTTTCCCCATATCCTCTCTCAAGTTTAGGGCAGTAAGCTCCCCTTGCTAAAAAAGAACTATACCTGATGAAAGTCCCTTCATCTCTAGCCTAGGATCTTGTTCAACCCTCAGCCTCTGAAGTGATTTGTTCCTCCATGTTGGCACTCCAGTTCCAGCTCCAGCAGAGCCTCTCCCTCTGACAATAGATCCTTATATATGATAATTTGCTCAGCATTTGACTTGGACATGATGGACACTTCAAACTGAACTCTTCATAGGCTCAAGTTGAAGCCTGCTTCTCCTGATGTCTTCATATCTCCATAATGGAAACGCTATCCTTCCAGTTCTAAGACAAAGTTCTTGAAGGTATCGATATCCTTGAAGTTTTATTGAGTTGTGTTACAAAACCTCCCAAGATCCCAGAGATACACAGCAAGGATGCAAAGCTAAAATACCCCAAACTCTACCATTAGTGACTGTGCTGGCTAGTTTTATGTCAATTTGACACAAGCTAAAGTCATCTGAGTGGAGGGAACCTCAAGTAAGAAAATGCTTCTATAAAATTGGGTTGTAGACAAAAGTCTATAGGGCATTTTCTTAATTAGTGATTGATAGGGGAAGACTCAGCCCATTGTGGGTGGTGCCGTCCCTGGGCAGGTGGTCCTGGGTTCTGCAAGAAAGCATGCTGAGCAAGGCAATAAGCAGCACCCCTCCATGGCCTCTGCATCAGCTCCTGACTCCAGGTTCCTTCCATGTTTGAGTTTCTGTCCTGTCTTCCTTTGATGATGAACAGCAATGTGGAAGTGTAAGCCAAAAAACAAACCCTTCCCAAGTTGCTTTGCTCATGGTGCTTCATCTCAGCACTAGTAAGCCCAACTAAAACAGTGGCCAACTCCCTCCAGTCAGGTCTCATGCCCTCAGACCCACAAAAACAGCACCACTAATTGAGGAAGCAGCTTTCAAACCAAGTCTTGGAGGCATCGCAATTAAAGCCATAACATCTGCACCCAGGACTCCACCTTCCTGTTGTTCCGAAGGTCACGGGTATGCCCAGCCTCAAGTCTTTTTGCACTGATCCCTTTCTCGCCATTCTCAGATCTGTGTCTGCCTCCTCCTGTCCTTCAGGATTTTTAAATAACCCTCCCCAAGCCTACTCTCACCACCTCTTTTAACAGTTCAGCTTCTCATCCTGTCTTCACTGAGATGTCCTTGTAAAATAAGGACAAGTTCACAACAGTCTCTTCACACTTATTGTATTTCAAATAACAATGCGATTTACCCATGATTCTCACTGCCACAGTCCATTATGATGTTGGTCTTGCAAAGGCAGGCAGCTTTGCATAGTCTTGGTGCCTCCCAAAACAAAGGCTTATGGACCCTAAATCCATCCAGCTAGACCCCAGTCAAAGTAGCGATGAGCACAGGGTGGCTGAGTCAACATCGATCAAGTGGACAGGCTGGACAAATGCTTGACCTCCCCAGGTCCTTTCCGGGCTTCGTCAGCTATGTTCCTAGTCTATCACTTATGGGATATTGCAATTAAGTGGCTGTGGTTGACTCAAGATTTCTCATTATCTGTCAAGCTGTATTATTCATTCGAGTTTCCCAAGGGGAAAATGAGAAAGGTTAGGTCAACTGGAATTGAGGTTCATTTTCTTTGAGGAATTAGTCCCTGTTTCTGTAAAGCCAGATGACAGTATCACTGACGTTTGAAACATCCGTGTGGGCTCTTTAGTTGCTGTTGCTCAGATAGAGAGGAGGGCTGGGTGGCAGGGATGGAAGCAAGTATTTTAAGCCAATGCTTATCTCAGAAACATCCCCCCCAAAAAAAGGCTCCAAAATTATTTTCAAAAGAATGCCATCTTGATTATAACTATCTTGAACACAACAACAGAAATGTACAAAATAAGCTCAGGATTAAGAAAGAACGGGATGAAAGGAAATATTTCCAGATAGCACTAAGCTGTGTTTTATCTTGAATGAGACTCTATGATTAAGCCGTGATGCTTTTCAAGTTCCGCAGCTCCTTTGGAAGAAAACCAATTTCTTCAGTTATCAGCTGCTATTTTTTTTTTTAATCTTTTCAAAATCAAGTGGAAGAAACGCACCCTGCTAACTCACTTGCCATGGGTGATGGAGTCTCCACTAGAGTCAAAGCCAGAGTCCTCATTGGCATTAAACCAAAACGTTACAGGCAGGACTCACCCAAGAAAATAAAATTCTAGTAGCAGCCACATGGGTTCCATGTAGAATAGACAAGACACATCCGAAAGAATTATAGAAGTTGACTGATAAGAATTGAATATATATCTCAATTTATAACCATAAATAAAATGAAATTATTGCAATGGAGGGGTTACTAGGTTGAATCAACTCTCATCAACAATACCAATTCTACTACAAAAAGTCTACAGTGGATGAGATGATTAACCACCCACCCAAAAATTATGGTCCCCTGTGGGTTTCTTTGCTACTGACTCTCCCAGCTATGTGGGGCCATGTGGCAAGTTCCCATCAATCAAATGGTAACAGGAAAGGATTTCTTCTGGCACCCGGTAGAGTGGCTGCCACACGTGCTAGACAATATGGCAAATGAGCAGAATGCTCAGTCCCCTTCTGTTTGCTGGAAGCAAAGTCAACAATAGGGAAAAAAACCTACAGAGGGAAGGGGCTTGGTTTTGAAACTTGATAGAGAAGAAAGCTCAGGATTGGACAACTCAGGGTCCTTATCTTCTTAAATACAGATTGGGGGCCAGCAAGATGACTCAGCAAGCTAGGAAGGTAACAGCCAATCTTGAAGGCCACCTGGTGAAAGAAAACAATCCACTGCTGAAAGCTATCCTCAGCCTACACACCTACACACCTACACACACACACACACACACACGCACACACGCACACACACACAACACACACTATAGCATGTATGTGCACACACATACATATATGCACACAATAAATACATGTAAAAGCATCTTTCAAAAAATAATAAAAACCTGGGCTTATACTTTGATGTCATAATACCTAAACAATTCATGTCATAATACCAAAAAGATTTTTATGTACCTATTTAAAATTTATAAACTACAAACAAAAAAAAGTGTGCTGTTTATCCTTCCAATACTGGCTTTATTTGCTTAATATGAAAATAGAAGATTAGAAAGGACCAATGGAAGAGCAGAGGGGCGAGAAGAGGGAAAGGGTGTACAGGGGCGGAGGGGTACACTCAACACCCAATAGGTGCTTGTATAAAATGCTTCAATCAAGCAGTACCACGTTCAAGCCTGTGAACAGCTACAAATTTGGAAGATAGAGATTATAAACAGGTTCATTTGCAGTAATTACTTCCAAGCAAAATGGAAATAAAAGTTAATAGTGGGAGAACTGTTCAGTACATTGTAGTTTCTGCCCTCAGACGGTCACTGTGTGACTAACTCTGCAGAGGTCGGTAAAACATGTCTTAAAGCTGGAGAGACTGTAGGAGAGGTGGTGGTGATCGACAGGTAGACAGATAAAGAGGACAACAGATGCCTACGTGCCTTTGCGTATGCATGGGTAGATTGATTGACAGATGGATTTCAGAAGAGGAATCACACATGCTGCAATATCAATATGTACACACATACACACACACACACACACACACACACACACACACACACACACACTGCAGAACAAGTCCTCACAGACTTGAAAAATGCAGTATCCAGGGTAGCTTCAGCTCTACATTGTTCTGAAAGAAAAATGTCTACCATAGGCTCATGTGTTTGAATACTTGATCCCCAATTGGTGGCACTGTTTGAGAAGGTTATGGAGGAAGTATGTCACTGGCGGTGGGCGGGCTTTGATTATAGCTTGGCCCCACGGTCTCGCCCGCTCTGTTTCCTGGTGTAAGGATAAATGTGATCAGTCAGGTGTTTGCTCCTACCAATTGCTACCACGCCTTCCCTGCCGCGACGGACTCTAGCTCTCTGGAACCATAAGCCAAAATAAGTTTCTTCTTCCTCAAGTTGCTTTTGGTCACAGCCAACAGAAAAAGGAACTGATACAGCTAATATGAGGAAGGCTATCTCAGTCCTGCAGTGAGGGTGGCTGGTAGCTCTTATCTCCACCATTTCTTTAAAGTCAGACTCCACGGATCAAGTCCCACATTCTACCCCTCAGTGTCTGAAGAATGCACACACTGGGCCCAATGTGTGTCCCTCTCCACAGTGACTTTCTTTCAGCCATGATACCATTCTCCAGTCTCCTGCAATGACCTAGTAAGAGTTCTGTTGCCTCAATAAAACACTAACCAAAACCAAGTTGGAGGGGGGAGGGGGGTAAAGGGTTTATGTGCTTTGTACGTCCTGACCACGGATCATCGCTGACGGAAGTCAAGGCAGGAATGTAAGCAGGGCAGGAACTGAAGTGGAGAACATGGAGAAACCCTGCTGTCTTAGGGTTTTACTGCTGTGATCAGACACCATGACCAAGGCAACTCTTATAAGACAACAATTAATTGGGTCTGGCTTACAGGTTCAGAGGTTCAGTCCATTATCATCAAGGTGGGAGCATGGCAGCATCCAGGCAGGCATGGTGCAGGCAGAGCTGAGAGTTCTACATCTTCATCTGAAGGCTGCTAGAAGACTGACTTCCAGGCAGCTAGGATGAGGGTCTTAAAGCCCATGCCCACAGTGACACACCTACTCCAACAAGGCCACACCCACTCCAACAAGGCCACACCTTCTAATATTGCCACTCCCTGGGCCAAGCATATGCAAACCATCACACTACTTACTGGCTTGCTCAGTTACTGATATAGCCCAGATGCCTAAGGGATGCATCACCTACAGTGGGCTGGGCCCTCCTCCATCAATCAACAATCAAGAAAACGCCCCTAAAGTCATGCCCACAGGGCAATCTGATGGAGGCAGTTCCTAGCTGTGTCTAAGTTTGTTTCATGTAGTCAGAAATGATAAAAGGTGAGGGTCCTGGGCACCTCCCCAAGTGCAAGGTCTTTACCACCTCCACATTTACATCAGTGCAAGCATACAGCAGGTTTCCCACTAGTTAATTTAGCTTTTTCTACAAGTGTCTAACACACCTACTGTGTGCCTGGTCTAATCCTGAGAGCTGAGAACAGCCAACGAGGAGGCTGTGTTTCCTACACCTTTTATGGAATCCTGTGCTGGGCTGGAGTGTCCTGCTTCCCTTTGCCCCTACACAGAATTCATCTGGCTTAAGAACGGTCAGCCACTTAACCATAGCACATCAGACACAGATTTAAGAAGCCGTAAGCACTGCAAACCGTGAAGGAAGGCCATGATCAAGAGACTTAAAAAATATTGCAAAGCACGTGGAGAAATTAGAATCTTGGCATGCTGCTGCTGAGCACATTCCCTGATCGGACTGACTGAGAAAATAGTTGGCCAGTTTCTTAAAAGGTTAAATGTGGAGTTCCCATGTATCTGCATATGGTACAAGCTTCCCTGCAGAGATGTCTGCAGACATCCCTTCTTCCCAGACAGGACATCAACTGACCGTGGTAACAGCTTCACCTAACCACCCAAGTCCAGCTTGGTGAACCAGTGACCTTGTTTATTAAACTTCCTTAGAGGAGCATGGGGAACCCCAGCACCCAAACAACTGCACCACCAAAACGTCCTGTCCTGGTGTCTTAGAGTTCTGTTGCTATGTTGAGACACCGTGACCAAGTCAAGTCTTAGAAAGGCTTGACTTTCTCAGTTGGGGCTGGCTTACAGTTCAGAAGCTCAGTGCATTATCATTCTGACCGGATGCATGGTAGCGTCCAGGCAGCCATGGTACTAGAGAGGTAGCTAACAGTTCTACATCTGGATCAGCAGGCAGAAGGAAGAGACAGTGAGCCACTAGGCCTGGCTTGAGCTCCTGAAACCTCAAAGCCTGCCCCCTCAGTGACACACCTCCTCCAACAAGGCCACACCTCCAATAACGAGTCTATGGGGGCCATTTTTATTCAAACCACCACACAGGGCAGTGGGTGATGACTTCCCCACAGCTGTATAGATGGAGTTCCTTCTTCATCTAATCTTCCACCTCTCACATACTCTAATACGACCTGAGATAAGAGGAAGCTGGGCAGAGTTTCACACAGCCGGGGACAGAAGTGCAGGGACAGGAGAGAAGAGACTGTCCTGTCTCAAGTGAAAATCTAATGACACTCACCAGTCCCTCCCTTTATGAAAGAACAACAACAAGCCCAATCATTTGAGGGTCTCATTAGTCACCACAGCTGCTCTGAATAAGATGTCAATAGCCCAGACAACAGTGTCCCACGATGCCTGGGACTCAGCCACTACCCCCCCCCCCCCAGGTATAAGCATGTATCCACACAAAGCCTTTTACGTTAATGGTTCCTGGCATCAATAGAGGATGTGTAAAATGTGTTACATATGTACCGCAAGATAGTATACAGCTCTCAAAATAAGCATAGCACTGTGATATGAAGAAATCCCAGAACCTATCTGTGCTACCTGAAAAGAGCTTGGTCAGGAAGGGCTACGGAGCATGGTCCCATTTAAATGAAGGGCTCAGAATAGGGAGACGCATAAAGACAGAAATCAGGCTGGTGATTGCCTAGGGCAGGGTCCAGTGAGGAGGTGAGGAGATGCTGATTGCTGTGTTGGTCATGTTGATGAGTGACTCTGGTAAGAGTACTGAGAACCATTCAGGTGTGCACATAAATGAAGAGCTTGCAATCCTGAATTATTCTTTGATAAAACTGTACTGCCAGAGAAGGGTTGCCCCCCCCCCCGCAAAAAAAAAAAAAAAACCAGACAGAAGCTGATCTGATGCAACTCACAACAGGGTCTTTATTCTATTCAAGCTAGGTTGGGGTCCCCCACAATATACCGCCATCACACAGGATGGTTTGGGTGGTGGGGGACTCCTAATATCTATCAAGGCAAGGCTTTATAGTAAGCAGCAAGCAGACATCAGTGTACAAGCATCTAATTGGAAAGCTAGTGTGGCCTTTAACATGATTGATTGATGCTGAGAGACATATCATAAAGTTAATTTTTGTTCCCCTCTGCATTTGTGGTCGTTAGGCAGGAGGTGGGCTTGTAACCTTGGGGTACAGGAATGTTGGGGAGATAACCTGGAGATGCCGGTCTTGTTGAGGATTATCCGAGAGACTGGAGCTAGGCTCAGGTTTTGTTGAGGGGTAACTTGGCTAGGTACGAGCCTGCTAGTTGACCTGAGTTTAAATTTAGGTCAGGTTCTCTAAAATGGAGTCTGAACTTAAAAGATTTGTCCTCTCAAAACTAGGCTAGTACTCTTTTAGATTAAGAATCACTCAGTAGCCGGGCAGTGGTGGCGCACGCCTTTAATCCCAGCACTCAGGAGGCAGAGGCAGGCAGATTTCTGAGTTCGAGCCTGGTCTACAGAGTGAGTTCCAGGACAGCCAGGGCTACACAGAGAAACCCTGTCTCGAAAAATCAAAAAAAAAAAAAAAAAAAAAGAAAGAAAGAAAGAAAGAAAGAAAGAAAGAAAGAAAGAAAGAAAGAAAGAAAGAAAGAATCACTCAGTGTATAAAATAGCAGCCTCTGTCTGATGTGGAGTTTGGGCCTTTGAGCCACCACGAAATGATCTGCATGAAGCCTGGTAAGAAGTTGAGGAACCAAAGTCCTTCCCAATGCATCCTGATTGTGTTAGCGAGAGAACAATCCATCAAGAGCTTTTAACCTTTTCAAAAACATTGGAAATTGGTATCCCATGGCAATGACATATCTCCTCTGTTAAATGTCAGGGGGCCTCAGGAAAAGACTCCATTATGTAAACAGCATTTTCAGTGGGGATATGGTAACCAACGTCAGCCATTGGATCATATCAACAAGCTGGAGCAGGATCCACTTCCCTGACAACAACTAATATCGATGAGTTATGTGTAAGCAGATCTGAGTTTCTTCCAGCAGGGAGACTCCCTGGGTAATGGACAAGAAGAATATTAGCTTTTGACTTGTTCTGGTGTGAGCCTTAAACAGTGAAAACCAACATGTTGTATGCTGTGTGGTATTGCTGAGATGGCAATCTCTCTCACACAAATGCACACGAGAGTGAGCTGTAGAGTTTGCCAGTAGTCTATTTCCTGCCTTAGCTAGATTATTATGTTGAACGTCTGTCTTAGTCAGGGTTTCTTTTCCTGCACAAACATCATGACCAAGAAGCAAGTTGGGGAGGAAAGGGTTTATTCAGATTACACTTCCACAGTGCTGGTCATCACTAAAGGAAGTCAGGACTGGAACTCAGGCAGGTCAGGAAGCAGGAGTTGATGCAGAGGCCATGGAGGGATGTTCCTTACTGGCTTGCTTCCCCTGGCTTGCTCAGCCTGCTTTCTTATAGAGCCCAAGACTACCAGCCCACAGATGGTACCACTCACAAGGGGCCCTCCCCCCTTGATCACTAATTGAGAAAATGCCTTACCGCTGGATCTCATGGAGGCATTTCCTCACCTGAAGCTCCTTTCTCTGTGATAACTCCAGCTTGTGTCAAGTTGACACACAAAACAAGCCAGTACAACGTCAGACCAATCCGTAGGGAAGATGACTAGTTGTGCCCTGACCGAACACTGTCTGTCCTTCCCAGGTGATGGGGGAGAAGGAACTGTGGCTGGTGGCCTCAGAGAAACCCAGTTCAATGCTGGGTTCTAGGACACACCCTACTAAGGACCAGTAGGGTCACCTAACACCACCCCACTGCAGTAAGCCTTCAGAAGGTTTACTTCTTAGATTTGTTGATATGATCCCCAAACCAAAACCATGTGAATTAGTTACTTCTCATGTTGCTAAATACCTAAGAAACACCTTAAGAGAGGATGGTTTATTTCGGCTCACGGTTTGAGGGATCTGTCCATCACAGAGGAAAGATGACGTCAGGGGCATAAAGTAGCTGGTCACATTGTGTTCACAGTCGGGAAGCAGAAATTAGACAGAAAATAGACAGGGCAGGGCTATGAAACCTGAAGGCCTGTTCCCAGGGGCCCACTTCCTGCATCAAGTCTCCGACTTATAAAGGCTCCACAACCTCCCCAAACCAGTGCCGCCTGCTGGCCGGGTGTTCACATTCATGATCCTGGGGGGGGAGGGGCATTCCACATTCCAGCTACACACCATGCTTTATTCTGAAAGAGACTTCGTCTGAGCTCATTACCTACATCTGTTAACTGAGGTTTCCCATGCTTTGTGAAAATGACACACACAAAACAAACAAACAAACAAACAAACATGTTTTTCCAAACCCACAGCCCCTGGGGACACCAGGAAGAGACTTCAAACTGCCTTCCAGCCTTCAAGTTTCAAGAGAGCCTTCACCTCTCTGCTCGAACTGCACGCGTAGGATTACTTAACCGTTTTCAGTTCTTAGTTCTAGGAATGCAATACCCAGACTGCATGTTTTGAGTAAATAATAGTGGAGGAACTGGCAGAGAGACCTGGGGAGGCACACACACAAAGGCTGGGCGTGCGATTGATAATCCTCAGTGAGCAGTCACCCGCTGTATGCTAACAGGCAAGGGCAGCATCCTCTCTGCTCCTTGAAATAAAGAGTTCTATCCAGGTACTTCTAAGGCTTCTGAGACCTGATCAAATCTGTACCTCTTTAGTTGATAAATTACTGTTAAGGGGGCTGGAGAGATGGCTCAGTGGTTAAGAACACTGACTGCTCTTCCAGAGGTCCTGAGTTCAATTCCCAGCAACCACATGGTGGTTCACAACCATCTGTAATGGGATCCGATGCCCTCTTCTGGTGTGTCTGAAGACAGCGACAGTGTACTCATATACATAAAATAAGTAAATCTTAAAAAATAAAAATAAATTACTGTCAAGTAAGAAACTGGCTGCCGTTCTTCACTGAAGACTTCCTTCAAAAAAAAATCAGAATTCATAGAAAACACCGTCTATCTTTCTGCATCTGAGAGTCACTTACTAAAATGCAAAAAGAGAGAATTTAAATCAAGCAGCCCAGAGATTCCTGGCCAAGAAATTATTTTTGGCCAAACCTTAAATTCTTTGATCACTTTTCAAAAACTTTCCCCTGCACTTGGGTCCTGGAAAATTTGATGGACTCAGTATGTCCTTATTGAGCAGGCTGTTCTCTGGCTTCATCTGTCTCTTGTTCTGGGGGAGGGTGGGGGGACCAAAACACTAAAACCAGAGAGAAGTTGTGGGAAGCTTACTGCAATGAATGGATGGGTTGTTTATCATCATCACCACCATCACCACCACCACCATCATCATCATCATCACCATCATCATCACCATCATCATCATCATTTGTCTGTTGTGTTTTGTTTGAAAGGTTCTACATTTTATTATTGGACAAACCACATACCCCCATTTAGACATGAGGTTTAAAATGTTGAACTCCATCTGGTAGGATTGATGGATGACCATGAGGGTATAAACCCTCAGCCTTGCCACAGTATAAATCCTTACAGACCCAGTTTCGTTCTACTCCAGTGTCTTCTCTTAGAGCTGTTACCTGATTTTGTTACCGGTTTTCATCCAAATCCACTGAGGGACAGAACGATTTTGCTTTTGTTTCTTGGCCAGAAATTGCTTGATTCTGGAAGTCTTGTGAGAAGACATGGCGAGGACCCGAATCCGGTGTAGAGCACACAATGGCAGAGGAAAGAGGAAGAAAAAGTCCAGGACAAAAAAAAAAAAAAAGACACGATTAGGAGACACTGCTTGCACTGGAGAGATGGCTCAGTGGTTAAGAACACTGACTGCTCTTCCAGAGGTCCTGAGTTCAATCCCCAGCAACCACCTGGTGGCTCACAACCATCTGTAATGGGATCTGATGCATTCTTCTGGTGTGTCTGAAGACAGCCACAGTGTACTCACACACATGAAATAAATCTTCTTTTAATAAAGAAAGAAGGAGAAGGAGGAGGAAGAGGAAGGAGAATCCTTACTGTCTCCTTTGTACTCCTCAAGGCTAAGGCACCAATGGTCCTGTCACCACTGGTCAACTCCAGTGAACAGAGGCGGGGGATTGAGTCTTTACATTGCCTCGTTCAGACAGCCTTCATTCTGAGAAGGCTGTGGGACTTAGAATCATACCCTAAGGGGGCAGTCTCCATGTGGACAACACCCTGAACTCTGTGGTACTCCATAAGGAGGAATTCCAGGATGTCATGACACCGTAATGGACCGGTAATGCATGCCCTGCACACAGGAAGTTGTAGAAACACAAAGACCAAAACCTAGGGGGAAACCCTGAACCAAAATCATAAAGCACCGTTCCCTAGCAGACAGATTCTAACTGCGTGGAGTCTGAGCCAGTGGCTGGGGATTCCTTTGACAAGCAATTAGAGCCTATTGGCTAATGGCTGATGTCTGGGAAGACATGGGATATCTCAAGATTTGATACCTCAAGATACTGAGCTGAACTCTTGACCTGTGCAAACAAAACCTCACCTGAGTGGCTCAGGGTAGCAGGGCTAGGGAACTTTTCTTGGGTGCCACCAAGGACCCCATTCCCTCTCAGGGACACTATTCTTTTCCTCTTGCTACAGATAGCCCACCAGAGATGAACATTCAGAAGCAGTTTATAGGCAATCGAGAGCACTGACTGCTCTTCCAGAGGTCCTGAGTTCAATTCCCAGCAACCACATGGTGGCTCACAACCATCTGTAATGGGATCCGATGCCCTCTTCTGGTGTGTGTCTGAACACAGTTACAGTGTACTTATATACTGTACATAAAATAAATAAATAAATAAATTTTTTTAAAAAGCCCTTTTTCCACCAGCTGGGACCACACCCAAGTGTTGGGGAGGAGGGGAGAGGGGGTGGGAGTGGGAGAAGGGATTGGGAGGAGGAGATGGGGGAAGGACACGGGTGTTGCCCCACATGCCCAGAACATGGGGATTTTAAGGGCAGAGCCCTTGTCAAGGCACCTTGCTCAGCAGCTTCAGCTGGGGGGTGGGGCTTTGCAGACTAAGCACTTTGAAGCAAGCAATTTTAATGGAAGCTAAAATAAGGGGTTAGCCAGCCGGAGGGGACTTTGAACAAACAAGCAGCTAAGATGAACAGTTAGATGGAGCAAGTCCTGCACACATAGCCGGTTTGCTCAGCTAAACTATCTAGGACTTCCTGACCTTTGGCTCCTAGAATAGAGCTGGATAGTTTTCCATGGGATTCTCCATTAAGGGGACCAGAGTCTAGGTAACCTGGAAATGACCTCAGCAAAAATAAAAGATGGAGGAGCCCCTGCACTGTCTTGCCCTGGCACAGATCTTTCTCTGAGATTTTGCCCAGTCTGACTCTGCCCCACATAAGCAACTCTTTATTAAAACTTGTATAATTTTGGTCTGATAAAAACTTTTAACCCCAATGCCCCAGACTCCACTTTCCCACCACAACAGAGCTAAAGCAGAGATGAGCTAGTGTAATCGCCTGGTGGTTACATTGTGTCTTTTTCCCCAGTGCGGAAATTAACTCTTTCAGCCCAAACAAAGCCCACAGACAGGTGGTCCCTACTCAACAGTGTCAGTTGCCCGGGACAAGCATGGACAGACAGTATTAAGGGAAATTTTTCAGAAATATACAATACATCCCTTTTAAATTGTGCATTGTTTAAGTAACTTGAGGACATCTCACACCATCCTGATCCATCTCACCATGAGCCACCATCCCATCACCACAAATTATCTTTTTATCCAGGTCACACCTGCTAAATGTCATACCTAGAGCACAGTCACTCACTCTGTCACCCTCTGGATCAGTGGTTCTCAACCTTCCTAATGCTGTGACCCTTTAATACAGTTCCTCGTGGTGTTGTAAGCCCAACCTTAAAATTATTTTCAGCCACTGTTATGAATCACAGTGTAAACATCTGCGTTTTCCGACATCTTAGGATGACCCCTATGAAAGCGTCCTTTGACCCCTAAAAGGGTCTCGACCCATTGGTTGAGAACCACCGCTGTGGATGATATTATCAAGTGCTGGAGCTCCAATGTGCTTGTTACTGAAAAATCCTTCCTAATCGTGAGAAGGATATTACATAATCCTTCTCACAATCCCCACATCTTGGTAGCCATTTCCCCCTAATTGAAGCATTCTCTTCTGGAGGGAGGCTCTTCAAGGCTCCGAAACTGAGCACAACTCACAAGTCTCAGGAAACTCCTGAAACAGGAGATTCACAAGGCTCCTCCCCCAAAGCGATACAAGCAAATAGAAGCGCTGGGAAGGAGAGAATCTCCAGTCAGCTGATCTGACTGCAGTCCTGTTTCAGCACTATGTGGCTTTTGTGAGTCCTCACCTGAGCTAGGGTAGACTTTTCAATGATGCAGCTGACACTAAGCCACCTATACCCCTGTAACTAGATCCAGTCAGCAGCCTCACTATGGTGGATTTGGGTGCAATCATTTCATTGGTCTGTTGCTGGTACCCTGTCAGGGTGAACATGTCCCTGGGTGTTATTCACAGGACCAGATCATTCGCCTGCCTCCATCTCCTAACACAGACTTTAGAACCTTGTCACAGTCTCACAGAAAAAGGTGAGTGTGGTATTACATTAATAGAGAAACCACTTCTACATAACACACACACACGTGTGTGTGTGTGTGTGTGTGTGTGTGTGTGTGTGTGTATAGTGACTGTCCTAGTTTATTGCTAATTATTAATCTCTGTGGGGCACTGATCCGTGACAGGCAATCTGGCACCCAGTTGAGCACAGGCGTAAAATCTGGGCGACCCAGTGGAACAATCCACAAGGGACTGCAAAACTTTATGCCAATGATCCCAGGAGGCTTTTGGCTCCAGTCACAGTCACATACCACCCCTCCTCAGGTAGAGGCGTGGCCACACAGCTCCAAGCCATCCCCATGTTAATGAGACACCTAGAGGCTTAGCCACGCCCCTTCCCAGTTACTATATCTGCCTGGCATCTCCCAGAGGCCACAGGGTACAATTCCATCCAGGCCACTCCACACAATGACAATAAACATCTTAGAATTATGGACTGTCTCTTCATCTGGAACCACCATGGGAAGTGAAGGATCCAGCCCTTGATTAAGGAGCTGCGTCTAATCTCTTGCTGAAGGCTTCCCAGCGCTCCCAGACAGTACCCATTCACCCAAGCCTAAACAGCTAGCCCAGCACCCCAAGCCGCCAAAACCTGGTCTCGGTGGGAACCCCAGCTGCACTTCTGTGGTACCCTGCGGCGACTGCAGTGCCCAGGGCTAGAGAACCTACGGAGACGGCTGCGGTGAGTTCCCCGAGAATGGTCCCCTCCCCCACCCACAGGCAGGTCCCGCAGCGCCCGGGACAGACACGTGGGGCTTCTTCCCACCACGCCAGATTTGTTCCCACAAATCTCTAGTATGCCCACTTTCTGAATGAAACTATTTCTAGGTGCATATCTAGGGGAAAAAAACATCACAGGTGTAGGAGTCAGATTATCCACACTTTCACACAATCATCAGGATGCTCAGAACATGTGTCTTCAAACGAAGGTACCCATGTGACCTGCTCTACTGTGTCATCCCACAGAGCCCCGCCCAGTGTCCGGCGCATTCCCTGACTTGTCTTGACCGTTTATCACTAACTGCCTGAAGTTCTAGAACCAGAGCTGCAAAGCTTGCAGAGTCGGACATTAACTTGTTGTGTAATCTCTGAAGTCTCACAGCCACCTGCTCTCCTGCTCTGTTGGTGTGTTCCTGCCTCTGATTGGGGTGATAAAAATGACGACCATAATAATCAGGCACCAAACCGTGTGGCGCAAGTTGCAGGAATTTACAGCTCTGCAGGGACCAGGGTTAGGGCTAGGGTCAGGGTCAGGGTCAGGGTCAGGGTCAGGGTCAGGGTCAGGGTCAGGGTTAGGAGATTCTCCACTTTCACAAATACTTACTGAGCCAGGTTTAGCAGCAGGCAGACCAGTTCCTCCCCTGACCCCTGACCCCTGACCCTGTGGCTTAGATGGACTGGAGCCAGGAGCTGCTCTGGCATCTGTCATTCACACTGGATCTCACCAGCAAAGACCAGCGGTCTTCCCCTGTGCCCAACTCACAGGAAAACCTCCTGCATTCTGGATTTGTTTCTTTTTCTTTTCTTTTTTTCTTTTTTTGGTTCGGTTTGGTTTTCCTTAGATCCGTTGTGCCCACTGTACAGCCTGGTATAAACAGAGTCCTCCTGTATATGGTCTCATAGGCATGGCTCCTTTCCCCTACCATGGCACATCTGAAATTTACTGACGCCTTATGTGTTTTAATACTTTATTTATTGGGATTGCTTCATGGTACTCTCTATGGAAGCACTGCACATTGTGTTTATCCATTCTGCTGTGCACTTGGCAGAAGGGCAGCTCCCTCCTTGCCCGTTCAGCTGCCTACATGCTCTTCCTACCACAGTGAAGATGTCAGCCAATGGCGTCAGACTGACAGGGTGGGAGTAGCTTGCTGTGTGATGCTGAGAAATTCGTCAGGAATGTCTGATTACTTACTTATTCCTCTGGGGCTAGGAGTGCCAACGCAGAGACTGGGACCTAGAACATCACCGGTGCTTAATGGTAGATTTATTCTAAGTATTGTATCCGTTTCCTGGAGCTATGATGATAACGTATCAGGTGTACAGAGGCTTAAGTCAAGGAAAACATATCTCCTCACTGTTTTGAGCCCACAGCCTGAAATCAGAGCATCTCTCTAACATGGCTGCACACCTAATGAACTCTAGGGTTCTGGGGTTTGGGGTACCGTATTCCTACCTCTGCCTCCTTCTTTGCATGATCTTCTCCTGCCTCTTGAGCCTGTGTCTCTTCTTTTCCCACAAGAAAGGACACCAGTCCTATAGACTATAGAATGATCAGCTCCTATGCCACCTCTTATCCAACTGTAACTATCATGGCCTTGTTTTCTAGTCCATCTATACCAAGTGTTTCCAAGAAAGTCATGAATTTGAGAAAACACTATCCAGTCGGGTATAACTATCACTACGACTAAAATTGTAAAATTATTCACTTTGATCATTATTTGTTTCTTTTCAGCATTAATCAATTTTGTTTGTTTTACAGCTTGGTATATGTGCAATTATACAGTATATATTGTCTTACGCTCGGTCATATAGTCTTATATTATACTCTGTGTCCCACCATATACTCAGTGGTCAAGAAATGTTTGAGGAGGCAGAAATGACAAAGATAATGACTTTCACTTGAGTTTTGAGGAAGACATAAGGAAATGATCCCAGAACAGGGCACAACATTGAGTTCTGACTACCCTTCAGGTTTTGACATGTCTTTTGGAAGCTTTAGTATTGATAAGTGATTGATAGTAAAATTAGGGTTCTCGTGTAGTTAATCAATTATGTATTACTTCAACAAGAAGACTTGATAAAAAAAAATGGAGGAAGATTAGTAATGGTTTTCAGATTTTACCCTAGCTATAGGAGAATAAAATAGGGTCATAGGCCAGGTGGCACCACAGAGACCAAGGTAGGCAGATCTCTATGACGTTGAGGCTACATGGCAAGGTCCAGGCCAACTAGGGCTACATACTGAGACCCTGTCTCAAAAAAAAAAAAAAAAAAAAAAAAACACATGAGAAACAACAACAAAACAGGCTTGTTAGATCTGGAACATTCCCCCAAGTAGACAGAGACTGACTGCTAAATTACAGCAACCCATTCCAGAGCCCTTCAGTTCTCAGTGCTGTGGCTAAGAAGGGGGAAATACCAGGTTTAAAGCCCTTGTTTGCAGAATAGCTAGCTGTGTTAGTAACAGCATGTACAGCCTGACTGCCTTTGTGTGTTCACCGTTTATGTATCTTGGTTCTCAGGTCCTTGCAGGACCCGAGAACATCAAGACCAGAATCTCTTCACTCTTCCACCTACAATACCCATGGTAGGACACACAAGCCTGCCTGCTGTCTTCTGATGCTCTTCAACCTCTGTTTAAGATTGACGCTTAATATAGAAAGCTCTCCACCCAATGGTACCATTTCTCAAAGACGCTGATGTGTTAAGATTTTAGCAGTTTAATAAAGGACTGTCTCTGTCATTAGCTGTCTTTTACATGATTCTGAAAGTTCCTAGACTTTGCCCAAAGATGCCTTTACATGTAAACAAAATACAAACACTAAAAGCCATTTATTTTTCCTGTCTGTGTAGTTCTAAAGTAGTTTCTCTTCACCCCAAAGAACACGATTATACATAAAGTTGTCTCACTACAGGAATTGGTTCTCACATGGCATAGAAGACAGCCGAGGGCCAGTCACATAGAAGAAGGGAATCACCAGCTGCTTAGATGGAGAATTCTTTGCACTCAAGTGTAACCTGTGTATGCTCTTCACTTTTCCTGTTTTTTTTCCCCCCCACTATTACCTAGTTTAAGTCCCCAAAGACTTTGTTGAATTACTTATTTAAAAAATCCCAGCTGGCCGAGCAGTGGTGGCACACGCCTTTAATCCCAGCACTTGGGAAGCAGAGGCAGGCGGATTTCTGAGTTCGAGGCTAGCCTGGTCTACAGAGTGAGTTCCAGGACAGCCAGGGCTACACAGAGAAACCCTGTCTCGGAAAAAAAAAAAAAAAAATCCCGGCAGCAGGTTCACTACCGGCCCAATGGTTTGCGTTCCCGAGTGAAACACACACACTAAGGCTTTATATTTTGATATGCCTTAAACAGAACAATAGTGGGGCCACTTCCTAACCTCCACGTGGTTAATCCACCTCCTGCCAATAATCCCAAGTTACTACTTACTAAATTCTATGTTCTATCTTGGCCACTCTGTCTCCAGTTGGACAGTCCTCTGGGCCGCGTTCTCCCGGCTCCTTCACATGCCAACCTTGCCTCTGTCCTGCACTCTTCTCAGACATGGCGTCCCTCCTCTCCTCCACACTCTCGAGGAAGGTGAATCTCCTCCCGACTCCAAACCTGGGAATCCTAAAATCCCGCCTCTGTCCGTCCTCCCCAGCTATTGACTGTTGGCATTTTTATTTACCAATCAGAACTGGGAGCAGGTTCTCAGACGCTACATGCAGACACTTGTCCAAGCAGGTTTTCCAGACCCAAATTAACAAGCAGCATTAGGCCAAACCCACTACAAAATTTGGACATTTAAAGCACAGGTAATATAGCTAACCTGTCACTTACTACTGTTTTACTGCAATTTAGTCATTATCAGTGCGGCTCTGGTGAATTAGGACTCGAATCTGTACTACACCATGGGATACCCTGTCACATCTCTTCCCAACTGGAGGCTACCACTGTGTAATTAGTCTCCTTTCCACAGACCCAACCAACCACAGACCCATTTAACTTGCTTATATGTCTTTTTTATTTAATTTTGCTAGGCATATGTGTCTAGGAATTTATCCATTTCTTCTAGACTTCCCAGTTTGGAGAGCAGAAGCTTTCAAATTACTCTCCAGTGAGTTCTTTCATGTCACTGGAGCTTGTGGAAACCTCAAGCCAAACTAACAAACAAACAAACAAAAAAGTGTGGGGGTGTGAATTAGTAAAACCAGAATGAGAGAGCAGGGGTCGCCATCTCTCTGATTTCTTTACATTAGCACCATAGCTAAACGGTTTCCTCTAAGATGGCGGTTCTCAACCTTCCTAACGCTGCGGACCCTTAATACAGTTCCTTGTGTTGTGGTGACCTGCAACCATGAAACTAGTTTCATTGCTACTGTCGTTTAGCTACTGCTATGAATGGTAATGTAAATAGCTGATATGCAGGCTATCTGACTTGTGGGACCCACAGGTTGAGAACTGCTGCTCTAAGAATGACCTTAGCTGTATCCCAACAGGTCTTGTCCCTTGCGAGTTCATTTTCATTTGATTCTAGGAACCTTAAATTTCCTTCGTGATTTCTTCAGTGACCCACCAGTCATTCAGGAGCTCATCGGTCAGTACCCACCCATCTGTGACCCACCAGTCACTCAGGAGCACATCGGTCAGTATCCACCCATCTGTGTAGTTTCTGTAGCTCCCCTTGCTCTTGGCTTCTAGTCTTAAGAAAGCATGATCTGAAAGATTAGCAGTGTTAAAGAGACAGAATGAGAAATGAGATGGGGGATGGAGGATGGGAATGAGAAGGTCCATATTGGAGAGGAAGAGAGACACGAGGTTGAAACGGGGAGGAAATGACAAGAGAATCCCAAATAGTGAAAGGCTCAAAAAAAAAAAAAAAAAAAAAAAGAGTAGATAAGTGTAAGAAGACTAACAAATAAAAACCAGAATGTTGAAAAGGGGAAAAGCTGCCAGGGCTGGAGAGATGGCTCTGTGGTTAAAGGTTCGCACTGATCTTTCACAGGTCACAGGGGATTGAACCCACATTAGGGTTGCTCTTCCCTTCCCAGTTAACCTCTCGGGAAACTCCCTCACGGGCTAGCCCAGAGGCTTGTTTCCTAGGTGATTTGAATTCCATCGAGCTGACAGTCAAAATTAAACATCAAAATATACCGGCACGTTACAAACATGTGAGGTAGGGGGATAGACAGACATGTACAAACATGTAGACGGATTCAGTTTCCCTTCCAAATCCCCCTTAGAAATGACACCTCTTTTAGATTCCCATTTTTTTGGCATCTGGATACATTCCCAATGAGAAAGAAACAATAACATTCTAATGATCACTTACACACGTGCTTAATTGACTGCAAGAGAGCATTAGGCTCACAGGACCAGACTACGTGCATCACTTTAAGCGATTAATTTAACTCGTTTTGCCTTGCACCCATCCCTGCCAGGCAAAGGTTAATAGAGTTTATGAAATTCCAAATGCAATTAAGTCTCTGAGGAATCTCAGCTGGAGGCCATGTGGTTTCTATGGCAACCCAAAGGCTCTGGAATCGCGTGAGGACGGGTTGATTCGAAGGCTAGGTGAGCACATAAATACATCATCTCCTGTCTACCGTCTCTTCTGAGTGACAATAACCAATGCTGGCTGCATTTAAACTAAGAGAATAAATCAGATTATTTTCCTAGAATTAAATACATTTTCCCAGAATGTTTAAAGCTAATTCTCTGCATAGGCAATATTCCAGTGTGTCAGCTGACAGCCTAAGTTCTCTCTCTGGAGAGACTGAACGAGCAGAATGGGATGTTGAAACTGATGGGTGGATACCGTGGATAACCTCAACACAGGGTAAAGAGGTTTTGCTCATGCTCTGAGAAGCTGCAATCAGGACGATGAGAGAAAGCATGGCCGTAGTCCGAGCTGGTTTTTCTGTTGCTAATTGTACAACAGTAGTGAATTCCAGGAGACATTAGCTACCGCCAAAACTTTGACCATATCACCAAAATCCAAACCATATCTGGAAACGAGGACCTGAAGCCACAGCTCGCTCTGCAGCAAGTGAGACCCTTTCTTCGTTTATTCCAGAATTCAGGGACTTTCTTAACTGGTTTCCCTACTAGATTTCCTGATCATCAGGTAGCTGCTGACTTGCTGATTCAAAACGTAAAGCCAAAGCTATCCGATCTTGGCACACTGGGCCAGGTTCTTAATTTGCTCCACGTTTGCCAAGCGGCTTCTGGTCTGCTGGGAGTCCCAGCTTATGTGAAGTCTGCGACAGCCCATCTGTCGTGAGCTGTCAGCCCAGGGGCTCCGAGTTCACTAACAGCAGCCCGCACCTGTATGCACCACATTGTTCTGTGTACCAAGAGCCTGAGAGAACGAAGGGGCTAAAGAAATTGACCAGAGTCACAGCATCGTGGTTATAACAGAAAGTTAGGGGCTGAGAGACGGCTCCGAGGTTAAGGCACTTCCGGTTCTTCTAGAAGACCCGAGTTTGATCAACATTCTTATGTTGCTCTGTGCCCACAGCTTTCTGCAGGAATTGGGTCTCTAAAAGTTTCTTAACAACTTCACAACATTTTCCAGATGGCTCTGTGTGATTCACACTGTGTGATGGTTTGAATATGCTTGGCTCAGGGACTGGCACTATTAGGAGGTGTGGCCTTGTTGGAGGGAGTGTGTCACTGGGACCTTCGACCTCGTTCCCTAGAAGCCAGTCTTCTCCTGTTTGCCTCCGAAACAAGATGTAGAACTCTCAGCTCCTCCAGCAAGCACCATGTCTGCCTGGACGCTGCCATGCTCCTGCCTTGATGATAACAGACTGAACCTCTGAACCTGTTAAGCCAGCCCCAATGAAATGTTGTCCTTATAAGACTTGCCTTGGTCATGGTGTCTGTTCACAGCAGTAAAACCCTAATTAAGACACACTGTTAACTACTTAATTGTTTACATTGTTCCTTGCACTCCCTGCCTCCAAAAAAGGAGAGAGAGAGAGAGAGAGAGAGAGAGA
>CM052720.1:32191382-32304621 GCA_028551405.1 Uromys caudimaculatus | reverse complement strand
AAAAAAAAAAAGAAGAAAAGAAAAAAAAGAAAAGAAAGTAATCTTTATGAACATCAAACATAGACTCAAGGGAAGCCTACAAGTGATGGTTTTGTGGACCAGAATGGTTATTGTCACATTGGAGTTGAGGCTCTCTCTTCTACCTTCATGTTTTTGTAACCACAGTCTTCTGGTCTAAGAATTTTTGTCACATTAGCCAAGAGCCCCCACCTAAGTATGTTGGCTTTTTATTTCGAATTGTACTTACTGAGGCGGAACCCTTGACTTCCCATAATGCTCTCCTCACTAACAACTCAGATACCCTCAGCTCATGTGTTGACCAATCCAAGGACCTTTCCTGGCCGGACATAATTTCTTGCACTGAGGATAGAGTGGACAGGTAGAGAGAACTGTACTCCTGTGACTGGTACAACTTTCTCATTGGTCAAAGTGGACGACACAGGGAGCTGGAATTTCAGTCATATTTTCTGCGGATTCCTGTTGTAACCTAAAACTTAGGAATCCATAGTCACCCGCATACCCTGGACCTTAAAGCTCTCCACTATGGGGGCCTTTTCCTTAAACAATCTATGGCTACACAGAGTTGTGTTTTATGTACGTGGCTCATTATCCAGGCCTTCATCTTCTATGGTCTCCTCGCCAACAGAATCCTCACATCTAAACATCACCTCATTTCCTACCCAGTCCTGTGTCATTATATCCCCTAACTCAACACCATCCCACCTCTGAGACGACGGCTGCTGTTTTTAACACCCACCATGACCGCCCTCCTGCTGCCTACTTGTCTCCGAGATACACCTGAAGGTGTCACACAAGCTCTGACTTGGGACCTCCCTGCTGCCGCTGGGCCATCAAGACTTCAAGTCCAGCCAGGCAGTGGTGGCACACGCCTTTAATCCCAGCACTTGGGAGGCAGAGGCAGGCGGATTTCTGAGTTCGAGGCCAGCCTGGCCTACAGAGTGAGTTCCAGGACAGCCAGGGCTACACCGAGAAACCCTGTCTCGAAAAACCAAAAAAAAACCAAACCAAAAAAAAAAAAAAAAAAAAGACTTCAAGTCCTTAGACAGAAAAGAAGGAATTGTTACAGACCCTCATCCCAAGGTAACATAAAGAAGTGAAGGGCCAGTCTATAAAGAATCCACAACTCCTCTGCTGACCACCTTTGCTCCTGTTTGCAGACACAGTATGCTTTTGCTAAAAATGACATCTGTATGACTATGCTAGCAATCAGATATCTGTACTTACCCAGTAGAAGCTGCTGGAGGACCGTCATTTATTTGACCCTCAGTTTCCTTTAGAGACAATCATGTGGCCTTTGGAGAACATTACATTGTCCAGATGATTTTGAACTTGAGAAGAATTGTGCTTTTGTTTAAGCATCAGTTGAACCTGAGCACAAGAGAGTCATCACACACACACACACACACACACACACACACACACACACTCCCCAGAAATGAAGCTCCAGGAATCTGGCCAGGCAGGAGATCTAGAAATTGAGAATATGAGCTATCTAAGAATTGTTTGGGAGTGGCCTTGCTCTGATTGACAGGTCAGGTTGGGCAGGAAGAACACCTTCCATTCTCAGGAACTTCTGAGAAGACAGAGAATAATGACTTTGCCCCGCCCCTATCAGAAAGGGGAAATTTATAAGGCACGGTGCCAAAATTTTTCTTTGTCCCCAGGGTCAGAGCTTTTCCACGATTCTGTAAGCCTCTGGGTAGAAAACTGTCTATTTGCTTTCTCCTCCAGAACTTTGATTTGCTCTCTTCTTCCATCTCCTAATGAGGAAGAAGGCCAAAGGCAGCTGTGTGCCATCCGGATGGCTTATGCTTCAGTAACATCTGGGTGTGCAAACTCACCCTGCAGCTCTCTGAACATTTTCTCGTGGCAGTTTGGGGTCTGTGAAGGAATGTGAATGGACCTAGAGTTCTGACAGACACAGGGGACTGAGAGGGGAGACCAGGAAAGCTCCCAGGCTTATGTTGGGGTTCCCAGGCTTATGCTGGGGTTCCCATACCAAGGTGTGATGGTTTGTATATGCTTGGCCCAGGGAGCGGCACTGTTGGGAGGTGTGGCCTTGTTGGAGTAGGTGTGTCACTGTGGGCATGGGCTTTAACACCCTAGTCCTAGCTGCCTGGAAGTCAGTCTTCTGCTAGCAGCCTTCAGATGAAGATGTAGAACTCTTAGCTCCTCCTGCACCATGCTTGCCTGGATGCTGCCATGTTCCCTCCTTGAAGATGATGAACTGAATCTCTGAACCTGTAAGCTAGCCCCAATTAAATGTTGTCCTTATACGACTTGCCTTGGTCATGGTGTCTGATCACAGCAGTAAAACCCTAACTAAGACACAAGGTTATCCCTGAGAAATGATGGGTGCTGTCTCCCCTCCCTCTACAACCCATTTCCATAAAAATCACTGACTTACCCACCATGGTGTCCCCTGAGCCAATGGTTCTCAACCTGTGGGCCATGACCCCCTTGAGGGTCAAACTACCCTCCCTCTCCTAGGAGGCTGTCTAACACTGTCCCGAATATCAGATATTCACATTATGATTCTTAACAGTAGCAAAATTGCAGCTACGAAATAGCAACAAAAATAATTCTATAGTTTGGGGTCACCACAACATGAGCAATTGTACTGAAGGGTCGCAGCACTGGGAAGGTTGAGTAGCACTGCCCTAAGCCAACGCAGAGTAGGGAAATGAGCAGAGGAAGGGCAGGTCCAGGAGCACAAAGAGACACGGAGAGGAAGTTGAAGTCAAGGGCATAGACAGTCACATCAGATCTAGGATGCAATGTGGCTGTGCCGAGGTACGCCTCTCTGTGCCTCAAAACCACAGCCACAGAGACAAATGAAGTTAAATAGTCCTTGGGTCCTGATTCAGCCTGCTTTGCTTCAAGGTGAAACGGCCAAGAAATAAGTTGGACACACAGAGGGTATTTTTAACTCTAAGCAGCCTCAGACTGTCTTAGGAACGTTTAGCATTTAAGAAACAAAGACCTAGCCAACCGGCTGTCTGACCTTGAAAACTGGCAGTGGTGGGGATCTTTACAGGCACCTGTGGGCATCAAAATCGCTGGGAAGAAATGGTTTTCAGAAATGTTTTAAGATCCCTGCTTTACAGGTCCTTCTGGGGATCATCTTCTTGGTATAAATGATTCCCCAATGCACCAGGTGTTAGGAGACCCCACACACGTTTTCCATCTTTTACCTTCGATATTTTTATATTTCATATTTATATTTCATATCTTTTCTATTTCAGTGTGTGAAGCTGGGCTTGTGGTAGAAAATAAGGGCTTACATCAACCCTGTCCTGCCAGTAGGGTGCAGAGGTCCTGGCTCCAGATTCAGCGCCTGCTTCCTTAGCACCAAGTACTTGAAGTGAACATTCATGCTCCAAAGAAGAGGTATCTCTCTCTCTCTCTCTCTCTCTCTCTCTCTCTCTCTCTCTCTCTCTCTCTCTCTCTCTCCCGAGACAGGGTTTCTCTGTGTAGCCCTGGCTGTCCTGGAATTCACTCTGTAGACCAGGCTGGCCTCAAACTCAGAATTCTGCCTGCCTCTGACTCCCAAGTGCTGGGATTAAAGGCGTGCGCCACCACTGCCCAGCAAGGTATCTCTTTAACATGGGGAAGAAGGGGAAATCGAGGCTAGGCTGACATCCATCCTTTTCCAATGGGCCCTCCACAGGAGGGGAAGGGGGACCTCATTATCTTCAGCCAAGGTAGAAGGAAGTAGATCTAATAATAATTATCCATTGTTAAGTATTATAATTTCATGACCTCTGTCCTTTAGCATTAACAGGGAAAGAACACCTAAATCATGATGTGCCTTGTTCAAAGTCACACTGATCACCAGAATAGAATGAACTAGAATACAAATCTTATTTATGGCTCATTTTAGCCTTCCTTCCGTCTAGAATCATTCTTTATTATAGACCCCAGCAGTTCAAGTGCTCGTTTGACACCTGTGGCTCAACTGGTGGTTGACGCTGGCTCAAAAAGTTTAAGAAGTGCTCACATCTGAAGCCCCCCACCTCTCGTCTCTTCTCTTACTAAGACCTGAGTGGCATGATTTTATTCAGTCTTCCCAGGAGACTCTGATGTGCAGCCAAGGATAGTAACCCCTGTTTTTTATCTTCTTCTACGTAAAATAATTAGCTGTAATTTAAAGTGTCAATGATTTTTGCTGGTCATGATGTGGAGAAATCTCGGGAGATAAACACTTGTCTGTCTCCTTCACAGCAACGCCCCAGTCCCAGTTCTGTGGATTCTAAGGTGCGGGTGCTGGTCATGTCCCCAATGTATTTATGAGGAAGAAAAGGTCCAGAACAGGTTCAAGAGAAAGTGACAATAGATTGGCAAGCAAGTCCGCTACCAAGTGAGTTTGCAGCTACCAAATGGAGAGAGAAGCAGACAGAATCGGCTCAAGCGTTTGATTTTGACCACTCTACGGGTTATTTCTACAAGCCCACAGCCTCAATCAGGAACACAACACTGACCCCTAGTGGCAGAAAATGTAATTTTACATTCTGTGTTCCCCAGAGGTGAGAGAGCCTCAGGCTGTGACAGGCAAGAACAAAGCCACAGGGCTCTGAGGAGATCAAGACGTCTATTGATGTCATCATCTTTGGAGAGCCTGATACAACGGAGCTAGCTAACCAGCGGGTGGCTGCCTTCACCTCAGTATCCCACAAGGCCCTCCGCCCACCACCAAAGCAGGTTCCATGATCAATGCGTGTGAATGAGATTCCTCATTTTTAGCTTAGATGGAGGTGATCTGAATAGTCTGGGGGTTGGGGAGTAGAGGAGCGCAGTCATTTGCCCTAAACATTTTTACCAAAATACTATAAAGAAGATTTTGTGATTTGACTCAAAATTTTTTCTGGGTTGAGATGCTGAAAAGGCAGATAGAACCACGTTCTTAAGACAGAGAAATCCTGAAGGCCCAAATCCTTTCCGAGGTGCCTCTCCATCGCCTCTTGGCCTCCTAAATGTGTTCACTTAGCTGGTGAGCTTTCAGTGCCGTGATGCCGTATGTCATGCAAGACGCAGGGTAGCTCAGACTCGGAGCAGCAATTTGGGGAAATGCAGACTGGGGGGATCCCTGAGGGACCACAGAATTTCTACCCTCTGAGACTAAGGCTTTGAAAAGTAGAGGATGACAGATAGGGAGACTGAGTCTGTTACCAAGCCAAGGGCACACGGAGCACAAAGGAAGGCAGAATACCAGCAATGGCAGGCGTCCCAGCCTTTGAGCCCCACCTCCATCCCCCACCCCACATTCTGCAATCATCTTGAAACACCAATTCTGGTCTGCCCCCCCCCCCCCCGGAATAATCTTGCCTATTATCAACATTCCTGCTTAAAATATCCTCTTGTCTCTTTCTATTTGGGTTATTTTATAATCGCTTGAAAATATTCATTTGCACCAGCTCTCTTGCCATCCATCCCTGGTTTCCAAGGAAATAAATGATGGGCTCGGTAGCTGCGCTTGCACCCATAGAAAAGCGCCCTTGGCTGCGATTTTTACACTGCTCCTTGTACTTAACTCCGTTTAAATTAACTAGGACTTGATTCTCAAATTAATGGTCTCAAGAGGAAATGTATTACATCATGGCTTTTCCTTTAGAAAACCACAATGTCCTCGTTACGGTCTCAATAGCCATTCGAATGTTAAAGTGATAACTTGTGCTATAGGGCATGAGCCTGAATCCAGGCCAGTGACAAGGGAGGAGAGCCTTCTTCACGCTCCTAGCTACAGCTGTGACCTCACCTACCCTGTCACAGCCAGGGTCTATCTTCTGGCAATGTTGGGAACAGTCATTCAGATGCCACCCACATAGCTCTGACCTCGTTAGGCCTGTCAGGATCCAGACTCTGGCCCCAGCCATCACCAGTACCAGCATGGTGCTTCCTGCCATTGATTTTTGAATTGAAGTGTGTCCTTCAGTTTGAAATGAGTGCCTCTCTTATTTTGGGAATAGATTGGCTCGGGGAAGTATTTGAGATGGGGACCTATGTGGGGGTTTCCGGGTGAGAATGGTGTTCCCCTAAATTCAAATGCTGGGAATGTAATCCCTCTGCAGTAGTATTGAAAGGAAGGTTCTTTTGGAGATGTTTGTATTGTCGATGTATTAATACCATGTGGGAACAGGACTGAGGATGGGGGCGGGGCGACAGAGTCATGTGACAGATCCCGGGACTCAGACTCCAGAGACCAGCATCAGGATGCAGATCTGAGTTTACTGCTTAACACATAAGCTCCAATAGCCAATCCCAAGCCCCTAAATCTTGTCTCCCAATCGAATCTCACCACACAGTCACCATGCTCCAATGAAAAGCCTGCGTGATGAGGTAACGCTGAAGGAGCGAGGGGGTGGGGCTTCCGCGAAGATGGGGAAAGCAGTCACTGTTCCTGTTTGTTCCTCTTTGCTATCTCCCCCGTGTTCTAGGAGCCATCTTAGACCTAATGCCCCTACAGCAACTCAGGACTCTTGGAGGAGTCTCAGGAGCCTGTGGCACCTCGTTCTCCATCCCAGGTCTTCCTTCACAAGGTTGACCTCCATGTCCCGTACAACACCATTATAAAATGGCTTGATAACAAAGCCGGTCCACTTCCTTGACTTTCACCTTCCACCTTGTGAAAAAAACTGAAGGATCTCTAAAGCTAGGACCCACGTGTGGGTGCATACACACACATACACACCATACACATACAACATAATGTTTAAAATGATAGTCTCGTTTCAATGGGCACCGGAGGCTCTACCAGCTCCATACTTAGCGATGGAAGAATTAGGAGCTTCAAGAGGCCTATGAGCTTGAAGGGGTCTTGATGCCTGTGGGCTGTAAGGGAAGAGGAAGGAATGGGGGGATGGCAGATGGCCAGGGAGCAGAAGTTTTCAGACGACCTGTGCAGATCTTGTCTGTTGAACTTGGGCTCTGAGGACCTGAAAGAATGGGGCAGACTATATAGTCTGATGCTGTAGACAACCTTACTTCAGTTTCAGTGTACTTTTATATGAATGTAACAATTAATGATCCAAGGAAGGCTGTTCGAGTTTTTTAAAAAAAAAAAAAAAAAACCATCAGGAAAACACGTAAGTAAATGCCAATACGCCACCCAGAAATGCATGAAAGCAAGGCCATATCCAGATTCAGGATACACTGGCTAGATTGGGCATCCACCTCAGGAGTCAAGGACCAGCTCTGGGCAAGGAGGGAGGGTGCTGGCCGCCATGGCTCCAGACAGGAAGATGCCCGAGAAGTATGAAGTAGTATCTAGTTCCGTTTCTAAAAGAATCCTCTCATCTGAGGGAGGCGTGGGCGGTAAATTTTTAATATCATTGGAAGTGCCAGGATGTTCTCATAAAACTTGAAGATGTGTGCCTCCAGGGCCCGCAGAGGACATACGGTGCCTGTTTGGACTATCAGCCCTCCTTAGGGAACAGTAGAGAGGGTGATCTTTCTGGCTGGGCTCCTCTACCTTGGCCTTTCTGAGCTGCCTTCAGGAGTTACTGTCTCACACCCTTCACATCCCATACCATTTGGTCCCCGGGTTGCTGAAGCCACCACAAGCCCGTACACTAACAAGCCACGCCCCTGGCAACTGCCTGGGAGGTTCTCCTCCATCCCACAAGATTTAAAGGGACACATGTCCACAGCTTCTCTGTCCAAAGAGCTTGCCTCCCTGGGAAGCTGACAATCTGACCCCCGTTAGGACCGCTCAACAGATGTGAAGGAGGCAACGCTGGCCGGAAGTCTGGGAACACCGTATCAGCAGCTATAAATTGGATGTAACAGTTTGATACAAAAGGCACAATTTGCATACATGTCAATCACCTATGCCCTCCCCTCCACTTCCTTTTCATCAGCCCCAAATTCGACCTTGTTTTGCTCAGCAACTTGCCTGCCTTAGTCTATCCTACGAAGCTGAAGCCAAGGCTCTTTGAACCGCAGGCAACAGGTAGCTGCTCAGCCAGCCAGCAGCATGACCCCTGACCCCTGTCCCTCTGCGGATCCAGTCGAGCCTCACTTGAAAACATCCTAGAAGTGGTTCTCTTTCCTCCTAACCCTGCTGAGAACACAGGATGCCCTGAAGTTGTTGAGACAAGACAATCCACTAACCCAGTTCAATATCGGGACACCCGATCCCCTCCAGGTCCCATACTCATGGCCATTCTTCGTCAATTTGTCATTTTACAGGACGATGCTGGAGGAAGTGTGTGTGTGTGTGTGTGTGTGTGTGTGTGTGTGTGTGTGTGTGTGCGCGCGCGCGCATTAGCAGAACTTGAAGATAGTCACCCAAAGTCTCCTCTGATAGAATTTTACCCTGTTCCTTCACATCCCTCGACAGTATCATTAATATTGATTTATTGTTCACACCCAAGAAAAAGGTTTCTAGTATGCCCATTCGCTGTAGAAACGGAAACTTATGGGAAGAAAGTGGGAGAGAAGCACATGGAAGGATGGAAGGAAAGACACACCAACTGTTTTTAATTCATTTTTACCTACTCAGTGGGTACCATTTAGGTGGTCCTTAACCTGTGACAGGGACACTATTGATCCCAGGAGAGGGTCCTGAGACAGTGTAGATCCAGAATGAAACCAAGACAGCAAGTGATGGGCTGGCATTGCCACCCTCCCCAAGGACTCCGGCTCTCCCCACTGAGGCTGCTTGAACTCTCTACTTTCTCTCTAGCCTCCAAGGGCACCTAGGAATCTCGGTGTCCACATGAGGGTGCTGCCCCCCCCCCCCAAAAAAAAAAAACCCAGGAAACATCAATGAGAAAGACTGCAAGCAGACAACTTTAGCTCAGGGCGGCTTGACCCAGAAGGCAATCTTCTCCCTTCTCCTGGATTCATGGTTTAAAAACTGACACCAAGCCTTATTGAGTTCCCATTCTCCCCCTGAGAAAACGCAGAAGTCCTCTGGTTCCCTATCTGACGGTCTCTCATGATGTAGACCGCTTGAGCCATCTTCGTTCAATTTATTGCTACATTAGTCCCAAACCTGGCGAGGGAAACCCATTAACTTTTAATAACACACTTGTGATGAGTGTACAAAGCCATCCCTGCCAACTCCTTCCCAGTGTTTATCCTTAAAAATCAGGGAGAGGTGGGCAAAAGGGCACACTGAATTCTGTGTCCTCTGCAGTTGAGGGAAAGGAAAAATCCAGAATCCATGAGAGAATATATATATGTAGTGTTCTGTGATCTGCTGGAAACATGGGACAGAGAGCAGCTTGGTGTTAGCAGGCTTCTGAGACAGGGTATATATTTACTCAAAACCTCAGGAAGCCAGGAAAGGATTCCTTTGGGAATCACTCATCCGGATCATAATTCAGCTTTCCAAGGTAGGGAGCAATTTTTGTTTTGTTGCTGTAATAAACCTGAAATTAATTCAAAATCTAATCATAACAAGAACTTCGAGAACCCACCCATCATCAACAACAAATGTTGGCAAGGTATCTAGGACACCAGATGCTGGCAAGGCCAAGAGGTCTGGGCATGTCTTCCTTCTCCAGGGGAAAGAGAAAAGCAGGAAGAGAGGGCCACATAGGACAGACATGGGGACCACTGTCCAGAGAGCACGACACTAATGAAGGAGGCTCCAGAGGCAGGACCATACAATTCTGAAAGAGGGGCAGTTGCAGCAATGGAGGCTAGTGGGCTGTTGTCTTGTCTGCTGGCACTAGGGTGTCATCAAAGGTTCTAGAGCGAGGGAGTGACTTAATGCAGAACACATCTAGGAAGACCTCTGTGGGCATGTGCACTAGAAGACTGGACAGCATGAAGACAGAGACTCCCTTGGAAATGGTCCCTGGGGAGCTAAGGGGGCTACAGATGCCAGACTTGGCCTTTGGGATTATGAAGTCAGGGACATTGTAGACAACAACAAAATAACTGAGATACCCACACTTCCTCTGCACACGCCTCCCCAGTTCTCCTGCTTCTCTTCTTACCTGTGACAATACACTGACAGGCCAGAGGGGGAACGCTCTACCTGTCTCTCTGGACTCCTCCCCTCAGCAATAACTGCCCTCTGTTTTGTTGTTTGTTTGCTTGTTTTAATTTTCTACCTTGGAGAGTTCATTAACTTCTTTACATTTTATCACTGTCTCTCTCGGTCAGGGTTGTATTGTTACGAGCAAACGACCAAAAAACAACTTGAGGAGGAAAGTGAGAGGAAAATGTTTACCCTTTCAGATCACAACTGGAGGAAGTCAGGACAGGAACTCAAGCAGAGTTGGAATCTGGAGGCAGGAGCTGATGCAGAGGCCACGGAGGAGTGCCACTGACTGGCTTGCTACCCTGACTTTCTTATAGAACCCAAGACCACCAGCCCAGGAATGTATTACCCACTATAGGCTGGGCCCTCCCTCCTTGATCACTAATCGAGGAACTGCCTTACAGCTGGATCTCATGGAGGCATTTCTTCAACGGAGGCTCCTTCCTCTCTGATGACTCCAGCTTGTGTCAAGTTGACACACAGAACCAGCTGGTACATCCATGTTGGTGAATCTGGAAACTTTGGACACTCTCATTTCAACAAGACACTTCCTCCAAGGAACTTTGTAATGTTGGAGACATCACTCAAGTGTTTGGGTTTTTGTGAAGAAAGATGTAGAGAACCCAAGAACATAAAGGCGAGGCTATCTCTAGACATCATGGAGCTGGTATGGATCTCCTGAATGGCTACAGCTGGGCATGTGAGAAAACGGCTGACAGCAGACATCTAAGGAACCCAGAAGTAAGCAGAAATGTAATCTGTTCATAACTATTCCTGGTAGAATGCTACTTTTCTGTGATTCTCTAGAGATACGCCCTTGAGATCAGCTGTCAATGCCTTTGCCCGTGCTGCTGTGTGTTGGTCTGCATGTGCGGCCTGCGTGTGCCTGTGTGAGTCTAGATGCCTGCCTACTTCATCTTGGGGCCAGACTCCATCTTAAAAGAAAAACAAAAGCCTGAGAACCTGACCTGCACCTGAACCCAAGCTGCACCCAATACCAGGAAGGACCCCACGGCTTGTCCTTGGCCCAGACCCCAGAGTCACTCCTTAGCTACAGCCTAGCAACAGTCAATCAAAGATTAGTCCAATTGTTTCAGATGTCCTTTCAAACCGTTTGTGATTGTTCATGGTCTCAGAGCACCCACCTGCCGGCTTACAGTAATCGTTTTATTAGAGGCTTGCCAGGCTGGACAACCCCTCACTTGCTCCCATTTCCTATAAAACCCTGTCCCAATGAACGTGTCCTGTGGGTCAGTGGTAAGTAAGCCCAAACTCGAGTTTGTAATGAAGAGACCCTAATGTGATTACATCAGAGTCAGCTCCTTGGTGGTCTTATGGGGTTCAAAGTTGCTTCCTGACACAACACCACATCTGTCTGCTTAGTGACCTCTGTCCCTGTGAATTAAGTTTGTCCTATGTGCCTGTGACTCTGAATTCTAAACCTCCTGGTCTCCTGTGGCCCTCTTCCATTCCTATCATTGGAGCTTGGACCTCACAGATGCTGCCTCGTGAGCACTGACCACAGCAGGCTCTGTCGGTGCTGTTTGCAGCACATTCATAGCCTGACCCCTTCTCACTAGCACAATTGTCTCTAGCCAGTTTTTCTACGACTACCTGAGGTTATTCTTGGTTCATCCCATGTCTTAGTTAGGATTTCCATTGCTGTGAGAAAGCATCATGGCCAAGCCAACTCTTAGAGAGGCTAATGTTTAATGGGGGCTGGCTTACAGTTCAGAGGTTCAGTCCTTTATCATCACGGTGGGAAGCACGGCAGCATGCAGGCAGGTGTGGTGCAGGAGGAGCTGAGAGTTCTACATCTTGATCCACAGGCAGCCAGGGGAAGACTGGATTTGTTTCACACTGAGGATAGTTTGAGCATTTGGGACCTCAAAGACTGGACTCCACAGTGACAAACACATAGTAACAAAGCCACACCTCCTAATAGCGCCACTCTCTAAGGGCCAAGCATTCAAACACATGAGTCTATGGGGGGGTGAACCTATTCAAACCACCACATCCCATGTCTTTTTCTACCAAGAAACCAGAAAACCTTTTAACTCTTCACAGGACAGGGAACTCTTCTGTTCAAAGCCCTTTCTGTTGAGCCATGTTCCTCAAAGTGGAAGAAACCCAAAGTCCTTACCACGGGCTGGTCATCATAGTCTTCATCCTAGTTAGTCTGCTCAGTTGAGGAGTTGTCCAGATCAGATTGACCTGTGGCATGTCAGTGGGGTAGTGTTTTGATTGTTAATTGAAGTAGGAGGACCTGCCCACTGTGGGCGTCACCATCCATAGGCAGTTGGTCCTGAAAGCTGGCTGAGTATGAGCTGGCCTAGAAGCCAGCTGGCAATCATCACTCATCAGGGTTCCTGCTTTATTTTGGGGTTTGTGAAGTGAGTTCCCCAGTCAGAGGTAATGTCATGTGGTAATAGTAAGCGGACCTACCTTCAGGTTCCTGCCTTGACTTCCCTCAGTGATGAACTACAATCTGAAAGTATTAGCTAAGATAAATCATATTCCTCCCAAAGTTACTGTTGGTTATGGTATTTTTCACAGTAATGGAATGAAACTGGGTTATTATCTCTTTCTAGTCCCTTCTTTTGGGGCCACCCCAACCCACATTATGAACAGTAGAAACCAACTCCAATTTCTATGCTCCATTCCCTGAGAAACCATCTTCCAGAACTTTGGGTCTAGTGACTAAAATGGGTTTTGGAATTATCTGAATCTTTGACATCTGAATTTGTGTATCAGTTATGCTTGCTGCTAACTGACCAGAAGCAACTTAAGAAGTGAACAATTTGTATTGGCTTACAGTTTGAAGAAAGATAAGGTTTATCGTGGGGGTGGAGGGAGTCTCAGCATAAAAGAGTGAGACACTGGTCACGTTTTGTCCGTAGCCCAGGATCACAGAGCAGGAAATGGAGCAGAGCTACAAACCTCAAGGCTCACCCCCAGTGACACATTTCCTCCAGTAAAACTCCAGCTCCCAAAGGTTCTGCAACCCTCCAAAGCAGGTCTGACACCCGGGACCAAGCATCCAGCCATGTGAGCCTTTGAGAGGCATTTTGCATTTAAACCTCAATTATTTACAACAAAGTGCATGTTGGTTGAACAGACCTCTGGCAAATAGTTCAGTGTCGGTCTGTTTACCAGAGGCTGTCCACAGAGACCTCCGGCCCACTGGCGGCTGCGGCTGCCTGCCGCTGCTTTGGAGCTAGCTAGTGAGCAAGCAGAGTGCAGGGGAGCTTCTAGTGGAGAAAGCTTTGGGAGAGAGTTCTCTTCCAAGGCAGTGATCGATGCTCTTAGACAGCGGAGTAATCCTTACAAACCTTTATTCCTTCTAGATAGGATCTTATATACAGTTTTTGGGTGGGATTGGTCTGACAGCAGGTGCTTCCTATTGGCTTGACCTGAGATGCCTCATCTACATGAAGAAGGACTTGTGGGCGCTGCCCAAATGCGGCTGATGACCACAATTCTCTCTTTGGGGGACTGTGGCTATGGGACAGGGGCCTGGAGTTGGGAGCAGGCTAAGCTCCTACTGTCCCTTCTGGGTCTCCAGGGCTTCAAGTCCTAGCCCAACCTTACCAGGCTTCCTCTCGTGGCCTACTGCCCCACAGTTCAGTAGACATGTTCATCATAAGTTATAACCACTGAGAGCTGGAGAGATGGCTCAGGGGTTAAGAACACTGGCTGTTCTTCCAGATCTGGGTTGTTTCCCAGTACCAACCATCTCTCATGCCAGTCCCAGGACATCTGATGCCCTCTTCTGGCCTCTGCATAGGACACACGCACACACACACACACACACACACACACACACACACACACACAATTTAAATTATAACTGGAAGCTTTTGTTCTTGCAAAGGACCTGGGTCCGATTCCCAGCACCCACCTGGAGGCTCACTATTTCCTCAGGCACCAAGCATGCACGTGGCAACACTCAAGTACACGAAATAAAATAATACTTTTTTTAAAGGCTGGGCAGTGGTGCACACCTTTAATCCCAGCACTCGGGAGACATAGGCAGGTGGATCTCTGAGTTCGAGCCCAGCCTTGTCTACAGAGTGAGTAAACCCTGACTCCCCTTTCACCCTCACATACCCCAAAAAATAAACTTATAACAACTGAAAAATAAGCCTTGTTAGGGATGTTAGGAAATACATAATCCATACTTACACATCATACATGTAAAATATACACTAACCCAACTAACAAATTTGCCTTTTGCTGCCTTAATTTTTATAGCTAAATCTATAAAAATTAACTTTCCTATGAATTAACTCAAAATTAACTTCTTCGGTCCTATCAGAATTCATTCAAAGGATGAGCTGAGTGCATCTGTAGAGACTCTCCTGGTCGGGGATGCTCTTCAGAGCTTTTGGGCTGTGGTGCTTTGTTAATCCTGGTAGCTCTGTACAGAGGGCCACACCTCTACGGCATTGATTTGCTCAGTGAAGGTTACCCAAGTGCCTGACTGCAGAAGAGGAAATCTTTAGATTCCAAAGCCCATATATTTAAAGTAGCAAAGTCATAATCATTTTGTGATTTCAATTCACCAATCATAATTCAAAATAAATGGGCTATTTGCCGACCTTGAAAAATGTTTTAAAATAAAGACAGTGCAGTGCTCTTCGGTAAAACGGAAGGAATAAATTACTATCTGGGGGTGGCTTATTAATAAATAGCCGCAAATCACCGACCAGAAAAGACCCACAGTGAGATGACATTTTAAAAACTGAAAGCTTATGGGTGGAAGGAAAGATAACATTTTCTTTTCTGCTCCTTGTTTGTTCTAGGTCAGAATAACCATTGTATTGCCTCTTCCAGGGACAGAGACGCAATGCCAAGGGACCACCAGAAAAATAAGGCATTCATTCGGCTGCTATTTTGCTTCTGTCTGCTCTGTCTGTGAGCATTGTTGCTATGCTACTGGGAGAGGTGAAGCAAAGACTGCTAACGGGGGATTGAAATTACCAACAGATAAGAAAATGGTGAACAGGAGCTTGGCCGCTTCTAAATGAGTTTCAAGCTGGACGAAGAATGAATCCAAGGGACACAGAGAGCTGCCGAAGGCCGTCTTTGAGGGGTAGGAGCAGATAATTACAGGCCCCATCCTCACAGAATAAAGGAGTGACGGTCTCTTCTAAGATGCCTGGAGTTCAAATGAACAAAGAGAGATATTAAGGAATACCTAATGCCATCTAGAGAGAATACTGGCAGTGTGGCCACCTGGGAGGTAGCACAGGAAATGAGCCAGTTCCCTCTCGTCCAGTGAATGTCACTTCCCTGCTTAAAAGAAAATAATAGCCGGGCAGTTGTGGCGCACGCCTTTAATCCCAGCACTTGGGAGGCAGAGGCAGGCGGATCTCTGAGTTCGAGGCCAGCCTGGTCTACAGAGTGAGTTCCAGGACAGCCAGGGCTACACAGAGAAACCCTGTCTCAAAAAACCAAAAAAAAAAAAAAAAAAAAAAAAGAAAGAAAGAAAGTAATAAGGAAAATGACTCCTCACCTTGTGTTCTGAAAAAAAAAACAAAAACAGCAGTTTAAAGCCACGATCCATGAAATGGCCTGGGTTGAGCCCCTGGGGTCCTATGGAAAGTGTCTCCTAGGAACTCAGACTAACTGAAAGGGAGGAGGGTCTAGCCTGTGCTCAGACAGGAATAAAGGAGGTGAGCGTCCCAACCCCATCCCAGACACGAGTGGGAGGCGGCCGTGGCACAGACAGTCTGATATACCGGAGGAGGATCAGCAGTACAGATGCTTCCTGAGTGGTCTCAGCTTGGTAGTGCATCTCCAGATACATCAGCAAAACCACGGATCCACCCCTACAAAATTCTGGCACGCAGAAAGTCCCCGCGGTAATACTGAGCATCTAGTGAGTGCCAGGTGCTGTGTCCAATACAAGCTCCATTAAGCTTTCATTTTACACAGAAGCTGATTCTTAGAGAGTCCTCCAACCTTCTCCACAAAACACAACTGGTTAATTCCAGTCAGGATCTGAACCCTGGCCCCCACAGTGAGTACTGCTTCCCTCACATCTGAAGAGACATTTTGACAAAGCCTCATCTTGTCTCCACCTGTGAGCCATCTTTGAGTCAGTATGTCATCAGGGAGGGCCCTAAAGGGGGGATTAATGCCGCAGTTAACAATAGAGTGGGGTGGAGTGGCTCCAGCTCTCAGGAGGCAGAGGCAGGTGGATGTCTGTGAGTTCCAGGACAACCTGGTCTATACAGTGAGTTACAGGTTAGCCAGGAAAACATAATGAGTCCTTATCTAAGAAAAGAAAGAAAGAAAGGAAAGGTGGGGATTGGTGTGTGTGTGTGTGTGTGTCTGTGTGTGTGTCTGTGTGTGTTTTTGTGTCTGTGTGTGTGTCTGTGTGTGTCTATGTTTGTGTGTCTGTGTTTGTGTGTCTGTGTGTGTCTGTGTGTGTGTCTATGTGTGTGTGTCTGTGTGTGTGCCTGTGTGTCTGTGTCTGTGTGTCTGCATCTGTGTGTGTCTGTGTGTCTGTCTGCATCTGTGTGTGTGTCTGTGTATGTCTGTGTGTGTTTTTGTGTCTGTGTGTGTGTCTGTGTGTGTGTATGGGTGTCTATGTGTGCATGTCTGTATTTGTGTGTGTCTGTGTCTATGTATGTCTGTATCTGCATGTATGTCTATGTGTGTGTGTCTGTCTGTCTATGGGTGTCTATATTTGTGTGTGTGTCTGTGTCTATGTGTGTCTGTGTGTGTGTGTGTGTGTGTGTGTCTAAGGGTGTCTATATTTGTGTGTATGTCTGTATTTGTGTGTGTGTCTGTGTCTGTGTGTGTCTATATCTGTCTGTGTATATGTGTTTATATGTGTCTATATCTATGTGTGTTTGTATCTGTGAGTCTGTGTCTGTGTGTCTGTGTCTATCTGTATGTGTATCTATCTGTGTCTGTCTATATGTGTCTATATATGTGTGTCTGTGTCTATGTGTATATGTCTGTGTCTGTGTATGTCTCTGTGTATGTGTCTGTGTCTATGTGTATATGTCTGTCTGTGTGTATCTGTGCCTGCGTGTCTGCCTGTCTGTGTCTACATGTATGTCTGTGTGTGTGTGTGTGTGTGAACAAGCTGTCTCCCTCCCCCTCTGTCCCCTCCCCCATGTTGGCATATGACTAAGAGGCAGGCCTCCCTATAACCTGGCCATGCTGGCTGTCCTAAATTCAGATTTTCAGCCTCTAGATCAGTAAGAAAACCCTTCCTGTTGCTGCAGCCCCGTCCTCTGAGGGACTCTTCTGGCAGCCTGGACTGACTAAGATGACAGTGGTCTAGGGAAGTCCCAACACAGCCCTGGGGGAATAGATGCAGTCATGTGCTGCTTACAACACCGCCTTAGGGTAGTCAACCGGTAGGCTATTCCTTCTGAGTAAAATTCCCCTCCTCCTGCCTCTCACCATCCATTTCACTCATGTCACTCAGCCTCAGGGGGTCCCCATCCCAGGGAGAAATAAAAAAAGTTCTGTTTTTCAGAAATGCACACTGAACTTTGGACACGATGATGTGATTTCTGGGCTTTGCATCAAAACAGTCTGAGGAAGCAGGGTAGAGAACTGTTGATATTTACAATAAACCTTAATCAGCACTAGAGCTAAATAGATATCTATCCTCCGTACTGTTAGAATCGACTTTTTTTTATCAAATAACCCCAAATTATTACTTAGTACTTACTATGTTTCATCTGGGCTTCTCTCAGCTCCAATTGGCCAGCCCTCAGGGCCACTTCTCCATGGTGCACCTAACCCACGGTGGCTTCTCCTTCCTCCCCCACCTTCTTCTTCCCCTCGGGGTTCACCTCTGACTCCCAGACCAGAAATTTTAAACCCTGCCTATGTCTCTTCTGCTCAGCTGTTGGCTATCAGTATCTTTATTTATTATTATAATTATAAAAATAAAGCCAGGCAGTGGTGGCGCATGCCTTTAATCCCAGCACTTGGGAGGCAGAGGCAGGTGGATTTCTGAGTTCGAGGCCAGCCTGGTCTACAGAGTGAGTTCCAGGACAGCCAGGACTACACAGAGAAACCCTGTCTCGAAAAACCAAAAAAAAAAATTTAAAAAAAAAATAATAATAATTTGGGGGCAAGGTCACACAGTGTCACTTGGGTCTACATGCAGATTTTTCTCATCTCTGGGGCAACCAGGTCTTGGGGGCCCAATATTAGCAATCAAATACAAGCAGGATCAGGCCAACCAACAACAGCAGTGGGGGCTATGAATTCATCGTTCCTGAGACTACAGGATGAAGGGCACCTTGTTCTGTTTAACTTTAGCTTGAAACTCTCTGTTGCTGTTATAACATCTTCCTTTGAATTGAAAATTTTAAATTAAATTAAATTAAAAAATAAATTTCAATAAAAATTAAAACCTTATTAAATAAATAAAATTTAACAAAAGCACTAATATGTATTGAGTAAATAAGATTTAACAAAAAGTTTGTATTAAGTACATATTAAATTTTGATAAAAATGTATATGGTGTTAAATAAAAATTAATACAAACACCATTCATTAATGAATAACACTAAGATTTTCGTTAAATGAATAAATTTTAAGAAAAGTTAAAATTTTCATTATTAGTAAAATTTAATGAAAATTAAAATTTTATTAAGTAAGAGAGTATTGAGAGGTAAAAGGTACAATGTGTCCTAAAACTCTCAAGCAGGAAAGTCATATGACCACCCCGGGTTGGGGACACACTTAAGGCTAAATGACCTTAGTGAGATGTGTGGGAGAGAGAGTTTTATCTAGAAGGAAAATATTTTAAGGCCCAGAGCCAAAAACAGGGAACATCCTGTTGAAGGGACAGAAGGAACTGTGCTTTGAGTGACAGAGACATAGCACAAGATGGAGACTCTGCCAGGAGCCTCCGAGCGCGCTGAGGGCCACTTCGTTCCAGGACAACGGGGTGCTGCTAACCGAGCGTCCGGAGGGCAGCAGGGTCAGGCTCGCAGTCCTAACGCATCACACCAGCTTCGGGGTGAAGGACTGACCAGAAGAAGGCTACAGGGGATTGGGGTGACCACTCAGAACTGCCACCTCTGCCCAGATGAGGGGTGCCGCTTGGGCTAGAGTGATGGTCTTGGGATGTGTACGCAGGGATGTGTAATCTCCTATCTGTGTATGGCATAGTCTAAAGACTATGTCTTTAGAACACAGATTATGAAAGAGCCCTGGTCTCTCCTTCCTGTGCCCTCTTAGGGAAAGACTGCAGAACACAGCAAAGAGAAACCAAAGCGTACAGGGGCCTAACTTAAAAGAAAGATTAGATTGTCTTTAGGTATCTATCTGTCTGAAGGCTGCCCAAGAGCCAATGGCTGGAAGCCAGGAAAATGCGTTTAGACTTACTGTGAGGAAGATGGTCTCATCGCCCCCTACTGGCCTCCGTGAGTACTGCATGAACATGATACACAGATACATGCAGGTGATGCTCATATACATTAATTAATATTAAAAAAGAAAGGAAACATGTGATCTTCATGACTGAGTTAAGGATGGAACCGAGTAGTGTCCTTGAGTCGGCTGTCTCACTTGTCTGTGTCTCAGCTCCTATAACATCAACATGAGTTAGGTTAAGATCTAAATATCGTTATAATTTGATTTTAAAAGAATAATAGTAATAAGATCAAGGATACACTGTAAATTTCAGGGAGACAGCTGTGCCTCTTGGTTACCACTTCATATTCTGCCACGTGCTCAACTGTTCTTTACCTCATTTCTTTTTTCTTTTTTTTTTTTTTTTTTTTGGTTTTTCGAGACAGGGTTTCTCTGTGTAGCCCTGGCTGTCCTGGAACTCACTCTGTAGACCAGGCTGGCCTCGAACTCAGAAATCCGCCTGCCTCTGCCTCCCAAGTGCTGGGATTAAAGGCGTGCGCCACCACTGCCTGGCTCTTTACCTCATTTCAATGGCTGTCTCGCATTACCTTAGAAAGTCCTCACTCCACGGTCCGTTTCCTCAAGGAACAGAGGGTGACAGGTTCCCTCTCTGCCACCTATCTTTGCCTTCAAATGAGAAGTGACTTTCATCCAACCCTAGTAATATATGTACGACGTGGGAAAAAAATGTCTTGCCACCCAAAACACTGCAAAGAAACTGGTAAGTGAAGGCTAACGTAGCCCTGAACGACTGTGATTTTTCAGCTCTAGGTATGAGTTAGATACCAGGTGTTCAAGCTCCCTTCTAAATGAAGTTGAATGCTCTCCAGCAATGGAGCAGGGACACAGAGAAGCAAAAACGGCCTCAAACCCTCTCCCACAAACACCACGCACAACTCGGGGCTACGGGCGGGAGGAGGAATTTTTCTTATTCATTTTGCAAGCAGCTGGTTTGCGATTCCAGACCGTTCCCTCTTGGGACTAGTTTGCCTCGCATGGCTCTCTTACAGGCAACCTCACAGGAATATGTAAAAGGTTGCTGATATTTGTGTAATGGAGAATTAAACTCTTATTCCCAATATCCAAAGGAGTTTAGCTCTGTGGCACACACAACATGCTCACTGCAGAAAGGAAAATAAATGTCATGTTAAAATTGGCTTTTCCAAAGGTCTCATCTATTCTGCTCAGGCTTAAATAGCTGTGTGTAGTTCTAGAAAGAAGGCCCCATTTCTCTTGTTACCTTAGTATCACAGACACAGTTATAAAGCTTTTATCTCTCTGTGGTGAACAGAAAGAATGTAGGTTCAGAGGCCTAATTTCAAGCTCTGGTGTGACATTTGTGTATTCTTTGCCTCTCAATTTTCTCTGCAAAGTATAAAGAGGAGCACCCCCTCACAGGCCTAGAAGGTCAAATAGGGTAACATAGAAAGCTGTTGGAGTCATGTTTTACACGTGCTGTAACACACCATGCAGGTAGAGAAGTTAGCAACACGCACACACACACACACACACGTATACATCATTTAAAGCTAATAAATCTTGGCGGTGAATGTTGGCACACACCATCAATCCTAGCATTTGAAAGCAGAGGCAGGAAGCTCTCTGAGTGAGTTCTAAGCCACTCTACAGAGTGAGACCCTGTCTGAAATAGTAACAGTCATAAATAAAAGAGAGTATTTCTCTAAGGTGCCCACGGTCTAGACAGAAGCTCTGGCGTTGTGCAAGCCTGTATCTCTTTGACTCCCTCTCTCCATCCCCAGGTAGTCCTTAGAGCACCACCATTCCCAAGAAAGAGGAAGAAGCTATGTTTACCCCTACAACTGGACTTGATTTTGACCTACTGAGATTCCATAAAAACACATAAAAGCACACTTTAGACTTTTAGTCCATTATTCCAAAATATGCGTGCCATCTGAATGCAGAAAATAGCATTTTTGCAGGGAAACAAAAGAAGAGCACAGATATCATAAGCAGAGACGGTGGCTGGCCTCTCTTCCTTCCCGTCTGGCATCAGAGATGATAATTAAACAGGGCATGAATTCAAGAGTCAAGAACTCATTAGAAGAAAAACACTCAACTATGCACCCAGGGAAAGGGTTTTGCATTGAAAGAATACCTTGGCAGAGGAATGCCGCAGAAAATCGCACCATGCCACAGACCTCATGCAAGAGATTTATTGAGGAGGGGAGATGCAAAGGCCGCTGCTGAACAGGGAGACCATGAGGTAGGGAGCATGCACATAGGGGAAATTCAGGAAGGTAGAAACCTGTCACATTAATGATTAAAGGCAGAATGTGGGATGGGGGAGCATCTGGTTCTGGAATGTGGGTGGTTCTTAGTTAACTAACACCCAGAGGCCCTTGTCCCTTGCCCACTGCCTAGCTCTCTGTCCTTAAATACATATAGCCCTTGGCTTCAGTATTCTTGGGAAGAGATGAGGGGGGTTCTTCTCTCCAACTCCTAACAAGAATCATATCCTGTGTGCTTTGAACAGAAATTCTGAGGTTTCAAAACCCATTTCTGGAACCCTGTTGTGATGGTTTGAAAGAGAAGGGTCCCCAGAGGCTCAGCACGTAAAGGCTTGGTCCCCAGTTGGAATGGTTTGGGAAGGATTAGGAGGTGTGGCCTTGTTGAAAGATGTGTGTCACTGGGGGTGGGCTTTGAGATTTCGGAAGCTAACACTATTCCTAGTTAGTTCTCTCTCTCTCCCTCCCCCCCCCCTTTCTCTATCTCTCTCTCTCTCTGCTTCCTGCTTGTAGATTAAATACAACTCTCAGTTACTGCTCCAGAGCCATGCCTGCCTGCCTGCCTACTGATGTGTTCCCCTTCGTGATGGTCAAGGACTCACCGTCTGGAACTGTGCGCCCTAAACTAAATGGTTTCTTTTATAAATTGTCTTGGTCATGGTGTTTGTCACAATGATAGAAAAGTAACTAAAAACCTACCAAAAAAAATGTCACTGCTAGGGGGTAGGGGCCACATAGATTAAGACTAGGTGACCATCACAGAGGATACACAGGCTACAGCTTAGCGTCAGCCTACACCACTGCTTCTGCAATTGAGGGGAGGGACGAGCAATGCAGCTGTCCTTCAAGGCCATGTCCTTCAAGCCAGACTGCAGCAAAATTGATAGCCAACCCACTCTCTCCTGCTTTTATGTGTTCAACAATTTTTAATTTTTATTTTTTGAGACAGGGTTTCTCTGTGTAACCCTGGCTGTCCTGGAACTCACTCTGTAGACCAGGCTGGCCTCGAACTCAAGAAATCCACCTGCCTCTGCCTCCCAAGTGCTGGGATTAAAGGCATGCGCCACCACTGCCCGGCACAATTTTTAATTTTTAAAGCAAACTGATATCCTAGGAACAGAATAGAGTCACCATAGAAAATGGTAAAATGCAAATAAGTGATTTTCTCCCACGTGGCCTCAAAATGTCCTTGGGCGAGTTTGTTCGAAGCCAACATCTCACCACAGAAAATGATGCTATCTTTATATTGATTTTCTCTCTTCCTTTTTAAATCTAGTTCAGCCCCCCTCCCCCGGGTGTGTGAGAGCGGCAGGCAGCCTTAGTGACCCTGGAGAACATTACCTGTGACCAGAACTGTCTTTGCTGCTCTGTGGTATACAGTTTTTAACTCTTCAGGTGCAGATGTTTAGATGACGGATCACACCTGTAATCCCAGCACTCGGAAGGCTGAGGCAGGAGGGTTGAGGTTCCAAGGCCAGCCTGGAAGGCTACATTAAAAAAAAAAAAAAAAAAAAAAAAATCCTACCTTAAAGGAAATGACAAGTTCAAGCTCCATATTCACAGGTTCAAGTTGGGCCACATCAAGAGAGATGCGGCATTGAGGCGTCGTGGGTGACATGCCCACATCCTGTTACGATCCCCTGTGGGAGCCTGAGATTTCCCCTTCAGCCGCAAGGGATTTTTAACCACATGCAGTTCAGTAGACAGAGACCACCCAGCCTAGGTCAAGATCAGTTACCCCCATCACTCATCCTGTGTGACCCTCCTAAGAGTCTGTGGCTGCGACTGGAGGTATCGAACTCCTGGAGTCTTGACTTGTGAGGCAGACAGATGAAAGGCTCCATTTCCAGGGGGTATTCTGTCAGAAATCAGTTCTGAAAACCCGGAGTGAGGCTGGAGATGTTAGCGCTCGTGCTGGACTTTCTGACATGTTTCCTACGTGCTAGGCTTGTCACATGCCACTCAGGCCTTCAGGGGCACCTCCTGGAGGCTTCAGAGATACATTCCTGCCTAATATAGGCTAATGCCTGACTATTTTTTAAAATGTACTTATTTATTTTAGGCATGCAAGTACACTGTCCCTCTCTTCAGACACACCAGAAGAGGAAATGGGATCCCATTACAGATGGTTGTGAGCCACCGTGTGGTTGCTGGGAATTGAACTCGGGACCTCTGGAAGAGCAATCAGTGTTCTTAACCATTGAGCCATCTGTCCAGCCCCAAGCCCCAATGCTTGACTTTTCAATGCTACTTCTGGCTTTCTCCTCTCCTGTCCCCGCCTCTCTTCCTCTTCACTGTGACACTGTGAGAATGTGCCCTAAACCCCACAGTCAGTTTCTCCACATCAGACTCTTGTAAAGGACAGAAGCCAGCATTTTAATGGTACAGTAGATAGATACAGGTTTTTAATATTTGATGGCACCAGCGACCAACTGTCCTTGGAACTGCCCCAAGTCCGACCCACTGTCCTAGGAAACAGTAAACACCATCCATACATCCTGACCAATGCTAGGAAAGGAAGCGAGGGTTTAGATCTCACTCAGTCTCCTGTCCAGTCAAGAGCTTCAAGTGTCTCATTCTCTTATTAGTAGACCGTAAAATATTCAGAGTTGTCCAAGTTAGGTTTTCTATTACCATGGTGAAACACCATGACCAAAAGCAACACGGGGAGGAAAGGGTTTATTCAGCTGACACTTCCACGTTGCTGTCCATCATCAAAGGAAGTCAGGATAGGAATTCAAGCAGGGCAGGAACCTGTACGCAGGAGCTGATGCAGAGGCCATGGAGGAATGCTGCTTACTGGCTTGCTCCCCATGGCTTGCTCAGCCTGCTTTCTTATAGAGAACCCAGGACCACCAGACCAGGGATGGCTCCTCCCACAATGGGCTGGACCTTCCCCCACTGATCACTAATTGAGAAAATGCCCTACAGCTGGATCTCATGGAGGCAGCTCCTCAACTGAGGTTCCTTCCTCTCTGATAACTGTAGCTTGTATCAAGTTGACCCACAAGGCCAGCCAGTACAAGAGTCAAGAGATATCTACCACAGGTCCTACAAAACTCTATTCAGTTACCACAAACATGTACCTGGCACTCAGCAATCCTCCTCTGTCCATCTGTCTTTTCTTTCTCTCTCCCTTCCTTCCTTCTTTCCTTCCTTCCTTCCTTCCTTCCTTCCTTCCTTCCTTCCTCCCTTTCTTCCTTCCTTCCTCCCTTTCTTCATTTCTTTTTCTTTCTGGGATTTATTGAGTTTTATTTTACATGTATGTATGAGGGTCTATTTAACTGTATGTTACACAAAGTGCATACCAGTGCCCTCAGAGGCCAAAAAAGGGTATTAGACACCCTGAGCTGAAGTTACAGATGGTTGTGCATGGTCCCATGGGTGCTGGGAACCAATCCTGGGTCCTCTGGAAGAGCAGCAAGTGCTCTTAACTGCCGAGCCATCCACCCTGTCCCATCTCCGCCTGTTCCGCTCCCTTCCTGAAGAGGCTTTCCTTTCCAGTGCTGTAATCTGTGACTCACTGGCTGACGCTGTCTCCAAGCCTCCTCCTGCATCAGGATGTGAACCTGCATGTCCCGAGTTAGACATCTAGGCTATCAACCCCTCTCCTGATGCCAGGACTAACAGATCTCAGGCACTGTTCAGAAGCTCAGGCTGAAGAACATGTCAAGGCCAAGCAAGCACCCGGGTCTTCCTTGTAGCGTTCATAGAACAATACTTTCTCCCCATAGACCTTTAACCTCTGTCCCTCAGACAGACATGTGCAGACATATAGATGCATAAAGCTACAGATGGTGCATAGACATCCTACCTCCTGAAGTCCCTCACACTGACCTACCTTGCAGAGAAATGACCAAATTCCATCACTGGCTCCCACTGATGACATCTCCCACAGAACCCACAGAACGAGAACTTTTATGCTAAGGTTACGATGTCAGATAAAAGCTTAAATTGCTTTCCTACAAAATTGGACTTTTAAAGCCTTCAATGCCTTAACAGAAATGAGAGACACACTTAAGAACTCTTAAGAGCTGGGGCCACCCAGTGGGAAGGACTTTTTATTTCTGAGGTACTTTATTTAGCAAGGCCACATCCCTCCCTCCCAAAGCCACAGTGGCAATGGGGAAACTTAGGCTCTGGCAGCCATAAGCCTCGGAAAAAACCTGAAGCAAGGAACAGACTCAACTTCATGGGGTCATCTCTCCTCCAAGACCCTGCAAAACCAGGGTCTGGGGCTGATTTTATTTCCAGTCTGAAACTGCAGGTGGCTTAGGACTTGGGTGTGGGGTGCAGCATACAGAAAAATCATTGAGGGAAAGGGAGGGAACATGCATTGCTTGGCTCTGTTGATGAAAACCACCATTTCCGTCCCTCGTTGGAACACGACTGAAGATCCTTCTGGCGTATACGCCTATCTGTGTGTTCACCCGTGTGCCCACGCATGGAAGCCGGAGGACAACTTTGGGTGTCATTACTCGAGCTCCATCCATCCACCTCGTCTTCAGAGACAGGGTCTCTCCGTGGCCTGGAACTCACCGAGTAAGCTACAGTGGCTGGCCAGTCAGTGGAATCAGCTTGTCTTAACCAACCCAGAGTTGGGATTGCAAAAAATGTCCTTGTCCCCAGTGTGGGTTCTGTGGTTCAAACTCAGGTTCCCAGTGCAAGGCAAGTACTTGACTGGCTGAGTCATCTCCACGACTCTCACACACCTTCCTTGACATCATGGATTTCTACTCACTAGTCAAGCATATAAGGTTGCCACCAGCCTTTTGGGACTTTATTATCTTATTTATCTATTTGTTTATCATTTATTTTTTTGTTGTTTATCTGTTTGTTTTTAACTGATCACGGCCAGAGCTAACTCCGATCGACAGACAACATGAAAGCCACATTCAGGCTCAATCTCCTGTGAAGTGTAGACAGGATTCTGTCTAAACGGCAGAGGAGCAGCCTGGATTTATGCTTCCGCTTAGTTCACACGGCAGCCACTACAGCATCTGAACTCTCAGCAGTCAGCTCGACCCCTAGGAGACACTGCATATTTAGTAACAAATCTCATTTCCTCTCAGACTAAAGGAGATAACAAAAGCCAGCTGGTCCTTCGAGGCTGTTCTTTATGCTAGGTGGGGCCGAGAAGCAGGAGGCCATTTTCGGATTTTTCTCCTGCACCACAGGGCGGCGCTGGAGTCCAGGGAATAGGTCTTAAGCTTGCAGGGCTCGCCCCCATGGAGAAGACAGAAGGAATAGATGCCCTCGTCTCAGGTGGTTTGAAAAGGGGTCAGCCCACATCTCTAGCTATCCTCAGGAGCCAAACAGCGCCCGCGTTCAGGATCTCAAGGGTGCAAAGTAAACTATGCCTGAGTCTTCGAGGGGTAAGACGCATCAGCTTCCATGCCCAAGGCAGGGCTAATGGGCCAGGTAACTAATAGAATTGCACCCAGAGCTGAGCCAGCTAGTATGATTTTGGCACAACCTGCACATGTTAAGGGCTGGGAAGCTTGACAGGTGAGTGGGGCGGGAAGGAAGTTGGGGGGTGGGGCGCCAACAGGCAAATCCTCCCAGAAGTCTCCAGAAAGTGACCGCTGCTCCCAAATCCCAGAAAGCTAATCAGAGAGAGAGAGAGAGAAAGAGAAAGAGAGAGAGAGAGAGAGAGAGAGAGAGAGAGAGAGAGAGAGAGAGAGAGAGAGAGAAGAAAAAGCCTTCCCCATAGGCCTGTGGGGAGGGGAGGGATCACCACATGTGGCCTGTGCTCTCTGGATTTTCAGATAAGCTTTAAAAAAGTCAAAGCCTCTCATTAATCATTAATCTCATTAATTAGTCATATATTGATTACACATTTAGCATTTTGGGTCTCTTAAGCAAAATGAAATAGTACAATTAATTTCTCCTGTTTCTTTTCTTCTAAAATAAAAAAATGTTTTGCTGAATATTTGGCACACATATCTTCTTCAAATACTGCCGTTCAGTGATGCTTGAGAAGTACTGAAATGCTTCTTGTCCACTGAGGAAAAATCTAGTCTTTAGTCCTCTGGCTCCTGTGTCCCAGACTGCCTGCCTGAAGTCCTGCCCAGATAGGTCCTGGAGACAAATGTCAGGCTTTTGTTTGGGACTCCTTCCTTCACCTGCCATGGCTGCTTCACAGGTATTAGTCAGCTTTTCATTGCTGGGATGAGATTCCCGAGAGAAATGATTTGAAAGGCCAAAGGTCTCAGCACCCTTGACACCCACTCTCAGACTTCACAGGGCACCTTGGAGTGTACAGTGTATTCTGGGACTCCACACAAGGCCCACCTCCAGCCCCAGCCTCTGCCTGGCACCCTTGGACTCCTGGGCTCTGCCCACCTCTCGAATTCAGAATGGCGACTTTCTCCCGTAAATACTGAGATGAGTGTCCTGTCCTCAGGTTTCCCACCAGCAGCAGCACCTTCAGGTTAGGCTACAGAAGGCAGGAACGATCCTGAAGCACACTTTGACACACACACACACACACACACACACACACACACACACACACACACACGAACTTTTATCTGACAAATTGAGCATCCTAAATTTTATCTGGCAAGCAACATAACATACTGTTGTAATGTTGTAAACCAAGAACCACTCCAACGTCTCCCCCAACTCCCTGCCTACACACTCAGCACCATCGTTTGACAGTTTCTCCTACCAGACTGTGAAATACACACGCACCTGTGACGAATATTCAAGGGGGTTGAGGAGATGGCTCAGCGGTTAAGAGCACTGACTGCTCTTCCAGAGGTCCTGAGTTCAATTCCCAGCAACCACATGATGGCTCACAACCATCTGTAATGGGATCTGATGCCCTCTTCTGGTGCATCTGAAGACAGCAATAGTGTGCTCACATACATAAAATAAAAATAAATAAATCTTGCCGGGCACACGCCTTTAATCCCAGCACTTGAGAGGCAGAGGCAGGCAGATTTCTGAGTTCAAGGCCAGCCTGGTCTACAGAGTGAGTTCCAGGACAGCCAGGGCTACACAGAGAAACCCTGTCTCGGAAAACAAACAAAAAGTTCAAATGGTCAGAAGAAAATGAAGTGCCCACAGATTTCTCCCGCGAGAAGCAACCATTCCTTTGGTTTTCTTCCATATCATCTCCAAAACAAAATATGTAAGTATGTATATGTATTGTATACAGTCCCTGCCCTGGAAGAGACAAACAGCATCTACCCCTTCTCCTAAGGTCCTGATGACAAACTGAAGTACAATTTCATCTAAGTTCCCCAGGAAGAAATAATGAGTTTATGGTACTTACAGGATGTCTTTCTTAAGGCTTCTATGACTGTGAAGAGACACCATGACCAAGGCAACTCTTATAAAGGTACACATTTAATTGGGGCTGGCTTACAGTTTCAGAGGTTCCGTCCATTGCTGTCATGGCAGAAGCATGGCAGAAGCATGGCAGCGTGCAGGCAGACATGGTGCTGGAGGAGGAGCTGAGAGTTCTACATCTGGATCGGCAGGCGGCAGGAAGAGAGAGAGCCACACCGGGTCTGGCTTGAGCATCTGAGATCTCAAAGCCCTTTGCGCGCGCACACACACATCCTCCAACAAGGCCACACCTCCTAATAGTGCCACTCCCTAGAAGCCTATGGGGGGGTACCATCTTCTTTCAAACCACCACACAGAACAATGGGTCAGGGGTTACAGACATGAGCATAGAAAACCTTAAATTAGCCATACGGTAAAGCCTGTGCCCAGGAGGGGTGTGGCTTTCCCTCCCCTGCATAGATAGAACTCCTCCTCTCATCCTTGACTTCGGTTCTCCACACCCCCTCCCAAGATGTGTGTGATTAGGGCAGAACTGAGAGGCAAGGCTGACTGACTACTCAGGTGTAGGTCCCATGATCTCCCCCACCCTCTCCTTCTAAGAGGGAAAGTCAACAAGCACAGCTGTGATGATCTTTTCCCAGCAGACCCAGCTGAATTCCTGAAGATGGTTGTTCTCATATAATATGCGCTTCTATTTCTGCCTCCTTCCTGTTTCTGTCAACAGGAAACACTGAGCCGCTTCATCGTTTGCCCCTCCCCCTCACTCAAGCCCTTTTGTTTTGCTTTGTTTTTTTCTTAGAAGTCGCCCCTGAATACTTCATTACCCAGAACGCCATGCTGCCTTCTTTGAAGGGACTGACACGGGGAAGGGACAGGAGAGGGGAGAGAGAGTTGGTGACCTCGATGTTTTCAGTGTTGGCCCCGCGTCCTCGTGGGAGCTGGATACTTTCCCAGGTAATCTCTGTGGGCAGCCTCTTCCTCCAGGCGCCTACACCTTCAGGCCCTTGGCTCTCGAGCCGTTAGGCCTGCCCTTAGATTTCTAGGAAGCAAGATGAGACAAAAGGAACTCGTAGGTAGATTTCTGGGAGACAGACTGCAAGACAAGTGGAAAGGCAGGTTGCTCAGGAGAAGCTGACCCGAGGAGCAATTCAGTGAGGTCCCCCCTGCTGGCACTTCCGGGCCTCTTATTGGTCTCAACTTACAGGAAAGGTCTGAGCCTGAATGGGCTGGTCCTGAGGTAACCAAGGCAATTCACAGTGGGAGGGCACAATTGGTATTCCTAGGCGCTGAAAAGAAGACGGGCAGAGCAGCCCCAAAGGTTTAATGGCTTCCCAGAGCTGCTGGTGTCCCAAGTGTGGTACCTGCCCCGCCTACCTTGTATTCGCAGCCCGTCCATTGACGTCATAGCCTCTGAATGAGGGGTAAATCCTGTTTCTAGACAGGATCCTGACCCACACATACACTCACATGCACACTCATATACACCCCTACCTCTCTCTCTTACACACACACACACACACACACACACACACACACACACTTCCCGTAATCGACCTTAAGCACAGTCTGTCTTCAACACATCCCAATTTCTCCTGTTTCCTCACGAGCTGTTCAGCAGCTTCCTTTGTCGACACCTTTAAAGGCATGCGACACCACCACCTGGCATTGATCTCTGACGTTCTTGGGTCTTGGTCGGTGGAAACTGGTGTTCTGCTAAGTTAATAGCTTCTAAGAGGTTTTTTGTTGTTTTGTCTATTTGTTTGTTTGCTTTTGGTTTGGTTTGGTTTTTCGAGATAGTTTCTCTGTGTAGCCTTGGCTGTCCTGGAACTCACTCTGTAAGCTAGGATGGCCCTGAACTCACAGAGATCCAACCCACTGCTTTCAGAGTGCTGGGAATAAAGGTGTGCGCTGCCACTGCACAGCTTCTAAGAGGTTTTTATTTATTATCATGAGGTGTTAGTTCAGATATAAAATGGGGCAAGGAATGGCTGTCCCAGAAAGCTAAAACTAACCCAAGATAAACTAGCCTCCAAATCTACAAAACTCCAATTTCTACACACTACTGAGATAACGATTGGCCCATCAGTCCCTCTGCTGACACAAATGCTCCTTCCATTAGTTTTTGGGGGTTTGGTTTGGTTTGCTCACAGCCAAACACAGCTTCTTTTCAAGATTTTCATTCATACCTACAACGTGAGCACCAACTGAAATTGTATCTGTTAGGATACTATGTCATTTCATCTAACGCTTCGATCTCTTGATTTTAAAAGGAGCCACATTTGATTCTAATAGACCTAGAATACATTATCATTCAGTAAGAGTTATAGTTCATTCTTAGGCAAATCTGAGGTACAGCCTGTGGAAACCAAGCATTGGAAGAGATCAAAAAGAAAAGACAGAGAGCACTCAGACTGACTGGGCAGGGTGAAGCTGCCCTAGGCTGTTGACTACCTCAGAAGGAGCCAAACACCTTTTCCCTTCCTGTTCTGAGAAGGACTTCTCAACAAAGCCAGTTCCAGCCACTGCTCACTGGAGCTAAGGGCCACCGGACTGCGCCAGCCTCAAATCTGACCAGTCTGCCCTGCAGGAGACAGACCAGAAGGCAGTCCCTTAGCCACAGGAATCTTTAGTTTCCTTCTATGATTCCTTCTGGGAAGAAGGGTGGTAACATCATCTGCTTAGCCTCGGTCAAGGTTGCTATGGAGACCAGACGAGATAATGGATAAGAACATACTTCCTGGACCAGACAGTGCTGCAGAATCCAGAATCATTGATGAAGCAGCCTCCAAACAGGTCCAACTGTAACCCCTTGCCCATTTGACTCTATGCCCAGAAGGTATCTGTCTGTCTACGCTCCTCCAGGCCAATCCCAGTAGTGGCTACCATGGGTGGTCAACATCAGGAATTCTTTTTTTTTTTTTTTTTTTTTTTTTTTGGTCAGAAGCCAAACAAGCAAATTGGCCCCGTATTTAAATCTCAATATGTCTCATCAGATAAAAGACCTGCCATAGGAAACTGTACCTCGGTACCTGCTCACCGGAAGCCAAAGTTGGAGCCTGCTCCTGACCCACCAGGACTGGGGAAGGAAATGAGTCAGATGATCATGGCTTAGCAGTGACCCCACTGATGCCTAGCAAGAGCTCTAGGAGGGAGGCCCAGGCTCCCACTCGCTAACCCTAACCCGGGAGGGACCATTTACCTCCCTTAATGCACTGCTGTCTCTTGGTCACCCTGTTGACCTCCTGTCCTGTAGGCCCCTCTGCCCGCCACTGTACCCCCACTTTAAGTCATTTCTAAGCACCAGCATGGATGAAGGCAGAGGACTGGCGGGCTAGGGCTGCAGGAAGGTAAGCTTCTGCACGGAGACGGTGCCTTCTCCACAAGCACCTTACCTCGTGATCATGATAAAGGCGGATGGAGCAGACGGACCATGAGAGCCTGTGCAACAGAGGGGATGGAGTGAACCGTGAGAGCTTTGCAACTGAAACCTAAACACATCACTTTAGGGGAGAGTGGCTGCCTTTAGGATTATCGCGGCACCACCCAAGGAAAATGGATGGCAGGAAATACAAAGGATTATGGGTGATTTCCAGGAGGCGGGTGTGCCGTTAGATTTTATTGCCAACAGGGCCACCTCACTTGGGAGGAGGGAACTTAAGAAACTGCCAAGATCAAATTGGCCTGTGGCCATTTCTGAGTCAGTCTTGATTGATGATGGATGTAAGAGGGCCAGCCCACTGTGGGTGGCACAATTCCCTAGGCCTGGGCTAGCTCAGCAAAGGCCTGCAACCCAGCCAGCGAGTGACCAGTGAGCAGCCTTCCTCCGGGATCCGGCTTGAGCTCGTACCCCGACTTCCTTTGGTGACAGACTGACCTGAAAATAGAAACCAAGTAAGCTCTTTCCTTTACACAGGAAATTTGAGCACCTTTCTCCTTTATTGCTAGGGTCCTGGTCACCTGTGTACAGCGTCCCATTAAAGCTGCAGATCTTCAGGATTTTTCTGAGCCTAGCCTTGGAAATAACTTTTTTTATTATATCAGGAACATTCCACAGTAAGAGGAGCCAATACTCCTGACTATAGAGTGCCCGGGGTATCTCTTATTGAAATAGATTGCTTAGTAAAGCTTCCAGAACACCACTTAGAAAAGAAAAAATAATAATGAAGGATTTTTAAAGATTTATTTCTATTATGTTTCTCAGATTTATTTATTTCTAAATGTTTTATGTGTATGTTTGGAGGTGTGTAGGTGTGAGTTAATGAGCACCGTGTTGGTGCAGATGACAGCAGAGAGCAGAAAAGGGTACTGGATCCCCGAGAACATAGGCAGTTGTGCTGGGAATCAAATCCATAGCCCCTTCAAGAGGAGGATGTGCTTTTAACTGCTAAGCCATCTCTCCAGCCCCCTTTTTTCTTCTAAAAGGAGGAAGCGTAAGATAAATGAATCTGACAACCAATGTATGTGGTAGGAAGCAAACTCAGGCTACCGAGAGTTAAATGAGTCCCAGAAGCCCTGGCCTAGAGCTGCATCCACTCCCTTAATCACAAAGGCGCCCTGGAAAGGAGTGGGTCATGTGCGTGAGTGCGTGCGTGTGTAGGGGTGTGTAGGGGTGTGTAGGGGTGTGTGTGTGTGTGTGTGTGTGTGTGTGTGTGTGCGCGTGCGCGTAGGTATTATGTTTTATAAAAAGAAAGCCAGGGTATGTTTTGCAGAGGTGCCAAATAGTGAGGTGGGAGAGTTGCACTGAGGTATCCCATCCCCATAAGGTACCAGCCATAAGATGATGATGTTTGACATACAGTATAGAACAGAGTTTTATTTAGTGTGTGGGAAGGGGAGTTGAGAAAGGAGGGGGCGGGGGATGAGAGAGGGGGAGGGGAGCGAAAGGGGGAGGGGGAGGAGAAGGAGGGGGAAGAGGAAGATAAGAGACTGGCCAGGAACACGCGGAGAGAGAGGGGTCCAAGCAGCCCCTTTTATTGTAAGCCAGGCCTACCTGGCTGTAACTGATGGGCGGAGCTTAGAAGGAATGCCAACAGTAGAGACAGAGCTGAAGGCAATTAGCTCTCAGTAAACACATCAGATCGTGTTGCTCTCTGCCTAGTTCCCGGCCCACCTTCCGGGCAGCTGGCATGAAGGCTTTCGAAGAAAAATAAACAGAAACCCACGCTCCTCCCGTAGCGATTCAGCTTACACAGTGGATCCAGTTTGATTCTAGGAGGAAGGGCCCTTGGTTTGGTTTTTCTTTGCTTTGCTGCCGGTCAGAGCTCCTGAAGGGCAAAGCCAGGAAAATGTGCTGAGTCACAGTTCTCTTCTATGGAGGCTTTTGACAAGAGCATGCTTGGGGGGAGGGCGAGGGCTGAGGTACTTCTACAAGCAGGAGATAATAGAAGGCTCCACATCCTTTTTCCAAGTGACTCTGCCTGTGCCCAGGTACCCTGGCTCCCGCCCACCGGAGAAGCCACACTCTTGAGAATAGAGACAGAGAGAATATACATAGTAAGCTCTTAACGGGCACCTATGGCTTGCCAGTCACCTCCATGTGTCACAGGATTACCCTATGGCGTCATTTATAAAAGTGGGAAGCAGCCTCTGGAGAAGCCAATAATATCTCTTGGACACAGAGGCTGATCTAGACTGAGCATGCGCCATCTGGTCATGGATGAAGAGGATGTAGGAGGTACCCCAAACGTTATCCCGTGTTCACGGACTTCTGGTTCCTTTCATTGGCTGCCTGCCTCAAAGAGGGTAGCTCAGAGCTGGCATCCTTCAGACCCAATGACTAGAAGACAAAAGACACCAAGACGGTGATTACATCCGAGAAAATGCCCTGCGGATGCTAACTGCGTGTTTCTGGTTCTCAGGACAAGGCTTCTAAGGGAGGATTTCTCTTCTTCAAAATGGATCTCGCCTTCATTCTCGGAGCCTCCAGTGTAAAATTAATCCTGTGCTGATTGGTGGAAGCTAAGCCTCTCCGAGGCTACAGATTTTCTACACACACACACACACACACACACACACACACACACACTCACTCATATTAGGCTATGAGCTCACAGCGTTGCTTCTTAGGGATTGTTCCTCACCGGTTCTTTAAACACTGGAGACTGAAGCTTCCCTCCTGGTAACAGAACTCCCTGGAGAGAATTAGGTCAGCACCCTGACTCCTCAGAGAAAGGAAAGGTGAAGACTTGCAAAGCATTACCAGGAGAGGCATTGCAGACGAATTCCCCGGTCCACACCCTTCCCACCCTCAGCCTCTGGCATCTCCAGTATCCAGGAATCTCTGTCCAGTCACACAAAACTTGCTTCTGGTCGGTGTAAACTTATTAAGTTCATTTTTTTGTTGTTTTTTTCTTTTTGGGGGCTGGAGGTGGGGTTTTTTGTTTTGTTTTGCTTTGGGTTTTTTTGGTTTTTCGAGACAGGGTTTCTCTGTGAAGACTTGGCTATCCTGAAACTCACTCTGTAGACCAGGCTAGCCTCGAACTCAGAAATCCACCTGCCTCTGCCTCCCAAGTGCTGGGATTAAAGGCATGCGCCACCACTGCCCGACCTATTAAGTTCATTTTTAATATTCATTCTTGCTGGTGTTATTTATATAACTTACTGCAAAGACATTTGGTTTGGCAGAAACTTTCCTGGCTAGACACTTTTTTCCATCCGAGTTAGGAATCAAAGGGACAGCTTTGGTCTCTTCAAAGAGAGACCTCATTTTTGCTCCTGGAAATTACTTTCCTGTGCTTTTATATTAGAGTGATCGTATCAGGACAGTTACATTTTGCATTATAAAATCAGAGTCGTGGTTACCACATCACAGGGTTGTGAGAGAAATCGTTGGACTGCTTTGAGGATTCTACAAAGGCTGAACTAGACATGGTGGTACCTGCACACCAACCATCTCAACTATGGCAGAGACCAGCCTTGGAGCGCAGACCAGCCTGAGCAATATAGCAAGACCCCAACTCAAAAAGGTCTGGATGGTTAGTGAAGTCATTACTGAGACTCCCTCTTCCTCAAGGCCTCAAGAAGCAGTTCTGACATACCAGCTCTGCCAACCCAGGGTCAAAGTAGTTCAGTCCATTGACTTTTGAGTCTGCTTTGGTCCAGTCTAGACCTAAACTATAATTTTATATATTTATTATTTATATTTATAATTTATATATTTAAATTCATCTGGCGTGTCACTGTAGAGGGGAAGAAAAGCAGTAAGTTGAGAAAACAACAAGCCAAAATATTTCATCATAACTTAAAACCCACTCCCTAGACAATGACTCGTGCATACAGAGGTACTCTCAGTGAGAAAGGACACCTCAGCATGATGGTCAACATTGATGACTGCAGACATGTCAGCAAAATCAAGCCTCTCAAGTCCCCGGGAATCTTGAACACAATATTGACTACAACAAGACTTTGAATACAAAAGAGCATAAGCTTTATTTGTATTTATTTTGCTTTTAAAAAAACAAAAAATCATAGCTCTAAATTTTAAAGATATCTTTTTATTTTTATTTATGTGCATGGTTTTATATATATATATAATATATATAATATATATATATTATATATATATATATTATATATATATATATATTATATATATATATGCCACTAATACACAGATGCCTTTGGAAGACAGAGAGGGTGTCGGATCCCCTGGAGCTGGAGTTAGGTTTCAGTTACTAACTTTGATAGACTGAAGAATGAGGTACAAAGAACTTTCCAGAAGTCCGAGTGTAGAGCACAAGTCTCATGTGCTTTGAGCCCTATTATTGATTGCATTGCTGCAGGACTGACCATGCTATGAAATCTTTCTACTTGATGACACAGGATATAGTTGATTATTGACCTCCGGCTATCGGGTGTGTGTGATAAAGTGCTTCAGGTGCCCACAAAGGAAGGCAATGTAGTCCTACAAAATCATTTCACATATTTAAAAAAAAAAACCCAAAGGACAATTTTGGCACAACAGAAAGGGAGCCCTTACTTAAAGAACCCTTAGCCGTTTGTTTGATAATACCTGACTTCAAGGTTTATCTTTTTTTTCCCCTCTCATTCAAGAAAAAGAAATGAGCTGGGCAGTGGTGGCGCACGCCTTTAATCCCAGCACTTGGGAGGCAGAGACAGGTGGATTTCTGAGTTCGAGGCCAGCCAGGTCTACAGAGTGAGTTCCAAGACAGCCAGGGCTACACAGAGAAACCCTGTTTCGAAAAACCAAAAAAAGAAAAAGAAATGGTTGTGTACTGCCAATCTCTTTATTTCCCCCTTGTGCTGCTGGGGATACAAACTCTGGCTTCCCACCTGATATGCCTGCCCTCCCTGCTCCCCTGAGCTTCAGGCTAGTCTTACTGTTGCCTACAGCTATCCTCAGGCCCTGTCATCAGAATCCTTGCAGAGTTCGTTAGAGTCCAGATGCTTGGGCCAACATGCAGGATTAAAATAAAAAACATAGTACTAGCCAGGAAAGGTGCTGATGCCTTTAATCCCAGTACTTGGGAGGCAGAGGCAGGTGGATATGAGTTCAAGACCAGTCTGATCTATAAAGCAAGAACAGGACAGCTAAGGTTATGCAGAAGAAACCATGTCTCAAAAATAAAGTAAAACAAAATTGCATAGTACTAAGCACTTAAACTTCTACAGGGGATTTTCAGGCACACCAAAGTTGAACCCCATTTATTAAAAATTATTTTCACCCTCAAACATTGTTCTTGGGATTAAATAAAGTTCGATGAGAGTAGCAATTTCTCTTTGCCCTGTCCTTTCCCGCATCTTATGAACTGAGAGAACCTTTTTTTTTTTTTTTTTTTAAACACTGTCCACAAATCAAAATGCAATAGTGGAAAAGCCCAAGAGAAACCACCACGGGCTTCATTTGGAAGACATGCAAGGCTTGCAACCCGTTCTCATGGCGCTCAAAGCAAACGGGCGCTTCCCATTGGCCAGATGGAATGGTTCAAAGGTGTATTTCCAAGCCGGAAACCGGCAAACCGGCAGCTCTTTGGAGACATCAGCAGAGTGGATGCTGATCAACACTCGGGAGCGAGGTCCTAGGAGCTAGCCATGAAGGTGGGCTGCTGGAGGAATCGAGCAAGTTCACAGGCAGTGGACACCACATTGCCCGTCAGTACTTCATCAAGCACAACAAAATAGAAACGGACGTCAGACAGCTGTGATTTAAACTATCTTGTCTTAGGTCTTCGACATCTCAGTAATGTTGCAACCACTTTCGTTTCCAGAAATGAAATGGTTCAGTCTTCTCTGGACTTGCAGGGCTGACACCGAGGAGACAGCCATTACTCCTTCACACAAATCCAATCATGAAGAGCACCCGGTGAGGACAGGACCCACTGAGCACCCTGGAGAACTCACGGGGAAAGCAGACTTTAAACTTCACCCAGAGAAAACTGTGCGAGGCTAATCAATGGTTTTACATCCTGAACTCACAAACAATGAATGACCATGAAACAGAACAGACCCACTTGGGGGGGGGGGGGGATGGGGAGAAAGACCAAAGGATCAAGGTTATACACATTGCACACAAAAACAGTGTGCGTTCTCCTTCAGAGTCAGCTAGAGACGTTTTGCTATAAGATCATGACTCTAGAGAACCTGCATAACTATTTGTTACATACATATATTCTTATACATACATACATACATACATATATTGCTGTGTGGTATAAAGTAGAAAAATAGAGGAAATAAGGCCTTTTAACATCCCCCTAAACATTAGAGGCAACTTTGTAGAAAAAGGTGGTTGGCGCTGCTGGCTTAGGGAGTCTTTTGTTACACATATCCCAACAGGGCAAGGTGGCCAGCAGCAGGATGAAGCCCCCCAGCAGGACGCAGAAGCCACTGAAATAAAAGGCGATGTCATAGGTCTGGGTCCAGTCATAGAACCAACCTGAGGAGAGAGTCGTTAAAACAACGTAAGTTTCGTAGAAGCCGTGTGCATGCTCCCCCATCTGCTTCCAACATGGCTGCCTGTGTTTTAAGAGAAGAGTCTAGTCTGTTAAATCTTTGAGGCAGGTATTTTTAGTTTCTTCCAACTAAAGAATGGGTAAAAAGTCCTAGGAGGTATATCAGCTTATTCGACTATATCACAGGGGTGTGTGTGAGAGTATGCATGCATATGTGTGCATGTGTATGCATGTATGTGCGCGCGCAAATGCATGTGTGCATGCACCTGTGCGTGCATGCATGTGTGCATGCATCCATGTGTGTGTGCATGTGTGTACAAGTGGATGCACGTATGTGCATGCATGTATATATGGGTGTGTGTGTGTGTCTGTGTGCGTGTATATGCGTACTGACTCAGGGACTCGTGTAGCCCAGGCTGCCCTAAAACTCACCATATACCAAACGTGAGCCTGAACTTCACCCTTTAGACCCTCCAGAGTGCTGGAGTTACAGGCGTGAGCTACCATACCTGGTTTTAGACAGAGCTGGAGAATAAACCAAAGGCCTCCTGCACGCTACCAACAGGGCTATATCCCCAGCCCTATCAAAAATAATCTTGAATAAACTACTGTGAAATAACCCATTTTCCTTGGAGCAAATCTATGCTATCGCTGAGAACTTCTCTCTCTGGAAATACCACTGAGAGGAAGATGGACTGAGCTGACTTGAATGAGTATCTTACCAACTATGGGTGGCCCGAGGCTGTTCCCAAGTCCAGCAAAGAACATGAGTATTCCATAGGCATGGGCTAATTTGTCAATCCCTACAGTCTTCGTGGTCACATACGGGAAGATGGACCAATTACCAGTAAGAAAACCCAAGATCCCAGAAAGTATCGCCAGCATGACATAGCTCTTGGCAAGGGGGATTGCGCACAAGGCCAGGCCGGTGATCATCAGGGTAGCTACATAGAGGTACAAGGTATTGATCCACTTGAAGTCAGCCAGGATGCCCAAAAGAAGCTTGCCCACGGCTGTCATGATGCCGAAAATGGAGATGAGAGGCATGGTGAGATCCTCTTCCCTCACGTGGTAACTTCTCGCGACGTCCTCCATGAGCAGCGACGGGGGAAACCCTCCAATGTCAAAAAGCAAGATGGCGATGAAAAGCGCAGAGAAGACTTTGTTTTTAAAAAGAGACACTGTCTCTCCGCAGTAGTTCCTATATAACTGCCATTTTCTCTTGGCAAGCTGCTTACAAAAATTAGTCTGTTCCATGACCTTCTTTTTGTACGGCTCGGGCTCCTTGGTGTGCGTAGCAACGGTGGAGCTTTTAGGAAGGGAAACCTCTCGTCCCCAGTCACCATTGGGCAAGCATTTATCTTCGCTACCGTAGCCCTTGTCTTGGAAGTTCATCGTTTCTTCCTGGTGCTTCTCTTTCTCATTGTACATGGAGTATCGATCTGGAACATTCTCCGGAGCAGTCTTTTCAGGAAAAGGACAGTCGGAGGTCTGCAAGGGCCTCATCAGGCTGCCACAGGCTAGGATGTTTAAAGCTAAAGCGCCCACGATGAGCAGGCATCCATCCAGGCCATAGAACTCAATCAGCATCCTCTGCAAAGCTGCGTAGATGAATAGGCCCACACTCGAACCTGTGAGAGAGAGAGCGAGGGAGACCGGTTCAGTCTTGATCGCTTTTTATAACCTTAGAACTCGTATTGGTGGCATTATGATTATGCTTATTATTTACCCTGGCATTCACAGGGTCTTTGTATTAACGTCACAAGAACACCCAGATGACAGCACATCAGAACAGGCAGGACAACCACCCTTAGCATAACGTTCAATGACCCTGTTTGCATTTAGGATCTATTTTTTAAAGGATTTTTTTAAAAACGATTTATTTATTTATTTATTTTATATGACTACACTGTAGCTATCCTCAGACACACCAGAAGAGGGCATCAGATCTGTCTTAGTCAGGGTTTCTATTCCTACACAAACATCATAACCAAGAAGCAAGTTGGGGAGGAAAGGGTTTATTCAGCTGACACTTCCATGCTGCTGTTCGTCACCAAAGGAAGTCAGGACTGGAACTCAAGCAGGGCAGGAAGCAGGAGCTGATGCAGAGGCCATGGAGGGATGTTCCTTACTGGCTTGCTTCCCCTGGCTTGCTCAGCTTGCTCTCTTATAGAGCCCAAGACTACCAGCCCACAGATGGTACCACCCACAAGGGGCCCTCCCCCCTTGATCACTAATTGAGAAAATGCCTTACCACTGGATCTCATGGAGGCATTTTCTCAACTGAAGCTCCTTTCCCTGTGATAACTCCAGCTTGTGTCAAGTTGACACAAAACCAGCCAGTACAAGATCCCATTACAGATGGTTGTGAGTCACCATGTGGTTGCTGGGAATTGAACTCAGGACTTCAGGAAGTGCTCTTAACCGTTGAGCCATCTCTCCAGCCCTTTTTAAAAGACTTTTAAGTTTTTATTTTATGTGTATGCATGTTTTTCTTGCATGGTTATATGTGTGCCATGCATGCACAGTGCCCAAGGAGGTCAGTAGAAGGTATTGGGTCCCCTGGAACTGGAGTTTATACATAGTTGTTAGCTGCCATGTGGGTGCTGGGAACCAATGTCGGGTCCTCTCCCAGAACAGCCAAGTGCTCGTAACCACTGAGTACCTCTTCAGCCCCAGGATTTACCATTATTTTTAAATGACGTGTGTGTGTGTGTGTGTGTGTGTGTGTGTGTGTGTGTGTGTGTGTGTTTCTCTGTGAAGTGGATGCCCACAAAGGCCAGATGAGGGCATCGGATCCTGGTGGCTGGAAATACAGGTGGCTGTGAGCTGTCCGAAGCGGGTCCTCTGTGAAAGCCATTAATGCTTTTACCGGCTGAGTCAGCCCCCCAGTCCCCCCGCTGTGTACTTTGGATACACGAGCCTCTTTAGCATTTTCAGCGATCCTCTTCAGAACCCCCAATCTCCAGAGGAAGTGACTAAGGGCTGGAGAGCTTGAAAATGTTACCACAGATCTCAAAGCCGTCAACAACAGAAGCAGGACTCTATTATGCCAGCCCAACTCCAGAAATCCATAGAGTTCATTTTTAATTTTATAATTACATTTGTTTGTATAGTGTGGATTTTTATATAGCCATATACTTCCCAGAGTGTGAGTGTATGTGTGTGTCTGTCTGTCTCTATGTCTGGGTCTGTCTCTTTGTGTGTATATGTTAATGTGTCTTTGTGTGTTAGTGTATTTATGTGTGTGTTTCTGTGTCTGTCTCTATTGTGTGTCTGTCTCTGTGTTTGTGTGTCTCTGTGTTAGTGTGTGTGTGTCTGTCTTTGTGTATCTATGTGTGTGTGTGTCTGTCTTTGTGTATCTATGTGTGTGTGTGTATGGCAGTCTCTATGTGTGTCTGTCTCTTTGTGTGTATGTATGTGTGTGTATGTCTGTCTGTGTCTGTCTCTGTGTGTCTGTCTCTTTGTGTGTGTGTGTTAGTGTATGTATATGTCTGTGTCTGTCTCTGTGTGTGTTTGTGTGCATGAGTTAGTGTGTCTGTGTGTGTGTCTGTCTGTCTCCATGTATGCCTGTGTCTGTCTCTTTGAGTGTGTGTTTGTGTGTTAGTGTATGTTAGTATGTGTATGTGTGTGTGTCTGTTTTCTATGTGTGTGTGTGTGTGTGTGTGTGTGTGTGTGTGTGTGTGTGTGTATGTGTGTAGGTCAGAGGACAACTTTTGGGAGTCAGTTCTCTCCTTCTATTATCAGAGTCTCAGGACTTAAACTCCATAAAGTGCATTTACCCACTGAGTCATCTTGCTGGTCCGGATATTCTTAGCAAACACTCCTTGACTGCATTTTGCACTAAATGCAAATGTTGTGGTGAGCTCCATGCTACATTTTATCGCCTTTGTAAAAGCAAATTTTTTACATTGCATTTTTAAGATGACTGCTATTGGGTTAATTTTAGGTTATTTATATTGGTTTGATCACTTAAATTCATTGCGGAATCACCAGAACAAGTGATTGATATTCTATATGAATTAATAGAAGCATATGAAAAGGCTGAGGGGAGATTTGATGGAGTATTTCAATTATAGTGTACATCACACGGGGACAAAATGCTTCCTCTTCAGCATCAATCTCCCTACGCACACAGCAATGCTGTTTAATTTACGCTGTTCTAGTTGGGTTATTATTTCAATTTTTTTTTAAATTATTTTAAAAATTTAAATATCACTAGGAAATGTCATGACCCAGCAGGAAACAAGTAAAATTTTAAAATTCTGCATTAGGTGATCATAGTACACACACTCTAAAAAACTCATCTCATCAAAAACCATTATTGCAAAAATCAAAGGAGAAACGATAGGAGAACTGGCTGCTCTTGCAGAGGACCCAGGTTCAATTCCCAGCACCCACAGGGCAGCTCTCAACCGTCTGTAACTGCAGTTTCAGGTGGAATCCAGCGCCCCCACTGGTCCCCTCAGGTACTGCATGAATGTGGTGCAAAGACACATGCAGGCAAAACACACAGAAAATAAAAATAAGTAATAAACAACTTCAATCCCTTCCCTGTCTTTGAAAGGTGGTGCATGCTTCAGCAGCTAAGAACGGTTCAGAAAACAAGGAATGAAGTGGAATGGGGGAACTTCAAGACAGATGTTCTGCTTCATGGGACGGTGGTGACTTCTGTCTAACCCGATATACAGATTGTAATAAGATGCCACACTGTTAGACACTAAGCGTGTTCTTTTTAAAAGGTTTAAATTTATTGTGTATGGGTCTTTCGTTTACATGCCTGTCTGTGCACCACATGATTCCAGGAGAGGCCAAAGAAGGCCCTGAATCCTCTGGAACTGCAGTTCCATATGTATGGCTTTGCCCTGCCATGTAGATGGCTTGGAACTGAACCCAGGTTCTCTAGAAAAACAGCCACGTTCTTAACCACTGAGCCATCTCTCTAGCCCCTTAGACATGTCCTCGGTGTTTTTCAAATTCTGTTTTGGGGGCGGAGAGATGGATCAGCACAGCTGAGGATCTGAGTTCAATCCCTGTGACTTCTTCAGCAAGTTTTCCTATGACCACTGTGTGAGCTGTGTGTGGCAAGTAAGTGTCCATATTCACCCATGAATGCACACACACACACACACACACACACACACACAAATAAAGGTTAAAAGTTCTAAGTTCTGATTTGCTCTGAAGTTGAGAAAGAATTGCCATTGCTCACCAACAGAATCCATCCGTATCATGAAATAGCAAATCACTTCAGCTGACACTATTGAACTGCGACAATGTACTGTGTGAAGGGGTAAGCCAAATTGGGTATCTCAGCCCGTATCCCATGAGCACATGGCGGTGACTTAGAGAAGAGGCAGGAATTTCTCAGGGCGACGGGAACAGATCTCAGAGTTTTCTCATGGAGTTTTGGCAAATGCAAAGCTCTAATTTTTAATAGCTTACAAGAACATCTTAATTGAAAAATAGTCGACGTAAAAGAGCAGAGTGAGAGAACACACTAATTATGCTTTCATCGGAGTCTAGATCTTACCCGGCTACAGACAGGAAAAATAATTGGTGTTTAGGGAGCCTTGAACAGGAAGAGGCAAACATGTGCCTGAATTAGCTCATCAATACCAATCGCTTCAAGCTTTTCCATAAGAAGCCAGAGAACAAGCCTTTAAGACATTAGTCATGCAATGCTGGTCTGTCCCCAGTACCGAACTCTCCCGGGAAACTCGGAGACATCAGACAACAGAGAGCACAGCTATTTATGGACACTCGGTTTCCCCGAATGTTTACACGCCATGAAACGTTCTTTTCACTTTTTAAAATAGGGCTAAAAATAGAAAAACCAAGCTTATGCAATACACAAGAACAGACAGTAAAGCGGACTGGACCAGAGGCCAGTTTTCTAAGCTCTGCCCACCACTGAGGAGGATCACAGCCGATGACAGACACGGTTTTCTTGTTGTTTGTTTTGATACAGGCTCCTCCAAGGTACCTAGAGCTGAGCTTAAACTGGCAGTCATCCCATCTCAGCCTGTGAGTACTGGAATGACGAACGCCACCACGTGAGGCTAAAACCTCAGCATTATGCTTAGACGTCCACATTTTACCCTTCTCGACCTGGTGGTCATGTTTCAAGAAATTGGCTCGTGGTGTCTTTTGAAAAACTCTGACTGTGACTCTGTTTTGCTGAGATCTCCTAAAATGAAGGGGAATCACGCCCGGCTTTCTTTCTCTCTCTCTCTCTCTCTCTCTCTCTCTCTCTCTCTCTCTCTCTCTCTCTCTCTCTCTCTTTCTTTCTTTCCGAGACAGGGTTTCTCTGTGTAGCCCTGGCTGTCCTGGAACTCACGCTGTAGACCAGGTTGGGCTCGAACTCAGAAATCCGCCTGCCTCTGCCTCCCGAGTACTGGGATTAAAGGCATGCGCCACCACTGCCCCGCCGGCTTTACTTTCAAATCACCTGCCTCCCGGAGGTTGAAACCGAAAACCCCTTCAATTCTCCACTGCCCACAGTGCTGCCTTTTGGATTTGCTGTGCTCTGGAGCAGGCCCTCTGCCCTGTCCTCTCCACGGAATGCAAACCGAGAGCCACACAACGGTGGGGCATCTTCAGTAACTTCGGCATCGGGGAATTTGAACAGGATGGGATATTTTGATCTGGGTGTCCCCATAACCAAGTGTCGTATCTGATATTACAATTCCCATTTTACAGTTCAGAAAAACAGAGGCTCAGAGCTGAGAAGTATCTTGCCCAACACCAACCTGCGAATGACAGAAGTCTAGCTTCAGGGGACAGCTAAAAACACTTCCTCCGGCATGGAAAGAGGAAGTGGACACAAGCCACACCCCCATGCCCTACCCTAGCCCAGAAGCCGGCTCCAGTGGATAACTACTTGTGAAAGAAAAGTTAGTTTTCTCTAGCAGATGGTCAACACAAACCAAACTCAGTGGTATTTTTAGAGGTGTTTTTGTTGTTGGTTGGTTGGTTTGTTTGTGTTTGTTGTCTCATAACGCTTTGGGCATTTTTTTCTTTTTTTCTTATCCTACAAATCTTCTGCTTCTATATTAGGGTTTCTGATTTTACGTTTTAAGGTAATTTCTATGCACACTAATGTGTCCCTGTATCTATATGTGTTTCTTGGGCTCTTTGGCTCTTTGTTGTGTCGTATTCAGGTTTACTTGTTTTTATTTGATTTTTTTAAAAAAAGATTTATTTATGTATATTGAGTACACCATTGTTCTCTTCAGAACACACCAGAAGAGGGCATCAGATCCCATTACAGATGGTTGTGAGCCACCATGTGGTTGCTAGGAATTGAACTCAGGACCTTTGGAAGAGCAGTTGGTGCTCTTAACCACTGAGCCACCTCTCCAGCCCGTTTTTATTTGATCTTATTTTATGATTATTTATTTATTTATTTTCTTAGATGCCTGTTTATTTTCTAATGAGAATGTGGATTTGGGTGGGTGGCGAGGCAGGGAGACTCTAGGAGGAGTTGAGAGAGGAAGAACCCATCATAAGAATATACTGTAAAAAAAAAATCCATTTTTAATTTGAAATAAAATACTTCCTGCTCTTGCAGAAGACTCCTATTTTCAAGTTTGTGGAGAACATATGGGTTGTTGCAGCTCCAGGGGATCTGACGCCCTCTACTGGCATCTGTGGGTACCTGCACTCACATGCACAAACCCACACACAGACAGATGCACAATTAAATAGATCTTTAAGAAGTCTGGCTCCAGGATGTGTGTGATAACTGCTTTTTAACCACACACACACACACACACACACACACACACACCCTTTATCCTTCAGGTTTCTGAACCACAATTACTTCACATTTCTGGGTGATAGTGACGTGTTTTAAACTACATCCCCACTGTTCTGGAACCCCCCACCATCCACCCAGATTCCAGCCTCCTCTCCTCCTGAACCACAGATCACACTTCCTACCTAGTACCCGGACTTTGGACAAGCTGGGTCAGTATCCAACTTGGTTCTCCTTGTGGCCCCTGGCTAGCCTCAAGAACAAGGTGTTTCTGTAGATCTGAGTGCCCGTTAACGGTTGAGATCTGGCAGCTTGGCTGAGCTAGACCTTCCAGGACCCCTCGCTAGCCTCAGTCCCCCACCCCCAACAACTAGCTTGGGTAAACTGATACTTGTTACTAACTTAGCAGCTCACCCCCTAAACCAGTGGCTCTCAACCTTCTTAATGCTGTGACCCTTTAATACAGTTCCTCATGTTGTAACCCCCCAACCATAAAATTATTTTTATTACCACTTCATAACTATAATTTTGCTACTGTTATGAATCATAATGCAAATATCTGATGTGCAGTATCGCTGATATAAAGTCCCTTTAAAAGGGTAGGTTGACACTTGGGAGGCAGAGGCAGGCGGATTTCTGAGTTCGAGGCCAGCCTGGTCTACAGAGTAAGTTCCAGAACAGCCAGGGCTACACAGAGAAACCCTGTCTCGAAAAACAAAACAAAACAAAAAAAAGGGTAGGTGGGGCCCCCAAAGGAGTCATGTCACAACCCATAGGTTGAGAATCTCTGCCCTAACTAGACTGATAAAATATTGGCCACAGATATTGATACTATCCTAATGTTTTTTTAAATCCATCTAAAACATGAAGAAACACTTCAAAATATCTAGAGGAGCCCAGAAATTATATTTAAATCTTATATATGTTTTTCTTTGTTTGTTTGAGATAGGTTCTCTCTACATATAGCCCAGACAGGCTTCATGGTCACACACCTTCCAGACCAAACCCCAGTGTGAGATGAAAGAGATGTGCTAACCCTGGCCTGGCTTAAAATTGATGTGTTATGCCTTCGGGGATCCTCGGTTGGGTACGAGTGTGATGCTTGAGTGTGTAGATAAGTCAGTGAGTAAGTCCCAGTCAGAGGTCAAGCCCTCAGGCAGCAGTGAGGCCTACTCTCCGTGGCAAGGCCGACCTCAGACTCTCAGACAGTGGCTGTGGGGAATCTTTGTTCCATTTCTTTCCCGTCCTTCCTTCTCAGGGCAGGAGATTTCAGGATTCTCTGCTTTTTACCCAAACCCTTTCCCACAGACAGTTGCCAACTCCCTGGGCCTAGAAGCTTCTTCTATGTACATCTCACTGAAATCTAGTACTCAGATTCGCCATTCATGGATCTGGCCGCAGGTGGGGGGGGGGGGTTGTGTGTGTGAAGGAGTGTGGGGTTGTTTGCCCAGACAGGGTTTCTGTAGCTCAGGCTGTCCCGGAACTTGCTCTGTACACCAGGCTGGCCTGGCCTCAAACTCAGAGATTTGGCTGTGTCTGCCTGGGATTTAAGCCATGGGCCACCAGCTTCCGGCTTGGATCTTGGGGTTTTTGAAAGCTATTCCCATAGTTACAGTAGAAAATAAAACTGTCTTTCTAATACTGCTGGAAAAGCCATTTTGCTTTCTGGTTGGCAGGTGGGTAGAGGTTGGTTTATACACACGTGTTTTACACCTCTTCACCTGGTTTAGAACATTAGCTTGGGATAATAGTTTACTTAATTTTGAAAAGGTACCTGTTGAGATCAGGCCGAGGGCGAGGCCTCTGCGGCTGTCAAAATACTGGCATGTGATGGTCACTGTCGAGGTGTATAGTAAGCCACATCCGAGACCTGCACACGAGAAGACAGCGGGAATTCAGACAGGTGCACAATTTCGATGCAAACCAGAACACAGGAGTCCCTTGAAGGAAGCTGTGGAATTGGCTGCCTAAACTTCAGGGTCCTGAGACCCCTCCACGTCAGTATTGTGGACTGAATGGACATTTGGGAAAACGGCCATTTTCACCCCTTCATTAATATTAGGGTCAAGTTTTAAATAAAATAAAAAAAATAGCCCAATTTCTGAAGCTTAAAAGATGAAGCCACCCACCATATATCAAAACTTAATTGTGACAGTATCTCAGCTCTCCATCTTAGAAGTGTGACTCTGTTCTTCCTCCATGGCCTCTACACAATTTTAAAAAATATTTTACTTTTATTTATGTGTATGCATACGTTTGCACACACGTATGGAAGTACCCATGGAGGCCAAAAGAGAGAATTGGATTCCCCTGGAGTTGGAGTTATAGGTGGTTGTGAGTTACCCAACATGGGTGCTGGGAATTGAACCCAGGTCCTCTGGAGCAGCAGCCTGGTGCTCCTAACCACTGAACCACCTCCTTAGCCCTCCCTAAACAACTTTAAGCTCCTCCCCCTTCTCACCCCAAGCTATTCTGCTGGAGTTTATCTTTCACACCCCAGCCACCAAAACAAAGGCTCTGAAGGGATTGCTTGGGATCTCTATCAGCCCCACAAAGCTTTTTATCTATGAGTCCCTGTGTTTAGAGATGTTCTGTAGCCTAGTTAACAGCAAAATACAAGTGAAAAAAAAAAAAAGGACACAAATCCATAAAGCCACCAGCAAGTCTTAGGTACATGGCTCCTTACAATGATATTCTCCATTTCTCTGTAAATTTGAAAATGTCCATAATTAAAAGCAGTCTTGCGGCTACCTTTGACTTCTTGACTTCTCTCATGGTCATTTCTAGCTTGTTTGCTTTATTGCTCAGTTTCTACTGGGAAACTCTGGCCCTGTCTGTCTGTTTCCCATTGGCTTCCTGGCATTGACTTTTTACCTTTCTCTGCTAGGTTATCTGGTCTTGATGACCACTCTAGGAATAACACATAAAGCCACTGACTAAAAGTAAGCCTCTGGGTTCATTGAGTACACTGAAATAATTTTCATTACTTAACTACCTAGACTTCAAGTAAATAGATGGTGTGATGATTTGTACATGTTTGGTCCAGGGAGTGGCACTATTTGGAAGTGTGGCTCTGTAGGAATAGGTGTGTCACTGTGGGCGTGGGCTTTAAGATCCTCATCCTAGCTGCCTGGAAGTCAGTATTCTGCTAGCAGCCTTCAGATGAAGATGTAAAACTCTCAGCTCCTCCTGCACCATGCCTGCCTGGACGCTGCCATGCTCCCACCTTGATGATAATGGAATGAACCTCTGAACCTATAAGCCAGCCCTGATTAAATATAGTCCTTATTAGAGTTGCCTTGGGAGCTGGGCAGTGGTGGTGCGCGCCTTTAATCCCAGCACTTGGGAGGCAGAGGCAGGTGGATTTCTGAGTCCGAGGCCAGCCTGGTCTACAGAGTGAGTTCCAGGACAGCCAGGGCTACACAGAGAAACCCTGTCTCGAAGGAAAAAAAAAAAAAAAAAAAAGAGTTGCCTTGGTCATGGTGTCTGTTCACAGCAGTAAAACCCTAACTGAGACAGACGGCATGGTTTTAACAAACGCATGAGTAAGCACTTTGGGAACTTGGTGCTCAGCCACACATTGCAAGACTCAGTCCGGCCTCAAACTTCCAACCCTCCTGATGGAACATCCTGAGCTCTGGCACAGCCAACATGCACTGCCATAGCCACTGAGTTGGTGATGATAATAAAAATGGCTTTGGGTGTTTTATCATAAAATGTGTTAGCATTTTAAGGTTCTTTTCTTTCTCAGAGAACCAATATTTTTCAAACAAGCAATTTATGGTGTTATAGAATCAGGTGTGGATATGGATCTTCTCCAAGCACAGAATTAACCAGCGGACCTCACACCACAAAGGATGGAAGGATGCCTACTCAGTGTCAGGTTCTGCATCACGATGAATCTTTTTGCTGCAGTATCAAAGACAAATATCCATAGTGACTTGAAAAAGTAATCTCTTCTGTGGGGTTGGTGAGATGGCTCTGCTGTAAAGACAGCACGATGCTCTCACAGAGGACCCGAGTCCAGTTATCAGCCTACAACGGCCCAAGCCAGGCTGCAGAGAATCTCACTCCCTCTGCTGGCCACTATGGGTACCTCCACTCAGGTGCACAAAACCTGTGTGTGTGTGAGTGTGTGTGTGTGTCCATATTTTCCTCATGTGCTTCAAAAGCACTCACTGCAGCAGGTTGAGTAAAGACAGACACAGGAGAACACGTGTCTTTTAGGAAGACAGACTCAGGTGGTGACTCCTGACTCTCAGTTTGATTGCATTCGGAAGCACACCTCTGGGTATGTCTGTGTGGGCCTTTTCTGAGGGGGGACCCAGCCTGAATGTGGTGGCACTCGGATGAAACAAAGGGAGAAAGTTGAGAAAGTCACTGACAGAGAATTCTCTCTCTGCTTTCCGGTCTCTCTAACCAGGATGGGCTGAAACCTCTGAAAATGGGAGCCAAAGGGGATTCTTCCATCTGTGATGCTCAGACGTTTGTCACAACTGGGATAAACTAAAGCAGTTTGTGACCACAAGGACAAGACCACTCGTCTCCATTAAAGGAGATAACTTCCTTAGCATACGTGCACGGTGCTGAGTTCAACTCTGGCACCCCCGAAACCCCTCAGACAATACAAACAGTACTGTTACTAAATTCGTTTTGTTTCAGAAAATATAGTTACTTTTTGCAATAAATCTGTTACCAATGTCTGTGATCTTTAAGTGGATTGCTAAACAGATGCTTTTCGATTTATCTTTTAAGGAGGTAGAGAGACCAGTGGTTAAGCACTTTAGTGCTTTCACCAAGGACCTGGGTACGGCTCCCAGCACCCCGTCGGGCAGCTCCCAACTACTTAGCACTCTAATTACAGGAGATCTGACACCCTCTGGCCCCCACAGGCGCCTGCTCACAGATAGTGCATATAAACTCATGCAATCAAACACACACACATACATATAAAATAAAGATAAATAACCGGGTGTGGTGGTGTATGCCTTTCATCCCAGCACTTGGGAGGCAGAGGCAGACAGATCTCTGTAAGTTCAAGGACAGCTTGGTCTACAGAGTGAGTTTTAGACAGCCTGGGCTACACAGAGAGACCCTGTCTGAACAACAACAAAAGATAAATAAATAAATAAACCTTTAAAAATGAATTAATCTTTTAAATTTGTGTTTATTAGTTATTAAGATTTATTTTATTTTAAATGTATATGTATTATGTGTGTTTGTGGTCTGTGTGTTGGTATATGGTGGTTATGCTATGTCTGTATAACTGCCTGAACCCTGTTGTCTGTGGAGGGCAATCCCTTAGAGGTGGAGATACTCCAGGCAGTTGTGAGCTGCCTGCTCAGAGAGTTGGGGACTGAATGGGAGTCGTCTGCATGAGAAACATGTACTCTTAAATGCTGAGGCATCTGCCTCCTTGGCCCCAAATCTATTATATTTTATATGTAATATATTAAAACATGATACAATGTGTAAATATATAATCCATACCATCTAAAGTTCCTTAGCGGTTTAAGTAAGAAAATTCCAAAGTCCAAAGTGTTGTCTTAAAGCACTCTCTGGTGGGTCGATCAGCTTTGATCAAATTGTCTCAGAAGCATGATAATTTTAACATCAAGTAACCATATTTAGGCAAACTCAGCTGATGTCAGGAGCATCTTGTTTTCTCTAAATTGTGGCTCCTAGATTCTAGTCGGTTTAGGGGCTTATGGGAGGCAGAGGGGAGTGACAAGGGAGGGAGGCTGAAAGGCCTGTATAATGTGTGTGTGTGAATGTATATATGCACAAATATACATATATGTATACACATATACCTATACATATATGTTTGACCTCATGTGACACAGTGCCATGTACAATGAAGAGACACACGGGACTCTTTAAAGCCTGCACTGCTGAGTATCCAAGGCACTCGCGAGATGTAACTGTGCCCTGTGTTTAAACAGGCGAACACGGAGTGTAATCCAGTGGCCTGCCGAATCTTTTTCACCCATTGTACGCTTTTGCATCTCCATCTGGATGAGACCAACTCCAGAATCTTTCTTTTTAATATAACCTCACTCTGTGAAATTGGAATCCAAGTGGAGTGCTTTTTATCCAGCCATAAAATAAAACAAAAGCCAGGCAGCGGTGGCGCATGCCTTTAATCCCAGCACTTGGGAGGCAGAGGCAGGCGGATTTCTGAGTTCGAGGCCAGCCTGGTCTACAGAGTGAGTTCCAGGACAGCCAGGGCTACACAGAGAAACCCTGTCTCAAAAAACCAAAAAAAAAAAAAAAAACCAAAAAACAAAAATACCCACATACATTCATACAAATATACATAGATAGATATATACATGCATACATATATACACACATAGATATATACATACATATACAGATATATACATACATTCATATAAATGTATATGTACACATGCACATATACACACATGCATATATACATACATATACACATACATACATACAGCTAGGAGGTGTGAAGAACAGGATCTCAGGCATATGTCCCTGAAAGTGAGAGCTGTCAAGAGCCTTTCACAAATGACTCTGCAAACCATGACCTGCACAAGAGCCATTGCGAATACACGCACACACTCACACACACACTCACACACACTCACACACACTCACACACACACTCTCACACACACATTTACACACACACACACACACACACACACACAGACACTTCCAACAAGGACTTCTGCACAGCTACAGTTTCATTTTGGACCAAGGCCACCTTAGAATAATAGATCAGTGTAGCCAAGGATTTTTGCTTCAAAACAGCTTATATAATTCTCTTTATCTCACCTTTACAGACTTTAAACTCACCCATCGGTTCCTAAGGTGTGTGCGTTCTCATCACTATTCTCTTCCATTGTTCAAAAAAAAAAAAAAAAAAAAGTAGATGGTCTCTGAAAACTCTCCAGTTGTTCTTCAGAGAGATCAATAACTCATCTAGAGGCTAAGCTCCTCATCACAGTCACTGCTCAAGGGATCCATCTCCAGCTACCAGTTCACCTCAGCATTTTTCTCTGACCTCCTGAGGTCATGGGAACTCTGACTTCCTGGTAGCTTCCTGAACCTTTAGCACATTTCCTGTCTAAGCTGAAGTGTGCATCGCTCCACGTTTCTGCAGTATAAATGACAGAAGATGCAACATTTTCCCAACAGGCTGGTTCTACCAGACGCTTTGACCTATCTGCAGACTCTGAGATGACATGTGTATTTCTTTAAAAAATAAATATGTAGGAAAAGGCTGCTGCTGGGGACTGGAGCACTTTGCTGCCCTACTATGGAGCCTGAATTTGGTTCCTAGTGCCCACGCCAGCAGGGGCTATGACGCCCTCTTCTGGCCTCCACAGACACTGTATAGACGCACGCATGCACGCACGCACGCACGCACGCACGCACGCATGCTATCCACCGTATCCCGCTGTGAGTGTTTGGTTTTGTGTATCTTCCGCTACTCTCCTTTCTCTTCCAGTCTGCATCCACCGACCACAGCCCACCTATGCTTAAAGGTCACACTGCAGTTCCTCAGCCTGTCTTGGTATTAGCTTTTATTTCTCATCTGAGTCTATGGGCAATATATTTCAGATGCAGCCCTAGACGATACTAAAAATCATACTTATTAGCCAGACATAGTGAAGCACACATACAATCCCCAAACTAGGGAAGCTGAGCCAGGAAGATCTAGAGTTCAAGGCCAGGCTGGACCATATCAGGAGATTCTGCTTCAACACAAAACAAAACAAAACCAACCAGCAGTCATAATTGTTTAGCATAACTGTACATTCATGTGACTCAAGATCGTCTTTGGCTGGAATTGGTGACACATAACTTTAATCCCAGCACTCCGGAGGCAGACCACCCAAGGCTTCATAGTGATGCCCTGTCTCAAAGTGGGTGTGTGTGGGGAGGGATGACTATCTTTGATAACACAACTATTTAAATGAGGGTGGGGGGAAGAATCTTACGATAATGCTCTTTCTAAGGGGAAATGGCACAAGAAATGGCAATTATTTAATTTGCATAGTTACAGTAAAAAAGAACCTGATAGAAATTCATGTCTAGTGATTTTTTACCATCGAACACATTTAAATACATTACAAAGGAGTTTTCAGGATTAAGACTCTTCTCTTCCCTTGTCAAGCATCCCCCTATGCCGTCTTCTTTACTCTCATGCCTTTTGTTTGTTTGTTTGTTTGTTTTTGTTTTTTTTGGTTTTTTGAGACAGGGTTTCTCTGTGTAGCCCTGGCTGTCCTGGAACTCACTCTGTAGACCAGGCTGGCCTCAAACTCAGAAATCCGCCTGCCTCTGCCTCCCAAGTGCTGGGATTAAAGGCGTGTGCCACCACTGCCCGGCTCATGCCTTATTTTTAAAATCCACTTTGTGCATCGACTCAAACTTCTGGATTAGGTGCTAGCAATAAACTGAAACGTTGTCCACGGTTGCCAAAGTCTCAGTGGCAAACAGGGAGAAATGTTCAACTTCAGGAACATCTGAGCTTACATTCTCCTGCCTCACTTTTCCTTGCCGGAGCTAGGAAGAAATGAGAGCTTGAAATACCTTCCTGGACTTGACCCTTGAAGGGGGCCAAAAGTTGCTGAGCAGTGGTGGCGCACGCCTTTTATCCCAGCACTTGGGAGGCAGAGGCAGGTGGATTTCTGAGTCCGAGGCCAGCCTGGTCTACAGAGTGAGTTCCAGGACAGCCAGGGCTACACAGAGAAACCCTGTCTCGATAAAACCAAAAAAAAGGAAAAAAAAAGGGGGGGGCCAAAAGTAACTGTCAAAATGCACTTATCCTGTGCTAGAGCCATCTCTCTCACTGGCTGCTCTTCCGGAAGACCTGGGTTAATCTCCCAGTATCATCTTGGCAGCTCATAACTGTAACCCCAGTTCCAAGTGGTCCTTTAGCATCTTCTGATGTCTATGAGCACCAGGCATACGCATGGTATACAGACATCCATGCAGGCAAAACACTCATACAGATCAAATCATAAAAGAACCACAACAAAAAATTAATGTGGCTACCTCTTCCCACCCTTGGATTTGCTGGACATTTCCTAGAGCAACAACTTTGAGAGAGGTGGTCATTGAAAGGAAGGTATTAGAAAACATTTTCATCCTCAGATTAACCTAATAATAAACGGCATCAATGAACTGATATGGACCTGGCGTTAGAAGACTCATGGGGAACCGGCTCCTTACCTACAACGATGCCATAGGAGAAAAACAGAAAGTAGATATTGGGGGCAAGACTGCTCAGCATCAGGCCTCCCGCCACCAGGAAGCCACTGAAGATTGTGACAGGTCTCGCTCCGAAAGATGAGACGAAGAGACTGCACACAGGACCTAGAAGAAATTGAGACCTTCACTTATGTAGCAGTGACCCCTTCCTTATAACCACACGGTCAAACCATCGCCAGTTCGAGACGGTTCCAGCTCAACACCGAAAGGCAGGAGCTACAGTTCTGAGCATGCGCTGTACGCTAGATCGTATGTGACGGCGCTCCACTTATCGCAGCCCTGGGAAGTATCTTATTCCCATTTCTTGAAAAGAAATTAAAGAATGAGTTCACTGTGGAGAAAGGTGAGTGATGGAGCCAGGCTTGGCTGGGCTTTGGCTTGCCCTCTTACTAAGTTGTTGGATCTCGGACTTAGTTTCCTCATCTGAAAATTGAGAGCAAACACTTGGCACCTCGGGGAGGTCTGAGCAAGCAGTTGCTCACTTACCGGCCTGAGTGATTTGTGGCTCAGTTTGTGCAGCCTGAGAACCACTGGATATGAAACCGGTCTTGAGACAGATTGTGTCTCGGGGGCACTCTGACAGGGGAAGTGCCAAGGGGAAGTACCCAGAATCACAGCACCCAGCAAATTAGAAAGAAAGGGTGTTGGGTTACTTGGCCCAATAAACTGAATTCACATGGAAGGATCTGCATATCAGATATTCACATTAAGATCATAACAAACCATAACAGTAGCAAAATAACAGTTATGAAGAAGCAACAGAAATAATTTTATGGTTTGGGGAGGGGGGTCACCACAACGTGAGGACGTGAGGGTCCAGTATTAGGAAGGTTGAGAACCACGGAAATAAATGGAGCTCTAAATGTGGTAGGGTCTTAAAGGGGAGGAGAGACTTCCCTTTAAAATCTGGAGAGTGGTTCATTAAGGGGGAGGAGGGAGTGAAAGAGGGAGGGGAAGAGGGAGAGGGAGAGGGAGGGGGAGGGGGAGGGGGAGGGGGAGAGGCCGCTAGCAGCTGAGACTATGAGGACACCGGAGGCCAGAGAAGCCTCTTCTCTTCAGAGAAGCCTCAATTCACCTGTGGCCTCTGGGACCAATCTTTTCAACAACAACAAAAAAGAGATCTGACTTTTTATGGCCTCTTATGGGTGTCAGGAAGACTTCACATCACATGATTTAGTTCAGGATATCTTATGCGACAAAGGCCGAGGAGGAGCCAGGTACTGGTCAAGACCATAAGTCACAGGCTGCTGTTAAGTCACTTCTCGGACAGCTTAATTCTGTGTTCCAGGGAGGGCTACAGGAAAGCACAGACCCGATATCTTCACGCTGTGGGAATTTGGCTTTTTGTTTTGTTTTTTGTGTGTTTGTTTTTGTTTTTTGTTTTTTTGAGACAGGGTTTCTCTGTGTAGCACTGGCTGTCCTGGAACTCACTCTGTAGACCAGGCTGGCCTTGAACTCAGAAATCTGCCTGCCTCTGCTTCCCAAGTGCTGGGATTAAAGGCGTGAGCCACCACTGCCTGGCTTTTTTGTTTGTTTTGTTTGTTTGTTTGTTTAGTAATCACTGTCTTTTAGGGTTGGCCCATGTTCTAACAGGTTTCAGTCCATGGTTGGGTTGGCTGGCTCTACCAATTCTGGGCCTGTGGTGACGCACATCATGGCAGAGGGCAAGGGAGAGCAGAGCTGATTACCTCAAAACAGCTGGAAAAGAGAAACAAGGAGAGGGAGAGAGGGAGAACATGCAAAGACAGGATATCCTTGAAGGCATGGCTCCACTGACCTAAGACCTCCCTTCAAATCTCCACATGTACCCCAAAGTAGACCCCAAACCACCTGGAGACCAATCCTTTAAGATACAGAGCTTGTGACCTTTCAAATTCAAACCATGGTAGGTAAGGAAAGTCCAGGGGTAAATGTCTTTAATCACAGCACTCTGGATGCAGATCGCTGTGAGGCAGGCAGGATCACTATGAGTTTGAGGCCAGCCTGGGCTACATATCAAGTTCCAGGCCAGCCAAGACTGCATAGTGAGACTCTATCAAAAAACTAAAACCAAAATCAACCAAACCAATAGAATATATAGTGTCTTAGTCAGGGTTTCTATTCCTGCACAAACATAACGACCAAGAAGCAAGTTGGGGTGGAAAGGGTTTATTGAGCTTACTCTTCCACATTGCTGTTCATCACCAGAGGAAGTCAGGCCTGGAACTCAAGCAGGTCAGGAAGCAGGAGCTGATGCAGAGGCCATGGAGGGATGGTCCTTACTGGCTTGCTTTCCCTGGCTTGTTCAGCTGGCTTTCTTATAGAACCCAAGACTACCAGCCCACAGATGGCACCACCCACAAGGTGCCCTCCCCCCTTGATCATTAATTGAGAAAATGCCTTACAGCTGGATCTCATGGAGGCATTTCCTCACCTGAAGCTTCTTTCTCTGTGATAACTCCAGCTTGTGTCAAGTTGAACAAAACCAGCCATACATATAGCTTTAAGAAAGAAATTAGGCCCTTCGGGGAAAACAGTTGTTCTATTTTTCTCCTTGCATCTCTCTCTCTCTCTCTCCTAAAATGTTTCTGAGGACCCAAAAACCAAGGCCAGCCAGGTCTGCTACATGGAAGCCATAAGTTAGCCAGCGTACAATGAGAAACAGTGGCAAATGGGTGGACCCGGTGTGCAAGGTTTTCTACCAGAAGGATCCCAGTCACTTGAGTGCCTTAAGTCTTCCTCAGTAGCTAGCAGTCTAATGTGGCTGGTTTCTCCCTCTTTGCTCCATTCTGACATGAATCTCAAACTCATGCTAAGAAAGACAACCTGGGATCAGTATTGGTTGACTTTGCTGGCTGATTGCTTTGCTGAGAGAGGGGGGCACGATAACCAAAACCCATTCAGTTGCCAGCCCAGTAAGGCCTGGCACATGGGAACTCGCCTATGCCTCAGACTCCTACAGAAGGATGCAAGTCAGTCCTTGAAGGAGTTAAGGGTACTTACTCCTCACCACAGAGCTAATCCTCACTTGCAACCCTGGCAGCATTCAAAGCACATTGAGCCGGGACCTGCCTGCAGAGACTGACTCATGATGGCAGTTGGAAACTGGGGTGGGGTGGTGGCTGCCAAGTCTGCCTTAAGCCTCAAACTAGAGGACCAGAGAGTTCCCCCATTGTTTCAGTAACAAGGTTGGCTCCATGCCCCCCCCCCCCTTGTTCTCGGAGAATGACATGTCAATGGGGTGGGGTGTTGAGGAAGGTGGTAGTGGGGGGGGGGGTTTGAGGAGTTGAGGGGCTGCTTACCCACATCTCAGACTGCAGTTAGGCAGGCAGTCATCTTCTTCAATGACCTACCACCCCTTCTGTGCTCGTCTGGATCAACCAACCACAGAAACAAAAGCAACAGGAAACACACACTGAGAGATTTATTGCAAAGGATCTGTGGGCTAAGAGCCAGGAGGAGATGCTTGCCGAGGTAAGCAATTCTAAGATCAGTAGGGCAAGCCACCAGGAGAGGCAAGCTGGGACTCTCAGGCACAGGCTGAAGCTGCAGGTTGCAGGCAGAACGGCTTTTTCTGGGAAAGTTCCAGTCTTCTCTGGAGTCCACCCAGATTACCTAGGATAAACTCCTTCTCTGAAAGCCGATTACATGCTTAACGTCTTTTAAAAAAAAAAAAAAAAAAAAAAAAAAAAAACCGCAGCAATGCCAACTTTAGGACTTAAGTAACCAGAGAATGAATGTAGCTTAGTCAGATTGACACAGAAGACTAACCATCTCCTCTCCCAGCATAACCTTCCTTCCTCAGTCAAATTCATCTCACCGGAATGTGTCATGAACAGTGTGCATACTCCAGGTCTTAGCATCCAAAGATGCTTCAAGGCCTGCTGGCTCCCTGCCTGGCTACCCATGACAACCCACCCTCCCGGCAGCCCACCTCAGATGATCTCAATAAAACTAGTCAAGAAAAAAATATGGAAATAAAGACTGATGAGATCACTTCATTGGTAAAGTACTTGCTTTGCATGAAGACCTGAGCTCCTCTCTAGAACCTTCTAGAAAGAAGGGTTTGGTGGTTGTCTTAGGGTTTCTATTCCTGCACAAACATCATGACCAAGATGCAAGTTGGGGAGGAAAGGGTTTATTCAGCTTGCACTTCCATGCTGCTGTCACTAAGGAAGTCAGGACTGGAACTCAAGCAGGGCAGGAAGCAGGAGCTGATGCAGAGGCCATGGTTGGATGTTACTTACTGGCTTGCTCATCCTGCTTTCTTATAGAACCCAAGACTACCAGCCCACAGATGGGACCACCCACAAGGGGCCCTCCGCCCTTGATCACTAATTGAGAAAATGCCTTACAGCTGGATCTCATAGAGGCATTTTCTCAACTGAAACTCCTTTCTCTGTGATAACTCCAGCTTGTGTCAAGTTGACACACAAAACTAGCCAGTACATTGGTCAATGCTGGAATCCCACTGCTGGGAGATGGGGGACTGGAAGTTCCCTGGGCCATTTCCGGGGACTCACTGCCTGGGTAACCTCGCTGAATCTGAGAGCTGGAGATGTGTAACACCCGAGGAAGGACTTAAGGTTGATGTCTAGCTTCTATCTACATGTGTCCAGATGTGCACATGCACTAATGCCCACAGGAACACATGCTCGTGCTCTCTCTCTCCCTCTCTCCCTCTCCCCCCCCCTCCAGGTAACACCCATACACAGTTGAACTTTTGAACAAGCCCAGACATGCCCACCTTAGTTAAAAGTGGACCTTCCAAATACTGTTACGCTTAGCTGACCTTCAGTACAATGGACTCCCCCCACGAAGGACCCAGACTTTCCCTTTCTTTCTAGACAGCCTAATTACTCTCTGCACTAATCAGAATGGCTGACTCACGAGTCATGCAACTTCTAAGCTCTTTGCTATGAGTAAGGCCGAATTCTGGGAAACCCTGGAGCTTATTTGTAAGATTGTTTTAAGCCTGCCTGCTTGGATTACAATCTCATTTAGCCTCCAAATAAATACCACTTTCTTGGGTCTTACCTTGGTTAATTTTATCCAAGAAACTCCAGAGATGGCCCCACTCCTGCTATTAACCTTTACGAGATGTGAGCTCATTAGTTTGCATTCTTTCCTTGTGTCTACTCCCTGAGACTACAAGACCCATAGTAGGCATGTATTTTGTAAACTCTCTTGGCGTGCCCACGGGGACAGGCTGTGTCCTGCTCTACCTGACTCGACTCCACCCTGTAGAGTCATTTTGTTTCGGCCCCAAGTAACTCCTTATAAAACTGAAATTTGGGGCTGGAGAGATGGCTCAGTGCTTAAGAGCACTGACTGCTCTTCCAGAAGTCCTGAGTTCAATTCCCAGCACCCACATGGTAGCTCGCAACCATCTGTAATGGGATCCGATGCCCTCTTCTGGTGTGTCTGAAGGGAGCAACCGTGGACTCACAGACATAAAATAAAACTGAAATTTGCTCCATCTCCAGGGCAAATGCTAAGAATGGATTCTACATCTTGTGTGTATCAGTCAACAAAAACCATCTACTCACTCATGCGCTAACCCAGTTGAGTCAGGAACAGGAAGGTGAATGGAGATCATATCCGATAAACCATACTGCAAATTAATCCACCACATCAGATGTAACCTCTTACTTGGGTGATGCAAAGGTGAAGGACACCGATGTTGGGGCATGGAGACACACACTGACCTGTCATCAGACGGCAGGTGTGGATCATAAGGTCAGCAGGTGATGGACTCTCAACTGAGTCCCCCTGCAGCCTCAACTGCTCAGTGTAATCCCCCTGCTTGAGGCAACCCACTTGAACTGCTGTTTACCTAGGCAGGCCCAGCTCTGCACCTTGATACAGCTGGGTGCCTTGAACTAACAGTATGAGGGAGCAACTTTGTAGCCTCAGAACAGCTCCATGACAGGGTTCATAGGTTAATATCCACCCACATGCAGGCGCTCTCTGCACGTGCTTTAGCTCTCTGATCTCGCCTTCACTGAGCACTTGGAATTCTGTAGCTTCTTGAACCCCCCCCCCCGTCCTTTTTAGAATTACTTATTTATTTTATGTATATGAGCACACTGTTGCTATCTCTAGACATACCAGAAGAGGGCATTAGACAGAAGAGGGCATGGGATCCCATTCCAGATGGGAGCCACCATGTGGTTGCTGGGAATTGAACTCAGGACCTCTGGAAGAGCAGTCAGTGCTCTTAACCACTGAGCCATCTCTCCAGCTCCTTCTTGAAACCATTTTCAACCATACTGGCAGATAGAAAAGTAGACTGATGATAGACAGACTGACAGACAGACAGGTGTGTGACATGCAATGTGTCGTTTAAGAAATAATATTAGTATAAGTAAGCCCGGAATGTAAGACTCCATGCTTGCTTGCCCACAGTGAAATCAGTAATGTATGGATAATTAAAGCCAACAAAACACATGCAGTTTGGGAGCCTGTTATTCAGTAAGTTCTGACGTCATGGAAAAACACAGACATGTTCATCTATGTTTCCAGTAGAGCTTGCTCACAGCATCACCAGCACAGAGGGGACACCGTGATTGTATCATGGTACTGAGTTCATTTGGGTCATGTAACCAGAGAAGGAAGAACCCTCACTAGCCAGCTGGAGTCATCTGAATTAATTAATTGTGAATAATTAATTCAGGCAAGTTGGGGAAGTAGTTTGAGAGATACTCTCTCACAAAAAACCTATATATGAATATTTATGCAGTCCAACTTTTTAGTAAAAGATGTATGTATGCAAAAATATACATATATGTATAAATTCATCTTTACCAAGAAGGTGCCTACTTATTTGGGTAGGGTTTGACCACAAGAGCTACACCAGAGTCATATGATTTATTTCTCATGATCTAATGGTAGAAGCAAAGTCATGCCAAAGCAGAAACTTACAGTATAGTTCATCTTACAAAAAAAATGAAAAATAAAAAGTTCAAGCAAATTATACATCATGGTTACTCCACAAGTGCAAAATTTAAATCTAAATAGATCCGGTCATGGTGGTACAGGCCTTTAACCCCGGCATTCCAGAAGCAGAGGTAGTCAAAGATCTCTGTGAATTAGAGGACAACCTGGTGTACACATTAAGTTCCAGGACAGCCTAAGCTACATAGAGAAAGCTTGTTAAACAAACAAACAAAAACCCAACAAAACAACAGCAATAATAACAATAAATAAAATAAAGTCTAAATCCAAAGGGCTCACAGAAGTAGTGGGTCCTAATTTAAACTCACTTGTGAGACCTCAGGGGGAGCGATCCATTGGCTGAGGGGATAGCAGGTGGGGCATTGTGTAGCCTGCACCATGACCTAGGTCGAAACCCCTCAAACCAAAGAAAAGAAACAAAAACAAAACAAAAAATCGTGAGTCTAGGCCTCCTCTCAGGTGACTTAATCGGAATACCTGAGAGTCAACAGCTAAGCAATTATATGCTTGCATGATTCAAATGATCTCCCTAAGTCACCAACCAGCAGGAGATGTACTTGTCCTGGTCCCAAGATCATGACATAGGGCTTGGCTGAGATGCAGAGAGACCAAGGCAAACGGCAGGAGAATAAACAAGAAGAGAAATTAAAACATCCAGAAATGGCTTTGGGTTGAAGGACAGCAAGCTGCAACTGCAGGCGCCATGCCTGACCTTCCAATCTGCACGGCCATATGACAAATGTCACATTGTGCTCCTTGTCAAGCCTTGCTAGTCAAAAACAGCCCAATTAGTGTCATACTTCACCCCCCAGATTTAGCAAGAGAGAAAACTATAAAGCAGGGCTATCTAAGAAGCCCAGCCTGCCCCTTGAGTGTGTACTTACTTCTATTCTGTAATAAAAGCTCCCAGACCATTGTAGAGTGGTGCAAACCTTTAATCCCAGAACTCTGCTCTCTGTGAGTTCAAGGCTAGCCTGGTCTACACAATGAGTTCCTGTACAGCCAGAGCTACATAGTGAGACCCTGTCTTCTCTCTCTCTCTCTCCCTCTCCCTCTCTCTCTCTCTCTCTCTCTCTCTCTCTCTCTCTCTCTCTATATATATATATATATATATATATATATATATATATATAACACACATATATGTGTATGTGTAATTTTTATATTATATATTATATATAATAATTATAATATATTATATAATATATATAATATATAATAATATATAATATAAAAATTACACATACACATATATGTAACCTCCCAGTTCCTTATTCTGAATGCTTTCTTGATGCTAACAAAAACCCGGAAACATGAGGTCTCTAACAACAAAAGATATGCTAGCTGATTTTCCCAGAACAAAGGCATCAGGCAGGTGGATGGTCACTGCGGTTCTGCAGTGAAGACTGCCTCCACACACACCTGTTTGCTCACTCGCTCTCTCCCACCATTTCTTTTTAATGAGTTTCTCACCAAAGAGCTCTCAGCTCTTCTCCTTTCTATGCTCATCCACAAGAGCTTTGAGCTGCAGGTTCAAGTACCTTCTCATCTAGTAGCTGGTGTCAGGCCCCAAGAAGGTGCATAGCCTGCCCAAGGTCGCCTGCCTAAAATATGACTGAGGCAGGACTTGAGTTCGACTCGAATTATCCCAAGAGCCTTTGAGTATGGGTTTTCATCCTAATTTTGTTAGTTTCAAATTCCATATATGTTAGGTTTTTCTTTTTCTGCTTTTCTTTTCTTCTTTGCCTGAAGTGAAAAGTCTCATTGAGCTAAAAAGCCAGCAATTTGGAGCTGCCTCACTGAGAACACATATGCCCTTTTACATTGATAGTCCCTTACATTTATGGTATTAGAAGAATCTACAATACGGGGAGGGGGAGGGGACACGGGGTTTCCAAAGAAAAGGGGAATCATCGGAAATGTAAATAAAGTATCAAAAATAAATAAAAAAAAAAAGAAAGAAAAAACATCTTAACCTATACTCCAAGTTACTAACTTTTTTTTTTTAATTTCAAAGAAAAGTAAACCATGAAAAGAAAAAAAAAAAAAAAAAGAAGAATCTACAATAACAACTCTTCAACTTATACAATATTAATGAGATAATTTATTATCGGTGCTCTCGAGAACAGCAAAGGAGGTTTGAGAGATGTGTGGGGAATGAGTTGACACAGCCAAAGTGGCTTCCGGATACACTTGGGATTTCCTGGAAGCACTGTACGATGTAATTTATTCTGCACAGACAACGTAGCTGTTAGCCAAAAATTCGCCTACACAAAAATGAAATTCATAACAGTGTCTGTGATTTTTTTTAATGACCTCATGCTTGGGAAATACAAACATTTGAAAGAAAAAACAAAAACTTGGATCAGATAACTAATATCAAAATAGACTTGGTGCTTAAGTTTTCCAGAGGCCAGCCAGTCTTTTGTGACTGTTTCCTCTCTGTACTGTTCTACTAAGGTGTGAACATTGACACAGGTTATCAAAATGCTACATCCAAGCACGTCCAGAATTCTTGGCATTCCTAAATGTCTTAAGTGACTTAGAAGGATAGGCCCAACATCACAGAAGCCTAGACCTGGAGAACCACTAAGGTCGGGCATGAGTAGGTAATAGTAGAGGTCAGACTTGATTCTGTGTCAAAGGGATCCCATGGTCCCATTAAGAATACATTAAGATGAATTACCTACTTTGCCTCTGGGTAACAACTCTCCTAACCCCCTTTATAATTCCAGCCTTTCCCAGAATTCCACTCACGTACCTCTCTCTAGTTCTTCTGAACCAGACTGGTTTCTTAGACTAGATAAGGCCCAGTTTTTAGGGCCATGGTCTTCTGACATTGTCATGAAATATTTAATAATTCTTAAGCAAGGATTCTTATTTCATATTGCTCTAGGGTTGATAAATTATATAGACAGTCCTGTTAAAATGAAGATGGCTTACCCTCACCCTTAAGACAAATGTGGTTGACCTAGGGACGTGCAGATGTTGGCCTAGGGACATGGAGGTGTTGACCTAGGACATGGAGTTGATGACCTAGAGACATGATGACGTTGACCTAGGGATTTGGAGATGTTGGGGGACTGAGTCAGTTTTTAAGGGACACCAACTTCAGCTTCTACACCTGTGTCCATGGGCCACATCCCAGCTGTCACCTACCCTCTCCTCCCTTTTGAACTAATTCTGGGACAAGCCTTGTTCTCCTATCATTGCAATTATCCTTGGACTCTTTTCTGGGAGCCCCGATAATCACTGTTCTGTCTAAGAATCTGCTAATAGAAATGATGAAGTATAAGAACACACTGTGAAAAATCTCTCCACACCAGGTTGTTCTCCAGAAAGCCATGTGTTCAAATCTCTTTATGAGTGTATCAGTTACTAGCCACTTGTGCTTTGACACTTTTACAAGCCATCTTGTTTTAATTTTAAAATCACACACGTATGTATGTGTGCCTGAGTGTGCGTATTGCACTGTGGGTGTGCAGGTACCCACAGAGCCCAGAGGACATTGGATCCCCAGGAACTGATGTTACAGGCAGTTGTGAGCCACCAGACACGGGTAGGAAGCCTCTAAAAGAACAGCAGATACTGTTAACCACCGAGTCATCTCTCTAGCCTCACAATAATTGTTTAAAAATTCTTTCAAACAAGTCCCGGGCAAACTTCCTGTTTCTCTTGACTCTGCAATATCAAGATTTCTCCACTTGTTTAGTTATGCTTAGTTTCTTATCTAAGAAGGTCAGAGGAGCCTGCTGGGTTTCCCCACAGCTATGTATCCTGTTTTGGATATACCAAGTGGATGTCACTGCCTTTTGTCCCCACCAACCCCCTTAATAGCCAAGAGACAGACATATTTTTAAAAAGGGATGACTAATGTGGGGTTATTTTAAGCAGACTTTCATAAACCCATTTTAAAACTCAAAAACACCTTATGAATCTCCCCAATGCCATGTCCCGAGTTTCTCGCAGGACAGAGATCAGGTTTTGCTCCTGAAATCATGATAAGCTCATAGCACACAGGAAGAGTCCATGTGTACCCAACCCACTTATGCCTGTCTTAGCCCACTTGGTGCTTAAATAGTGCCAGATAAGGTGGAGTGAAAGACATTAATAATCACTGCAGAACTCAAACTGAGACCCAGGACACTGAAGTGGTATATGATATTTACGGTCAAAAGGTTCATAAGAAAAAATCCTTTTCTGTTTGCTTTAAGCACGGCAGCCACTACCATGCCACAAACAGCTGTTTATCAAAATAGATCTTCATATAACCCCTGTGAAAAGCCAAAGAATGTCACCACGTGGCATGTGAACTGACCCTATTGCCGAGTCTGAGAAGGAACCAGAGCTTAGAAGACATGGGAATCACCAGCATACTGTAGATATCCCAGCACATTGCAGAATTCTGTTCTTATTATATCCATGGGAGTATGTGTGTTCCTGGTTAGATGGTGAGGGGTGTGTGTGTGTGTGTGTGTGTGTGTGTGTGTGTGTACGTACAGGTGGAGGTCAGAAGACAACGCTAATGTTCTTGGGATTAAGTCACCCTTGTTTTTGAAGACAGAGTCTCTAAAGGACCCAGAACATATCCAAGTTAAGTTAGGCTGACTGGCCAGTGAGCCCCAGGGATCTGCTTGTCTCTGTCTCCCCTGCTCGGGATTATAAGCAGGCACTAAAACACGCAGCAGCTTTCCTATGGAGTACTGGGGATCAAACTGAAATTCTTGTGCCTGGCAAGGATTTTATAACTGAGCTATCTCCCCAGCTCCTACCTCCCATGAGCCTCTTAGAGGCGGGAAGCCTGTGTTTGCAGCTCAACTTTTCTTTTTCCTTTTAAAGATTTGCTTTATTTAACTATGTGCAAATGGGTGCCCGTGTGTGTGTGTGCCCATGTGTGTGTGCCCGTGTGTGTGTTCTCACATGTGTATGTGGGTGCCCACAGAGGGCAGAAGAGTGTCTCATCCCCTAGAGCAGTCTCAAAGACAAGCAGGAAAATACACATTATGCTTAAAATGTGTAAAAGCCTTGCATGCCCTTACGCAATGTTAATGGAGCAGCAAAGACAATAATGATTAAAGAGTCAGAAACCACACAAACATATCCACTTACTTGCAAGCAAGCCGACTCCGCTTGCCAGGGATCCCACCCAGGCTGTTTTTCCTTTTCCTTCACCGAAGGCATCCAGCCATTCTACGTACAAGACCCCAACAGCTAACGGGGATCCGTAAGAGAGGAACTGGGTGAAGAAGGAGACAACCACAATCACCCAGCCCCACCCTCCGTCAGGTGGCCTCTGAAATTCCATTGTGAGATGAAATCAATGCCGCGGTTCGCTGAAGGTTCTAGAACACAACCAGAAAAGAGAAAAAAGCCTTAAGAGAATGGTGGGCACAGAGTTTGGGGTTAAAACACCTCTTTCTGGGATGGAGAGATGGCGGGGGCGGTAAGAGCAATGGTTATTCTTGCAGAAGACCCCAATTTGGTTGCTAGGACCCATGTTGGGTGGCTCACAGAGGCTGGTAACTGCTAGAGAAGCTCTAACACCCTCTTCTGACTCCTCAAGCACTGCACTCACATCTCTCTCTCTCTCTCTCTCTCTCTCTCTCTCTCTCTCTCTCTCTCTCACACACACACACACACACACACACACACACACACACACACACACGCATGCCCTGTGCTATGCGCATTCCTGCCCCATAATAAATAAGTAAAATGGGATTTTCGAAGACACCTGGGAAGTGTTTTCAGTCCAGCCCAAGGGCTGGCCCATACCCCACCAGTACTGACCACCCCTGATGACCATAGGAAATTGTGGTGATCTCTGGCGAGGGACTCCTGTCCCCAAGGCTGTCAGATAAAGGTCTTTTTCCAACTGTGATTCCTGTAGCACCAGCAAGGATGCATTCATTGGCTCCAGGAGTCTGAAGGGAAGCTGATGGTACATCTCCACCTTTGGCAACCTGAGCAGGCTCCCAGGACTACCTTACTGTACTGGCTGGTTTTGTGTGTCAACTTGACACAAACTGGAGTTATCACAGAGAAAGGAGCCTCCCTTGAGGAAATGCCTCCATGAGATCCAGCGGTAAGGCATTTTCTCAATTAGTGATTAAGGGGGGAGGGCCCCTTGTGGGTGGTGCCATCCCTGGGCTGGTAGTCCTGGGTTCTATAAGAAAGCAAGCTGAGCAAGCCAGAGGAAGCAAGCCAGTAAGTAACATCCCTCCATGGCCTCTGCATCAGCTCCTGCTTCCTGACCTGCTTGAGTTCCAGGCCTGACTTCCTCTGGTGATGAACAGCAATGTGGAAGTGTAAGCTGAATAAACCCTTTCCTGCCCAACTTGCTTCTTGGTCATGATGTTTTGTGCACGAATACAAACCCTGACTAAGACACTCACATTCAAGTAAGCAAAACCAAGCACACATTCTTATATTTTGGTGTTTATTTTTGGTTTTTGTTTGTTTTGTTTTGTTTTGACAAAAATCACCATTTGGACATTCTATTGTTTCATTTAACAGCCTTCGAGGTTTCACGATTCTCTGTTAAAATCAGTACACAGCAGCTCGCCATGTGCCTATCTGCTATCTGCTTACTCCCGTGCTATTTATGTGCTGATTAAGAAAAAAAAAATTTTTTTTTTTGCAATGGTTCGAAATTGAAAAAAAACCCTTAGATGTTCCATCTCTTTTATGTCCGTTATTTTATTACTTTTTTTTATCATTTGTGTCTCTATATGTGCACTTGCATACATGCCAACAGCACATGTGTGGACAAACTTTGGAAGTCATTTCTTTTCTTCCAAAGTGTGTGCGGGGAGTTGAAGGCTTGGCAACAAGCGCCTTTACCTGCTGAGCCATCTTGCTAGTCCCTGATTTATTTTCGGAGACACAGTCTCCCACTGGCCTAGAATGGATCACTTAAGCTGAGCTGGCTGGCTGGTGAGCCCCACAGATTCACCTGTCTCCTCCCACCCCACCCTAAGCATTGGTATTATAAGCATAAGTCACCAACCTGCCTTATTTATGTGGGTGCTGTAACCTAATTCAGGTCTTTGTGCTTCTCAGACAAATGTATTACTCTCTCCCCATCTGTCTCCCCAGCCTCTCTAAGGACCTGTACTGACAATTCCTGTTCAGAATCCCATTTAAGAAAAATACGGTCTTAATTCCCCAAACTGGGTACAGGAGCAACCAAACATCTTTTGTTTTGTTTTGGTTTGTTTTTTTCGAGACAGGGTTTCTCTGTGTAAACCTGGCCTTCCTGGAACTCACTCTGTAGACCAGGCTGGCCTCTAACTCAGAAATCCGCCTGCCTCTGCTTCCCGAGTGCTGGGATTAAAGACGTGAGCCACCACTGCCCGGCGCAACCAAACATCTTATGGGATGGACAGACTCTGTAAAGACAAATGCCAGTTAAGAGCCAACTTCATTTAAATCCCCAAATTATAACATTTTGGAAGAGTGTGGACTGACAGGCAGAACCAAAGGGGAAAAAACCTGGATTTTCAGGAAGGTAAGAGTAAAGACTGTGTCTCTCTTAAAACCTATGAAACTCTTTTCTTCAGTGACTACCCTTCCACCTTGCCATGGGTAATATTTCAACACGCAGGACAAGAATAGGGTAATTTCTCACAGTAAGTGTCCAGGACAGCAAATCTTTAGAAAAAGGAAGATCCTATTAAGCTATCAACTGTGGCTTGGTAGACAAGTTTTCGTGGTGTTGACTGACACCTGATCGCTGATCCGTCATCATCCCCCAGTTTACACGAGTGTCATCCCATCTCTCAATGGGACAGACATGGAGGACAATGCCGTGTAATGATTTCCTGTCTTTCCTTCATGGCTTAGCTACCTCTTACCTGCTGAGGTGATGTTGTGGGACTTATTAAAAAGAAAGAATATAGCTAGTTCCCGAGCTATGCTCTGATTCTGTCAGCCCAGTCAGCCTGGCTGGCCATGCACTGGCAAGCAATGGCTGACCTGCTTTTATCTCGTGGAGCTCTGAGCACCATGATCTCTCCACCCAACTCACTAGGTTCCCACTGGCGGGTCACTACCATGCCAGCCCCACGCTTCAAATCCCCCACGGCCTTAGTGGTGCACATCAGGCAAACTCATACTTTGCCACCGCACCTTTCTCTCCTGAACCCAGTCAAGCCGCAGCAAGAAGAAAAACATCACATAAACTTAGCTCAGAAGCAATAGTAACTCAATCTCTACGCGCAACAACTAAAACCTAATCTTGTAAGCCTTATTAAAATCTGATTCCGTTGGGCAGTGGTGGCGCATGCCTTTAATCCCAGCACTTGGGAGGCAGAGGCAGGTGGATTTCTGAGTTCGAGGCCAGCCTGGTCTACAGAGTGAGTTCCAGGACAGCCAGGGCTACACAGAGAAACTCTGTCACGAAAAAAAAAATCTGATTCCTCTGGTGGGGAATCCTTGTGGATCCATGATACCAGGAATCTCTAGCAGCTACATCTTACCTTTATGCTGTCCCCATTCCCAAAGGGCGCTCTCTCCCTCCCCCCTTCTCTCTCTCTCTCTCTCTCTCTCTCTCTCTCTCTCTCTCTCTCTCGCTTCCTCTTTCCCTATCCAACCCGGAAGTCCCTCCTACTCACCCAGTAATTAGCTCCTTTATTCATTAGGGGATTGGTTCACAAGAAGTCACCTGAGTATGTGACTAACCCCTTGTCCAAAGCCCCTCCCAGGAAAGCCGAATTGGCATAAAAATACAAACAGCCCCAGGGCTATTCACAACAAGGTGCTAAAAAGCTCAACACATTAGGGTATCCTGCACAGCAGAGTCCATTGCCAGAAACTATGTAGATGATCAGAAGGGGGACAGCCTAGACAATAGCTAACAAAACCCAGTTAAGGCAGGATTCATCCTAACGTTGTTTAGCACTGTAGGGTAACTGCATTTAGGAAGATTTCATTACATATTTCAAGGTAACTGAAACAGGCATACGATAATAAATATCTGAAGCAATCGACATCGTTAATGGCCCTGCTTTGACTTTTGACTGTTACACTGTACACACATGTATTTAACTATCACAGCATACTCCACAAAGAATACTATGTGCAAATACTATGTCAATTAAAGATAAGATTCAAATAAGTGCTAAAGATAAACATTGGGTGGAGACAGCTGCTATATTCATTAAAGTTCAAATCAGGGTTGACTTATTAGTATAAGGGCCCAGAATAAAAGCTGTGGGTTTGTACTCTCCAGGCACATAAAGTCTATGGCCTCTCTGAATGCACTGGTCTCGTTTTGTTTCTTCAAATGGGTTCTTCTCATCATCAATGTCTGCCCTGAAGTTCAATCTACAGCCAGGCCCACTTGTTTATAAAATAGTTCATTGACATGAATCAAGGAGCACACGAAAGACTGTGAAATCCCAGAATCCATTTCTGAAAACACTCTGCAGCTGGGTGGGATGGCGCGCACCTCTAATCCCAGTACTTGGGAGGTAGAGCTACATGGAGCTCAGTGAGCTTGAAGCCAGCCTTGTTTATAGATAGATAGTCTAGCTGTCTTAGTCATGGTTTCTATTCCTGCACACACATCACAACCAAGATGCAAGTTGGGGAGGAAAGGGTTTATTCGGCTTACATTTCCATGCTGCTGTTCATCAGAAAAGGAAGTCAGGACTGAAACCCAAGCAGGTCAAGGAGCAGGAGCTGATGCAGAGGCCATGGAGGGGTGTTCCTTACTGGCTTGCTTGCTTCTCCTGGCTTGATCAGCTTGCTTTCTTATAGAACCCAAGACTACCAGCCCACAGATGGTACCACCCACAAGGGGCCCTCCCCCCTTGATCACTAATTGAGAAAATGCCTTACCTCTGGATTTCATGGAGGCATTTTCTCAACTGAAACTACTTTCTCTGTGATAACTTCAGCTTGTGTCAAGTTGACCCACAAAAATAACCAGTACAGTTGACTCCTTGTCAACTTGACACACAAACACATCACCAATAAGCCTTGACCCTTACTTCCTTATTCATCCCCAAGATCTAAATAACTTTACAAGTCCCATAGTCTTTACAAATTCTTACATATTAACATTTCGGTCCTTTTAAACATTCAATCTCTTAAAATTCAAAGTCTTTAAAATTACCAAGTCCTGACACAGCACAAGGTACAACCTTGGCTATCTCTGGAATGAAGCCTCTGTGCTCTCAGAAAACACTTCTCAGAAGATTTCATCCCAATGATGCTGATCTCTTCTTAATCACCGATAATATCTTAGCTCCAGCTAACCAGCATCAATAGTCCCAGCAATGCAATGGTTTTGCTTTAGTAGTTCTGGTATCTTGTTAATCACAGCTGATTTCTTCAGCCCCAGCTAACCAGAACTACAGAATCTTAAATCAAACTAGCAATGGCCCTGATAAGGAGTCTTTAATCTTCCCTCTGAAATGTCACAAGCCAGGCCTCCATCTTCTGCACTGTTCTCAACATTATCTTCCAAGCTCCTACACAACATCCCACAGAGCTCTTAACACTGAATGGATCTTCTAGCCCAAAGTTCCAAAGTCCTTCCACGGTCCTCCCCAAAACATGGTCAGGTTGTCACAGGAATACCCCACTCCTGGTACCAATTTGTCTTAGTCAAGGTTTCTATTCCTGCACAAACATCATGACCAAGATGCAAGTTGGGGAGGAAAGGGTTTATTCGGCTTACACTTCCATGCTGCTATTCATCACAAAAGGAAGATAGGACTGGAACTCAAGCAGGTCAGGAAGCAGGAGCTGATGCAGAGGCCATGGAGGGATGTTCCTTACTGGCTTGCTTGCTTCTCCTGGCTTGATCAGCCTGCTTTCTTATAGAACCCAAGACTACCAGCCCACAGATGGGACCACTCACAAGCCCTCCCCCATCACTAATTGAGAAAATGCCTTACCTCTGTATCTCATGGAGGCATTTTCTTAACTGAAACTACTTTCTCTGTGATAACTTCAGCTTGTGTCAAGTTGACACACAAAACTAGCCAGTACACTTGCCAAGGCTACATAGTGAGACTCTGTCCAGATAGATAGATAGATAGATAGATAGATAGATAGATAAAATTAAAAAAATTTTAAATGCAGTTAAAGAAATTCATTGCACAATTCCCCTTGGAGTCATTAAGGAAACCCATAATTCTGTTTTCTTTTCCCTTTTTGGACTCAGATAAATGCACAATAAAGCAATCTAAACTGCTATTATGATTCAACTCACAAGAGCAAAATCTTTAGCTCATTTAGTGGAAATTCAAGGAGATCCCTAGATTGTTCTATGTTTACCAAGGGGCCGACACCATGATGTCCTAGCACTTGGGAGGAGGGGGTCGGCAGATCAGTGTGAGTCCTGGGCCAGAATAAGGTCCTACCTCAAGAGAAGGAGGAGGAGGAGAAAGAGGAGGGGAGGGGAGAGGGAGAGGGAGAGGGGAGGGGGAGAATGAGGAGAACGTATGGGCAAATCTTGCAGGACAAAGGCAATGGAGAGCTCCAAGCATCTTGAGTTGGCCTCCAAATACACCTTGACCAAGAGGAAGCCAGTTTACTATGTCACACTGGGATGGAGTCCGGAACAGCAGCAAGGAGAGTGCTCAAACACCTCTGGGTCCTGGAACTCAGCCATCTAAGTGTCACTGGAAGGAACAATTAACAGGAGTCATAAGCGGCTGAAGTCTCCGATGTGATCTACAGTGGCAGGGTCAGAAGCAAAGAATGCCCTTTGACCTTCAAGCTTGGCAGCTGTCTGAAGTTGAATCTGATGACCTGTCAATTTGACAGAGTCTGGAATCGTCAGAGAGAGGAATTGCAGAGAGATAGTACCCAGATCAAAGTGGACATATCTGTGGGGTGTTTTCCTGATTAATGATTGTTATAAGAAAGTCCAGGCTATTATTTCCTGGGAAGGTGGTGCTGGGCTGGATAAGAACACTCCTGCAAGTGGGCCAGCAAGCTGTGTTCCTGCACTGTTTCCCTTCGAGTTCCTGTTTGAACTCTGCGGTGGCTTTCCTCAGCAATGGACTGTAACCTGGATATGTGAGCTTAATAAATCATTTCCTTCCCTAAGTTGCTTTTGGGTGGTGTTTGATCACAGCAACAGAGACAACATCAGAGCAGCAGCCTAGCACTTGCCAGAAATCGCCTCCAATGGGGCAGTGACACATTCTAGCAAGGAAGAAGCCAGATATGAGTCAATGGACTCAGTCTAAGGTCACTGAATCACGCATTGTCGATGTTAAGGCCAAATCTGGCCCCAACATAGTTTTGTTTGACCTGCTCAGTGAGGGAACTTTTGTTCTTGTTTTGGGCGGATTTGGATGAATTGCCAATGCTCCAAAAACTGGAATGTTACTCATAAAATTCCAAATTTCAGGGATCCCCTCCCCAAAAAAGAAAAGAGAAATTCTGCCAACATGGGGCCCTCATTTTTATGTAATAATTAGCTGAACCTGAGTAACTTTGGCCTTGGTTGGACAAACATCTCTCCTGTTTCTTCTACTCTCTAATAAGTCCCTGAGTCTGGATGAAATGCTAAGTGTGCTTAGTGGCTTAGTGGCTCACCTTCCTTATCCTGAAGTCCAGGGCACACACCCCGGCTGTCTTCTTTTTTTATCCAGGGTTTGTCTCACCTGGCACCATTGACTTTGCTCATCAAGCCAGTGAATAGCCACCTATCTTAAGTCCTGCCCAACCTCAGAGAAGAAATCAAACAGGATGTGTGAACTATCTGGAGTCAAAAGGTTTAACAATACAAACACAAAGCCACCACGCCCAGCTCTACACACATTTGGCAAGACCCCCCCACACACACCATGTTCTTTGTAGTGCCGAGATCTTGCTACATTTGTTGCTCTTAGTCCAGCCTAGAGCTGGGCTGGGGAGTGTTTTGGCAAAGATGTCCATTATGAGACTTCCCTTCTGTTTCATATGCTTAGACAACTTACATGTGATTATTTAGAACCCAATCTGACGTCTGAATACAACAGTTGATATGACCGCAAATTGTGCACCAGAATTAAGCACCCTCCCCTTCACCAGTCCACCAAGAATCATCACTGGGACGAGAAAAGCAAAGTCATACAGGCCTCAGAGGGTATGCTGATAGGTTACCAGGTATGATGTGTCCTCTCATTTCTCCTCTCCTCTCCGTTCTCCCCTTTCTGTCTCTGTCTCTCTCTATGTGTTTCTGTCTCTCTGCTTCTCTGTCTTTGTCTCTGTCTCTTTCTGTCTCTCTTTCTCTGTCTCTCGGGTTTCTCGAGATAGGGTTTCTCTGTGTAAACCAGGCTGCCTGGAATTCTCTCTCTCTCTCTCTCTCTCTCTCTCTCTCTCTGTGTGTGTGTGTGTGTGTGTCTCCCTCCCTCCCTGTCTTTTTGTCTGTTTGTCTGTCTGTCTCTGTGTCTCTGTCTCTCTCTGTGTGTCTCTGTCTCTCTGTCTCTGTCTCTCTCTCACACAGGTTTCTTGAGACAGGGTTTCTCTGTGTAAACCAGTCTGCCTGGAATTCCCCTTGTAGACCAGACTGGTCTCAAACTCAAGAGATTTTTCTGCCCCTGCCTCCGGAGTGCTGAGATTAAAGGCGTGGACCACCACTGCCCGACTATGATGTTTTGTTTTTCCTTAGAACATAGTACTTTTGAAAGTTCAACGGTGTATGCTAGCTACTTAAACTCTCCCTTATCCGTTTCACCAAATAAATGCTGTATTTTATAAAGTATCTGAACGAATCTAAAGAGTATCTATCGTTCTCTTCAATTTTCCCCCACCATAATGGCCAAATAACACCGGTGACTTAGGAGAGAGAAACGGGGAGATTCTTGGAAATAATGAGAGCTTTGGAGATCACCTCAGAAACTCTGTTTATGCTCATCGTCACATTTGAGGCTGAGTTCCAACGTTTTCCTTACTCTGTATCCCACTGACCTCCTGGGCACCAGCAGTCATGCGTATACACACACACACACATGCACACAATTAAAAATAATAAAATAATCCCTTAAAAGAAAAAGAACCCAGTCGATCCAACATTTGAACCTAAGCTTCCCACCGCCAGAGTCTGCCCTTTGAGCTATGGCTTTGCATGTCCTTGGATGGTTCCTGCAGGGGAGAGGGAGTCCTCTCTTACCACCCTCATCCTCTGATTAATGCCATTCCATACTCTGTTCAGTCTGCTCAGTTCTTAAGTCTGCTCAGGCTTAAGAATTTCTTTTAAAGCACAACATCGTGTTCTAGGGCATGTTGGTTTGTTTAAAGGAGATTTTCACTATGTAGCTGGGCTGGCCTCCAAAATATAATCCTCCTGCCCCGTCATCCTGAATGCTGGTATCAGAGGTGTGAGCCACCACACCCACTTCTGTGTAACAGTTTTAAAGTGAACAAAGACATTGAAATATGCCCCAGAACAGAGTATGGAATGGCATTAATCAGATGGATGAACCATCCAAGGACATGCAAAGCCATAGCTCAAAGGGCAGACTCTGGCGGTGGGAAGCTTAGGTTCAAATGTTGGATCGACTGGGTTCTTTTTCTTTTAAGGGATTATTTTATTATTTTTAATTGTGTGCATGTGGGTGTGTGTGTACACGCATGACGGCTGATGCCCAGGAGGTCAGAGGTTTCTATCTATCCCCTTGGAGCTAGAGTGTAAGGCAATTGTGAGCCACCTAAAGTGGGTGCTGGGAACTGAACTTGGGTCCTCTTCATGTTCCTAACTACTGGGCTATCTCTCTAGCCCCAAGATGGACTAGTTCCTTAGTCGAGTGATCAAAATTCTCAATCTAAAATCAAAAATTGGGTGGCTCTCATGGCTATAGGCTGGACAAGCACCAGTGGTTACTAAAATGATGAATAATTAAAATAAGATAGAGTATTGTTACCCTACTGACCCAGAAGGGTCTAGAGAAAATCACAACCGGATGTGAAAGGTTATTGGAGTCAAACACATTAACTGCCCTGTCCGACACACACACACACACACACACACACACACACACACACACACACACACACCCCTATCTCCCAGCAATGTGAATGGGAAACAAACATGAACATTTTAATCCTTTACTTATTTTAGAGGCAACTCAGAAGATCAAACTGGAGGCCAAAATCTTGGTCAAGACACCAAGATTGTCACGACACATCACAATGGCAATATTCAAACTCGCTTCAGCACCAGATATCCCACTTAGTGCCATCTCATCTCCCAGCCTCGGCTAGTGTATATTCCAAGACCCAGCTACTCCCAGCAGCTGTGTTTCACAGGCCACTCTCCATCTGTGCTAGGCTCTTACTCAGTAGGACCCTTTCCATCAGGGAGACTCCTCTCCCCATTCCAGTCTTGGCTGAGACCCTGCACCCAGCACAAAATGCTTGCTCTTAGTTTCCTAGGATCTTGTTATTTAATAATAGTACAATATTGGTCTTGCTGCCTTTGGACTCCGACATCTTACGCCATACATACGCAGAAGCATGCCGTCTTTCCTACCAGACTGAATAGAAGACATATCTTTTCTTTTCTTTTTTTTTTTTTTTGGACTCAATAATAAATTATAGTTTAACCTTTTTGTCCACAAAGAATCATTTGGTGTCTACAACAAAACCTAAACATAAACACAGGCTGGCTTAGAATACCTGCTTCTCTTCTTTGATAATCTTTAATTAAAACTGAATGGTACTTCTCGCTAGATGATTCTTTTCCAGAGAGCTGCAGTCCCTCAAGAAAGACACAGATTCCTGTCTCCTTACCTCCCTGAACTTCTCCACACAACAGTCGTCTATCTAATTTGGGGGACGTTTTAATGGAGAAAAGGACCACAAAAAACTTGAGGGTTCAAAAGAGGAGGGGGGAATAAAGACAGCAAATCTGCCAGCTTCTATCTAGGTGTTAGCCTCTTGTCTAGTCCAGTGGTTCCCAGCGTGTGAGTCACGACCCTTTGGGGTCCGACAACCCTTTCACAGGGGTCAATTATCAGCTATCCTACATATCCTTTACTTGAGTTATGGTCCCTAACAGGAGCAAGATTACAGTTATGAAGTAGCAACGAAAATAATTTTATGGGGGGGGGGGAGTCACCACAACATGAGGAACTGTATTAAAAGGGTCACAGCATTAGGAAGGTTGAGAACCATTGCTCTAGGCAGTAGCCAGCTGTACCTGAAGCCCAGGACTTGTTGGGACATTCAAACACCAGCCACTCCCCACCATCATAGCTAGGATTGCAGAGCCAAGCAAAGAAAATACTAAAAAGACAGTCCAGAGTTCCTAACATCGGTCTTCGCCATCTTACCACGCCCCTGGCCCGTTTCGTAGAGTCTTCCTTAGAGACGAGTAGGATTCTAGTCACTTATCCAAACACAGAACAAGAAGCCTGTTCTTAGGACATCAGTGGTGCTGAATATACAAGTTGTTGCCTGTTGGCAGGTGAAGAGATTTTATTTGCTAGTCGAGGGGGGTTATGGGTACCAACACTACTCCCTACGCTCACAAAGTGTTTAAAGGAGGCTGTAACCAATCCAATCCGCACACCCTTCCTTTCTCTACCTTAGCTCACTCCGTCTGTTGCCTAAGAGTATCTAAGTGGCTTCTGCTCTGCTCTAGGAGAACATGACAACCCAGGCAATTCGAGATGTCTAAATATTACCACTGAGCTGTAACCCATCAGATGGGCCCAATGAAGCTAGTGAGATATCAGCATAAATAATACTATGCAAATGATATCTGTGGTATAAACGTTGCCTAAACTTTCCGGATCGTTTGTGCTGCATAGACCTGACATTCCAAGAACGAGGTAAAACCCCGACCTGATTGATGGCCAAGTTCACTGTGAATTGCTAAAACCAAAGAAGGTTCCCTAGGCGAACCAGAGCTGAGGCATGCGCACCAAAATCCTTCTAAGTTTTGTTCCTCTGAGCGTTCAGGTGGTGGAGGAGCCGCCTGGCATTTGGGCTCCTACACTCTGGAGCGCAGCCCGGGTGCTGCCCTGCCCAGAACCCAACAGGACCTGCCCGCACCGCGAGCTGCTGTCCTTGCAGTTTATCAAACCTATGAGCCCCAGCCTGGATTCTCCCCAGCACCTGAGCCCACCTCCTCCTCTGGAGCGGACTTTTGGGAAGTGAGGTCCCACTTGGCTCACAAGCCTCTTTCTGATCTGCCACCAGCACCCGCAGAAGGTATCCCGGGAGACTCATCCGATGGCAACCGCCTACTTCCGAGATCTCATCTCCCTTCCCCACCCCCCAACCCCCATACTCCATGCAAAATGCAACCCTGGGAGTATTTTTGCAGAGGCAATCACTCTTTCTAGAAGGGGGTGCAGAGCGCGCCGCGGCGCTCTCAGGGTGCACTCAGCCCGGGCAGACACCCAAACCAGAAGCCGGCCGGTAGCCGTGTGCCCGCGGGTGACAGCACCGCCTCCTTTCCGTGCAGTTTGCAGGGTGAGGGAACAGCTCCCGCCGGGACCTTCTGGGGTTTTTACCTGAGTCCCGGGCTCGGCTGGGGCCGCGGGCACAGCTCCGGCCGCGGCTGCTGATCCCGGCCCTGCGCTGGGCGACCGGTCCCGCTGCGCGCAATATACGGCCGCCGCCCTCTGCCCCCGGGACACATGGAGTGCAGCCCGGCCGGCCGGCTCCACCTTCCCCACCCCCACCGCCCACCCCAGGAGCCGGGGTGGTCCCCCTCGCCGATCTCCTCTGCAGGGGCACTCTGGCCAGTCTGAACCGGCTGAGACTGCACGCCCGCTGGGGGAAGGAAGAGGAGGCGGAGGAGGAGGAGATGGAGGCGGTGGAAAAGCTGGCGGTAGGGGCGCTGCGTCTACACCGGTGGCTTCAGGCCCTGCTAGGAGGAGGGAGGGCCGGACCCGAATCCCCTTGGTCCCCCGAGGCTCCCCCGAGTCCCCCCCCCGCCCCCCGCCGAGCACCGTGCATTTGCGAGGAGCCCGTGTGGAAATGAATACAAGGGTCGCATGGTCTCCCTGGCTTCCCGGGGTCACCGGGAGCCTCCTGGCCGGAGCTATACTCGTGGGCAGCAGTCCCAGAGGAAAGCGCCCTAGAACTTGTGAAGTTGGTACTCTTTGGCAGTGGGGGGTAAAGATGACAAGGGCTTTCCTTTGTGACAACTCCGCGGGAAAGGAGGGCGTCCAGGAGGACGAAGAGGGAGGGAGACGTTGTGTGAAGATGGTCAGGTGTCCTGAAGTCGAACCAGGCTAACACTAGCTTGTGGTGCAAAGCGACCCGCGCTGGAGCCACCTACCATGCACGCTCTCTGCGCTGTCACAGAAGCCCACTGCAGAAAACCCCGGGGTTCCAGGGGCTAACGAATGTGCGGACACCATTCACTCCAGAGATGTGCCTGCACTGGGGCGTGTGCTCACCCTCTGCCCCATTCACTGTCTGTTGAATTCTTGAAGAGGACTACGTCTATCTGACAGCTTGAGAATTCCCTTCATACCAGCGTTCTAACTTGGGCGGCAAGAACTACCTCCTGCAAAGTTAGAATTAAGCCGCCTAGCCCTTTTCGGCGTATATCCTTATCTATGAGATTCTCAGAATCTTGCCTGCATCCTGGAGTGTGGGACAGTTGAGAATTCAGAAAAGGTACAGAATCTGGCCATACCCACCACCCTGAGAAGTGGCTTTAGCTCTTCTCCCCCACAGCCCTTTCTATTCTAGTCTATTCAAATTATGAAGAAGTCCCCTCAAACATATTATTCTTGGCTCTGGAGAGACCTTACCTGCCATCCCCAGCACCCAAGTATAAATAAGTGTGATTTCAGCTGCTGTTATCACCATAGCAGCAAAGAGATAGAGGCTATTCTTATTAGAAAGCCCCAGGTCTCACTTAGAGACCCTGTCTTCAAAACCAAAGTGGACTGTTGCCAAGAAACACACACACACACACACACACACACACACACACACACACACATGCCCCATACTTATCTTGAAGAGGAAGAAAAATCAGAAAAACACCTAATAGTAACAGTAGCCCACTGTGGTGACTCATACCCAATTCAAAAACCAGATCTCTGGGAGTTCAGGTCCACCCTAGGCTACATAATGAATTCTAGGCTAGCCTGGGCTACAAAGACCTCATCTGAAAAGAAACACTACCAATTAAAAACAACAACAAAACAGTATCCATTGAAGGGAGGTAATATAAAAACAAAACAAAAACCTTTTGGGAGGAAAAAGAAAGACACTAGGCTCTCCACTGTCAAGAAGAAAGGGGCTCCATATTCACTCCCTATGGTGGTCTCATTTGGGATGACTTGTGTTCACTCACTGTATCTACAGCTGCCTGAAAACTTATGGCATTTCCCTCTCTGTGCCTCAATCACAGGTGTTTTAGAAAGCTTTCATTGATCTGCATAGATCCCAGCCGTCAGAGTCCAGGCGGATGCCCTCACATGCGGATCAAACCAGTTACTGTCTGTGCAACTACGTTTGGGAAACCCTGCCTCTTTGCATCCTCGGCTGTGTGAAATCGGCACAGTCTGTTCTCTCCTGCACGCAGTGTCTCTTATAACGTAAGTGGGAGGGGACTGTCTACTCAGGCCGGTCCATGCCCATCCATACAGACTGAAGGAGTGTCCTTACAAAACAGCAGGGTTCCTGCTTTACAGTGAAACCCAACCTTGGGGCTAGACTCGAGCAAAGGCAAGGCCTGGCTTGTTTAATGAGTGAGGGGGCTAGAAGGTTGCTCTAGCGCTTGGAGACCAGCTCTGAGAGTAAAGAGCATGCCACCAGGATGCAATGGGAAAGTTGCCCCGCCCCCATCCCTTGAGGCCCTCTGTTTAGCCACACTGCGGTAGAACAATCAAGAGAACCCAGTGATCTAGGCCAGCCCTGCCCTTGTATGTACAAATAGAATTTGCCCCAGAGAGGCCTGAGGGGTCCCCCCACCACCACCACCACCACACTGGGTCTGGAAGCACAGAGACACTGGAGGAAAGAAAACTAAACCCATCTCCCCTTGTCCCCAGTGTTTTCAGTCCCAGGGATATGAAGAGCCAGGGACTGTAGACTCAGCTGGGGCTCTTGGCCCAGAGGTCAATATACTTTTAACCTGCCAGAGGGAGAGAACATGGCAGGCTGCTAAGGAAGCTGGATTTAAATGAGCTTACTCTGGCAAGAAATAATTTGAAGCAAAGTTTTTAGAGGCATGCTCTTGAGGGCATACGTGCGATGCCCCAAACCGATGGGTTTGCTCTTTGCCCAATCCTGCCACCACCATCAAACATTTTTTAGGAAGGGCTTTATAAATATTCTCAGGGGCTCCAGTTCTGACTATATGCTATACCAGTCATTGAGAGAATAAGATGGAGAAGTTAACCTGACATCGCTCCTTCTTGGTTCTCCTCTCTGGGAAGTAGCAGAGACCAAAAGGACAGGAGGGCATCAGAGGGTTGGGGGACACATCAAAGGATGTGTCGGGCTGGCACGGGAGTCTTAGCGGGGAGACCAGCACCCTGCTCCACCACTCACTCTGCTGACCCAGCTATTCTTCCTGACTTATGGGAAAAGGGCAGGTTTCTTCAGACACATCTATCCCCTGTTTATAAATGACAGTGTGGTTGCAAAGACCCTGCACTTTGAAACAACGATAACTAAAGAAAACACAGTTTGGGGTTTTTGTTCGGTTTCCTGAGAGATCTGTCAATCATTAAGTGAATTCTACTTCTTTTTCACACGCCAATTAACAACAGAAAATAACAAAAGTGGGTAAGTCATTTTCTCTAAGGCATACACAGTATTTGTTTAAAGTCAAAATTTTTAGGTTTATGTATTTTTATTTTACATGCATGGGTATTTTGCCTGCATTTATGTCCACATGCCTTGTGTCTGAGAAGGCCAGAGAGGGCAAAGGATCCCCAGGAACTGGAGTTACTGAGGGTTGTGAGCTGCCACAACCACCGGTGCTGGGAGTCGAACCCAGTTCCCCAGAAGAATAGCCAGGGCTCTTAAGTGCTGAGCCATCCTCTCCAGGCCCTAAAAATAGTGTTTATCGTTGCAAATAACTTTGAAGATTCATTACATGACATTTTACTCATTTCTCCAGACTTATGTTTCAATCTTTTATACTCTCTGCACAAATGCTTTTGAAGATTAAAGGGTGAAGGAAGAGAACTAAATATCATTCTCTGAAAGTCGGTTGATTCCCCAGAACTCTGGGGTCTCCTTCACTCTCAGAGCCATCCCGCATGGTTAAGCATTCTTGTCTCTACATACAGACGAGGACATGGGGGTTCATAGGGGCTGTGGCTGGTTTTATCTTCTGTGGGTCTGTGATGGAGCAAACCCATATTCCTTCCACTGCCCCGGGGGAGAAGGAGAAATGACGGGAGACACACACCCTGGATTTAAACATCGAGGACTCGTTCATCTGAAGCATCTCATCTGAGATCAACAGTTTTAAACACACAGAATCCATAACTCACAGGAGTCAACTCACTCGAGACCAGGATTTAAACACCCGGGACCCACAGCTCATGTCTTGAGAGACCAACATTGTTTAAACTTCTTCTACAGCTTCCTGAGAAGCCTAAGTATTTTGCTGGTAATGAAAACAAGCTTTAAAAAAGGCTAAACCCTTGGCCCTGACCCCAGTCAGTGGGAGATGAGCTGGGGTTTCTCAATGGGTAGTGTGGGTCCAGAGAATGAAGCTCTGAACGGCTACTCCCCGTTGTCATGAGAGGTGAAGTCAGGAGGGACGTGGCACATTGCTCTCGTGCATAGGAATGTGTGTTTTGCATCAGGTGCCTTGGGCTTGCAGCAAATGGTTTCAAAGCCAACTGGAGCAACCCACTCCTCAGTGGCTTGAGTTCAGAGCATGCAATAATGTATGTCCATACTGAAGACTCACAGTGCTCAGTCACTCTTCATGTCAATGTGACTATCATCTCTCTACACAGTAAATGTGAAGCAGCCTGCTCATCACCGCTCCCAACAGCACAGTGGCAGGAGCATAGCCGAAACCTGCTTAGAGACCATCAAATAAACAACAGGATGACCAAGGGATCGAGTAAATGAATGAACCATCAGAGTTAGCAACTGTCTTGTTGCAGTGCACGATTGAAATTCCTTAGCAGCTGTGCTCCACCAAGCTCTGTTTTTAAGTATTTAATCCTCTAAAGCAAATTCTGTAACTTTTATTCATTTTCCATAGAAGGGAAACTGTGAAGGTTTGTATCTAGAATGACCTCCCAACAGGCCTGGACATTGAGCCCTTAATCCCCAGTTGATGCTGTTATTTAGACTAGAAGCTTTGAGAGACTACAGCAATAGTTAGCAAGATGGGGTCACTAGGGGTGAGTCTTCCTATAAAACATATATTTTACGTGGGGGGGGGCATGTGTGAGCGGGTACCATGTAAGGTCAGAAATGGGTATCAAATCTCCCGGAGCTGGAGTTACAGATGGTTTGAGCGACCCAGTATGGGTTCTGGGAACTGAACCAGGCCTTCTGCAAGAGCAACACATATCCTTCATCACTGAGCCATCTCTCCAGCCCCCAAGGGGGAAGCCTTTGAAGTTACACTCGCCTCCAATTCCAGCCTGCCTTCTCTTCTTGTCTGCTACCATAAGAACAAACCACTACCCGATCTGCCCCCTGCCAATGGAGGAGCCGCTCCGTCCACCCTGCCTTCCTGCAGCAATGGACTAAAAATCTCTGTGGAACTGTGAGCTAGTCTTTCTGTTAGTGTTCTCGTTGCACAGATATAAAAAAAAAAAAAAATAACCAGTACAGAAAATAAGTCACCATAAAGTTGAGTGCACTTCTCAGAGTAAGAGGGTATCACTGTGGCAAAGACGGGCACAAAACAAAATCCAAAGCAAACGAAAAAGAAAACAAAATGAACAGGCAATGATACGTACAGCATGTGACTTCCACATTCATGTGCTACACACATTCACAGCTTACCCCATGTCGTGAGAGACTGTCCCGCAAGCACAGCCATTATGGTCTTAGCCACTTAGAGAAGCTGTGATTATGGGCAAGTGACCCTCAAGACTGGGCTTCTAGGAGGGACCCTTAGATTCCTCATCTGTGATTCCAGCCTCTCCTACCCTGCTTCACGGAGATCTGTCCCAGCTACCGGGGCGGGTTAGCCGAAGGCATGGATAGCTCCATCTATGCAGAGATAGGAGGACACCACACTGGGTCCAGACTTCTTAATGATGTAATTGTGCTGGGGTTATGCGTGCTCTTGTAAGTAACCACTTAGCCATGCCCCTGTAAGTGAATGCCAGTCTTCACTGGGTCACCAAATTAGTCTTGAGAAGAACCATCTCTTTGGTCTGTCATTGGTGCCTTATCTGAGGTGAGTGAAAGTTTGCCCATGTCCCCTCCAAGGAAAGTTAATGCAACATTCCAAGATGAAGTCCTTAACGCACAATGGGTTCTCAGATGGGAGCATAAAATCCCGTCAAGTGTCTAGGATAGCTCAAGGTCATTCCCCACATGGACTGCATACATTCAGTTGATGTAACCCTAAAGTACAGTTTTGTTAGATAATACATTCGGAGCAAAAGGCTCGCCTCCCAGAGACAAGCTGCTGGGTTCAAATGTACCAAAGGATCGGCTTTCTTCTTGGAAAAATACAAGTGGACTAAATGGATATTATTTTAAAACAAACATACGACCAGTGAACTGGCTCTTTCTCCTCAACAGTGCCAATTCCTTCCAAAGAGCCTCTACCTCAGCGTCAGACTTCCATGCATTATATAACAAGCTGAAAAGTTGCCAAGTACTTTCTCAGTTCAAAGTGTCCAGTTGAGAGAGAGAGAGAGAGAGAGAGAGAAAGAGAGAGAGAGAGAGAGAGAGAGAGGGAACATACCCTATACTCTATACACAAAGTCCAGACAAACCCACATTTGTGGTCAGTTCAAAGACTTGACTCTAGGTCTTCAGCAGGTAAAGGCCTTGGAACTACTAAACGGCAGCCATTTTAATTTTGGGGGTATAATTGAGATGAGACCATTACCTTATGAGATGAAGCAGAGAGGAGATGTAAAGCTAAGCTGGACGGTAACTGTGAACAGAATCTGAATTGATCTATACCAGACCTAAAGGTGAACAATGCATCCATCTGTCTTGGTTAGGGTTTTACTGCTGTGAACAGACACCATGACCTAGGCAACTCTTATATGGACAACATTTAATTGGGGCTGGCTTACAGGTTCAGAGGTTCAGTCCATTATCAAGGCAGGAACATGGCGGCATCCAGGCAGGCATGGTACGGGAGGAGCTGAGAGTCCCATCTCTTGTTCTGAAACCAAACAGAAGACTGGCTTCCAGATAGCTAGGATGAGGGTCTTAAAGCCCATGCCCACAGTGACACACCTACTCCAACAAGGCCACACCCCCAAATAGTGCCACTCCCTGGGCCAAGAATATTCAAACCACTGCACTATCCCTTACTACAAATATCAAAATATTTTCTCATCTTTAGCCCACCACGTGGTTGAAATTCTTGTGATTTTCCCCCCTCGGTACTGGGGGCCAAGCTTAGCACCTTGCTCTTTCTAGGTAAGTGCTCTACCACTGAGCTAAACTCCTAATCCCTATGCTACAGACGGTCTTACATTTTTCTATCACAATGCTTGTCTTAGTACTTCTATTGCTGCAATGAAGCGCCATGACCAAAAGCAGCTTGAAGAGGAAAGGGTTAATTTCATTTCCAGTTCCTCATCACACTTCATCATCTAAGACAGCCAGGGCAGGAACCTGGAGGCAGGAACTGATGCAGAAACCATGAAGGAGTGCTGCCTACTGGCTTGCTTCTCGTGGTTTGCTCAGCCTGCCTTCTTAGAGCATCTACCACCACCAGCCAAGGGGTAGCACTAGCTACAGTGAACTTGGCCCTCCACAATAAGTTATTAATCAAGAAAATAGAGTACTGCCTAGCCCACAAGCCAATCTAGTGACAGTGTTTTCTTTCTTTCTTTCTTTCTTTTTTGTTTGTTTGTTTGTTTGTTTGTTTGTTTTTTTCGAGGCAGGGTTTCTCTGTGTAGCCCTGGCTGTCCTGGCACTCACTCTGAAGACCAGGCTGGCCTCGAACTCAGAAATCCGCCTGCCTCTGCCTCCCAAGTGCTGGGATTAAAGGCGTGTGCCACCACCACCGCCCGACTGTGACGGTGTTTTCTTAATTGAGGTTTCATCTTCCAAAATAACTCTAGCTTGTGTCAACCTGACATACAACTAGCCAGGACAGTACTTGAAAGTTATTGAAACTATAGGCAAAACAGCCTTATGAATACAGGATGTGGCCTCTGCCTTATTTGGAAGATGATGAAGATGATTCTGGAAGATGCACATGACCTGGAAGAAAACACAGATGACCCTGGAAGAAGATGCTGATGACCTTGGAAGAAGATGCAGATGACCCTGGAAGAAGACTTAGATGACCCTAGAAGATGCAGATGACCCTGAAAGGTGCAGATGATGAAAATGGTCCTGGAAGATGCAGATGATACTGGAAGAAGATGCAGATGTCTCTTGAAGATGTAGATGACCTTGGAAGAAGATGCAGATGGCCCTACCTTCAGTTCAATATACATATGTATCATGTTATATTATTTACTATTAACATTTGCTTATTTTACTTCTAGAACTATCTTAATAATCATGCTGATACTACTAGTGATATAATATTATAGCAATACCTTACATTATTAGACAATTACTGTTATAGAGTCAGGATCCAAGCAGGAAACAAACTGTATTACAAACAGTCAAAGGAAAGAAGTTTGAAGGGCAGAAAGACCTATTTATAGAAGTCTGAGATGGTTCAAATGCGCAATCAAGAGCTATAAAACTGCTATCGGTCTAAAGTGACAGAGGTCAGACCTAGTGTTCCCAGTGCCTGAGACAATAGCCCCTGTAAGGAGAATATGGTAGCTATTCTTGGTTGTCAACTTGACCACACTTGGAATTAACTAATAACCAAATGACCGGGCACACTTGTGAGGGATTTTTTTTCTTAATTAAATCATTTAAAGTGGGAAGACCTTCTAATTTGGATCTCTGACGTGGGAAGATACTCCTTTAATCCAGATTGTTTTTGAGGTGGGAAGAGCATGGAAGAGGGAAGCCTGTTCCCTTTGCCTGCTTGTTCTCGGTGGCAAACCCAGTTCTTCACTGGCATTAGAGCCTACTTCTTCAGGATTTCTATGTATATGGAAGACCAGGTGAGACATTCAGCCTCATGGACTGAACAATTGGATTCTTGGACCTTCTGTTAATAGACAGCCATTGTGGGATTAGCTGGATCACAGCCTGTAAGCCAGCCTAATAAATCCCATATATTCTATGTGTTCTCTATATATCATTCTATAAGTTGTGTTCCTCTAGAGAACCTTGACTAATAGAGAGGACCAATACCAAAAGTCAAAATCAGGGATGCCATTTCATTCTTAGATAAAACACCAAGGTAGATGTGGCTCTATTCACCAATCTTTTGAAAGTGCCCAGCAGTGAGCCAACCCAAGCAGAAGCCTGGCACTGATGGAGTAAAGGAACTTTTGCCCACAGAAGCCCATCTCTCAGGAACACAGGGACAGAGGAGGGCAGATACTAGACCGAAAGCATTCCATACTGGAGAAAGGCTTTTAAGACTCAGGAAGTCTTGTAACACCAGAGTTCCAAGATCCCCTTCCCAAGGTGTCAGTCAGGGCTCCTGAAGAGAAGACTTTCCAACCTGTAGAGCTACTAGTAAGTTTGGCAGAGCTCCAGGGTTCCAGCCATGAGCTGTCACCCTGATTGCATGAACTTTCATGATACAGCTGCCTTTGAATCATCCACGTGCCTGTAACTAACCCCTCACCCACTCTCTTGTAAGAAACTCGTTGATTCATCAACTTGGGCTTAGAGATAAGAGTTCCCTAAGGATTACCGGGAAAGTATGTATTTCATAACTGCAAACCAGTTCAGAAGATGGCCAACTCACAGCATCGCATTGTTCCCACAGCTCATAAAGCATCCTACGGAGCTTCCGCAATACTAAGTCAAAAACCAAAAACACCCTCCAAGATTCCCTTTGCAGCTGGAAATAGTGCAGATTCTCATCTCTGATTCAGTTTCCTCATCTGTGTGGTTTCAAACGCGAGATCATAGGTGAGCCAGCAGATGCACCAGAAGTGGAAAGCAGCAGAGTTACTACTCCACCTAGGAGGGTTGAGAATGGTACCTGACGTGGTGATTTGAATGTGCTTGGCCCAAGGAGTGGTAATACTAGGGGGTGTGGTCTTGTTGGAGGAAGTGTGTCACTATGGGTGTGGGACTTTGAGACCCTCCTCCTAGCTACCTGGAAGAGAGTCTTCTCCTGACTGCCTTCGGATCAAGATGTAGAACCCTTGGCTCCTTCTGCAACACTGTGTCTGCCTGGACACTGCCATGCTGAAAGTAGACTGAAACTCTGAACCTGAAAGCCAACCCCAGTGAAATGTTTGCCTTTATAAGAGTTGCTTTGGCCATGGTGTCTGTTCACAGCAATGGAAACCCTAACTAAGACACCTGTCAAGGCAAATAATGAAGTTTCCTGAGAAATCAGGTTGCCCTCATCAAAAGATGATAAGCAAAAGGAACCTTAAGAAGTAATAGGGCGACAGTCTCTGGCAATAATAAGCAAGCAGCTGTCAATCAAACCCAGACACATAACCAGCTCAGAAAGAAACACACCAGCGCTCTTTACCTCCAAATAAATCCATCATTATGTATTTAGATTTAAAAAACAAAAAACCAAGACATTGCTTTTCGAGACCTACAGAGGGCCATCACTCCAAGTCTGCTACTCACCAAAGTAAGACACAATGAACCGTAAACCTCATGTACAATGATAACTGGAGACATTTCTTCCCGTTGAATGTGGCCCTCCTGGCATCCTTGGAAGAAGAAGGAGGCTGCTTCTGGGTGATTTGATCCTTAGAGTATTTCCTTGACTTTCTCTTCTTCCCTGCCCCCACCCCCAGGTCTCTTTCTGTAGCTCATGCTGTGAGTCTTGACCCACCTGTTCCAGCTTCCCAAGTACTAAGATCGCAGTTGTGTGGCATCACATACAGCTTTATGTGGGTTACTAGAGTTATTGATTTGGGAGGACTGAATGTAATCGGAAGCTTAGAAGAAGTAGAAGCTATCCTGGAGATTGACACACTCGCTCAGCACACACAGACTCCAGCTCCATGCAGAATTTTACCTGCCAATTACTTTAGGTGAAGAGACAGAAGTCCCAAGGAGTTGAGTGTAGAGGCAGAGGGCACAGAAGACAAAAGCTGGGATGCTAAAGGCACCACTGCCTCTTATCTTTATGACCTTTGTTGGGTTTTCTACCTTCTGTGTCCTGTTCCTTTGTTTCTAACATTTAACTCACGTTGTAACTGGGAGGCTTGCAATTGTACCAGAAAAGCTACATGTTACAGCCTACCACTAGTAGGTACAGCAAGTACCTACTCTCATGTGTGCACCAAACAACTCCATCATAGCTTCCAATCTGGTCTGACTCTGCTATACAGTAGAAGGCACGCCTATTACGGTGACCATGAACTGATGCTGTGTACAACAGCCTTCAAGGTACAACACCGACAGTAGTCAGATTTTACTCAAGAAGTCTCTGTATTATCAAACCTCCATGACAACCAGCTCAGATAATCAACAAAGACCAATAAAGTCTTAAAACTGGTCTTAAAAAACAGGTCTGGTGCTATACACTTCAAATCCCCCACTCAGGAGGCAGACCCAGGTGAAGCTCTGTGAGTTTGAGGCCAACCCTGGCTACATAGTAAGGCCCTGTTTTGAAAACAGCAGCAGCAGCAGCAACAACAAAAATACCCTCGAGGTTAGTGATTTAAGTAGACCTGAACTGGTTTAAGTAGACCTGAACCATTGCTTGGTCATTACCCTCTTCCCACATCTTGCCAGTATCTCCTACGGCTTCGAATATCTTCTGTCAACTTTCTTCTAAATGATCTAGAGAGCCAGGTTTGGACTTAGTGCTTTGGAAAGCCCACTAGTTCAACTTTTCTTTGGCAGGTCACGAGTATTCTTCACTAGACTCTTCAGCCAATACTGTTACACTATGCTATTTAATAAGACATCGCTGTGGGGTAGAAAAGGAAACGCCTAAAGCTACTGGTAACTGTAATCTATGATCAGTCTGACAGAGTGTAGCCCCAACAGTTGTAATGTGCGAGAAGAATTTCATAGCTAATGAACAACAAAAGCCTAAACGTTGCTCAAAGGTTCTGCTTATGAAAAATCAGCTATTGGAACAATGTTCCCTAACCTTCAACTAGTCAAAGGAGCCTCTTCCAATATGTAATCTATGAAACTCATATACAGTGTATAACGGAGAGACCTGCAATCTGTAATCATATTATACATGGATAGTGTAAATTATAGAGCAATGTACTTTATCTTATATTTCATGCTTCAACATACTTTAATCTATACTTCGTATAAATTTACAATAACATATTAACGTAGGTATGAATATTTCATAATTCCCCTTTGCCTTCTTAAAGTGAAACTTACAGATAATACAACTTACATAAGCTCTAAATTCGGTACTGGAATCTAATCATCACTGATAAAAAACAATCTTAGGAGACTTTAGCTGGTGAGTAGCCCAAGGTACTTGAAGGTAACGTGAAGAAATTTTTAAGACCCCATAACATGAAATGGGCAAGAACCCAAACAAACCCCTATGGTTTCTGGATGTCACAAAAGCAGAGATTTTAAGAAAATGGATGAAAGTTTTAAAAATTCGAAGGAAATTAATAAGATGAAGGTAAAGGCTTTAATTTTCACCCTTTAAAAAATAATCTTTCTAGGTATTAGCTAGGGATCTCCAAAGGAACAGAGCTGATAATATGACATAACTCTATATGTATGTATGTGTGTATATATATGTATGTATATATACACGGGTATATACTTCTGGAAAAAAAGCTGTAATGAAATTTCTCCAAAATAATTATGAATTTGGGATGTTTTAGCACAAAATTTTATATATTGTATGCTTATGACAAGTGACTGTGTGCACTGTTTGGTGAATATGTTCTCAATACATCCCTTCGAAGAAGAAATTCCCACAGAGTTAGCACTGCCAACTCTGACGGCTTCAAAACTCAGAGCAGGACACTGGTGTTCGAAGAGGAGATGTAAACCGTTATTACTTAACTGTTTCAAAACTGGTTCTTTAATCTTTCAAAAATGAAGAAAGATCAATTATTTAGTCTGGATTGGGTTTTTTTTGTTTTTGTTTTTTGTTTTTTGTTTTTAAGGTAGGGTTTCCATATGATACATTAATTATAGTCTGGAGGATTCGGCTAAGAAAAGTGAAAATTCATATACAAAGACTTGTATATAAATGTTGTTTATAGTAGCCAAAAATTTGAACAACCTAATTGTTCATGGACTGATGAATAAATAAATAAATAAAACACAGTATAGCCATACAATTAATACTATTCTGCCATGAGAAAATACTGATGCATATGATTTCATGATGAGCTTTGTTAAGTGAAAGGACCAGGTAGAAAAAAAAAAAAAGACCACAAATGACATCATTTCATTTATATCAAATGCCCAGAATAAGGCTGCTGTATGGAAAGAGGACTTAGCCCCTGAGGGAACTAGAAAGGGGATTCATTTCTAACTGGGGTGATAAAGATATTCCCAAATGAGCTATGCTGGCATATGGCCATTGGGCTGTGCATTTCAAATTGCGTGCAAGGTGTTCATCTGTGAGGCCAGCTGACAGAAAGGACAGGCACCAGCACCTACATGGCCTCGTGTTCTCTCTTCTACCATGGAGACATCTCCCACCATGGTTGTAAAGCAACTAGCAGTGACAAAGCTGGTGTTTCTCAACCCAGAAGCGTTAACTCCCCATCTTTACCAGACCATCTATGCTTTAGTGCGTTCTGCAGACCCCAGTGCGTTCTTCAGACCTGCTGTTCTCTGGGTGCCTATTCTCCTTCCACGTCTCTACGTACCCAGCCCCTCATCAGTCAAACCTCCATTCCAACACCATTTCTCAGGAAAGGGTTCTTGGCTTCCTCAAGCTAGAATAGTCTCCTCCACACTCATTTTTTATTTTCAACTATATTGCTCTGTTTTGTTCTCACACAGCTCATATGATCTTCCTGGACTTATTAATTTATTATGACAGACTATCATTATTAGTTTATGAGAAAGCCGGCTCCATGGGGACGGGGACTCTTTTTGCTTTGTTCTTCAATCTGTGCTTGTATCTACCACACTGTGACACTCCGGATTGAGAGAATAATCTCTAAATAGAAAGATCATTTCATTCACATGGCTGGAAAAGTGAAGCCATGAGTCCTGAGAGCTGGCTGCCCTTGCATATCTGGGGCATGGAATACAGGAGATCCGGTGGTGGCCGCCTCCTGGCTGGAAGAACACATGACTTTACACTGGAAACCCAGTTGGCCACAGCGGACCTCTCATCCTTCACACTAATCTCCGCTAACCTCAGTCCCAGGTCACACAGCACGGCATGCTTGGGACCTGTCCTGTGGTTTATAAATCAGTCTGAGCTTGCAGCTGGTCTTGGACTGGCCCACATGGCCTCTTGCCCAAAGTCTGTTCCGTAGGTAGGACTGCTCCTGGTAAGATCATCAAACAACCATACAAACAGTAACCCAGAAAACTAACCGGGGTATGAGCCAGCACACAAACATTGCACACTGCCGGCTTTTCCTCAAACATGGTACCCAGCCTTCATCGGAAGTGGTCTATCCCAAGCACACCTCTCCTGGGACAGGACTAGGGATTGGACACACTTCCTGCGACAGCTCTGTGACTTATTGTTCTTAGGGATACTTCAAGAGGACACGCAAACGTTAGACCATACCAACTTTATTACTGAGTGCTTCATAGTGCTGGCCCCCGGAAGTATTCCTCAAAGAAACAGAAGGTTACCTTTGGAAACCAACTGCTCAGAATAAAATCGGAGACCTCTCAGTGACCTGTATTTAAATTTGCATATCAAAATACTTTGTTTGTTTGCTTGGTTTTTCCAGACAGGGTTTCTCTGTGTAGCCCCGGCTGTCCTGGAACTCACTATGTAGACCAGGCTGGCCTCAAACTCAGAAATCCACCTGCCTCTGCCTCCCAAGTTCTGGGATTAAAGGCGTGCACCACCACTGCCCGGCCAAAATACTTTTTTTGTTTGTTTGTTTTTTGAGGCATTTTTTTTTTCTCTGTAGCCCTGGCTGTTCTGGAACTCACTTTGTAGGAGACCAGGCTGGACTCGAACTCAGATCTACTTGCTTCTGCAGGGATCAAAGGTGTGGACCACCACTGCCCAACAAACTCTTGCTTGTCTTGTCTTTTCCTTTCCTTCTTTCTTTCTTTCTTTCTTTCTTTCTTTCTTTCTTTCTTTCTTTCTTTCTTTCTTTCTTTCTTTCTTTCTTTTTTTCTTTCTCTTTCTCTCTCTCTCTCTCTCTCTCTCTCTCCTTCTCCTTCCTTCCTTCCTTCCTTCCTTCTAGATTTATTTTTATTTTGTGTGTATGAGTGTTATATCTGTACCACATGCATGCTTGGTACTTGAAGACGTGATGAATCTCCACGTGGGTCCTGGGAATTGAAATCGGGTCCTTCGCAAGAACAGCAAGTGCTTTTAACCACTGAACCAACTCTCCATCTCACCACCAACCCCAAAATATTTTTATATTAAAGACGAGAGGAGAGTAGAACACAGGTGATATGGAGGGCAGACGGTGAATAATGGGGATGAAGGTTTAAGAGAGGAAGTGGTGGGAGGGGAGGGGCGGGGGTGGGAGAGGGAATGGAAGGGGAGGGCGGAGGGGGTGGGACAGGGATTGGAGGGCTATCTGACACTAAGGATGCTTGAAGCAGATGCATGGAAACCTTTTGTAGGCTTCATATATGTGTGAGTTTAGTTGGAGTTACCCTACACAAGAGATACTGTTATGCAAGAAGCCATAGGTTGTCAAACAAGAAGCCCAAGCCAGGAGTAAGACGATGCTTCCCCTTGAGTTTTGGTCAGGGATATCCTAAGACTCCAACCCCCCCAAACCAATACAAGCCACTGTGATTGCTCTCAGTGACTGTGATGATTATTAACCTTGGTTGTCAATTTGACTGTTTTCTGGAAGCAACTGAATGCAGGCTGCTGGGATGCCTGTGAGGACCGGTTAGTTACTTTTCTATTTCTGTGACAGAATGCCAAAAGTAACTCATGGAAGAAGAAAGAGTTTATTTTGGCTCATGGTTCCAGAGACCTAAGAATCCATGTTGGGGAGCCATGGCAGCCGTAGTAGGAAGCTGAGCTCTCACATCCTCAACTGGACCATCAAGCAGAGAGCAAACTAGAAGTGGCCTAAGGATGTAAACTCTGAAAGCCCCCACCCCCGTGATGAAGTTTCAGTCTGCAAGGACACATCTCTTAAACCTCCGCAAATATCCCAAATAATACCACCAACTGGGGGCCAATTGTTCAAATATTCAAGCCTACGGGGGAACATTTCTCATTCAAACCACTACAGAGGTGCAGACATGGTCTGTGAATGAAGCTGACTGAGATTTCTGAGCTTGTGAGAAAACTCCAAGTAAACAAGGCAACAGTCTTATAACAGTCTCTGTTTCTCCATAGCATGAATTTGTTCCTGGAGCGTGCTTTTGCGCCCCTCCTGTGCATAGCAAATAGGAATGTGTTTTGCTTCTGAACTTTGCTGCTTGCTTTTGTTATTCAAAAAATGTTTCTAAGCATGGGTCGCCCTTGTGACTGTCTTAAAGCTGAAACTCACGTGGCCCTGACTAATCCTCAGAATACCCTCAGAATATAAATTGTCTGGTGCCCGCAGAATAAAATTGGCTATTGCTTGAGACTTTAGTCAGCCTTACTTTTAGGGTCCATTCTCCCAGGTTCATGCTGCCAACTAGAATGGTAACATTTGTCAAGTAACAGTGGTACCTTTGTTGGGTAAATCCCCACAAAGGGATTTTCTTAGTCATATTATTTAAAACAGGAAGACCCCATCTCCCACCCCACTTTAAGGCACGTGGCACTTTCTGGTAGCTGCCCAGATGAAGGATTTGACTGTGGAAGAAGAAAACATTGCTCATTGCCTGCTTGTCCTCACTTTAGTGTCAAGTTCATCCATCCTGTCGCTAGGCTGTTCCTTTGTTGGTATTAGAACCAACTTCTTTGGGGTTCCAACGTAGATTGAAAACATCAGCTCTCCGTGAGTTCCCTAGGCCTTCAGCACCTGCTTGGTCCTTCTGAGACATTCACCCTTGTGGACTAAGCAACTGCCAGATCCTTAGACTCAACTGTGTAAGAAAGACAGCCATTGTTGAACTAACCAGGCCATATCCTGTAAACCAGTCAAATAAAGCCCCTTTTAATTATCTATTATTTTCATTAGTTCTATTCCTTTGGAGAACCCTGACTAATAACAGTTGCACACCAGAACTTGAAGGAAAGACCCTGTTGCTGAAAACACCATACACTTTGGCCCCAGGACATGGAGAAATCAAGTTGGTACTGATTGGGGTGCTTCCTCCAAACTGGCTAGTTTTCATAGTACTGGAAGATGCTGTGCAGGCTTCTGGGGAGAAGGCGGAGGGTGTCATAAACAGTCTTAGCCAGCTCTGAACCCTGTGAGTTACAATAATGGCCAGTTTGGCAAGATGTGTCCCCGGATACAATAGTAACATGAATTCGGTGTGGCAAGGTATGCCCATGGGTGTGGTAGTGGCGTGGCCATTTGGGGACAACCAACCATTTTCTGACTGGAGTTAAGGATTGCTCCACAGGAAGAAACACACGATTGGTACTGTAAATCTGGCCAAGAATCCATGATTGGGAGCTCCTAACTTCCAGGGGTGACCTTACTATGTTCTTCTGTTAAACGGACGTAGTTCCTAGATTCGTACCTCTATAGCCATAACTTAGTGCAGCTCCCAGACCTTATTAGAGTAGTCTCTTTGCACTGGCTGGTCAAAGAACACGGAGAACAAATGTCAGAGGAATGTGATGCCACAAATGGGACATCTCTGTCATACCCATCCCCCATCACAGATGGAAAGAGAAAGATTGTAAAAGCCAGAGGTCTGAGAGGACCAGAGGGAAACTGTGTCTGATGGACATGAGAGGACTGTTGTAGTCACGAACTCACAGCAGCCGTGGTTGCCTATACGTGATCAAGCCAGTCAACATTCTAGCCTGGCTAGGGAGAGCTTTACAAGCTATAGAGAGTTTATGTCTTCTGGAAAGGGGAGAGTATTGTGTGATACACCCTTCTTAGGGAGAGAGATGTAGTTCTCTCTCTCTCTTCTCCCTCTCCCTCTCTCTCTCTGTCTCTCTCATGCATGAACACTCAGTGCTTCTTCTCATTCCAGAAAGAGAGGCCAAATATCAATTGCACCAAACTCAAACTTGGTGAATTAATACATTTTTATTGGGGTTATTAATGCGCATATGGGTGCTGGAGAGATGACTCGGCTGTTTAGAGCACTAGCTGTTCTTCCAGAGGTCCAGAGTTCAATTCCCAGCAACCACCTGGTGGCTCACAACCCTCTGCAATGGGAGCCGACGCCCTCTACTGGTGTGTCTGAAGACAGCTACAGGGCACTCACATACATTAAAATAAATAAATAATTCTTTACAACAACAACAACAACACACAAGTATATGGTTGAAAGATTACTTATAGGAACAGTGATGCATCCAGTCGGGTCACCAAAGCCACCACCAGAACATGAGTAACAACTTTCAAAAGCTACATCTTGAGCTCTCCGCACATCTTCCGGCGGCTCCACGGTCCGAGAAATCTCTGCTCTGCAGCTGGGCTGATCAGAGCCTCTTGCAGTAAAATCCTTTTATAGCCTAGGAGAGCTTTTGAGGATCTTCCAGGTTTGTGCTCTCCCGGACATGTGACCTCTTGTTTTCCTCTCCCTTCTCATGAACTTCCCCGACGACCCAGTGGGGGGGAATGTTTATATTTGGGGGAAGCTGCTACCCAACAGAGAGCCAATTTTCTTTAAGTGTGAGGCCCCGGTAGGTCAACCAACACTCCTGTGGATGGCCCCATATTCATGAATAGATTAGTAACAGAAATTGAAACCAGTGGGCTATTAAAAAGACAAGAAAATTGGAAGGGGTGAGGGGTGGATCTGGGAGGAGTTAGATGGAGGACTGGAGTGAATATGATAAAAAGCATATCCTATGAAATTGTCAAAGAATAAAAATATTTTTAAAATTATCTTATGGCTACTTGTATTTATTCAATGCAGAACGGAAGCATCTATCTTTTTTTTTTTTGGTTTTTGGAGACAAGGTCTCTCTGTGTAGCCCTGGCTGTCCTGGAACTCGCTCTGTAGACCAGGCTGGCCTTGAACTCAGAAATCCACCTGCCTCTGCCTCCCGAGTGCTGGGATTAAAGGTGTGCGCCACCACTGTCCGGCTGGAAGCATCTATCTACAAGGCCTTACTGCATACTGACAAACGCAAAGCAACGGAGCTTGACAGCTGGGGAATGTGCGCGCCACTGTGTCACGGCCTGAAGCCTCAGCCTCAGAAGAGGCTGAAACAGTCAGTCAGCAGGCTGCAGGTTTCCACGACGTGACTGAGTTCTCACTCCTCTGATCCTGGAGTTTAGGGTTAAGACTCTTCATTACCGTACCAAGCCCTTGTCTTCTGAATGGGGAACCAATGAGCTCATGGATTTGTCTGGCTTGATATGAGGCAGAGGAATGGTAGTTAGGAGTATGGCTCCAGAAAGTGCTCTGGAGCTGGGGTCCTGCTAAACGCTCAGGAGCAGGATTCTAGAGCAGGTGGTCAGTAGCTGGGTCATGGTTTTGTCATCTTCTGGCTCCACCACCACAGGTCCTGTGGGAACTTGAGCCTTTTATTTAAATCCCTTTAGACCTGTGTTTTCTCACTGATGAAATGGGAATTCCTCGTTGACTGATTTGTACATATTAAACATCGTGAAGTATGTAAAAACACACAACACAGGGCACTCTAGTTGTAGACACAGGCACTGGGGAGTAAGAAAGCTACTGAAGGCTAAGCATGGTGGCACCCGCCTTTAATCCCAGCACTCAGGAGGCAGAGGCAGGTGTATTTCTGTGAATTCAAAGCCAGCCTGGTCTATATATGAAGGTCCAGGATATCCAGAACTACGTAGTGAGATCCTGTCACAAAAAAATAAAAAATAAAATAAAATAAAATAAATAAAAAAGTTTCTGCAGGCATGCATCTGAACACTTCTCAGATTCAAGACAGTTTCTTCCAGGGAAACAGAACTGGAGAGGACACAAGGCCACTTGGATCAGTACCAAGAGATTATGCAATGACTAGCACCATGATAACTTTGCTTAGTCACAGTAGTTCATACTTACTGATGGCAAGTCACAGAATGCTGTCTCCTTCAATCCAGGCTTGATTACAACCACATGGGTAGATGCTAGGTTTTTGAGGGTTTTTTTTGGTTTGGTTTGTTTTGTTTCTTTTTTTTGTTTTGTTTTGTTTTGTTTTTTGGTTTTTTCGAGACAGAGTTTCTCTGTGTAGCCCTGGCTGTCCTGGAACTCACCCTATAGACCAGGCTGGCCTCGAACTCAGAAGTGCTAGGTTCTATGAACGGCCATAGAAATCCACACCAGAGAACAACATGTTACCCAATCCAGAGTGCACACATGTTTATGTCACAGAGACTGGGGTAATTCATGGAGACGGTCCTTTCCCGGTGACACTGATGGGACCTGAAAGTGCCTGACCTCACACAGCTATTCTTTTTGCTTTTTTTATGGTTTTTCCATGTGTATGTGTATCTGTGCAAGTCTGCACGTATGTGTACACATGTGTATACGTTTTTATCATGCATGCAGTGACCTGAGGTTGATATCAATACTCTTCCTCAGCCCCTTTTCACCCTATTCACTGAGGGAGTGTCTCTCAGTCAAAGCCAAAGCTCATTGATATAGCTAGCCTGGCTAGCCAGATTGCACTTGGGATCTCCTCTGTCTGCTTTCCAAAGCTGAAGTTACAGGTGGGCTGCCACACGCACCTGGCATTTATGTGGGCTCCAGGGATCCAAAGTCCAGGCCTAACATTTAATAGCCATGTTATATACATAATACACAACATTTAATAGCCATAGGATATACAATATATACAAAGCAGATATTATTAATGGCTCTTCTTCCTCCCTCTTTCCCTCTCATTCTTCCTTCCTCTTCCTTCCTTTCTCCCTCCCTTCCTTCTTTGTCAAACATGAGAGAAGCATGAGACTCAGAGTGGTTAAGCCTCCTGCCCAGAGGTACTGCTGCCCAGCAGTGGGAACAACTCAATCCACTTGCTACACACACACACACACACACACACACACACACACACACACACACATACACACACAGAGAGAGAGAGAGAGAGAGAGAGAGAGACAGACAGACAGACAGACACAGACACAGACAGACAGACACAAAGAGAGACACACACAGACACATAGAGAGACAGACACAGATAGACACAGAGAGACAGACAAAGATAGACACACAGAGACAGACACACAAAGAGAGACAGAGAGAGAGACAGACACACAGAGAGAGACAGATACAGAGAGACAGACAGACACAAACACAGAGAGACAGACAGACACACAAAGAGACAGACACATGCACGCACACACACACACACACACACATACACACACATACACACACACCACTGAGAATCCTCTTACAGTCCAGGTTCAGGATTCATAGGGTTTCAGAGGTTCTAGGGTTAGGTGTAGCTAACCGGAAGCTCCTGGAAGCTGCCACCGCTGCCAGTGAGTCCGTGAGTTGTGCCCACAATGTTTTCCTTACATTATGGCTGTGCATTGCCTAACAGCACCCAATCACTGCTCTGCTGAGTCTTCATCCTGTTGCCTCTCTAGACTATGACGTCCACGAGAGCATGCGTGTGTCTTACTCATTACGTTGACCTGGCTGCCCAGCCCCACACCCAGCAGAAAGAACGGGGCTGTTTGGAGGTGAAGGAAAGTGACCCACCCATAGTGGCGAAGCTTACTTTTGACTCTACTTACTGGCTGATAAGGAATGCTTCTCATGTGTCTTTTCTTCTCCAAAGCCACAGGATGACACCTACACGCGAGGTCCAGAGACAGCAGATTAAAGAAAATATTAGAACCAACCTACTGCTGTGCCCAAGTTGCAGGGACCCCAAAGACCACTGAGGAGCCAATCCCGCTGTAAATACACAAGGGTCTTTATTACAAACAAGGACTCTCACTGTCACTTCACCCCGGGTCAGAGTGAGAGCCCCAAATCTAGCGGTGCAGTGTATTTATTGTAATTACAGCAACCTTGGGGGATTTCCATACAGGTCAGCAAGTTAATATTTTAAAAACTTCATTCCCGATATAATCTGTAGGAGACAAACAAGGAAAGAAAACTACCTGACCCACAGGATGGCTATTTTCTGCAGGATGTCTTAGGTTATCTATATGCACCTTTTCCTGCTGTTGGAGTCTGGCTGGCTAGGGGACTGGCAGGTGCTGAGGGAGGGTTGACATAGGAAGTTCACTCACGTGGGCTTTGTGGTTTTCCTCCTGGAATTGGAGTTTAGCCTCTAGAGCTTCAAAAACCGGAGTTGGTTGGGCTTTACACCTAAGACTCCTATGCAGGAGCCCTTGTATGCAGGAGACCAAAGCAGCCCTCATATGCAGAAGGCCCTTTATATGCAGATGCAGCCTCTGAACCTAGGGATAAGGTAGAGTAGCCAAGGTGACTGAGGTTGGCAGGAGCACGAATCACTTCTCACACTAGAACAGTGGTTCTCAACCTCCCTAGGGCTGCGACCCTCCAATACAGTTCCTCATGACCCCCAACCATAACATTATTTTCTTGCTACTTCATAACTGTAATTTTGCTACTGTTGTGACTCACAATGTAAATATCTGATATGTCACCTCGATAGGGGGTCACAACCATGGTTGAGAACTTCTGTGTTACAGGATAGTAATGACTGACACCACCCCCCCACCCCGAACAAGCAATTTTGCCTTAGGCCAGACCCTGTGCTAAGAAAGCACTCAGCCCCTCTTCACATTTCATTTTCTCTACAAGCTTGGGACAGAGATACTTCCTTATTCCTCAGGAAGGGAGCTGAGACCTGGGTAGTCAAACCTTAGCAAATAGCCTAATAGCAGAGGTGATCCCAGGAATCGGAAGCAAGCGTTCAGACACAGGGACAGCTTTACATCGCTGTCAGTGACCTGATACAAGCTCTGAGGAACCCCGGTTAGATGGTTTGAGGAAACTTACATTTACTAGAAAGGGTCCTCATATCCAGGAGCCCTCATATGCAGGAGACCAAAGCAGCCTTTATCTGCAGGAGGCCCTTTATATGCAAGAAGAACCCTTATATGAAGAAATCTGAAAATACGGTCTTGAGAAAGAGTCAGACCTTTTTAGTGTTCATTTCATGCTCAGTTTGACACTATTTGTTCCCAGGTTAAATATCCATCATCTCAGAAAGGTTAGGTAACAGGTACAGGGTGGGGGGATGATGTCTCAAAGGTCCAATTCCTTTCACACTTCGCTAGGCCTCTTATGAAACTTTGAATTAAAGACTGGACCAAATCCGAGAAGACAGCCAGCCTTTGGAAGAAATCACAGCTTTATTAAGGATGTGTGTCTAACAACGGCAACAACAACAATGACAACAACAAAAACCTCCACCCAAAACAACAACAACATCGGGTCTAAAGGACAGACCATTGTTTTTGCAAAAGCTTTTAAAAAGCAATTTAAAGGTTATAATTTCATACCAACCATTAGAAAAATTAGGAGTTATCGGGCAGTGGTGGCACACACCTTTAATCCCAGCATTTGGGAGGCAGAGGCAGGTGGATTTCTGAGTTCGAGACCAGCCTGGTCTAGAGAGTGAGGTCCAGGACAGCCAGGGCGACGCAGAGAAACCCTGTCTCGAAAAACCAAAAAAAGAAAAAAGAAAAAGAAAAATTGGGAGTTAGGAAACAGGGAAAGAGAGAGAATGCGTTGTCAGGTGGGCCATGGAATAGGGGTGAGTCTAATCTTTCTTCTGATGAAGAATTTTCAAATGGGCAATGGGTCAGTAGGTCAGGGACAAAGATAAATACAGCAACAGATCAGAGTGGAGCATTGAGGGGGGAGGGGGGAGAGAAAGAGAGCACGAGCGAGCACAGACTGGGTTTTAACAAGCTTATCTTATCAATGAACTTTTATTTACTACGGAAGGGAGTGTGATACTTCGGATCAAGGCTTCGCCTTGCCATGTCCTTGTTGGAACACATCCTCCGAGACTCACTTTCTTCATCTGTTAAACATGAATAGCACACACCCGTTTCCTTGTTGACTGTAAGCCTATGGTAAATACCAGTCAGCAGCTAGCTAACATAGACTTTCACCTGGTTACCTTTTCCTGTGAATTCTGTTTTCCTCAGACTCTTGCCCAAGGGTCGCAGGATTTTCCCTGTCCAATTACATTAGGGCAGCGGGAGGCCTGTGGTTGGACATGGAAAAGGGAGGCGGAGCTAAGAATTGAGGGGGGGGGAAGATGGCAGAGGTCGTGAACCAGCATGGCTATAACCAGCCACAGGTAGTTATGATATCGTAAGGTTAGAATAATTGGGATAAAGTTTTTATCATTATCAATTGGTTCTGAAATTATTGTATTGGCATCTTGTAAATTGAGAATTTATTGATACATAAATCTGATTGGTTAATTATAACGTTCAAGGGTTTTGATTTACTTGGTTACTGGAATGTGGGACTGCCAATGGCGGAGAGGGAACGAGCGGATCCGTCAGACGCTCTGGGGGCTCGCTGGAGAGAGTAGCTGGCACCAGGAGCTCGGGCGCGTGGTCCGGCCCTGCCAGGGGGTTGGCAGATTCAAAGAAACAGGAGCACGGAGAGTTGGCAGGTTCGTTTTTTAATATTTCCTGCAACACCCAAGCATTTCTCTTTTATTCTGTTGGGTTTTGTCTTGTTTTGTTTTGTTCTGTTCTGTTCTGTTCTGTTCTGTTCTGTTCTGTTCTGTTCTGTTTCTCTGTATAGCCCTGGCTGTCCTGGAACTCACTCTGTAGACCAGGCTGGCCTCGAACTCACAGAGATCTACCTCTGCCTCCCGAATGCTAGGATCAAAAGGGTGCATCACCACTTTCCAGTTTCTCTCAAGAATTTCTATTCCTAGCCCTTACGTATAGGTTGGTGGAAATATTTCTTATTTAATTGTACAGTGTTAAGAAAAACTATTTTCCTATAAGTTCATAAGTATGTGTAAGAGTGTGTGGGTTTATTTATATTATTATTATTATTTATTATTATTATTATTATTATTATTATTATTATTATTATTATTATTATTTTGGTTTTTCGAGACAGGGTTTCTCTGTGTAGCCCTGGCTGTCCTGGAACTCACTCTGTAGACCAGGCTGGCCTCCAACTCAGAAATCCGCCTGCCTCTGCCTCCTAAGTACTGGGATTAAAGGCGTGCGCCACCACTGCCCGGCTCTCTGGCTCCTCTTAAGTGCTATGATTAAGGAGATGCACCACCATACCTGGCTGATGTTCTACTTGTAACAGTGTGAAGGCTGAAAAAAAAAGAAATTCCACTTCAATTTTTGTGAATCCTATTTGTAAATGTTAAAGAACTGAGAAATGTATTTATCACACATCTAGTTTCTAGAATAAATGGGTGATGTCACAATGCCACACATCATATTAAAATGTAGGTCTTTATTCACTGGCATTCAGTTTGAAATTTACACAGGGAGTAAAGGAAGTCTGGTTTTTAGGACGTTATGAGGACATACATAATGGACATTAGGTCAACAAACAAAACAAAGAGAATTTTCAGAAGCCGTCCCAGAATCTCATCTTCCAGGCTCTGGGGTGAAGTAGTAGAAATTAATATCCAGTTTTTGCCACTCATGTTCAGATATTCCTGCTCCCTAGAAAATAGAAAGAGGAGAATAAGCATCCTGCAGTGAGTGTGTGTAGATTCCTTATTTCTTTGGATGAAGACAAGCCTTGCAGGGAATGTTCGATCAATTTACAGCCAATCAGTAAACTAAGAGATTTTCACTCACCTTGGTGACTTTATGTCACGGTCATTAGCTTTTTGTTTTGTTTTTTTGTTAATTTTTTTATTTATGCATGTCTGGGGATATGCACATGAGTGCAGTGTCCTCAGAGGCCAAAGAAGGACTTGGATCCTCAGTAGCTGGGGTTATAGAGAGCTGTGAACCCTCTGATGTGGTGCTGGGAACTGAACTCAGGTCTCTTGGAATAGCAGTATTTGCTCTTAACCACTAACTCATTGTCTTAGTTTACTGCTGTGAACAGACACCACGACCAAGGCAACTCTTACCAAAGGACAACATTTCATTGGGACTGGCTTACAGGTTCAGAGGTTCAGTCCATTATCATCAAGGCAGGAATGTGGCAGCATCCAGGTAGACATGGGGCTGGAGGAGCTGAGAGTTCCACCTCTTGTTCCAAAAGCAGCTAGGAGAAGACTGGCTTCTGAGGCAGCTAGGACAAGGGTCTTAAAGCCCATGCCCAAAGTGACACACCCACTCCAACAAGGCCACACCCACTCCAACAAGGCCACACCCACTCCAACAGGGCCACACCTCCTAACAGAGTCACTCCTTAGGCTGAGCAAACCACCACAGTCCAGTCATCTCTAGGTATTTGTATTTCTGTATGCCAAACTTGCCTTTCTTTCTACAAGAAATGAGTCAAGAGACTTCCACCATTATCATTCTCTTCTTAGCCTTCTACCTTGCCAACTTGGGCTCCCATGAGAGAAGCCTATGAAGTCATAGGAGATGCAAGTCATGACAGCATCCTTCAGTGATGAATGACACAGGGTCTTCCTGATTCCTCTAACTTCCCTCAGGACCACTCTCGAATGTTCTGGCCACTGAGTAGAGCACCATCAAGCATACTTTCCTCCACATCTCTGGGTTGTAGAAACTGTTGTTTTATTTTGGTGTGAACACTTGGAATCTTAAACAGTCCTAATCTGTGACTGGCTTTCCACATTGCAGGAACATTTGTTTAAAATGTATTTATTTTATGTATATGAGTACACTGTAGCTGTCTTCAGACACACCAGAAGAGGGCATCAGATCCCATTACAGATGGTTGTAAGCCACCACGTAGTTGCTGGGAATTGAACTCAGGACCTCTGGAAGAGCAGTCAGCGCTCTTAACATCTGAGCCATCTCTCCAGCCCCTTGCAGGAACTTTTTAACTGAACTGTCTAGTAGGGGTTCAACAGCATTCTTAACTTCCTTTCCAGAAAATGAGCAGACCAGCAGACCGTTTCCCAAGCCTTAAACTGAGAGTCTGGATAAATACCCTCTCAAATGACCACAGACAGATACCTTAACAAGGTGACAAGATTTGCACGGTAAGCCATTGCATCTGACATTCTTCACTCAAACACAGAAAATGCAAGGTGAGGACTAAGAGCGACAGAGAAACACTGTGCTCAAATGTCCTCCCACTTTGAGGAAATCTCCATTGCTTTCTGTAACAACTGGCTCCATTCTCCAATCTCACAACAACTGCTACAAAGCAAGCTCCTGGAGTCTTTTCTACACTCAACAATTCCTTTTGCTCAGTTCAGCCAAGGGGGAAGAGGGGGGAAGCTCAGGAATACCACACAGGTTCATGAGCGAACTTCCCTCCGTCCCATAGCTTCAGCCTTCAGCCTCAGTGTCCTCGGTTATGGCTCCCTTGGGCTCCTTGCCATTCTCTCTATGGTGGTTTGAACATGCTTGGCCCAGAGAGTGGCACTATTAGGAGGTGTGGCCTTGTTGGAGGAGGTGTGTCACTGTGGGTGTGGGCTTTGAAGAGATTGTATCTGGCATCCTTTGGATGAAGATCTAGAACTCTCAGCTCCTTCTCCTGCACCATGCCTGCCTGGATGCTGCCATGCTCCCACTATGATGATAATGTACTGAACCTCTGAACCTGTAAGCCAGCCCCAATTAAGAGTTGCTGTGGTCATAGTGTCTCTTCACAGAAATGGAAACCCTAATTAAGACACTCTCCAAAAGTGGGAAAGTAAGAGTAACAGAGAAGTGGTAGAGAGAGGGATGGCAAGAGACACTGGTTCTCACCTGAAAGCCTCAGGAGGTGGCAGGTAGCACAGCTTTACCAGTTCCCAGCTTCCTCTCCTGCTCTCACTGGACCAAAGTGCTGGGGGCACAGGTGTTCTCCTAGTGACCTCGGTTCCTGTGTCAAAGCACACAGAAGGTTTAATTGGACTCCAAAGTAGTCCAGCAAACTGAGGCACATCGCCCTGCTCTGGAAACTGCTACAGGACTTTAAAGAACACAGGGAAGAGCCGGGCAGTGGTGGCGCACGCCTTTAATCCCAGCATTTGGGAGGCAGAGGCAGGTGGATTTCTGAGTTCGAGGCCAGCCTGGTCTACAGAGTGAGTTCCAGGACAGCCAGGGCTACACAGAGAAACTCTGTCTCGAAAAAACCAAAAAAAAAAAAAAAAAGAACACAGAGAAGGGTGTTGAAGATGGGAGAACAGGACATTTACAATTTAAGACAGAATTAGATAGCTTAAAAACTAAAATTTTAACAGAAAAAATAAGTCAAACTAAAGGATTTTCCTTGTAGGGCAAACTTCCACTACACTTTCTAAGGAAACAATTCTCTTGAAATTATATTAGTATGAATGCTTCAATATCTTTATGGCAAAACATAAGTACAGGGAACTGCCGGGCAGTGGTGGTGCACGCCTTTAATCCCAGCACTTGAGAGGCAGAGGCAGGTGGATTTCTGAGTTCGAGGCCAGCCTGGTCTACAGAGTGAGTTCCAGGACAGCCAGGGCTACACAGAGAAACCCTGTCTCGAAAAACAAAACAAAACAAAACAAAACAAAACAAAACAAAACAAAACAAAAAATCACATAAGGGGGCTGGAGAGATGGCTCAGTGGTTAAGAGCATTGACTGCTCTTCCAAAGGTCCTGAGTTCAAATCCCAGCAACCACATGGTGGCTCACAACCATCTGTAATGAGATTTGATGCCCTCTTCTGGTGTGTCTGAAAACAGCTACAGTGTACTTACATATAATAAATAAATAAATAAATAAATAAATAAATAAATAAATAAATATAAATAAAATAAAATAAAATAAAAAATCACATAAGTACATTCTATGTAAGAGACTACAGCTCCCAAGACTAGGGTTGGTAAATGAAGTATTGTAAACTTTACAGAGTAGAAAATAAGGGGTAGATTTAAAACAAAACAAAACAACAACAACAACTACTAGGCTATAACTATGGCCTCTATATCCCTCAACCATGGAATTAACTTTCGTGTACTGTGGTGGTTTGAATATGCTTGGCCCATAGGGAGTGGCACTGTTAGGAGGTGTGGCCTTGTGGGAGGAAGTGTGTCACTGTGGGGGTGGGATTTGGAGGTCTCCTCCTATGCTCAAGCTCCACTGATTACAGAAGAAACCCTCCTCCTACCTGCCTGAGAGTCAGACTTCTGACTGCTTTTGGATCAAGATGTAGAACTCTTGGCTAGACACTTCCATGCTTCCTGCCATGATGATAATGGACTGAACCTCTGAACCTGTAAGCCAGCCCAAATTAAATGTTGTCCTTTATAAGAGTTGCCTTGGTCATAGTGTCTCTTTTCAGCAATGGAAACCCAAACTAAGACATATACTTTGTGTCTTGAATATAATGTTGACATTGTGCTCAACGGTACTCATTGTGGGCCTTTTTCCTGCCTCAATCACCCATCTCCCTGATAAGCTATGTCTCTGTACAGGTTAAGAGACCTCTTTTCAAAAGTTATTGGGACCAGTAAAATTTTGAAATGTCTTTTTTCTTGATTTTAAAGCTTTTCATACACATGATACATGCTGGGTCTAGACATAAAGTTCATTCATGTTTCAATGTATAGCACCTGTAATCAATGCTTTTAGCATAAACACTCTTTTAGTGCAGCCAAGCCTGTCAGAATGGAACTTGTAATCTTCCAGTTGTAAGGTCTGACTGTCAGGAAGTTTGAGAGCGTGGGATGGGGGAGGGGGTGTCTCCATCTCTATTCCATATCAGGCAAATAGGTGAGGATTATGGGAAATAAATCACATACTTAACACTTTTACCAAGTAAATATATACAGGTAAATTTTGAAATATCCGAATTACAGAAAATCAACTAGGAAATAAGGAACGGCCATTAAACCATTACTCAGCCATACACAGAACATAATCTGTTTATTAAAATGGTAGTATACATCATGAAGTCATAGAAACATCACTTAGAAGATGATTCTCAGATAGTCTTAAATGGTCACAATGCCCCTTACACTACTAAGCATCATTCTCTTTGAAAGAACCTCTTGGCTTCCTTCAGAAAAGCCACATATCCAAATGATCTTCAAGATATCTTCAACTGGGAGACAACCCATAGCCTAGGTGCTCTGTCCATGCGTGGCTTCTAGGGACTTGGACCTGACTGGGCAGTAAGGGAACAAAAAAAAGACAAATATGGACAGAAACACAGACAAGCTAGGATCAGCTGGTCTGGGCTGTTCGCTGGAGAAACCACAGCATTCTGGAAGCTCTGTGTATTTATTATATAAAGTTATATTATATAAAATATTATATATTATGAAAAGAGACACAGGATTATTACACACAGATAAGGACTAGGGGTTACTGCATACAGATAAAGGAGGAGGTAAGGTGTTGCTATACAGCTGGATTTAGGGCACAGGCTTAGCAAATTTTAGTACGCATAGTCTCTCTAGGGGGAGCAGTCTTCATGCCATAAACATCCAGGGAGAGAAAGCTATGATGGACAGTCTCTGCACAGACTATCACCATCTACACACAGACCATTTCCCATTTCCCTCACTCCAGGGGAGACAGCTTTGCCCTTTTTCTTCAAAGGTCTGAGGCTCTGGGGTTCTTGATATAGCCACACGTATGTCAACAGTACACATTCACTCAGGGCTCTCTGTGCTCCCTACAACTCGGGGGACAGAGGTAAGTGGTGGCCTAGACATAAAAAGGAATGTCATACTATGATAGAAATTAAACTACAGCAATAAGTAAGACTAGGATGAACCTTACACAGACAAAATCAATTTCACTAAGCAAGGCACTAAAGCAAATATGCAGCATCAACTTGGAGATGTTTACATGAAGTAGAATGTTTGGGCACTGTGTCCAGTTGAGTATATACGTGGGCAGAAGTGAGTTAAAGGGCAATGAATGAAGAAGGGATACAGACTGAATTAGCATTCTCCTTGGAACAACCTATGTGACAAGAAGCAATTTGAGGAGGTGGGGTTTATTTGAGCTCATGGTTTGAGGGGATACAGTCCTTCATGATGAAACAGGAGCATGAAGCAGCTGGTCGCATTGCAATTGCAGTCAAGAAGCAAAGAGAGATGAATACTGGTCTTCAACTCACTTCTCATTTGCATTCAGTCCATCATCCCTATTCAGAATGGGTCTCCTCTCCCCAGTTAAACCTCTTTGAAAGCTGTATACCCAGAGGTGTGTTCCCAGGGTGTCTCCCAATGCACTCCAAGATCACCCATCACAAGGCAGAGGTGACTAAGGGGGACAGGAAAGAGCCTCCACCCAGGTTTCATTTCTTGTCAGTACATCCACAATTATGCTCAAACCATGAATTAACCTGTATATAGAGCATGGTGTGGTGTCTGCCTGTAATCTCAGCAGACTGAGGAATCATGAGTATGAGGCTAGTTTGGGCTACATAGTTAGGCTCCAGGACAGCCTGGGCTATATAGCTAGACCTTTTCTCAAAGTCCAAAATGGAAACAAACCAAAATCAATCCCCTCGAAAGAAATAAGGAAACCCTGCACATAGGAGATTTGTGTGCCCTTCTGTAGTCATTGTGAACTTGATCACTGAAGTATTGAAATTGAGGAAAGAGGCAAGAAAAAAATAGGCAGGCTGACAGTGGTCAGCACATCTGTGGTTGGGTGGAAGGCCTGTAGGGGATTCCTGTCTCTCCTGCTGTTGACACTTTTCAGGCTCATTCAGTCAGAAGGCTATTGGTCTTACAATCTTAGGTAGCCAGAAAAAGTAATGTTGCTGACAGCCTTCTCGGTTAAATTAAAAGTATCCATGGTGACCAGTTTGGTTAAAACTTATCATAGCTGGGCAGTGGTGGCGCACGCCTTTAATCCCAGCACTTGGGAGGCAAAGGCAGGCAGATTTCTGAGTTTGAGGCCAGCCTGGTCTACAGAGTGAGTTCCAGGACAGCCAGGGCTACACAGAGAAACCCTGTCTCGAAAAACCAAAAAAAAAAAAACCAAAAAAAAAAACTATCATTATAATGAACATAAACCAACAGAACATAAAATGTATCCTTAAAATGCTCCCATGAATTGACCCATGGTTTGGACTACATATGAGGCAGAAGAATCACCTCGATGGCCATCAGGGAGAAAGGAGAGGACTTTGGGCCTGAGGGTGCTAGAGGCCCCAGTAAAGGGGAATGTCAAGGTGGGAATACGGGAATGGGTGGGAGGGTAGGTGGGAGGAGGAATTCCCTCACAGAGGCGGGGAGGGGGAGGGGATACGGGGTTTCCAAAGAGGAGACCCAGAAAAGGGGAAACATCGGAAATGTAAATAAAGTATCAAAAAAAAAAAAATGCTCCCATGAAGATATATTATTGATAAGATGGCTTGGGGAAGCAAACATGTTCCCATTTCATTCAAAGCACCATGACAAACAGGAACTTGGCCATGTCCTGTTTGTCTCTCCCCCTTGGTTTCTAGATCTGAATCTCCAGTAGCAGCATGTCCACTGTGCTGGCATAAACACACACAGGTTTTACTGTGGATGAAAATGTTTGAATATCCTGATCCTCCGATATCATTTTTTTCTACTTTTAGGATACAATGGGTATTCCCGGGTGGCAAGCTATTTACTAGCATCCATTTTCAGGAAAAAGCATTTCCTCATTGTTGTTCTCAATCCATAAGTTCCAGCAGAGTTTTTTTTTTTTCTTTTAACTTGCTGACTTATGTGAGATGCTGTGTATTTTTGCTGCATGTCTTAACCTATCCAGACCTTGATCTTATCACAAATGCATTTTAAAAAAAAATCACAAGACAGAACCTTTGATTTTCAATGGAACTCTCTAGGTTAGTTGGGGTCAAGTTGAAAGACCTGACCCCCTTATGAGGAAAGTTAGACCCCTAGCACACTTGGAGCCAGAAACAGAAATAGGCCTGAAATTGCCTGCTTGATCAAACCCCACCCAGCTGCATTCTTTCCCCTAAGAAACCAGTGACCTTGGCCTGGCCCCAGGGCCAGAGGCACAATGTTTCAGGAACTAGCTAACCATAAAAATGTTTGTG
>CM052720.1:32116721-32190882 GCA_028551405.1 Uromys caudimaculatus | reverse complement strand
AAGACTTGACCCCCTTATGAGGAAAGTTAGACCCCCTAGCACACTTGGAGCCAGAAACAGAAATAGGCCTGAAATTGCCTGCTTGATCAAACCCCACCCAGCTGCATTCTTTCCCCTAAGAAACCAGTGACCTTGGCCTGGCCCCAGGGCCAGAGGCACAATGTTTCAGGAACTAGCTAAGCATAAAAATGTTTGTGACTTCCCCATAACGCAAATTCTTTCCGTTCCCCACCCCTTGCTTTGTGGTTTTTTCCTTTAAATACCCCTGACTTCAGCTGCTCAGGGTTGGACTCCTCTGCCCCTGCATGGGTTATGAGCTCCACCCCAGTGCACTGGTCCCCCAATTAAACCTCATGTGATTGCAGCAAGGACAGTCTTTCGTGAGTTCTTGAGGGGTCACGCCATCCCGAGAATTGAGCGAGGGTCTCCCCAGCTCGGAGGTCTTTCAAAGTTTATTTCACCCAGAAGCACAAAAAAAAAAAACCTCCTCCCACACGGGTGCATTTGCTGGTCTCTTCCCCATTTTCAGAGGCCATGGGAGTCTGTGAAGCATGTTATAGACTGTTACATTAAGGATTTCTGAGTTCGAGGCCAACCTGGTCTACAGAGTGAGTTCCAGGACAGCCAGGGCTACACAGAGAAACCCTGTCTCGAAAAAAACCACCAAAAAAAACCCCAAAAAACAAAAAACAAAAACAACAACAACAACAAAACAACAAACAAACAAACCAAAAAACCAGGATATTAGCATTCAGTCTTATAAACTTCAAAGTTTTCCTTTGACTCCATCAAGATATTGGAACAAAGAATGTAATTCATCACCAGGCTCATTTGTCGACCGGGCAGCTCATCCACCAAGTGACAGTGAAGGGAAGGATAGCAGGCCTTGGTTCACAAGCTTAGTTTCACTGTGATTTTCCTCCTACCTGCTGCTCTTGGCTTGCAAGCCCTTGCTTCTAAGCCACGAATATCTTTTTCTTTTTTTCAATAATTCTTTTTTATTCACTTTACATCCCAATCACAGGCTTCCTCCCCCCTCTCCTCCAGTTTCATCCAGATCCCTCCCCCAGTACCCTCTCCCCTTCTCCTCAGAGAAGGCGAAGACTCCCTTGGGTACTAACCCATGCTGGGACATCTAGTCTCAGCAGGACTATGCACATCCTCTCCCACTGAGGCCCAACCAGAAAGTCCAGGTAGGGGAAGGTAATCCAATGGCAGGAAGCAGAGATGGAGACAGCCCCTGGCAATAAATACTGATTTCTAGGACCACAAGCATAGTGTATTTTCTAACTGCTTTGGTCCCCCAGCAAAAAAATGCAAGCATGCCAGGCAGTGGTGGCACACGCCTTTAATCCCAGCACTTGGGAGGCAGAGGCAGGGGGATTTCAAGGCCAGCCTGGTCTATAGAGCGAGTTCCAGGACAGCCAGGGCTACACAGAGAAACCCTGTTTCGAAAAACCAAAAAAAAAAAAAAAAAAAGAAAAACGAAAATAAGAAAAAAAAAAAGAAAAGCAAGCAAACAAAAAGCCTTTATTATATAACGGCATTTCTAGTTCATTCTTCTCTTACACATTCCCTTCCTTTAGGTGTGGATTTTTTTTTTTTTTCTTCTTTTCTTTTTTCTGGTCAAGGCAAAGGACAGAACATTTTCTGTGAGTCTTTTTTACAATCAAGAGAAAATAGTTTTCCTTGGATTCAGTGAAAAGTCTTAAACATGAGAGTCGCGCTTTAAAAAAAAATTGGTTTTTTTGGACAGAGCTTTCTAAACCTCTTCTGTGTCTTTATCAACATCTAATGGTTAAGATAATATTCACAGAAGTTCCCTTGAGACGTATGCTGCAAAGGGAGACCATTGAAAACTATGCTGCAGTAAGTTTTAGGTTCCACTCACAGGGGGTCTGTGGGGAGGTGGGCCTTCCTGTGTACTGTGGGCAGTTCCAGGACGCCGAGAGGCCCACAGCTGCCAGCCTCCTGGGGGTGGATCCAGACACACCCAAAACTCTCCCCTTTCGGATGTCACACTTCCAAGTCCACTGCCTGGGTATTGCTTTTGGATGAGAAATTGTTTCAGAAAGGGTCGTAATTGCAGGGCACCCTGGTCATGCCAGATGACACTAATAGCCGCGTTCCCTTGCCAGAACAGGTTCCTCTCCATAAATGTGAACGGCTCATGGGACGATGGTGTGCACTTGGAGCCTGACAACCCTGAATTTTCCAGAATATTCTTATAGCGGTGAAGAGTTGTGGAGAGCTTTTTTAGGGCACACTTGCTTCTAGACACTTGGCGGGAATTTGACATGGGCCAGGACAAAGAAGTAAACTCAAGGTGGGAATCTGATTTTGGGCCAGGACTCAGGAAATAGGCTCAGATTAAGAACATTTACATTTGAGTTAATGCAAAGCTCAGAGCAAGCTCAGTGGAGGCATGCGTGGCATTCCTTTCTTCTTGGTCATTCTGACTAGCACCTAGAGAGGTGTTTACGGGTTTTTGTTTATTGCCTTACTTGTTCCTTGACCCAGAACAGATCTTATCATTTTGCCTGTACTTAAAATGGTATAGAAGCTGACTGGGGAAAAAAATAAACCCTCCTCAGCCTCAGAACTGGCTGGAATCACGCTACAATGTTGTCTAATTGTCTTTTTTCTTTTTCATCCTCACTCTTGCCCTGGAGAACCTGTTGACTGACTGAGCTGGCTTGGTCAAATAGTTGTTTTGCTTTAGGAAATCTGCCCTCAGCCAGTGGGACATTCCCCAGACCACACGATCAAGATCAAGAGCATGGGCTCCCTGAAGGTAAGTTTTGTTTGGCTTGGTTTCACCTTGCAGTCCAGACTCATCTTGGACTCTAAATGTGGTCCAAGTTGGCCTCAAAGTACCTGTACCTCCCAAACAATAGGATCCCAATGGAGTATATACCAACTTGTTTCTATTGTTCCTTACAAATGACAGGTTTTCCTCCTTGGTCCTCTCCTGAACATTCACTAGCTATAGAATAACGGTAGGCTATGGTGGTTGAGAGAAAGACCTAGATTCAGAGCGTTAAGATCTGAACATCTGGTCTACCCGTTGCTGTGGGACCTCAGCCATTTTCCGTGACTCCCTGGCATCAGCTAACACATTTGCAACCTAAGATGATGATTACATCTTTCTTTTAGGATGATGAGAGAATTCAATAGATATTTGTGTCTAGAAAGTAAACATGTAATGCACAGCAGCAATAATTAGTGACAGACTAGCATGTTGCCCTTCAGTGAATCACCTGCAGGCTCCTTCGAGACCTAGATACACAAAACTGTCAACACTCTTACCTACCTTGAGACTGAGCATTGCTTCTTCTGAGATCTGCCCTGAGCCTAGGCAGAACTGTTCTTGCATTTATCGGACATATCACAAGTCATGCCATATCACAGCTGACCTGTCCCCACCTGTCACCTGCATGGCCCCATCTGTCAGTCACCTGCATGGCTCCACCTGTCACCTGAATGATCCCATAGGCAGCAGGTCCAGGTTCCTGGAAAGTAGGGCCAATGTACTGATCCTAGGTGACAGGCCTGACAAGTCTGTGACACTAACTGGTTTCAACAAGCATTGACTTCATAATTATGTTTAAAACAGACGCGTTCTTGGAAGACTCAATGGTCTTGTTCAAATGAAAAGCACAGTGAGGGAAACATAGACTAATTTTCTCAGGAAACTATTTAAACAAGGAGGCCTCAAAGTGGAGTGCTTTCAGCTTGTCTCAACTTGGAAAGTGCTTCATGTTCCAGAGAGGGTTCTGTTCATTAGCATTGTCTTTTTGAACTTGACAAATTCTATGAAAGTTCTGCTGAGATGTTTTTGCTCTTATTTCAACACTTGCTTATAATGGGGGAGCTGAGTGGAGCTGCTGGCAGGTCACAGACATTTGGCAGAGGCCGGCCAGAGCCGGAAGAGTTGTTTATATTTGAAGTCACTGAGGGGCCCGAATTTAAGTGATTTGGGAATTAACTGAAAATCTGTGCACCTTCAATAGCAAATAGATTTTGTATGCTCTATAAACTTCGGAACCGTCAGCTCAAGTTCTATTTTCTGGGCTAACGAAGGCTCTACTCAATGATGCCCAAAGTCAAATCTCATCAGGAAGGGAACCTAATACCAAGTAAAGATTTTATCAGTAGGAATCGTGGATCAGAGAAAACATGTATAAAATAAAAGAATAATCTATGCCATTAAAATAGTTGTAGTCCTGATTGCCATAGCCTGCCTACTGATTAAGACATCATTTCAAGGTGATTTTCCTCCTCCTAGCAAAGAGAAATAATTAGTAAGAGAAAGTATTTAAGAGCTCTTATCTCTTACCTCGCCCCATTCCCTTCCCCCCTCTCCACGTGGTCATGGCTGGCCTCTACTCCTCTACTTCTCTACTCTCTCCCTCTCTCTGCCTTTCTCTGCCTCTACTACCCTCTTAACTCCCCTCTATTTCTATACTATATAAAAAAAAAAAAAAGAGCTGCAGAGCTAGAGAGATATTTCATTTTTTACCGTCTTCTCATTTGACACATGAGGTTTCACGAGGTACAGACTTGGTCAGGGTCACAGGTTATTGTTTTCAGAGCTGGAGGTCATAAGTACTTAGCACCTTTTGAACATTTAAAACAGTTTCTCTGTGTTTGACCAGAGTTCATTATTTGTAAAGAATCTGCTTCTCTCTCTCTTCCTCTCTCGCACACATGCGCTTGTGCGCACACGCACACACACACACACACACACACACCATATCACCACCACCCCCTGCCCCAGCTCACAGCCCAGCATCTTCAATTCAGGCCAACATATAACCAGAAAGTTCTGAGTAATGTCAAACATGAAGGGACATGGGAAAATATCTGTCAGGTCAGGGTTACGTGACAAACTTGACAGGGTAAACTTCAATTGAAAACAGACATATTTGGCCACATTTGGGCAGTGAAGAAGGAGAAGGGAAGAGAGTAGGATCTGGAGCTGGATGGAACTGGTTTCCATCCTGGCAGGCTCTGTGGTCCTTGGAAGAGGGATATTACTTTATCTGGCAAACAGAGATGATAACGTCGGTCTGGCCAGCGTCTAGAATGTCTTGATTCATTGCTAGAGTTAATTTACTCTCCACCCTTTGATGTTAGGCTCATGGAACACCAGCAGTTGGAAACTGACACTATTTTCTCTCAGTCGGAGGGACCAAAGCCCATAGAAGATCAATACTCTGAATCCAAGGTCAAATGCTGAACAAGCTGTGACTTGGGACTTGGAAAGAAATCTGTTTGACACCAAAGCTGCAGGCTTAACCATTGTGGCTTCTCAGAACTGATAACAGAAGCCAAGAGCCTAGCATGCTGCCTTGTTCTCAATAAATACTGAGATGAAGCATCAGAATCATGGAGTCATCAGAAAGTCAGCCCTCCTCTGTACCCAACCAGGAGAAGAATGCTCCCCATTCCAAACCATCTCTGCCCATTTTCTTCCCCCACTCCACCTGTACCTCTCTTTCTTCTCTTGTCACCTCCACATCCCTCCCAACCGTTCATGGCTATGCATGCCTCAGATGCTTTAAAGCCAGCATCCTGGTCCTAAAACAAACCTTTTTTGTTCTCATGAACAAAAGCGTCCTCTTCCTCCTCTACTTCTGGGGCTCCTGAAGGCTGGGGGTTTTAGCTACCACGTTCTCACCACTAAATATGCTGAACATTGACCCTTAAATTACGTAGGTATGGGTGAGCAGTACTAGGGACATTCTGCAATCCAAAATGGTCAAAATGTTATCGTCCACTAAGTTTCGACCTTCTCCATGATTGACACAGAGAGCACACTCTTACAAGGTCTAGAGAAATGCCCAGAGCTTTGGCTGGATACTCTTTGTACCAGGCTTGGCAAGAGAGCCCCAACAGCTCCCAACAGCTATCCTTCAGGTAAGTTGAAGAAAGAAGAATGAGAATTTGAATGGTAGTGGCTGTGGGGGTGTACTATGCAGAACTTAGCTGCTCAAATGAGTGTCATTCCTGGAGTGGGCGTGAGGAGAGGAGAGTGGAGAGCCCTGAAGTGGAGCATGTGGCAAAAGCTTGAGATCAGTGGTTCTCAACTTCCGGGTCAGGACGTCTTTGAAGGTTAAATGATCTTTTCCCAGGGGTCGCCTGAGACCCCTGGAAAACACAGATGATTACATTAGGATTCATAGCAGTAGCAACATTACAGTTATGAAGTAGCCATTGTTGGGGGGCACCACAACATGAGGAACGGTGGTAACGGGTGGGTTGCAGCCCTGGGAAGGGTGAGAGCCGCCGCTGCTGTTGTGAAACACTTTTCAGTGTATGCATAATTTCTGCGAGCTTCTGGGTGTTCTCTGGAGGCAAGTTTAATTAAGAATGCAGGAGGCCTGGTTGGCGAAGACCACTTCATGTTTAAATGAGACATGATTTCCTTCAGAGAAGGCACAAGACTGGCAGCCATTATTTTGGTAGCTAAAGGAGTGGTGAGGTAGGTATATCTGTGTGTGCATGTATGCAGGGAGGGGGATATGTATACATGCATGCATATGTGTATGCATGGATACATGTGTGCATGCATATGTGAATGCATATGTGCATATATATGTGCATCCACACGTGTGTGCATGGGTGCATGCATGTGTGTGCATGGGTGCATGCACGTGTGCATGGGTGCATGCACGTGTGCATGGGTGCATGCACCGTGTGCATGTACGTATGGAGGCCAGAGGTTGACATCAGGTGTCTGGTCTTTCACTTTCACTCTCCACCTTGGTTTATTTTGGGAATAAAGTCTCTTGCTGAGCCCGGAACTCACTGATGGGCTGGTCGGGCTGGCCTGTTAACTCCAGACATCTGTTTCTTAACACAGGCTCTCTCATCACTATGGTTACAGGCATGTGTTCTGTCTGCATGTATGTCTGTGTACCAAGTGCATGCTTAGTGTCCAGGGAGGTCAGAAGGCGGCACTGGATTCCTGGAACTGAAATTATAGATGGTTGCTAGCCACCATGTGGGTGCCAGGAACTGAACTCAGGTCTTCTGGAAGAGCAGCAAGTGATCTTAACCCCTGAGCTATCTCTTCAGCTCCCATCCTCAGGTTTTCTATGGATGCTGGAGATCTCTTTGCCACCATCGCCCTAACCCAGCAAGGTTTATCTTTAAGTCATTTTTCTAAGCTCATTAAGCCATTATGAAGATTATGATACTCAGGGTGTGGTCCCCCAAAAGTTCTAAATCATGAAGAAGCCCACTCTCTTATAGGACTTACTCATAAAATAACCGTTTGCTCCTGTCACGTGAATGGCTTATGGGCTGTTCTGGCCTAGGACCATGGTTGTGCCCAGCAGATATTCAATGCACCTTTGCATAGTGCAGGCTTAATAGAGGAAAGCACAGATCCCACCCTGCCTCTGGAGTCCCAGAACCACACTGTAGAAAGCAGGTGTTCTCTGATAACCTTCCTTTCTATTCTGTGTAAGCAGAGATCCACAGAAAGGCACAGCACAGGGAAATGGGGGGTGGGGGTGGTGCTGGTAATACCGGAGCAGGAGGCTTAGGGGTGGGACCACTCCATCATCACAGATTCTAGCTGTACCCTTAAGTCTTGGGTGGTGAGCAAGATAGCACTGTCTTAGTCAGGGTTTCTATTCCTGTACAAAACATCATGACCAAGAAGCAAGTTGGGGAGGAAAGGGTTTATTCAGCTTACACTTCCACATTGCTGTTTATCGCCAAAGGAAGTCAGGACTGGACCTCACACAGGGTGGGAACCTGGAGGCAGGAGCTGATGCAGAGACCATGGAGGGATGTTACTTACTGGCTTGCTTGCTCAGCTTGCTTTCTTATAGAACCCAGGACTGCCAGCCCAGGAATGGCACCACCCACCATGGGCCCTCCCCCCTTGATCACTAATTGAGAAAATGCTTGACAGCTGGATCTCATGGAGGCATCTCCTCAAGGGAGACTCCTTTCTCTGTGATAATTCCAGCTTGTGTCAAGTTGACACACAAAACCAGCCAGTACAAGCACCTTCCCGGTCACCCACAGCATGGCATGCACTGTTCTGAAAACGAAGACTTTAAAGACTTTAAGGTGGGACAGTTCTGCAGGAGCTTGGTTTTCAAACTAATATTTCCTATCAAGCATAGTGTTTGTAGGCTCTGCAACTAGATTGGAAATGGTGGATGACTCTGGAGATTAAATCCGTTGAATGAGGGATTTTTATAGAGGACATTAAAATTGCTGTCAGTACTCACAGTCACTTATATTACATTATTGCCAAATACCCAAGCCCCAACAAGATAGGTAATAATTCATTTCATAAGTGAGGAAGCTGAGGCTCAGAGGAACTGAGTCCCTGTATACAGTCTTACAACCACCCTTACCCAACCCACTTCTGTGTCACTGGGATTCACTTTAATGCCTCTGTTAAGGTTATACCTATGCTAGGCAGTAGTGGCACACAGATGTAGTCCCTCTCAGCACTCAGGAAGCAAAGGCAGGTGGATGGAGGTGAGTTCGAGGCCAGCCTGGTCTACAGACCGAGTTCCAGGACAGCTGGGGATACAAAGGGAAACCCTGTCTCGAAAAAACAAACAAAAAATTTCTATCTAGAAGTGCACGTGTGCCCAGGAATGAGACTCACACACCCCAAGCAGAGAGCTATGCTAACATATGGCCTTGAATCAGGACTGGGATATCAGGTGTCATTTCTGCCTTGGACGACTGGGTAAGGCATCTGGTTCTCTGAATTCCAGAGTCCTCCCTTGCCAGACAGAAAACACAGTGACCTACTTCTCGGGCCTCTGAGAAGTGACCATCACAAAGAGGCTGCAGAGACAGAGTGGTTGGTTATGAAGCTAGTAAGCAATGAGACGGGTCTCTCTGACCCAAGACGGGGGATAACAGCGGGGCGCCATGCCTCCCACATGGGTAAGTAAAAACTCCCCTTGAAAACACTGAGATTCTATCTGGAGAAGGAAACATGGGAAGATGTGTCAAACTGCAGCCCCACGGCTTGGCCAAGCAATTTATATCCGGCGTTATTAATCACCTGCTCCTCCTGCCCTGAGCCAAAACCAAGACAAAAGGAGTAGGGTTCTGATTCATTAATCTCTCTTATCATCAGCCTCATAAAACTTGGAGAGATATTGAAGTGCAGGCAGTGGAACCGGGCTCTGAGAGTCAGCAACTTTTACCCTTCCGCGTTTCCTATGAGAAGCAAACAAGAGTTTCGCTAACCTCTCCCTGTATCAACACTACTTAAAACTATAAACCCAACACTCACCGTTCAGGGGTTCAATGGCGCCAAGTCCAAAGTCACGGGAATGGGCGCCCTTCCTTTCAAAAACACCATCTGCTCTCTGTGGATGCAAAGCTCACTGGGCTGTTATTAGTAACTGGCTTCAAGTGTTAGGCAGAAACCTGAGACAGAATGTCATGGGGAGAAAGCAAGAGAAACGGACAGACACAGGTGGGATGGAGTCTATCAAAAATATACTTACACGAAGCTCAAGTAAGCCGCTAGGTGGGGATGCCTTTCTCCACGACTGATAGGTCCCCATGGTGGCTGTTCTAAACCATAAGCAAGCAACACAAAAAAAATCTCCTTCATGGTGAGCACAGTGCTGAGCTTTGCTCTTCTGAACAACCCTCTTCTGCAGGGAGCTGGCCTTTAAAAACCTTTCGTTTTATTTATGGGTGTGTGTCTGTGTGTGTGATGCCACGTGGGTGTTTAAGGAAGGCAATAAAGAATGTCAGGCCTGCTGGAGCCATAGTTACAGGTGGGTGACCGCTCATGAATTCTGGAAACTTAACCCAGATCCTCTGTGACAACAATATGTGGTCTTAACTGCTGAGCCACCTTTTCAGCCCTCTTCCTTCCTCCCTCCCGCTCTTCCTTCCTTTCTTTTTTAAAGATTTATTTATTTATTTATTTATTTTATGTGAGTATACTGTAGCTGTCTTCAGACACACCGGAAAAGGGCATCAGATCCTGTTACAGATGGTTGTGAGCCACCATGTGGTTGCTGGGAATTGAAGTCAAGACCTCTGGAAGAGCAGACAGTGCTCTTAACCGATGGGCCATCTCTCCAGCCCTCTAGCCCACTTTCTGTTAGCTGAATATCTTTTTGTGTTTATAAATCTAACCTAGTTTACTTTGATTCTCCCATTTTCAAAATATATCAACAAGTGGATTTTAAAAGGCCTATCGTTGATCTTGTGTATGTGTCTGTGTGTGGTTGGGTGGTGGGGGTGCTAGTTAAGTATGGGTTTCACTCCTCAGAATATTGTTTCTGAACATGTGGGTCATGACCCCTTTGAGGGGGAGGTCATGTTTCAGATATCCTGCATATCAGATATTTACATTACGATTCATAACAGTAGCAAAATTACAGTTGCGAAGGAACAATTTAATTTTATGGCTGGAGGTCACCACAACATGAGACATGAGTATTAGAGGGATGGAGATTAGGAAGGCTGAGAACCACTGTTTTAGACACTGTCCACCATTTTTGAGACTAGGTCTCTTACTGACCTGGGACCTGACAAGTGGCCTGGGATGGCTACAGAGCCTCAGCGATCCACCTGTCTCTGCCTCCCCAGTGCTGGGAATACACGCACTGCTACCACCCCTGGCTTGTTCATGTGCCCTCTAGAGACTGAACCTCAGGGCCCCATGCTCACAGAGCAGGCAATCCACTAACTCAGCCATCTCTCCAGCTCTGATATGGATAGCTTGAAGTTTGTTTATTCTCCGGTCAGGATCCCTAAAGAATCCTAAAAACATGCTATAGTAGTTTAGGGGAGAGGGAAATGGATCTTGGGTGTGTGGGTGTGTGGATGTGTGTGTGTGTGTGTGTGTGTGTGTGTGTGTGTGTGTGTGTGTGTGTGTGAGGAAAGAGAGAGAGAGAGAGAGAGAGAGAGAGAGAGAGAGAGAGAGAGAGAGAGAGAGACTCTACATCTGCAGAGCAACCTGCAGAACTGATGTGGTCAGATCGGAGCAGACAAGGTGTGGCTTCTGGCTTGAGAGACTCTGTTCTCCTGAAAATCTGTATTTCAAAAATGTCTAGATGGCTCCTCCAAGTCCCTCACTCGCATGGATTGTCCAGATCAACAACAGAGCAACGTAAGACCCAAGTTCCATTGAACACAATTGTCTTAAATGTTAAAGGAGAGTTTGTAACCTAACAGTTACTGGAGTATGTCACTGCACTGTGCCCATCTTTGGAGCAGTACACATTAGCTGCTTTATTCTTAAGGTTCCAGTTGTCTTTTATCCTAGCTCAGACCCCCATGGACAGTGACTCTTCTCTTATCAATTTGACTGTATTTAGAGCCGCCTAGAAAACACTCTTCTGGGCATGGCTGTGAGGGAGTCTCTAGAGAGGTTAAACTGAGGTAGAACGAACCTTACTTAAAGTGAGGGATGCTATACCATGGGCAGGGCACACTGGACTGGAGATCAAGGGAAAAGAGCAGGCTGACCATCCGCATTCGGCTCTGGGCTTTATAACAGTGTCTGCATTTTTCATTGTGACCAGTCATTTCATGCCCTGTTGTCATGACTTCCTACCCTCCGTGAGAAACAAAACAGATACAAGCTTTCCTTAAATTGTTTCTGTCAACAGGTCTCTCTTTTCCCAAACAAAGCCTTTCCCATCAACTAGACACTATGTTGGGACAGGTGGATACTTTACTAAAAACAACTCAGTGACTGCTGTTAGGTAGATATGTACGGGCTCTGAGATCTCAAGTTTTCACACTGTGATCAACGTCACATTTATGAGCATCCATCGGATGCTACGTATAGACAGCTGTGTGTTCACAAAAGATGAGGTACATCTTCAGGTGGTTCTATTGCCAGCACACATGTCAGAGATGGCACTTACCAAACCTAACTGGGATAGTCCAGTCACTCCACATAACCTCTAGATTTCTCAGCAAACTTACATATTCTGCCTCTAGCATTTACTATTGTTGCCAGGGTCAGCTCTCTCATTTTTTCCTCAACCCCGCCTCCACCCAAAGGAGTATCGGGAACACTGAGAATTATATGTAATTAAGGATGAAAGCCATTTTCAATGATTTCCCCTCATCATTTAAGCTAATTATGCAGTAATGAGCTTGGTGAATATCGAATGAGTCAGCGAACCACCCAAGCAAACCCTCAGGAAAATCTGAGATCCAAGCCACTCCTTTCTTCTCTCAGGAACCTTAGACTGGCAGAGAGAAAGCTACCATGGCTGTCCCCTGACAGCAGTGCTAGACCTGGACACTAAGCTCAGGTGTCTCCTTAGCCCAACTCTCCTGTGCCTGTGCAGAAGCCTCCGCTTGAGGAAGAGACAAGCCTCCTGCAGGAAGATGATTAGCAAAATATGTAAATGAATGCCTTTCACAAAAATATTTACCAGGAAACCAACTCCCTGTTCTTTTTTTTTTTTTGGGGGGGGGGGGTTTCGAAACAGGGTTTCTCTGTATAGCCTTGGCTGTCCTGGAACTCACTCTGTAGACCAGGCTGGCCTCGAACTCAGAAATCCACCTGCCTCTGTCTCCCAAGTGCTGGGATTAAAGGCGTGTGCCACCACTGCCCAGCCAACTTCCTGTTCTTAAACGACCTGATCATATGCATGCATTTTATAGAGGTAGGATCATCTTTGGGATGTCGGGTACATAGTAGAGGAATTAAGAAAGAAGTCCTGCCGGGCGGTGGTGGCGCATGCCTTTAATCCTAGCACTTGGGAGGCAGAGGCAGGTGGATTTCTGAGTTCGAGGCCAGCCTGGTCTACAGAGTGAGTTCCAGGACAGCCAGGGCTACACAGAGAAACCCTGTCTCCAAAAACCAAAAAAAAAAAAAAAAAAAAAAAAAAAAAAAGAAAGAAAGAAGTCCAATGGAAAGCTGCCTCAGCTCCCCTTCAGTCTTGTTTGGCTCAATATGGGCCCATGGGGGAGGGGGAGGCTCTTCTAAGGCTGATGGAAACATGGGCCTCAGAGATGAAGTCTTCTGGTCAGTTGCTAGACTTGAATGACGGTCATCCCGTCTGCACAGTGGGGACTTGGCAAGTTAAACTTAATGAGTCAAAGCATCCCACAGGTGATACAAGATGAATACATGGCATGTTATCTTCTTTTCTGCTTTTTTCCTTTTGCGTGGAGAAGTCTTTCTATGCAGCTGAGGCTGACCTCACACTCTTGTCCTCCTGCCTCAGCCTTCCAAGGGCTGGGATTACAGGTGTGTACCACTGCGAACAGCCCAAGACGGAAATTATCTTCTTTGTGTATACAGAGGCGTGTGCTTATGGTTGCCATGCCAACCTTTACCTCACCATCCTTCTGCCTCTATGAATCAATATTCTTGCTGCTTTACCAATAATGTCTTTCAAACAAATAGAAGAAACTTTCTGGGTTCTTATTTGAAAGGCAAATATAGTCCCGTCATGGAGGCTATGTCATGGGCGCAGGCACGTGTGGTAGCTGATCACACTGTGCCCACAGTTAGGAAGCAGGGACAGATGCCCACTGGCATTTCACTTCCTCTTTTTAATTTAGTTCAGGCCCTCAGCCCACAGCTTTATTTAAGATAGGTCTTCCCTCTTCAGGTAAATCCTTCTGGAATCACCTTTACAGGCACACCCAGAGCATGTTTCCCTGGCAACTCTAAATCCCACCAACAGTGACAGTTTCCAAGCCTTGGCATTACAGGTGTGCACCATTGCACCCAGTAGAAAGACAGAAAAAGTCTTTCAAAGTGCTATTATTAATCTCATCTGTAATATCCCTATGGCAGTGCGAGGAAAATCAGATCACTGTTGAGAATACATAGCTATCTTTATGTTTATTTGCAACTTCATTAAAACTGAAAACAGAGACTCAAGCTGCTGTTTTGGGTCTGGAAAACCAGTGAGCACAGGTGTATATACACAGCCCTCAGCTCCAGTCTGATAGAGTGTCACTCGGGGTGACACACTTATCCTTGCGCAGCCTGGAGGGGAAGACAAAAAACAAAACCAACAACCAGATTCAGAGTGGCCATATCACTCATCCAAAGACACAGTGTCAGAGGTCACATGCTCCTTTGGCTTTGATCTGGGACTAGGGACGAGGTGCATATTTTACATATCAAAGCAGACCTGGCCTCTAGATTCTCCCAGCATCCCTCACTCCCTACCTGGCATACCCTGTCTCTTGAAACAGAACCAGGACAGCAGATCCTGCCGAAATCAAAGTCTCACAAAACTAACTCCTTGCTCGGTGTGAATAGAAGGTACTTTCCTTAAGAGACCAATCCAAGCTTGACAAGAAATCCATGGATTCTCCAAAATCAAGCAAAATGTAACCCTGGGCACAGGCTCATACACATTCTAGGTCAAGCCTAGTCTCAGTCTCCAGTCTCAGGAGGGGGAGGGGGCTCTATGAAGTAGCCTGGTAACATGATTAGCCTTTGCTCTCTCTAGATGGCAATGAAACCTGTCCGTCCACTGAGGACCTTAGTGCCAATTAAAGCAACTGGTTTTTCCTAAAGCACACACAGTCTAGCATAAAACCAGTTTGCTTTTTAATTGTTTTACAAGCGCATCTGCCCCTTCCTGCTTGGGCTGCTTGACTTGCCCTCCCGTTGAGACAGTACTGAGGTGCTGGGAGGGGCAAGGTTCTAAAACAAAGCAAAACCAAGGACTTCTCTTCAGACCATGAGGCAGAAAATGTCATCTAAGAACTCAGCCGGGTACTTTCAGAACCCAAAGAAATCTTCCCTCTGATGCGGCAGGCGTCAAATCCAAAACCTAACACATTCTGCCCCTGTGGACAGTGAGAAAGACAGAGACTGTGTGTGTGTGTGTGTGTGTGTGTGTGTGTGTGTGTGTGTGTGTGTGTGTGTGTGTGATCTCTGTGCCTCTGAGTTCTCCGCTTTCAGTTTGCTAAGCCATTGGGTCCAAGGACCAGATGAAAGGTCACTTGATCCACACACAACAGGGGCTCAGGGCGACAAAGATGTCCTGCCATGCGCTGGGGAAGTAGTCCATCGGAGACAGTGCTTGCTGTCTGAGTGTGAAGGAGCTGAGCTTGGACTCCCCAAAACACACAGATGTAGTAGTGTCTGTTTGTGTGACTCCAATATTCCTCTGAAAAGATGGGGAGAAGAGCTCTGTGAGCGCTCACAAGCCAGCTAGCTGGAATACACAGTGGAGGAGAACTCAATGAGACCTTGTTTCAAACAAGATGGAAGGTTGTTCCTGGACCTCCGCACACAAGGGGAGGTTGATTTAAAGGGACATGCTGCTGATATGTGAGCAGTGAGCAAACGTTTCCATATTATTATTCTGAAGTGCTGCCCTAGGGATACTGGCAAGAAGGTAGAAGATGCTGTAAGTGTCTGATGTGGCCAACTGGACACTAAGTGTACCTCGGAACCAAACATCAGAGGCCGAGGAGCATCCACCTCCATCCAGAGTCCTCTTCCTCTGACTCTAATGTTCCTGCCTCTACAGCTGCTGGCCTCTTGTCCTGGCCGACGCACAGGGTAATGGGAAGGGGAAAAAAAAGGCAGGCGGTATGTATAGAAAACTGAACATGAAAACCATACTATGACACACAGACAGGGGGATAGCTTGGCTCTTGGTACCCAAGACATTTCCCACATGACAGCTGTCCCAGGGTCCTGAGATTCCAGGCCTGCTCCAGGCCTGCAGCTGTGCTTGGCCTGTGTGCGCTTCCCATATAAATCACTGCCCCCACCCCCACCCGGCAGTGGCCAGTGGGGGGATCACCAAGCACCAGAGATTACCAACATGCCCAGACCATGGTGTCCCTCTGTCGTCTACGAAGCTCACGCTTGGGAGGATTGCAGTGAAAACACAAACCAACCAACCACGCCCCCACATGCAAAAATCATGTTTAAAGGAGTTTTAAGATTTTCTGTTGGGCTGCATTCATAGCTGTCCTCAGTCACGTGCGGTCACATGTGGCCGGTGGTGGGTCAAGACATGGACATGCGGGCTGGACAGCGGAGCCTCTACTGACCTCAAGCCCAGATGTGCTGGGGCAAAGCTCATTGAGAGTCAACTATTAACATCTAGAAACATAGTGGTCTGGTTGTAGAACACAGACACATAAAAAAAATTATAGGATAAAAATCACATACGAGATAAAGATGATCCTCAAACAATACACTATTTTAAAAAATTTATTCTACTTCTATTTTCTTTGAGACAGTGTCTCCTCTACCCCAGGCTGACCTTACACACACTACGTGTCGAAGACAATCTTGAAGTCCTAACCCTCTAGTCTCCTGGCTTCTAGGGCTAGGACTGTAGGCATGCACCACCACTTCCGGTTTGGGGGTGGGGGAGGAGAACCCAGGGCTGTGTGCACCTAGACAAGTGCTCTACCACTAAACTACATCCCCTGCTTCTGTCTCTTCTCAGGTTCACCAGGTTATTTGTAGCTTACACAGTCATGCTACAGCTTGAAATCACTCCTGTAGAAACCTGCAGGCAATACTGAGACGTGTGTGTGTGTGTGTGTGTGTGTGTGTGTGTGTGTGTGTGTGAGAGAGAGAGAGAGAGAGAGAGAGAGAGAGAGAGAGAGAGAGAGAGAGAGAGAGAGAGAGAGAGAGAGAATTGCACAGCCCTGGCTGGTCTGGAACTCACAGACGATACTTTTGCCGCTGCCTCCCTCTAGTGCTGGGATTAAAGGTGTGCACCAGAACACTCGGGAGAACCAGGACTTTTTTTTTTTTTTGGTTTTTGGAGACAGGGTTTCTCTGTATAGCCCTGGCTGTCCTGGAACTCACTCTGTAGACCAGGCTGGCCTCGAACTCAGAAATCTGCCTGTCTCTGCCTCCCGAGTGCTGGGATTAAGGGCGTACACCACCACTGCCCGGCGAACCAGGATTTTTAAACAAGCTGGCTTTTGGATTTCTCTGTAAAGCTAGACCCATCTCAGTTCAGTCTTCTAAACACATACTAAGAGACCCATCTTGCAAACACATGGAACACATTAGATCAGTGGTTTTCAACCTCCCTAAGACCCTTAAACACAGTTCATGTTGTGGTGACTCCCCCACACCATAAAGTTATTTTTCTACTTCATGACTATAATTGTTTCTATTATGAAATGTAATATGTGTTTTCTGATGGTTTCAGGTGACCCCTGTGAAAGGGTTGTCGACCTCTAAAGGGGCTGTGGCCCATACAGCAGCTAAGAGAACTTGGGAACACTGGTCCTCCTTTGTAACTTGAGGCTCATTTATCAAAGTCCCCATGGTACATTTAATTTTCTTATTATCTGTTACAAGTTCAGGAACTTCTGCTATATCCCTCTGTCCAAGCAAGGCTTTAATTTCTGTTCCTCTTTCCTGTGAGCAAACACAAGAACTAGCTGTGCTGGGCTTCCTGTATTCATCACATGCTCTCTCCAAGTAGGTCACAAACTCAAAAGCCCTTAGGCCCAACTTTAGCAATTACAGTGGTGGACAGAGGGACTCGGAAGAGGTTCCTGCACACCCAGCCCTCAGCCCGGGAGGACTGCACAGCCTTCCAGCACGTAACTAAAGAAATCAGGAATCTTTTTTGGTCTTATTTGAATTAAAAATGAGTTCTAATCCTCCCTCAACACTTCAGGCTAAACCAAGCGATGGTGAGATTGTTTCCTGCCACCCCGACTATCTGACTTTATATGGTGACATGTCATTTCCTGGAATCCTTCGAGAACCACGAGGTAGATGTTCACAGCTTTGCCACCTCACAGGGCTCTGGAAACACAACACAGAGAACTGGATATGGAACGAGAAACCTCCTTCCCAGAGTCGCTTTTCTCCAGCGGGTCAAAGGACGGGGTGGCTCTGCAAAGTCATTTGCAGGTAGGACAATCCTGAAGCTTGACTGAAGCCTCCCTTGAGAATTGCTACTATCAGCCATAGCAGCAGCCAATTCGCTTACCCTGTGCTGACTTCCTGTCCGCCACTGACCACTTCCTGGAATCAGCAACTCATGAAATTGGGATGGAGGCTCCACCCACCTGTTCTAAACTCTGCCTAAAAGTCAATTCCGTTAGAAGTCTTTTCGGATCCAAGGTATATCCCCATATTTAAAAAATGGGGTTTGGGACGGTAGGGGTAGATTTAAATAACTTGACCCACTGAAACGGTTATCAGGAATTCCTGAAGACTACATTCCTTAAAGAATTCCACTCCTGTGTACTGCTAACTCCGGCCTTACAAAAAAATGTAAATGACAAGTCACACACCCAACACATGGACACCAACCCCAAATATTCCCACACAGATCAGCCCAGATATTATTTTCCTGACCTACTGAAGCAACACAGACATTGAGTTGTACCAGGGTAGCCGCTGATATCATACAAGCGGTCTTAACAATTTTATTACCTTTCATTAATTGTGTGTGTGTGTGTGTGTGTGTGTGTGTGTGTGTACTGAAAGGTTGTGGTCAGAGGACATCTGCAGTTGGCTCTCTCCTATCACATGGGTTTGAGGGTTCAAACTCAGGTGGTCAGGCCTGTAGTGGATACTGGGCAATTTTACTGGCCTAAGAGTAAACTTCTCAGTAAGTAGGAATACATTTTAAAAATTATTACTACATACAAATGAGTGATGTTTACACAGGGTTGACATCATAGGCTGATCCATACCAGGCGACATACATGACCCACATTTCATGACAGCCTTGCTGCCCAGGTCATTATAACCCTCTGGGATGACTCATCACCCATGACATGTCCTGTGGCACACGCCTGTGCATATGGGTCCACGTGAGAAATTTTGAGAGTGTAGCTTCCCTTGGTTTACTGTCTGAACTTGAAAACACAGTTCAATTCCAGGTTCAACATCAGGGTGGGTAGTCAGTGGGACTGGAAAGCCTCAGGGGACCGTCAGTTTCCAGCAGCCACATGACGGTTCACAACCACCTGCAGGTGCAAGGGACCCAATGCCCTCTTCTGGCTTCCACGGGCACATGTGGTATATAGACACAGATGCAGGCAAAAATATCCATACGTGTAACTTTTTTTCTAATTAAAAAAGAAAAGAAACCACACTGGCCCTATTTACACTACCTACAAGTGCTTCCTCCAGATGTCTTTAGAGTTTGTAATGAAATCTGGTTTTGTCTGTTGGAACCCACACTAACCAATCGCCATTTCCAACTCAAGAGACCAGAAAGAACGAGACAAAGTTGATAGCTCAAGGAGTACGTTTTAAAAAATTATCTTTATTTAGGTTTTTCTGATTCAGCACATGTATTAAAGACTGATCAACATAAAGTAAATAAGACATTAACTGGACGTCTTACATCTCTCTAAACTCCAACAGAGAATGTCACAGGATTGCCACCGTTACCTGAACTCCAAGCTAGTTAAGTTGTAGACGAGCTACCTGAACAACACACAGAGCACACGAATATGCAGAGGCAGAGGGCATGCTAGCATTTGGCTCTCCCCTCTTCCTTGTGGACATCTGCCCAACTGACAGTCCGCTTTCTTTCCAATCAAATAAAGTCCATGGAGACATCTCAGGGTCCATCTGAGCAGACATTCTTCCAAAGGAGTGCATTCCAGCCTGTGCTGCCTGCAACCTTGTTTTGTTTTGTTTTGTTTTGACCAGAATGAAGTTCAGATCAAGATGCACAATACAATCTGATGTTGGCGAGGACCAAGTCAAACAGCGAAGCTGAGCAGTAACCCAAGTTAAGGCATGAATGCACACACGCACACGTGCACACACACAGCACCCATGCTAGCACGCACAGAGGATTCCACTGATCACTCCAGAAGAGGTGACCTGGGTGTGACCAAAAAATCACAACTGCTTAGCATTCTGGGAAATGCTCCCCAACACATTAGGCTAACACATTTTTATCAAAAATTTAAAAAAAAAAAAAAAGAGAGAGAGAAATTAAAACTTAAAAAACAAAAACAAAACCCTAAGCATCTTTTAGTCTCTCACAAGGCTCCTGAGGAAGAATGGAGCAGCATCAGTGGCTGGCTCTGTAATAATTTGGAAATAGAAGGTTTACTATGCATGTCTTTGGTAGGCATCGCTACAAGCTCTCAGCATCGGTTAACCTATTAGACAAATATACTAGACAGAAGATCAAGTCACAAAGAAAACTTCCTTCTGTATTTTAAAAAGTAAACTTTCTGAAACACGCACCGCCACACTTCCTCCTCCTTACTGGGTAACCTCTACGAGCAGGGCTTTGCACAGGGCAGGTTCATGTCTACCTAACCACGGGGGGGACGAAGTTTCCTACAACTGAAGGAGCAACAAAAATTCACATTATCAATTATTTCTGGTTGAATCAGAAGCCAATGATAAAGGCACAGCAGCATGAGCCAGCAAAGCCATATTCTGGCCATCCCATGGTCTTGAGTGGGTCTCTCAGGATCTCAGTATCTAAACGTCCTTCTCGTCAACAAAGACATTTAAATAAAATCTTAAACACTTCCATGTCTGCCAAAGGTCTAGAAGTCTAGAATGCCAGTATGCTTGACGAGAGAAAGCAGTTGAGAGCCCAGAGGTCTTGGGGTGCTGGGTGCGTGGACTTGGTTCTGTACAAAGGTGAGGTCATCAGGGAGCAGAAGTCGGGCCCTATTAGCAGCACAGTGGTACCCGAGGGTCTCTGTCAACAAGACAGGAAATGAAGCCACTGAAGGTACTGTTGCTCTCACCTGCTGAGGATGGCTACTGATTTTAATCTAGCATTAGCCTGGGAGAGTAGGGAACTGAACCTATAGAAGCCACGCCCAGCCCAAGGAATGGGGCTCCTGTCCCTAGGGGCTCAACATCTGGTTTTCTTACCTATCGCTATGTGCTTTAAAAGTGACACAACACACCCTACATCCAGATCCTCCAGTGTTTGTTCTTTTGGTTCTTAACACCTGCAGGGACCGGGAACTGAATCACACTGAGAAGCGCTGTTAGAAGTGATGGCTCTACAGGAGTCCAAAGTACACTTTCCGGGACAAGTCTGAATGTCAAGAACCTCCCTCTCAGAGGCTCCGCTCACCCTACGCCAGTGCTTTTTACACTTGTGCTTCTAGGAGGTAACTCAACTGATGGACAGTGGAGGAAAGAACTTTCCGGAACGGACCTGTGTGCTGAAAGATAAAGCTGCTAGCCAGCAGTACTAAAATCTACATTCCCAGAAAAGATTCTTGTAAACACATACCGTATTTCTCTCGAAAGAAAGAAAAAAAAAAAAAAAAAAAATCAAGACTGTACCGTGAAGGAAGAATTCTTCTGCCTAGCCTCAGAATTTCCCTGGAATGGTCGTGAAACAAGGAGGGTCGGGGAGTTGTTGGAAATGCCTGGTCTGACATTGAAAACCTAACGCCTTGACAGGAGATATCAGACTCCATTCCATGTCTGCTAACTGTACTATGGCCTGTACACCACACACACCTTATAAATAAAACTTTTGTAGGCCGACAGTTTCTTCCTGGTAGCTGGAGGATAGCATTCTCAGTTTAGGGGTGGACGAGAAGAGTGAAAGTTCCTACGGTTGTTCTTACTCTCAAGTTCTTAAAATGCTGTCAAACACTATAATCTGATAACACTTTTCCATTCTGTGAACTCTTAAATATGCATTCGAAGGCAAAAATGGAGGTTTGTAGACTGTACAGTATTAATTATCTACAATGTCACCAGGGTGTGTTCTTTGTTCTCGGGAGTGTCTTCCATGAGGAATTGCTGTCAGAGACGGTTTGTCACAAACATGAACTCTTAAAAATTACCCATAAATTAATTTTTCAGTTCTCTGATTATATCCCACAGAGTCACGCTTCTCATCATAAAATATACATTCTCTAGTAAGTTATTTCCATCCACGGCATATATAAATATGCAAACACAGGCAGGGGAAGCACTTGACTACGAAAGCACAAAGGAACCTCGGACAGACAGAGACGAGGGTCACAAAAGAGCCACTTGGTGCCCCACCCCCAGCCCCACCCTGGTGAAACGGGAAGATTTATTTGTGCTGAATGAATGGTGATCTTCGGAACCTTCTTAGGGCTCTCCTTGCTTACGACAGGGGCAAAGTGAGAACCCATCAAGGCCAGAGAGCTTTGCTTGCTATACTTTGATCTACCAAGTGCTCCTCGGCCATCATGCTGGGGTGCCTGTCGCCTACACTTCATTTCCTAACAGCATTTTGCACCTAGACGGTACTTGCTCACACCTTCTGTCTCAGGACAACACAAAAGTATGGGAGGGTTAGCTGCACTGGCACTGGTACAATCTCACGGCCCCTGCAGCAGAGATCTAAGCCTGCATTCCGGTTAGCCATCAAGACCACTGGTGGGAAGGCATCTATCCACTCACGTCAGAGGGCACTGGCTTACGTGGAGTAACATTGAGACAGAAAAATAAAAATCACATCTTAATAGGCAATAATTCCTGTCCCACGCACGCGGGGGGGGGGGGGGGATACAGCTGTGTGATTTGTTTCTGTAGGCCGTTTCACAAGGGACTCGGTGGTCAATTTACATCAGAAAACAATCTGTAAAAAGTGTGTCTGTAGAAAGCTCTAGACTACATGTTGTGGGCACCGGGTTCATCTAACTTCCAATCCTACAGTGAATTAGGTCTGCAAAGGTCTGAACTGTAGTGCTGAATTCTTGGTACGTTCGGTAAATGTCACTGACCTGGAGAAGGAGGGTTTCTAAACAGCTCGGTAATTTTCCTGCAAATTCACAGAGAATAGTTATAAAAAAGATCTCCCTTCTTATTTTACAAACCTAAAAGCCAAGAAAAAGCAGCCCTGGGGCCCGGGGGGTTTTGGGTTTGCACGCTGCTGCTCATTACCAGATACCAGACAGCAACGTTCCAGCCAGGGAATGACAGACACGGAGATTCAAGTAAAACACCGGTGGAGAAAGTCGTCTGGTTAGTGTTGCGGACCCACAACCTCGGCTGCGTTTCCGACGAACATTCACGACACGATGAGGAGGGAAGGTAGACAACCTCAGTGCAAACACATCAGATCCAAATACGCCGGGAACGAAGCCTTTGGCGCTGAGAAGGCGGCTCCATCAGATGAGTCCCAACTGGAGATTCTGACTAAGCTCATGCATTAAGGCTGGGAGGAGGGGTGCACCGGATGCTGCGGCTGCGAGGGGGCGGGCTGCGTGGTGGCTGCCGAGGGGACCGCAGGCTGCATGGGGGGCGGAGGCGGTGGTGGAGGCGGTTGGACCGGGCTCTGTGTATTGGGAGATGGAGGTGGCGTGGGCCGTTTAAACTTGTCAGGGCTGCTGCTTCTCCGTGGCGATGGTCTCTGAGGGGGAGACAGGGACACAGCGTTAGCTTGGGACACTGGGTCAGATCCAAGAAAGCGTCAGAGAATGGAACCCACACCAACACGGGTAAGAGAGCCACGGGTTTTTTTGCCGTCATCACTGGTTCCTGAACTAGTAGGGGAAATGTAGAGGAGGTCGGGTTCACACCCAAGCCTGTGAAGATGTGATACAAAAATGAAAATGTGTCCTTCATTTCATTTGCATCACCTAACTTGGGCCCTTTAATGAAACGACGACAATAATAATGATGATGTCACATTATCCCTACTTGTGTGTCCCCGATCTCCTCTGTCATTCAGCTTGTTCCTCATTCTGGGGGAACATAATACGACGTTTTCTACCGTTACACAAGGTCCTTGAAGTCTGAGACTTACATGGGCACCCCGAAGAGCCTCACAGAGCAAGGCTCTTCTGTGAACCTTTCTCTCCCCTTATTCCTGCTCTTGCATGTCTTCCTGTTCTCTTGGCCAACTGCACCGTCAAGTGTGTAGGGCAACTCTCCTGAGGAGACCTTGATGTAGTTGTGTGTATGGATACTTTGCCCAGCACAGATAATATATGCATTCCATGCATGCCTGATGGGGTGGATGCCCTGGAGCTGTTGTTACACACAGTTGTGTGCTGTCACGTAGGGGCTGGGAACTGAATCCGGGTTCCCTAGAGGATCAGACTGAGTCATCTCTCCAGACTCTTGGAGGAGACCTTGAGAGCTGGATGAACTTGACCCTCCTGGATCCAGGAGAAGAAATAGAGAGTGGAACTAGAACCTAAGGCAACTTTCAGCTAGGCCACCAAGGGTCAGTGAGCTGCAAAGGTGTTGACGAGAGGCATTTTCAGATGCTATGGAAACCCCCATAAGGCTTTACGGCAAATAGCTGGCCACAGATTGGTAAAGACGCCGCCCAGACTTCAAATTACATTTCATAGCAGACAATTTCTGCAAGTGGACACCCAGCTTTGTGATCTCAGAGACATTAGTTTCAACGCCAGAACTTCACATCAAACTCGTGGGAACACTCCATAGCTAGGAGAGGGGACCCAAGACACAAGGGGACAAACGGCTAACAGCAGCAGTCCTCAGCTCCCCCACGAGACCAGCTAGTACCAGGTCCAAGTGACACTTACTGTGATGCCATGGGAGGTCCCCATGTGCTGAACATGGAGGCCGGGAGAGTTGTAGTAGGACATTCCAGCTCGAGTCAACGACGTCGGTGGCGTGAAGCCAACCGTGTGACTTGCGTACGAAAGCCCTGAAACAGAGGGGCAGCAAAGTTCAGCACTGTTTGTAGCCTGACCATCTGGAATCGTCAGCCGGCTAGAATTCCAAAGGCAGAGGGTCTCAGGTGCACACACAAATAAAAACAGACAAAGCAGAGGGCTGGGCCCACTCAGTGGCATGCTGGGTAGCAAGGGGCATAAAAAGAACCATCAAGCACTGGGGGAGGTAAGGATGGCTAAAAAGCAAAACAGGAAGCTCAGAAATGAACTTGGTCATACTCCATCGAATGACCATGGTCAACACCCCACCATGGTCAACACCGCTAACAGACAAGAACGGTCTCTCCTCAATGAACCGTGCTGGGAAAACTGCAAATCTACGGGCAAAACCCAAACAAATGAACAGAACCAGCCCGGCAGTGGTAGTGCACGCCTTTAATCCCAGCACTCGGGAGGCAGAGGCAGGCGGATTTCTGAGTTCGAGGCCAGCCTGGTCTACAGAGTGAGTTCCAGGACAGCCTGGGCTACACAGAGAAACCCTGTCTCGGAAAAAGAAAAAGAAAGAAAAAAAAAAAAAAAGAACAGAACCCTTTTATGTTACATCCTATTTAAGCATCAAATAGACTATAGGGTTGAAAAGAATATTTCAACAGTGGGTAAAACCTGCAGTGTGTAAACAACCCAACTGTTGTGTGTGCATGCATGTGTCTATGTGTGTGTATGCACATGTATCTATGTGTGTGTGCATGTGTCTGTTTTAAGTACATGTATGCATGCAAACTTTGCAGCCTGATTCAATATAGGATACAGACATCCCACACATGTACACCTCTACACACACACACACACACACACACACACCACAGACTCTTTCTTATTAGATAGGCTTGGGGTAGAGTCTACTACTTGAAATACGCGCTAGTGGAGGCTGCACTGGTCTGGGTTAACACTCACAGTACATGGTTCCGGCGCTTTACACCTTGGACTCCTAGCACCTAACTGGAAAAAACTGCGAGAGTAGGCAGGCTCTGGCTGGGGCTTCCGGTACAATGTGCGCCCCCACCACGACCACAGGTGTGTGCGCTTGAATCTCAGTGTCCAGCAGATGGCGCTGTTCGTGGAAGCCGCGGAACCCAGGTTTCACAGTTCGGCCTCACTTCTGGTGGATACAATGTGAGCAGCTGCCTCAAACTCTTGTCTCCAAGTTATTCTCTGACAAGACAAGCTGTAGCCCACTCCCTGCTCCTTCCTTAGGTTGCTTCCTGTCAGGAGTTTGGTCAGAGTGTAACTAATACAGAGCTATAAAAGTGGCTGAAGTAAAAACTACTAGGAAAGGGCTTGGATAGGCACCAGAGTCACCACCTTCTTTTATGGACCTGCAGGTGGCTAGTGGTCAAGCTGTATTGACCGTTTATTGCTGCCTTGAATTATACAGGAACAAGAAGCTTGCTTCATTGTCTGTTTCCATAACGATATACTGATAACCTCCTTAGAGGACTTTCCTGTGGCCTTGACATCAAATGCTGAGAGAGGTGCTTTTTGCTTGATACATTTCCCATTTCCAATCGATTTTCTTTTTGACTCGAGTTTACAAAGCGGGGCTCTGTCGAGAAACGCCAGTCTCTGAAACCAAAGTGGTCATTTAACGTGCTGTTTATTGATTAGCTGAGATCAGAGAGCTTATCTTCAAGTAACAGCCCAGGGACGCGAACCCTAACTCGACATCTGAGGAAACAGAGTAAGTTCGGGGCTGGAAGGGTTGTCTACGGGCACAAGGTCTGGCTTTGAACCCACCACTAAGCAAAAACGGAGAAACAAAAGACTAAGCATACACATCCCCCTCCTGAAAACCCAAGATGCATTTAAAAGAAAATGACACCTTAGGGTTGTTTTTTTTTTTGTTGTTTTGTTTTTCGTTTTTGTTCTTTGAGACAGGGTTTCTCTGTGTAGCCCTGGCTGTCCTGGAACTCACTCTGTAGACCAGGCTGGCCTCAAACTCAGAAATCCACCTGCCTCTGCCTCCCAAGTACTAGGATTAAAGGCGTGCACCACCACTGCCTGGCTACACCTTAGTTTTAAAGAGGGTTCAAGAGATGGCTTTTGGGGCTGGAGAGATGGCTCAGTGGCGCATTCGTCACTCGTGTAGGACTGAGTCCCAGCACTGACACGGGGGTGCACAGCCTAGTTCCAGGGGACCCAAGCCCCTCTTTCTTACCTCTGAAGGAATCAAGTAGACATGTGACACACATATATTCACACAAAGCATTCATACATATAAAAATATAAAGTAATAATAAAAGAGGTTCCTTTTGTGAAACAAAACTCCAGCTTATTACCTAGGTTCATTTTTTCCTAAAAAAAAATATTTTTTTAAAAAAATTATGTTAAGTCACCAAGAATCTTCAGACTATTGCTGCCCCCTTCCCCACTTCTGATGCTCTAGGCCAGCAATTTTCAACGGTGAACATCAAGCCCTATGACTCTAACTCTAACCTCAAGCCTGACCCTAAAGCAAATCAATCAGAGGAATGGTGCTCATGGCAGCCCGTGACGACAATCTCGGACTGTGACTCTGAGCCACAGGATGAATTATCTAATCTCATTGTGTTACAGAGCCCACTGTTAGCAAACAGGGCCACTGTAGCATCCTCGGAAAATTACTGCAAGACTAAATGAGTTATTAGTGTGTTTTCTTTAACCCTCTTCTCCAGGCTCTATTGACTATAATCTTCTGTAATCTTGGTGGTCTTATTAATTTTTATTCTTCCTTAAATCTTAATTACCATGCACCTCACCCTTTTACACCCCCCTCCCAGGGGGGAGATATCTATCCACACACACACATGAGAGAGAGAGAGAGAGAGAGAGAGAGAGAGAGAGAGAGAGAGAACACCAACAGTGAGCTTTCTTGGACCAGGAAATCTGTACACAGTGGCTGTTAACCAGAACACATTTGGCACGGCTTATGGACAGGGACACCTTTCAAAAAATGTGTCCATCAGGAATTTCAATGCGAGGTAACAGTGTCCCCAAACTGCTAGGGGACAACACCACTAGGCAGTACTGTGACAGTGCAGATAATTAATTAGGCGGCTTTTATTGGTCTCACTGTCCTAGTTATGGTACCAAGGTTCCCGACTCTCTGTCATATCCTTACCATTGTGAAACCTCACCCACGACTGCAGTATTTTTTCTGATCCCTTGGAAATGACATTCCTCTAGAAATTTTGTTACCTTTAAACAGATTAAATAAGGTATTAAGGTGCACTCAACATGACTTGGCATTCCTACCTGCTAAACAATAACCCCTCCCCCCTTCCTCCTGACTTAAGCCTTCCTCTTCACCAATAATTCAGAAGGTGAAATGAGGCCTTCATTGTGGTGACCACACCCTAGGGGTGGTAACTGTCTTGGGGGAAATGGAGAGGCAGCTAAGGGAAGCTTTTGAGGGGAGACCGCTGGAGACTAGAATACAAATTCAGGTCTGGGACTCCCCTTTTGACAAGAAGAACAAGGAACAGCGGCTTGGACAGGAACCCCGGGACTGTCCTTGCTCACCTTTGCCTTAGAGAGCTCCCATTCCCAACAGAAGAACTGTCACCGTGTGGGAGACTCTTGACTGTTGGCTCTGAGTTTCTCCGCAGAGGACATGGCAGGCTTCAGAGATCGCTCAGTGGTTAGACCACTGGCTACTCCCCCCCCCCCCCCCCCCCAGAGGACCTGATGCTAATCCCCAGTAACTCACAGCCACTCTAGTCTTAGGGGACCCAATGCTCCCTTCTGACCTCCTAGAACCCTGCATGCACATGGTTCTAGGACCCATCCTCCCAACAACAAGAGATGTCACCGCTGTGCTGGCTAGATCCCAAACTGATAAAGCCAAGAAGATTCTACCACGTTGTCGTAATTGCAGTGGCTCTGGCACATCTTGTCCCCTTCATCGGCCTTAAGGGAACTCCTTGTTTTTAGTATGACTTCAGACAAACAAACCACAGTCCTAGCAAAGCCTTCGCAAGGTCACCCCTACAGTGACACTCACCAACTTGGCACCCCCCAACTCCCTGCTTGTCCCTCAAGTCTATCTGTAGCTTGTTCATCTGCAGGCACAGAAACAAAAGCCTCCAGACCCAAGCCTTCTCTTTCTCCCCCACCACGCCTGCCTCTTGCCTCCTTGCCCCTCAGGGTGGACCATGTATTCGCCCACCTACCTGGGAGCCCCAAGCCCTGCCTGGGGTCCCTGAGGAGTATTTTGGGGTCAGATGAAGACAAGCACGCTGGGAAAGGAGAGGTCCTGGACACAAAGCCAGCAGTGGAGGAAGCCAGCTGTCTTGCTTGCATAAGCAACCTATCAGGCCAGTGAGGCGTGGCTCACCAAAAAAAAAAAAAAAAAAAAGGATCAGGAGGCAGCTCGGTGCTAGGGGGAGGGAACCCTGGTTTTGGATAAAGAAGCTCAGCCTGGCCTCTTCTTGGCCCAATGACCCAGAGCTAGTAACCCATGAATGGCTGCTGCTTCTATTTTCACAAGGGAAGAAAGAAAAACGATGCCCAGATTATTACCAGCAAACATGAGATTAAGATAGTTGGAATGAAGTGAAGGAGTCCATAAAAGACACATGGGAAGACGTCCTAGAAATCAACCCAGGGACCCTGCCCATCCCGAGACTAGTCACACACAGTCTTCTAGAAAGGGTTTTTGAAGTCAAATCGAAGGTTAATAATAGTAATCATAATCATAATAATCTGTACCTAAGGCTCAGTGAACATCGAGGAAGAGGGGCAGAAAAAGGATATAAAATCCTCAAAAATAAAAGTTAAAAAGGAAAGAAAAACATTAAATAATAAATAATAAAAAAACAAACCAGAGTCCTTGTGTTTAAGGTCTTCAACCAACACTCAGTAGTGATGGTGACTTAGATTTAAAAAACACAAAATAGAAGGGAACAAAACCAGCGAGGAGCATTTAGCTAAATACATATACACATAGTCACATATACACAACTACACACACACACAGAGCCTCTCCCAAACAGCCTCAGCCACACACAGCCACACACAGCCACACACACACACACACACCAGCTAAAACTCGGTCACCCTATGGAAGTCCACAGACACACTCACCGGGTGATATAGGCCTGCTTGAACTGGGAGAAGGCGTGTAAGGGATCGGGCTGGACACGGTGCGAGGTCTCAATCCTTGTGCAGACATCTCATTAAAATACCTGAAAGGAGAGAGGAGGAAGTGGTTGAAACACATGAAGGCCGAACCTAAGGTCACCCTGGGAGTTGGAGAGGCTGGACCCAGGGACCATCTCTAGTACAGACTCCCGAGTCACACTGCTCCAGTCCCACAAGTGTCTGTATCCCCAGAGGCCTGGTACAGCATTCGATACACAGACATCAGAAGGGACCTGTTCTGAAGTCCTGCCAGTGACCTCAGAAGGACAGATACCTATGTTCGAATTGTTATTTGGACAGATACCTATGTTCGAATTGTTATTTGAAACTCAAAACCAACAAGCTCACCAATACTTAACACACAAAAGGACAAAATGTGCCCCTGGGCTGAGTGCCACACTTTCACAAGGCAGACTCAGCTTAACAGATGGCCACATGTTAGAATTTAACAGAAGACACCAGAGCTGGGCACCCTGGGTGGGTTGTATTCGGTCACACTGTGCTGAGTCTAGCTCCCATCAGGCCCCAATGTGCTCAAGTGTGACTATAGGGACCGTCGGCTTTCACTCTGTGAACCTAGTACACAGTGCTGACTGGGGGAATTTCTGCTTGACAGACTTCCTGACAAACCATCCTCCCTGGTCTTAAAAGCTAAATAGGCATGGACTTTGACCTCAGAGCACCATCAACCCTGGTGTTCATTCATGAGGACTAACCCAGCCACTTCCAAGCAGGTTAAAGAAGCCTGACTGACACACAGCTCAATTAGACGCCTGTCTCCGCCTCCTTCCCTTCTTTAGGACAGCCCACCACAGGAAGGCCCGGTGGGGACGTTTCCTTGCACTGTACACACAGGTAGGTAGGTGGTTTAAGGTCACCCCCTGCAGTCTTAAGTGTCTGGTATTTTCTTTCCCCGAGATCCATCCCACTGGCTCAGTCCTGGGGTGCAGAGCGCTACTAAACCAGGTACTTAGCAACTGCATGGTACCTTGAATAATTTACAAAAAAATAAAATAAAAGCAGGGCTGGGGATGCAGCTCAGTTGGCGAGCGCTTTTGTAGCGTGCATGAAGCCCCAGCTTGTGCCTCCAGCACTCTGGTGGCATGCACCTCTAATCCCAGCAATCTGGTGTGGAAACAGGAGGATCAAACTTCAAGGTTGGCTCAGGACTACAGGATATCCTCCCGAAAAACAAAGAAAATAAACAACAGAAATAAAGCAAAACTTCTGCAGGGAATGGCAGCTCTGGAGAAAGTGGCCATCTGTCTGGAGGTGTGAGGGAGCGGCCCCTCTGAAGCCCAGCCCGGGTGCTCTGTAGTCCAGCCCGGGTCTCCCCTGAGTCTTAAAGCAGTTAATAAAATATCTAACGAACTGCTTTGCGACAGGGCTGACATTTTCAGTCAAACAATTTTACTGAGAATGGGAAACTGTCAAGAACAGACTTAGAAGCAGGGATTACAATTTCATAATACAGTCCTATGAGGGGAAAAAAAAAAAAAAACTTTTTCAAGTGAGGACGTAGAGAGATTTTAAAGAGGAAAACATCTCATTCTGCTATAACTTTTAAAGTCCCAGTTATAACTTGCCATTATTTTAAAATTTTAGTTTTCTTGAAAGAATCCAGAGGAGGAGGTGCTGGGGAGCTTTGGCGGTCCTCTGGATCTGTTTCTTTAGTGAACAGAGGTGGAGGGCTGCATGGCTGCTCACACTTTGTCCTCAACACAGCACTCCTCACAGAACAGACCCCACGGTATGGTCTGAATATGCTTGGCCCAGGGAGTGGCACTATTGGGTGTGACCTTGTTGGAGGAAGTGTGTCACGGTCGGGGTGGGCTCTGAGACCTTCCTCCCAGCTTCCGGGAAGCCAGTCATCTCCAAGCTGCCTCAGGAACAAGAGGTAAGAACTCTTAAGATCCTCCAGCCCCATGCCTGCCTGGATGCTGTCATGCTCCTAAAATGATAATGGACTGAACCTCTGAACCTGTAAGCCAATTAAATGCTGTCCTTTGTAAGAGTTGCCTTGGGCCGGGCAGTGGTGGTACACGCCTTTAGCCCCAGCACTTGGGAGGCAGAGGCAGGAGGATTTCTGAGTTCGAGGCCAGACTGGTCTACAGAGGAGTGAGTTCCAGGACAGCCAGGGCTACAGAGAAACCCTGTCTCGAAAACCAAAAAAAAAAAAAGAGTTGCCTTGGTCATGGTGTCTATTTACAGCAGTAAAACCTGGAGATACCCCAGCTGGTACCCTAGACCTCACACAGTGGGTGCCCAGGTTATCTCAGGAGGCTCCATCTCCCTTTCAGTGAGATATAGCACACGGCTGGTCAGAAATGGTCTGTGTCAGAGGAAGGCTATTCCATGGCTGCTCAAAAAGGCCTTTGTTGTGTTTGGATTTGTTAGTTATCTTAATGACTTCCTCATTCCCAAGCGCTGAGGAGGAGACAAGAGGGGAGGACCTGACAGAAGTAGCTGCTCTAGTTACCCGCAGGGTGCTCATTCCAGCATAGGAGATGGAGAAGTGCAAGCTAAAGACACAGGAAACACATTTAGTAAAAGCAACGTACAAAGTTTCCCAGAGCTAGAAGAAGAAAATGGCCACACAGAAGAGGCAAGATGAAAAAAGAACCCTATACATCTTATAGTCAAGACGCCGGATATGCAGAGCAAGGAAATAACACTGATGGTTGCACAAGAGGAGCAAGTCACAGACAGAGGAAACCCATCAGAAAACAGCAGTCTATTCAAAAGACATCCTAAAAGCCAGAGGGGAATCCAGCAGTGTATGGCAAACTCGAAAACCCTTAGTTTGGCAATCCAGATTACTATAACAGCAAAACTACTCTTCACAGTAGAAGGAGAAAGAAAAGTTTTCCTTATAAACACAGACTAAAGGAATTTATAACCGCTAAGCCAGCAATACAGATGACACCTGAAGGAATTCTATGTAGCAAAGAGAAAGACAAAAGGCATTCACAAGGCTAGGGTGAAGAAGGAGGTATATACCGAACAGCAAGGGAGCAGACAGGGGTCAGCAAAGTGCCGAAAGTTAAGCCGCCCAGAAGTGGCAGGGAGGCATAGACACCTTCCAACGCAACTCTCAAGGCTAACAGCTGCAACTGTCAAAGCAAAAGACACGGGAGGAGTAAGCTGGATTAAACAGCAGGCACCAACTGCTTGCTGCCTACAAGAAACACATCTCACTGACAAAGCCAAACAGAGCCTGGGCTGAGAGGGAGGAAGACAGTCTAGGCTAACGTGAGGTCAGGACTGCTGTTTGGACATCCTGACAATGCAGACTTCAGTCTGAGAGTAACAGATGATGATGCTTCCAGTTTCATCAATAACCACCACGGGGTAAAAAAACACAGTAACGGGAGGCCCCAGTCTCCATACTCACCAAGTGACAGGCCACCCAGACCAGAAGAACTCACAAAAATATATATTCAGAGTTAGATAACACAGACCAAATAGTCTAAAGGGAAACCTAAGATGGCCCCACTCAAAAGGCACAGGATGTACAGTCTCAGCAGCAGCCTATGGACTTTCTCCAAAACAGAACCCATCTCAGGGCCACAGCGAGTCTTGACGGCGTAAGCTCAACGATTTCTAACATTCTACACCTGTTTACACTGAAACAAAGCTAAAGATCAGCAATGAGAGAGATCTCAGAAAGTCATGGAGAACAAACACCACACCACTGAATCATAGAACAGGCCACGGAAGAAGTCAGCAGGAAATTAAGCATTCCTAGAATTTAGTGAAAACAGAAACAGAACATCAGAACCCAAAGAATGTAATCACAGCGTTTCTAAGATGTACGTATACAGCTACCAAATGCCCAAATAGACAGATTGACGGATGGACGGACGGATGGCAAAGATAGATCCCAAATCAGTAACTTAATGGTGCGTACATCAAGGGTTTAGGAAAAAAAGTAAACATGTCAAATCCAAAAATCAATAGATAGAAATACTAAGATCAGGACAGAGGGTAATGAAACGGAAATAATCATTAATAGTAGCAACCAATATTACTATTAATAATAATAACCAAGGAGAAAGTTGGCTCCTTGAAAAGATAATGTTGACATAGCCTAGAGCCAAACTAACCTAGAGACAGACACCAGTCAGACTCAGAGGATCATCAGGGCATAGTGTGAAAACCTGCATTGTAGAAATTGGAAAACCTACAAGAAACAGATACATCTCTCAAAACACACGACTCATCAAAATTAATTTGAGAAGATATAAACAACTTAGAGCTTAGACAGAGTCCATTACAAGTGCGCGCGCGCGCGCACACGCACACACACACACACACACACACACACACAATATGCCTAGGCCCAGAAGGACTCACTGCTGAGTTCTATTAGACCTCTAAGGAGCTGTAACACCAACTCCAGGATGAACTAGGGAGAACATGGCCATATTCAATGTAGCCACCATTCCCAATTCCAAACCAGATAAAGACCCCACAACAACAGGCAAATAGAGAACCGTCTCTCTGCTAGACATGATCCAGAAATTCTCGCTAAAAGAACTTCCAATTGGAATCAACTACACGTGTGTAATAAAAAAAAAAAAAAAAAAAAGCATTTGCCATGAGCCAGTCAGTTTCATTCTAGGGATGTAAGGATGGTTTAAGACACTCCTGTCAATAAATTCAGCAGCAGCCTCTGAGTAGGAATTGCGTCTGCATTTCCACAGATGCAGAGGGAGATTGATGGAATCCAGCATCCTTTCATAATAAAAGCCCTGAAGAAACTATGGAAGAGTATACCTCATCAATAATAAAGAGTATAAACCAATGGCCAAGACCATATTGAAGGGTGAAGTCTCAAAGCCATTGGCCCCCACAGCTGGAATTGTGACCAAGATACCCACCTCCTTCACACTTACTCAGTGTGTCTGGGAAGTCTTTGCCAGGAGCAAGCAGACAAAAGAAATACAATGCTTACAAATAAGGAGGATACTGAACGACTCTTACTTGCACACATGGTTAACACACATTAAAAAGAATCCTGAAGACTCTTAAATCAGGTAAATAATGAGGTACAAACTCAACATCTAAAACGTCAGATTTTCTATATACCAACACCAAACTTGGCAAGAAATAAATCATGGAATCAATTCTATTATTTTTAAAAATCCAAACAACAACAACAACGAAAACAGAAATAAAACTAACCTAGGAAGTAAAAGACCTCAACAATAATAAACTTAAAACGCCAACGTGGGGAAAAGTTGAAAAAAGCCTTAAGATGGGAAAAGCTCCTATCAGCATGAATAACCAGAATTACCAGAACGACTGCAGTCCCCATCACAGTTCCAAGGACAATCTTCATAGACATAGGGAAAAAAAATACTAAAATTGATACCGAAGCACAAACAACTCCAGACAGTCAAAGCAATCCTGAGCAGAAGGAACAGAGTTCAGAGTGTCTCCATGTCTGATTTAAGCTACGTTACAGAGCCACGGTAATAAAAACAGCATAGCATCCATAAAATAGGGGATACGGAATTAATCCGTACAGCTCCCTGACTTTTTGAGAAAAGCACAAGAGATACACACCAGCGAATGGACGACCTCCCTGGCAGAGCCCCAGGCAGGATGAAAATTGTACAGAGATCACTCAAGAGGGACTGAAAACTTTGATGTGAGGCCCGAAGGCTTGGAGCTCCTAGGGGCTTAAAGATACAGGTGCTGGCAAAGGCTTTCTGAAGCTAATTCCAATAGCTTGGGAAATCATACCAAGGACTGACAGATGGCACTGTGTGAAACGAAGAAGCAAAGGAAACAGTAAATGCTGAAAACCAGTGCTCCTTACCTTCCTAATGGCTGCAATCTTTAAATACAGCTCCTCCTGTTGTGGTGACCCTCAACCATAAAATTACTCTGTTGCTACTTCGTAACTATGATTTTGCTATTATTCATCATAATGCAAATATCTGATATGCAGGGAATCTGATATGTCAGCCCAACGGGAGTTACGACCCACAGGTTGAGAACCACTGACGAAGAGGAAGCCCACAGAATGGCAGAGAGTCTTTGTGAGCTACAGACTGGACAGGTGGTTAATAAGCAGAATATATAAAGCCCATAGGTAAATGTGGTCTCATAGCTTTAGGCAAGGCACTGAGAAGGCTCCCTTCCTTGTGGGCATGGGTCCCAAACAGAGGTGGTAGTAGGCATTTTAGAAAGTCAATACTAAAATACCAAACAAGTCCATCAATAAATGGGCAAACAAGATGAACGGTGAACAGGAAGGATACGGTGACCCAAGCCTTTAATCCCAGCACTTGGGATGCAGAGCTAGGTGGATTTCTGTGAGTTCCAGGACAGGCAGGGCAGCAAAGTGAACACTTACCCTAAAAAAAACCTTAATAGGAAAAAGAAAGTTGAAGTGTAAACAGTCTACAAACTTACGGAAAAAACGTTCAACATCCTTAAATATCAGGGAACTGTCAGTCAAAACTATACTGAGATTCTCCCCGTTCTGAATGGCAGTTATTAAGAAACAAGGGGCAAATGTTGGTGGGGGTGTGGATAAAAAGAAGCCCTCTCATGTGGCTGGTGGAAACTGAACCAGCCTGAAACAGCCTGATTGCCCTCGACGTCAGTATGGAGATTCCTAGAAAACACCGGAAACGTCCAACGAACTACTCAGATGTGCCGATTCTCAGTTGTAAGGTACCAAGGGCTGTAAGCCCCCGAAACTGCAGATGCCCGCACAGCTCTGTTGATAGGGGGTCTGTTCCAAACAGCCGAGCTGTGGCTCGTGCATGGAGATCCATCCACAAGGGACACTTGGCGCGTGTGTGTCACGTAGCTTCCGCAGTTGAAAAGAAGACAGGAAGGACGCTATTGCTGGAAACCAAAGCGAGCAAACTGAGCCAGCCTCAGAGACATGTATCACATCTTCTCTCATTCGTGGATTCTAGATTTTTTTCACCCAGCAAGAAATCAGAAGGGAGGGCTGAGGGATGGAAAGATGGCCGATCAGAGGGAAGAAAGAGGAGACAGAAAGGAAGGGGTGCGGGTGAGCATGGTCAATGTACACAGCGTACTTCAGAGGGACAATCTATGTCAAGAAAAACAAAAACCCCACACCAAACCCCAACCACTGCTCTGTAATTCCTACCTCCTGGTGCCTTTCTGAGTAGGATCGTGAAGAGAAGAGTTATTTCCAAAGGATACTGGTGCATACAAGTTAAACAGTAAACTCAGTGGGGTTTAAAACAAAGAATCAGAGGCTGCTAGAAAGGGGGTGGGGGCATTTGAGAGAGTTGAGTGGCATGGATAAGAAAACGACCTAAATTCAATATATTCATGTTTGAAATTATCAAGGAATTTATTTGTCAAAGCTTGGTGTGGTTTACTGACAAATAACGTAACATTAAAAAAAAAAAAAAATCCTAAAGAGAGAGAAAAAAAAAAAATTCACTGAAATATTTGCAATTCAATTAAAGCAGACTTGGAGAAAATCCTGCCTGTGATATTTGTGTATCCAAGTGTGTAAACTTATTTATTCCTGTTACTAGAAATAGGGGTGGCAGCAAATATATTTCTCTAGTATTTTTGCTTACATTCCTTTAAACATCAATGTTAAAAATTTAAAAGCAAAACAAAGGCCGGCTCTTCCTCTCTGGTGCAAGCGGAGTATTCAATCTTACACGTACCCTACCGTGAGCATGTGCTTTATCTTGGGAGATAGTCTTCATCACAGTCTGAGTGATATTTAAGCTTTCCCCTTCTAGAACATATAAATTTTAACTGAATTTACGTGTGCAGCGGTTTTGCCTGCCAGTATGCCTGTATACCACATACATGCTAGCCATCTGGCCGGAAGCCCAAAGAGGGCACTGGATCCCCTGGGCCTGGAGTCGTGGGGATGGAGTCTGTGGGGGCGGTGGGGCACGGGTGCAAACCTCTCATCGTCCATCTCCAGGCTGGACTCGCTCTCGGAGAGCTGGCGACACAGGGCTTCCCTTCTCTCCATCTCCCTCTGGAGCTTCCGCTGCAGCCGCAGGTTCTCTTCTCTCATGTGCCGCTCCTCCTCCAAGTACTGGGCCATCTTCTCCGAGTCTGGAAAGCCAGAGCTTGCAATGAAATGGTGTTTTGTGCAATCATTACCCCACACTGGGGGGGCCTTGCCCTACCACGGGAGACCCAGGTTTAAAGTTTAGCCTAAGTATCAAGGTTTACAGGCGAGTTACAGTTAGTTACATTTGGTAAATAATCTTAACCCGTGTCTTCACCCCATTCCCTCTTGTTCACAGGACAGGGGCTGTGACACAGCTGGGGCTGAGTTTCATTGACCAACTCATCAGACTTTCTTCTCCACTGTGGGGGCCGGGACAGAGGGAGAACAGTTAGGGAGACAGACTGGCCCGCTGTCTTCCCTCTAGGCTGCCTATGCGCTCTAATCTAGGAGGGGGGTTTGGGGGGAGGCTTACCACCCTCATTAGCACACCCACTATGCACAGTGGAGCACCTCTCAGTAGTAGTGTGCCAGCAGAATACACTCAGTTACAGGTTAACAGTCTTGTAAAATAGAACTTTATACAACGAACAAAAAACCCTTTCCCATTGAGTGTACACAAGCCTCGTGTGTGTGTGTGTGTGTGTGTGTGTGTGTGTGTGTGTGTGTGTGTACACACATGTGTACACAACCTCTAGGAATGGCTTCACTCATACCGGTTCTGGGGATCAAACTCAGGTCCTCAGGCTTGGTGGCACGCCTCTTTCCTCACTGATCCATCGGGCCTGCCCAATGACTTCTGATGACCATGACACTAGTGTACAAGCCCAGGGAGGCAAGAGGACTTCCGATCCTTCCCGCTGAAATGACAGGTGCTAGGAACTGAAGGAAGATCCTCTGCAGGAGCAGTGAGTAGCCTTAACCACTGAGCCATCTCCTCAACCTGAACTTATTAGACCCTACTATGTAGACTAAATACTAAATCTCTCAGCTGTTCTGAACGCAGCCGGAGACCCGGCTGCCTAATCCACATGCAAAAAAGTCTTTTTAATTGAAGTGGGGGGGGAATACTTACAAAGCTCACTTTTAATATGAACAGCTTAAATTAAGTCTCCCCAAGTATGCTTGTGTGTATGATTGCTCACTGAACTCAACAGGAAGCACCGGGTGGCCATGGTGACCTACTGTTGCCTAGAGTCAGATGGGGGCTACTTAGCAAAAGTTCCCAGAACCGAAGATTCCGAAGGCTCCAAGAACAGTAATTTACGAGGAAGCATGTCTTCTCAGAGGAAACTTCCATTCAGGCTGGGCATGGGATACGTGCCTATATTCCTAGCACCTGGGGGTGAGTTAAGGCAGGGGGGCTGAGAATTAAGTCAGCCTTGGCTACACAGTGAGACCCTGTCTTCAACAAAAAAACACCATAACAGAACTACAAGGACAGGGTTAAGCCGTTAGCTATGGGGACTCAGCAGAGGAGTACCGAGGCAGTAACTTCGAGATAAGAATGTCATGCCAGGTAGAACTGCAGAGCTTCCTGTCAGTGTATCAATTTAACCCAGATATGCCTGCAGGCCCCAGTGCACCCCCAGTGTCGCAACCCAAGGCTGGAACCAAGGCCTCCCTTGGGCGCCCTCTGCTGGTACACTGTGATTCTCCTCTCTCACACAGCTCTCTGTACTCAAAGGTGCCACCCGGTGAGGGTGGCGTCAAACCAGCTTCAGAGTGACACTCTCACAAGAAGGCTGTTCCCCGTCCCCTTCCCAGGTACAGACCACATGGGGACTCAGTCCCATGGCCGACTGAAAGGCTCAACTCACACTGAGAACTCGCGAGAGGTTCCAGGCCGAGGGGCTGTCACACCCGTGGAGGATCAGGCTACCTGATACACAAAGTTGGAGACCCAGGGAAGATGGGATGAATCCTTAACTCTAAGCCAGCCACTCTCAACCTATGGGTAGAGACCTCTTTGGGGGTGGAATAACCCTTTCATAGGGTCGCTGAAGACCGTCAGAAAACATCTATTTACATTAAGATCCTCAACAGTAGCAAAATTAGTTACGAAGTAGCGACAAAAAGAATTTATTGCTGGGGGGTGTGGGGGGGTCACCATGGCATAGGAAGTATATAAAGGGCCAAAGCATTAGGAAGGTTGACAACCAGTTCTTTAAGCCTTACTGAAATCAGGAGAATGATACTGACTGCTGACGGCTCCCTTGAGCCAGCCTTTTCTGTCCTGGAGGTGGGGGTGGGGGTGAGGTTTGGGGTGGGGGTGGGGGGATCACACTAGCATTCACAGATGGTTTCAGGGAGATCCGCAGGCCTTTCAAAGACCGAGCCATGCAGGGAGTGCCAAGGGATGAGAATAAAGCGTCCTTCCCTCAGAGCCTCCTAGCCAAGCTCAAGTGAGAAAGGAAGGAGGAGCTGGCCGGCCTGGGAAGAGGTGAAAAACCACCTGGCACTCCAGAACGTCTGATCTAGCTCACCTGGCTTCACTGAGCCTCTACAGGTGATTAACTAAAACACACCTCAGGATTACTCGGATTAAAAGACAAACATTTCAGAGGACCACAGTCTAGTCCTCAAAAGACTGAGAGAAGCACCCAGCGCTGGCAGCAATGACAGAGAGGAGGACGGTGGTGCCTACAGACTCAACCCCCAGCGGGCTGAGAGAGCTGTTGCATTACACAACAAAGACAAAGGGGATTTTGTAGGTGTGATTATGCCAAGGATCCAGGGGTGGTGAGATAATCCTGGATTATCAGGGTGGGTATAATAAGATACAAGGGTGAGTCACCGTGCAAAGGAGACCAGAACCGGAGAGAACATGAGAGTTACATCCCCACAAGTGAGCCATTGCAGAGGCACGGAGGGAGCCTGATGCTACACACAAGATGCTCTCACACCTCCAGAGGCACCCAGTGCTGCTTGGAAGCTCCACGGGTCAGACCTCTGGCCTCCAGAGGTGGAAGATAATGAACCTGTGTCGATTTGCACTACTGGGTCTATGCCTGTTGCAGCAAAAATAAGAACATGCCATCTTTTGAAGGCCTCCAAGATCTTGGTAAACCATCCAAGTTGGAATGCACCTTCAGGGGAGACAAAGGGTAGGAGCCTGAGACCATCAGTATACCGTCTACTGAGTGGGCTGCCCGAGGCACTCGTGCATAGGCAGACTGAGAAGCAACATCAAACAAAAAGGGTCCTTTGGGGCTGGTAAGATGGTCCTTCAGATACAGGACACACCTACCACCAAGCCTGCCAGACTGACCTGGATTCCCCTCAACCTACATGGTGAGAGGAGACAATCGGCCCCCATAAGCCTCTGACCAACATGTGAGCACCAGTCCATAAGCACATACGGTGGTAAAAATGTTTTGGAAAGAGATTCTTTGAATGGACCATTTCACGTATGGAACAGTCAGTCTTGACTGAGGTCCCAAGGCAGCTGTGGTCGATAGCCTAGAGAACAACTGCAGGACAAGCTGTTTTTAACAGTGTTTTCAAAGAGAAAGATCTAGAGAGGGTTCATGCTCACTGTGCGGCTCTCGGTATGAGCAATTCTGCATGCGTGCACACATCTGTGAGCACATGGGGTGCGCCTGCGCAGACTGCTCACCTGGCAGGAACGGAGAAAGGGAAGCTCTTCCCCAGACAATATTAGCTTGAGGAAGAAATGTCTGCAGTCAGACATCAGAAGTCCGGCAGACCCCTAAAAAGGCAGAGAAACCTAAACAAGCTCAGCAACCCAGAACCTTGGCCTTTTCCAAAGCAGTAAGTATGAATTTCAAAAGCATCTGTACGGCAAATACCATGTGCAAATGTCATCTAAGATTAAATTCAGCAATAAGGAAGGCAAACACCCTTCACAGTCCTTCCTTCACAGGACCAGAGTGCAACAAGGGCTCCTGTGTAGACTCATTAGCATCATATAGACAGACAAACATGATCACGAAGGTCACCCAGCCTGATGACTAGCTTTAATTGTCAATTAGATACAGTCCAGAACTGTTAACAGGCAGAACTGAAAATAGTCTAAAGAACACCTTTGTCTTCTATTCTCTACCAGGCTACGGAAGCAGCAGACACCATCGAAGCTGTGACTTCCCCAGGAATCTCAGGCTGAGAGAAGGAAAGGGCAGACGGAACCTGTCTCCCTGTACAGGCTAGGACTGAAACCTGGACCAAGACAGATCCGTGGTGGGCGGGCAGGTCCACGCCTCCACCAGAATTGCTTGGATGTGCAAATCCTTGTCCCTTGTAGAGAGTTCTATCTCACTTCAGGACTGTGGAGGTTTGGTCTGTTGCTATGTATTGTAATGGCCAAATTCTGTAGCTCTTAGGCCTACAAGTGAATTCTCGGGTTTACAGGCTTTCGTTGTGCAAACCTTGCTCCTTAAAATAATTGGTTAAATAAAAATGACTACAAGCCAATTACTGGATGGATTGGAGGTAGGCAGGCTTTGAGTTTGCCTGGTTGAGGGTGGAGAGGAGGAGACCAGGAGAAAGAGAGAAGGCGCTAAGAGAGGAGACGGACCATGAGCACATGGCCACATGGTCAGGAGACAGAGCAAATATTTGGGGAACACTGAAGGGGGGGGATAGGCAGGCCAGCAGATAGAAAAGTAGATTATGGGGTTACCCCTCAGTAATTGTCAAAGCCAAATAAAATAACTATAGTCTGAGTCTCATATTTGTAAGCTAGTCAAGGGTAGGATTAAGTTGGTTCACTACATAGGACCCCAAACCAGACTTGAGAAGTTGCTGGATCTCTCTGCTCCCCTCTTTCCCAGTGTGGCCACTGACTAAAGCTTCCTCTTCTGCTGCCCACTGTTAATTTGGCTTTTTTACTGCCTCAGAGGACAGGCAGCCAGGCCTGATTTGGGGTTACAGGTTGTGACCAAACCCACCCAACCCCACCAGCCGAGTCGGATAAGAGAATCACATGGAAAGGGGCCTCAGAGAAATGTAGGGGAGAGATTATCTTAATTATCTTAATTGACGGGGAAGGCATGGCTCACTGTGAGCAGCGGCTCCACTCCCAATCAGCTTTCCTGAGGGAGGCAGCCCGCGGCAGACCTACTGTGCTGCAGTGGACAGAGCCACTCTTGAGTACACAGACAGCATACCTGGGTTCAGGGAGTTACATAAAAAGCAGAAGCAAAGTTGGGAGTGTGGTGGTGGAGGGTGGGTGTTGGAGGAGTTGGGGGGGAAGGCTGAGCAGTGAATATCGTCAAAATACATCATATGAAATTCTCGGGAAATTTGTTTTATTTGTATATATCAATATATACCAATTATTTATATATAAAATTATGCTGAATATATTTTATGTTTATATTAATAAATTAAGAAAATATATAAATTATACTGATTGGTAATTAATAAACTATACATACACGTGTATACATATAGATATGTATATATGTGTGTGCATATGTATGCATGTATATGTGTATGTGTGTGTGTATGCACGAAAGCTTGACAAGCACCAGGTATGCATTTATCAACTGTTCTGTTTTCAACCACGGATGTGACGTGACTTCCTGCCTCTGTGATCTCCCTGTTATGACGAGCAGTAACCTGTGTGACGAATAAGCACACTCCCTTACGTCAGGATTTGACCTCAGCAACAGAAAGAAGTAAGACACCTGGGCTCCTGCTCATTCAGGGACTCCCTCTTGAGATTATCAAAATTATCTTTGGGAAGCATTCTAAGTAATGCCCCCTCCTGCCCTGATGTTTCTGTTCTAAAAATATGTCCCGGAGTAACAGGAACCCGCGTGCAAACGTCCGTGTGTCATGAGTAACGCCGTGACTATGATAGCTACTGCAAGTCCCTTAGTAAAGCACAGGGACTGACGTGGTCTGGTACAGGGAGGGGATGGGAGGCCACGTACGCTGTAACTGGGCGGCTCGCAGCTGCTTCTTCAGCCTCTCCACTTCGTTCTTTAAAAACCTGATATGCCTCATCATGTTCTCGGGAGAATCGATCTCCATGGAGATGTCTCTAGGCGATGGCGGGGCAGACACAGGCTGGTCTAATTTCTCCTGCAGGATTCTTCACAGAAAAGGGGGAAAAAAAATAAAATAATGAAGAACAGCTTGCAGTAAAAGAGCACACGACATCCAAGCTCAGGGCTTGCCTGACAAGTGACTGACTGAAGCCTCTGTCTCCCAACCGCTCTGCCCACCCTCACTATGATCACAGCTTGATGGGCCAAGTGGCAAGATCTCCTTTTGTGGGGTGTGTGTGTGTGTGTGTGTGTGTGTGTGTGTGTGTGAGAGAGAGAGAGAGAGAGAGAGAGAGAGAGAGAGAGAGAGAGAGAGAGAGAAGAGAAGAGAAGAGAGAGATTGATTGTGTGTCAGTGCAGGTGCACACAAGCCACCCCGCTCTTGGCTGATAAGCAAGGCAAGCTGGTCGAGCTTCTTAGGATTCTCCTATCTCTGCCTCCGGTCTCACTTTAGGAGCACACGGGGATTACAGGTATAGGCTAGCATGTTTAGCTTTATGTGGGTCCTGGGAATCTGAACTCGGGTCCTCACCCCCTGTACGTCATCCCTGCTCCTTCTCTGAGTGACCCTGGCAGTCAGTCGTAACTGGCAGTCAGTCTGTGTAAACATGTATCTGGTTACCATGCCCAGAGTCCAGTAAACACTCAGGACGCGGTGAACAAGCTGGTGACAGAGAACAGAAGAAGGTAAGGAGAAACTCTACTCTCCTGATGCTCTGGGTGGAACTTAGAAGTGCTCTGGATCTCCCTGGAGGCGGAAGTCACTTACAGACACTGCTAAACCTGAGCGGAAGGTTTGGAAAACTGGGGCCAACGATGAAGTGTTAAAAACCAAGCCAAGTCAGAATTATTTGGTCTGTAACTGGTGCACCCACCTTCCCTATCATTCAGGTGAAAGTTAGAAAAAGATCAACAGCCTTTTACCTAGGAGATGACCATTCCCCACAGTTACGCCCGGTAACTTATCAGAGCTGTATGCACATAAAGGTAACTTATCAGAGCTGTATGCACATAAAGGTAACTTATCAGAGCTGTATGCACATAAAGGTAACTTATCAGAGCTGTATGCACATAAAGCCTCCAACTGCATTTCAAAAGGCAGGCTACCTGCGACAACTTAACTGTGGCCGTGCCCTAGTTGAGGCAATTAATATGAAACTATGGTTGTGGTGAGAAAAAAATAACTTCATGATTCAATGTATTAGAACCGCTACCTCAGTCCTGTCACCCATGCTGACAGCCTATGGCTGGAGGATTTCTCCTAGATGTAACTTTGCATCTTTAAGCTGGGGAGTTTGTCTGGTGTTTGTAATTCTACACATGAACCAGAACAGTGTAGAACTGCCCGTCCAAACCGAAGAGGTGAGGCACAGGCTGCTGGGAGGCAAACAGGAGATTCTGGGAACTCGCGTTTACCCCCACACAAAGCTCTGATAGGAGGTCCCCGCCGTTCTTACGAGCTCCGCCCCTTCCAAGATCAAAGTGCCAAGTGATAAACGAGAGGCCCTCGAGTGTCGGTAACTTAAGGAACGTTTGTTGTCGGGTAACACTTTACATCTGTGCCTGCAGAACACTCAAGTACTGTAATACACAGGTATTTATCTACAGTCGGTTTAAAAGCAAACAGACACTTATCCACTAAAATAAGCCAACTGAGTCAGTAAATCCTAGAGATGAGCAGTAACTAGCAGGTGAACAGTCGCACCAAGGTTGACTCTGACTTGGCCTTGAACTAATACATGAAAACAGTTTATACTTGAAGGAGGAGAAAAGCCAGGCACAGAGAGGCAGCCACTGCCAGAAAGGTCAACACACTTTTCCTTTAACAAGTTAGGAAGGGGGGCTGGAGAGATGGCTCAGTGGTTAGGAGCACTGACTGATCTCTTCCAGAGGTCCCGAGTTCAATTCCCAGCAACCACATGGTGGACCTGTAATGGGATCCGATGCCCTCTTCTGGTGTGTCTGAAGACAACGACAGTGTACTCATATGAATAAATTAGTTTAAAAAAAAAGTTAGGATGGTATGTGTTAACCCAAGCAATCCAAACACCCCAAAGCTATCCCTAGTTAGCAGACAGACACACGCGTGCGCACATGCACACCAACAAACCTCTTTTCAGCTTCTAGCTTATCCATCCTCTTCCACAGCCGATTTACCAGAGCCTCTTGTTCTTGCTCCAGTGTGTTTTCCAGGTCAATCTTCTCCCGTCTCAACTAAAGGAGGGAAAGAGGAACAGCTTCACCGAGACCGCCAGGGCACCACAGCATCCTTGACTGGCTCTCACCATGAATGTGAAAGAGATGAGCAGAGCTGGCAGAACAGCTCTGGAAAGACCGGACACTGGATCAAACTATTTCCTATAAGCAAGACAGCGAACCCAGGATCCATCACTTCCGTAATCAGACTTATCAGTGTCCCTCAAAAAGCCACTAAGTAGTTATGATCACAAACCTTGAGTCAAATATCTGGGTTCAAATCCCAGCTCCGCCCAGGGTTAGCTGGAAGAAAAGGGAGTTACTTGATGGAAGTTCACCCCTTGTAAAGCCGAGGGGTAACACCTGGCCGACTGAGTTTAAGTGCCTTACCTCAGGCATCATTAATAGTGGCACTTGGACTGCTGTGCTCAACACTTGTCACGGTCTCTGGTTTTATCCTGTTCCAGTCATCGAGGGCATAGCTCTCTAGGCCTCTGCCCTCCCATCCCCCAGTAATGTCAGCATCTTGGTTGTAATAGCATACTATACCTTTGTGAGATGCTATTTCCTTCACTTTTATTAGCAAAATACCTTATTACAAAATAAAGGCCTTTATGATGGTATCTTTGCACATGCATGTGATATGCTTTCACTGCATGCACGGCCACCACCCCTCACCCCAGCCCTCTCCCGTGTGTTCATTAATGAATCCTAAGTGTCTAGATTCAAGAATACGTCATCAGTAAATATCGGTGGCTTTCTGGACTAGCGAATGAGCCAGGCTCATACAGGAAACAGGAAGCATTCCATTCGAATGGTGGGATGTGGTATTCCCTGAAGAACAAACAGCTCAAGGACAAGAAACAGGGAGCTGAGTCGGAATACTTCAGAAGAACTTGGTGGCACAGCAGGGTGCTTTGTGAGGTATCTTCTCTGCGGGTAAGCCTGGGTTCCCAGTCGGGAGGGAGGGAGTGTGTGTCCAGAGTGAGTACCTGTCACCTGCTCCCAGGCAGGTCTCAAAAATACAAAAACACTGGTCTGCCTGTAACTATCTCCCTCAGGTCCTTCGTGAATTGTCTGTATATTCGGATTGTTTGTATATTCTGTCTTGTTTTAAATTCAGAGTCTCCTCAATAGGCACCCTCTCACACACCATCAAACATCTAAGTGTCAGGCTAATCCGACCACCACCACCACCCCCCACACCCACCGCCACCATCACAGGTTACTCTGCAGCCCGTAGGACCCATGGGTACAGCTGATGAGCAGAGTTCATTTGAAAATCTGCTTTCTAATTAAGTCTTTCAGTGGCATGCCCAAGTCTTCACTGGTGGTCAGCAGCTCTATTTCTCATTTTGGGTTAATTAATGTCAGAGTGAGAGTCCTATTATACATCCCAATTAAGCCTGGAGCTTCCTCAGACGTCCTCGGTGGATAAACAGTGTATCACTGGGGTCAGGCCTGTGTCTGGAGGTCCAGGAAAGTCAGTGAGGCCCAGCCCCACTGTGCCTCTGTCCCTCTGTCCACCTCCCCCATTAGAGCAGACGGAGCACGCCTATGAGCCCAGCACTCAGGGGCCGAGGCAGCAGACCCAGTCAGTGTATGAGGCCCCAACAGAAGTCAAATAGAACAAGTAATAAAATAGAGGAGTCTGACATGGGAGAGGGAACCGGAAAACTGGTGACAGCTCCAGTAAGAATTCCACCCTTCACAAAAGACTCAGCTGTGAGACTCCATAAAGTTGTTCCAGTGCACTTGACAAAGGTTTAGTCTAATACCAATTTCATCAGGACCACTAGGAGAAAATACACTTTGAACTCCAAAGATCAGACCCCTCCAATAACGTGTGGGAAGAAGCCTGTGAAAACCCAGACGTTACCAATCTACATATAACAAAAGAAGCTGACAGGAAGACTTCCCTACATGAGGAACAGACACAGAGTTTGTTACAATGGAGCTTCTCTCGAAGCCACCTGGGGGACAGCAGGATGGCTCAGAGGACAAAGGTGCTTGCAGCCAAGCAAGACAACCCAGGTTCACTCCTCAGGATTCAAATGTCACAGGAGAACTGACCTGCAGATTTCTGTTGTGACCCCCACACACATGCCATGGCACATGACAGCTACCCTCAAATAAAAAAAAAAAAAAAAAAATCGTAATTTAAAAAGAGATGGAGGGATGGCTCAGTGGTTAAGAGCACTGAGTACTCTTCCAGAGGTCCTGAGTTCAAATCCCGGCAACCACCTAGTGGCTCACAACCATCTGTAATGGGATCCAATGTTCTGGTGTGTCTGAAGACAGCAACAGTGTACTCACATACATAAAATAAATAAAATCTTGAAAAAAAGAAAATCTTAGAGAAGAAAAAAAAAAATTAAAGGGGCAGGGAGGAGGTTCCATGGATAGAACACTTACCATGAGTGAGTGAGGACCACAATCTGGGTCCCCACCACTCACACAGCATGGCTGTCTATCTGCAATGCCAATGCTTAGGTCCTAAGAGAGGAGGTTCCTGGAGCAAGCTGGCTAGCTAGACTGGCCAAATCTGCAGGTCCCAGATGCAGCGAGAGGGCCTGCCTCAGTAAATAGAGTGAAGAGCGACCAAAGACAACTCCTGATGTTATAACCTTTGGATTACACGCGCCCATGCACGCGCGCGCGCACACACACACACACAGAATAACTCATGAGGTGTAAGGTGTGCACAAGTGTGAAGCCATCTGTTACAGCATAGCAAGAAGCTACCAGTGCAAAGGATATAGGGAATCTAATCTCTTCAAATATAAACCCTCCATCAACCAAACACTTAGCCAGGATTCTTTTATTCTGAGAGGACAACAAAGTCTAAACAAAGAGGAGGGGGTGGGGTTGCTACCCCCCAGTTCCCTCAGCCTGGTTCCAGCTGGAGGTCGTGCTGGCTTAGCAATCACTCCTACCACTCGTCCTTCCAGTATCACGGATGACCAGGAATCCACAACACTAACGAGTGGGAGTCAGAACCACCTGGGGCCGTGCAGCGTCTAGAAAATGATCCCCACAAACCAGGCACGAGCTGTGTGCTCCTCACTGCTGGAGCAGGGGCAACCCAAGGTCTTGCCTCCAGCCACTGTACTTCCCTGCCCCAGAGACTGATCCAACCTTTGCATACACATCAGAAGGAGGTACCTCAGAGGACTCATGAGGGTTCAGGAGAGCTGCTGTCCATGCAGAAGAGCCCTTGCTCTGAGGAATAACCCTCACAGGTTAAACATGCTGAGACAGCCAGAACCCAGGCACAGTCTCTGAGGGTCTCTGGGTGATGACCCGGCATTGGCAACTCTCCTCCTAGCTGGGAACACCTCTGACTCTGGCCCTAGCTTTCTGGAAAACAGTCCTTAAAAACAAAACAAAACGTCAGGTAGTGGTGGCACACGGCTTTAATCCCAGCACTTGGAAGGCAGAGGCAGGTGGATTTCTAAGTTCAAGGCCAGCCTGGTCTACAGAGTGAGTTCCAGGACAGCCAGGGCTACACAGGGAAACCCTGTCTCGGAAAACCAAAAAGAAAAAGAAAAGAAAATCCGAGGGCTGGAGAGATGGCTCAGAGGTTAAGAGCACTGACTGCTCTTCCAGAGGTCCTGAGTTCAATTCTCAGCAAGCATATGGTGGCTCACAACCATCTGTAATGAGATCTGGTTCTCTCTTCTGGTATGCAGGCATATACACAGAACGGTGCATACATACATAATAAATAAATCTTGAGGAGGAAGAGAAGGAGGAAGAAGAAGAATATTACTATGAAGAAGAAGAAGAAGAAGAAGAAGAAGAAGAAGAAGAAGAAGAAGAAGAAGAAGAAGAAGAAGAAGAATATTACTATTATTATCATCATTGAACACTGCATCCAAAACTTGAGTTTCCTTTCAAACAAGGCTACCAACTGTTGCCGCACCGGTCCCAGCAACGTGTGTTCCATTACTGTGTGCTTCTCCAAGTCAGCTGACATCATCTGTTGGGATCTCAGCAGATACTTGAAGCGCTCAAAGGATAAGCAGGAGATCTCAGGTTGGGGACTCTGCCTTTTACTGCACTCAGCACGGCATCTCAGTGTTACTTATTTTAATGGACAAAGTCTTGACCCTCTGGCTTGCCCATACAACGTACACCACTAGATGATGGAACGAGCCCTGTCCTATAACGGACAGACCTGTCAAGGTCCATCGTAACAGCACCTGAGTGAACTAACCCCCGTGGAAGCATCACCCACTTCACCCAAGGACCACAGCTGGGTTTTTGTTTATTGAAATGCAAGTGCATCCAGGGGGGCCAGGTGTCCCTTCCGATTGCTACAGGACACGGGCCTTCTCCTCCCTGATGGCAGTGCCCAGAGACCTCTCAGTTGACGTTTTGACAACTTGGCAGCTCGAGAGGATGAACCAATGAAGTTACGGAGACTGTCCAAGGCTTCTCGAGAAATTCACCTACATCCAGGGCACGAAATCCTACGTATTCTTCGGCGTGGCTGGAGGCTTCTTTCCCCCTCTCCTGAAGGGGCAGTGAGTAGGTCTGACTATTGTGGCTAGGCTTTGGAAATCACTGAAACAGACTCCCAAATTTGCTGCCATCCAACTTCAAAACGAGGTGCTCACTACTGCTTTAGGGAGGAAGGAGGAGGAGGGGAAGGGGAGAAAAAATTACCAACAGCAGCCGGGGTGGGGGGCAGGGTGGGGGTAGGGCAGGGAGCAGGGCGGGGCGGGGCAAGGTCGGGGGGAGGATGTACAGGTGCAGTCCCTGTGATATTTTTGTGTTGTTGTGTTTTTTCTTGTTTTCCAAATTTTCTTGCGAGGGCAATGGATTTATCATATAATATATATATAATATAATACAAACACTGAGTTTAATAAACAGTTTTGAAACCTCCACTTAAGTTGCTTGAAACTGAGCCTCAAACACACATGGAGGTCATGGAATTTTATCGCCTTAATGCAGCTCCATGCTCAAGAGACAGCTGCTCTTTGTGTTATCAGAGCATACAGCAAGTGGCAGGCTTTCTCTCCTGACAGGGTCTTCCAGCTGCTGGAAGCCACAAGGATTCACTCAGTGTGAATGGGATCCTAAGGGACCCTGGCTGGTCCTGTGGATTCAAGAAATACTTTGTTCCCCACCAACAAAAGAAGCCAAGGGCTCCATCCGCTCTTGTATTTCCCTGAACAAGGCTGGATGTGGGTGTCTCTCCCGAGCTGGCCTGTGTCTTTTTTTTCTGTCTTCATCTGTGTGTGTTCCCAGTCTTCTTTGCTGCCTAGTGACTGCTGCTTTCTACTGCCCAGCTCTTCCTGCATCCCTGACCACTGGGGACCACTTGTCATCCCAGAACAAGGCTCCAGTCTAGACACCTGCCATCATTCCTGGGAGACTGAGCGATGAACCCATGAATTCATACAGGCTCATGCCATCCACTTGGCACATTGCAGTGCAGGCAAAAACAAAGTAACCTGAGCCAGGTCGCGGTGACCTACCAGGAGAGAATTCTCAGAACACGAAGCGTGGATGAGCAAACTGAGGAAGGAGCAAGACGTCGTGTTCCTGGAAACAGGGAGCGCCAGACACCCAGAGGGACAGGTGACAACTTTTTCCTAAGATTCATTTTATTATGTGCTTACACTTATGTCTGTGTAGCTGCACTGATGTTTGTGTTTGTGTGTATGTGTGTGTGTGGGGGGGTGTTCACAGAGGTCAGAAATAGGTACTGGACCCCTCAGCTGGGCATACAGGGGTTTCTGAGTTAGCTGCCTCATGTGGGTGATCGGATTAAGTAGCAAGGGCTCTTAACTGCTACACCCTCTCTCCCGCCCATCAACCCTGTGATTCCTGGAGGGACATTGTCACTGGGGATGGGATCTCTGAATGAGTAAAGTTCCTGCCCCCTTGACACTCTTCTGAGCTTACGCTATAGAAACAACTGAGCCAAGCGTGGAATGTTTACAAGACGCCCGGACAACACGTGCAGACGCCTGCCTGACTGGAGGACAGACAGGGAGGCCTGGAGGGTTACAGCAGATAGTGTTTTCTGCAGAAGGAAGAGGCCCTGAAAGTTCTGGAAACAGCTTCTGACACACCAGAGCACGTTCTTCCACCTGCGGGTCACGGCCCACTGCTGGATGGTGAAATTGGTCTCATCTTTTATGACCCATATTTTCCAGAAAATGAGCCAGGATTGAAGAACCACCGCTCAGCCGACGAGCACCTACATTTTAAAACTCGCCAGTCACACACACAGTGAGACTTCAGGCCCTTTATTGGGTTATCGTGTGAACTGATTCCTCCTGCATCGGGAGTAAGAGAGTCTCCATTCCCAGGGAGCGTGGGAGAGGCAGCAGGCAAAGTGAATATGGCCCTAACCCTACGAGTTAGATATTACACCTATGTCACAGAAGAGGTCAAACTATAGATAGGCCTGCTGTCTCAGGGCCCATTCCAGAAGGGAAGGAGACTGGACTCCAGGGAAAGTCTGTAAGTTACTTTGGCTGGAAAGCGGGCATTAGAGATTAATGTTAATTAAATCAACTGATGATACCAACCCGAATCCTCCCTTCTCATACGGCTTTTGACACGGTAGAGACAACGACACACAGAATCCCAACTGTGGGAGGGAGGTAAGGGGGAGGGGGGAAGGCATGGGACTGTGTGTCAGTCAAGTGTGAGCAGGGTCACATGACTATGAACTTATTCCGCTATTTTCTTGCTTTGTTAAATGACCACGCTGGGTGTTGACTGGTCTGTTTCGCGTTCCTGTAGCAAAACACCCAAAGCTATGGAGTAATGAAAGTTTATTCAGCATACAGTTTTGGAAGCTAAAACCCCCAGACCGAAGACGGCCCCCTTGCTTGCATCTCAACATAGCACCATGGTCGAGGGATGTGGGACTGAGAGAGGAAGCCAGAGGTTCAGGATTAGCTAGCATTCATCTTGCTGTTTTGTAACTTGGTCTCTCACATGAGAATCACACCACTCTGAAGGTACCAGGTCCTTACTCTCAAAGGTTCCACACTGCAGGGGCAGCACCACGTTGCCGATCAGCTAGGTGACGGACCACCTCCCCAGCACTGCATTTCTTATGACACAGTTTCCCAAGCTAAGTACACAGAAGGCCCCGATAAACCAGGGAGCTGGGCTTCATCTCAATAGAACTATGCCCAAATGGGGGTGGGGACAGCCTGGGATAGTTGTGTCCACTTAGGATGCAGGAAGCTGACTGCAATGGCATCCCATACAGACACACAGGGACCACCACAAAGCTGGCTACAGAGCGCTCAGGTGATGCCACAGAGACTCAGAAGAAACTAGAACTCTTTCCCAAACACCAGCTGAGAGTACTTGTCGTGAAAAAAGATATAGTTCCTCACACTTAACCACCCAGACCTACCCAGACAAATGGGAGAGAAGTTATAAACAATGTTACATTTCTCTACCTTCATTAAAATATAATCTTGACATGTCTCAGCTCAGACTCCCTTCCACCAAGAGGCACACCCTGCTGGAGACTCTTTCCCAGTAAGCTGCATGTTCATAGACAGAATGCACACCTTGGGCTGTTACTTAAGTATACAGAGTCTAGCCTGAGAGACAGTGGGTACCCCATCCCTGCTCCAGTCTCATCTTCATACCCATTTTTGTCTAAGTTTCATCAGAGATGAAACATTCCATCCTCCAGGAAAGCTCTTTAAGCAGGAATGGAAGTAAACAACTCAGTAGTTTCAGGAAGTCCCTGAAACTGACCACATTCACTAAGACCCTCCCTGCCTCCCCTCTCACTAAGGGAACGAAGCTTCAAAGAAGACTTGAGACTAGTCCATACGTCTGTAAGAAGCAGAAACCAGCTGACCTGCCTGGGAGAGGCAGTTTGGATCAGAGTTACTTGGAAAGAACATGCTGCAACCTGTTGAGCTGCCTGTAGGTTGTCAGTGTGCTCCAAGTTCCCAGCTTTTGTGAGCTGTCACCCGTGCTGGGGTAAACCTTGGCAATCACGCTATCTTTGAGTTATTTCTGTTCCTGTAAGTAACCCTTCACCCATACTCATGTAAACAAGTTCTATAAAATTCATTGGTTTACCAAGGTGGACGTTGGTGGTATCAGTATTTTGGTCTGTCCCAAGTTCCCTATCTGGGCTGGGTGGAAAAGTGTATTGTGTACCCCCTGGAAGAGGTCTGTCACACAACACCACTTTGTCCACCTCTCCAAAGCCTGTGAGGCCACAGCCCTTTCCTGCTGAAGCCTGCTCTGTCTCCATCTTGTGGTCACAACTGTAGAACTGGGTCATAGCCTATGGAGCACACGCATGAGCTTTAAATGCTGTCAGCCAACATCTAAAAGGCCATTTCTCAGCACAATACCGATACTGTGAGACTCCTACTGAGCTCCCTGGTGTCTCTCAGTTAATGGCTTAGATGACTGGGACTTGTATCATGGATTAAAACACAAATCCTCAAAGGTTTACCTGGAAGGGTGGCTTGTCTCATCATGGCAATGCTATAGGTAAACACTGGAACATAGTGTTTTTAAATTGGGGAAATGAGTCTTCTAAAACTAAAGATGATCAATAGAAACAGAGTGCTCTAGGTGTGGTTTACCCTCGAAAACCCAATTTAACACAGAAGGGACAAGGACATTTTTAAAGAAACCATTCAGTACCACAAAACCCAGTGACAATCAGTCTCTTTGGTACCTTTGTGTATGGGTATCAAGACAATACACCTAACCTCTTGTTCCCACCCTGGTTTCAACTCAGGTGAATCTAGAGCTACAAGAGGCTGTAGAGATGAGTCCGTGGTCAAGAGCAGCTGTAGCTCTTCTAGAGGATCTGGGTTCAGTTCCCAGTCTGGCATGGTGCTTCGCCATCTGTAATTCCTGTTACATGGATGTGATGCCCTCTTCTGACCTCTGCAGGCACCAGGTACAGGAGCAGCACACAGACACACATGTAAGGAAAACATTCCACACGAAATAAGACAGATAAATAACTAGAGCTACAATGGATGGAGTTGGCCCAGGGATGGACAAACGGAAAAGACAGAGACTAAGAGAGAAAAGAGTGCCCGCTCAGAGAGCCCTGCCAAATCATTATATGGATGGTATTCAGCGTCAGCTAGACAGAGCTGGGATGTCTTAACCCACTGCTCAACTTCACGTGGAAGCCCGTAGCTGCACACCACGGACTGTCTTTAATGTGTCTTAGGGAAATGCCTTTTCAGGCTACTCAGTGGAGAAAAAGCATCAGAGATCATAAGCCCAGGGACACTGCAGCCTCAATGAAAGGATGATGCCAGCCACGGCTGTGTCTGACAGGAGTAGAAGGGTCAGTGTGTGCCTCTAAAGCTAGCTCTGGAACAGATACCCACACCAGCCTGTCAGGCACAGAACGCTGGAGCCTGACAAGTTTTCTACCTCCCAGTCTGCTGTCCCCAGTGTCAGTCTTCCCTGTTGTGTTTGCAAATGAAGACCCATGGCTCAGAAAAATGGGCACGGCCCATCGGGGTCACCCTGCATAGTGACCTACCCCAGATGGACTGAATGAGTCTACTGCTCTGTTATCCGTCTCTACAAGGCTGGCTGAGTGGAGCCTGTTTCTGTGAGAGAGTTGTAGGAGATGCCTGTAGTTTCTTCTGAACGACCCTTGAAAGCAGCTTTTGGTCCCTACAAGCCTGCCATACATAGGACAGACACTGAAAGCATCCTAGGGTTAAGACATCCCCCCCTTTCGCCCCCTTACCCATTCCCATCCCACTTGGCAGAAAAGGATCCCCCGCTATGAATCAGGAGCTCACCCGCACAGTTCCTGAAACACCAACTGTGGCTAAAGACAGAGTGTGAGAGAAAATGGCAGGGGATCTATGAACTCACCACCTTAGAAAATACAGTCCCCACTAAGGGAGGGAGGAGCTGGAAGGCGTCTCTCCCTTCTACTCGCTCGCCCCGGCTCACCTGCTCTAGGGTGAGCTGCTTGGAGATGGTGTCATTCTCCAGCTTTTTGATCTTCTTCATCAGCTTGTTGACCTGAAACTCCTGTTCCTGCTCCAGGTGCTGCTCCAGCTCCGCCTTCTCATGCTGCAGCTGGGACAGAAGAACAAGAAAGTGGACAGTGAGTGACTCAGACGCCACAAACGCCGTGCGAATCCGTGCTTCCAGGGGCTGCACCTCTAGGAAGCCGCTCGTAGGAATCGCAGTGCCCGCCTGTGCTCGCACACGTGCACAACTGGTAGCTGTTTTCGTGTAAACGCCCGGCATCATTCAAAGAGCAAATATCAAACCATAATTAAATGCTGATTATCTATCCTAGAAGGGTTACGTGGATATCTCTGCAGAGAGGAATTGGGAACGGGCGAAAGGCACACTTTAGAACACCTACTGTCGTCTCTTTTAAGTTACACACCATGGACAGAAAGAGTAAGAAGTTTGGGCACATGCATGCCAACCGTGTGTGGAAGCCAAAGAACAACTTTCAAGAGATGGTAAGTTCTCTCCCACCTTGAAGCTTGGGAGTGAACTGACGTCACCAGGCTTTTGTGACAGGGGCCTTTGGCCCATTCAGCCACCTCACGGCCAGAGGAATTTTCCAAGTTGAAGCTTCACGCTGCCAGTCATTAAATTAACTGTGATCTACTCAGATCTGCATCATGTCTGCAGAACAAGATGTCACAATCCAAATATACGCTTAGCAAATTATTCGGAATTATGCGATTTCCCAAGGTGCACGTAAGCTGGTGTTGGCGAAAATCAGCAACATTAGTTCTCTTTGCATAATGAAATCATCCATCACACCACCTCCTACCGTCCTGCTGAAGAACCCAGGGTGTGGGGGGGGGGGCCAGAACCTCATATATGCAATTAAAAGTTAAAGCTATGATGTTACAAGTAAAAGTTTTACATAATTTATATATAAAAATCAATGTTCAAAACCAAAAGGAAATTAAAGAAACTGAGGGAGTCACAGGGGAGGCCAGAGTTCTCACTAATAACCAGCCATGATTTCCAACTAATAACCAGTCATGTTTTCCAACACTCTGGTGGGGGTAGGGGTGATGGGACACGGACACTAGTGGGAGTTCACTCATTGCTTCAGAACCCAGGAGAGACAGAGAAAATGGGGCTAAAGACAATGAAGTCCACAGGTTTAATTTTCTTTCAATGAGCAGCACATTCTGCAGGAGTGCCGGGGCTGTCCATCTCACCTTATACACAGAAGGCAACAACCCACTGTCAGGAAGGCATTGCGCAGGAGAGCAAAAGAGCTTGGGAACCAAACCCTGCTCGACCCCAGACTCTCAGCAAACCTCAGACAGACCAGGAAGCCTGCCCCCAGAGTTCCCTACTGCAGAATCCAATGATTAAACCCAAGAAACAGTAGGCCAGCCGCCCTCCCTCGGGAGGGTGTGGTGGGAGGGTGTGGTGGGAGGGTGTGGTGGGTAACCCTCGCCAGATCACCCCAAGCAGGCCAGGAATTCTGCTACTCAGAGAGTGTGTGCTCTGTTTAAAGGCACCTTTTCAACCTGAGGTCATCATCTACCCTGGGACATGTAGACTAGAACAGCTGATGTACCCCCTTCAAAATCAAGCTGGTCACCCTTGCAGGGACCCAGACACACAACAGAAAGAAGACGTGAGGCGGTGCTTACAGTGACTGGTCTCCTTTTAGCTTGTTCTTGGAAACTCAGGTTCTGCAAAGCCATGCAGTAATTAAAACCACGCGGGTGGACAGAGCTCAGGAAGAGCTTCTGAAGTGTCGGACCCAGGGGGATTCCTGAGCAAAAGCAAGCAAGGACCGCCTTCACCAAAAGCCTACCATCCTGGGCTTGTGTGGGTACAGGTGTAATGCCGGTGATAGGTAAGCCCAGCGTTAAGATAAACCCGTGCCTTGTAACAGACTATCAACATTAGGGCTGCCTGTCTATGAGTTAAAGGCAGGAGGCACTTGAGTGGAGAATTCTTTAATCTATTTGCATAAAGCTGTTTCTAAATATATCTTCAGACACATTTTCAACTGCCAACATTTTATTAGCTAGAAACAGCCCCTTTAATTTTTCTTTTCCTTTAAAAAAAAAAAAGAATATTATTGCTTCTGCCCCAGGTAAATTAAAGCAATAAAGACTGGAATCTAACTCGGAAAAGCTTCTGGCCCAACAAGAATCATCTGTCAGAGAATGTTAATCCAAGAACAGAGAGGCTCTGGCTGACGGCAGGAAGGCGTATTTAGACAGATGTTCTACTGCTGCCAAAACAGGGAGATATTTCCGCTAACAACTGCACAGTGACCTGGGAACAAAGGCTGTGGTGGCTGTGCATCTTGGGTTTCCTTCACAAGAGCTATGCCCTAAGGAAAACCGGACAGTAAAGAGATCATTACCAGGACAAGGTCCCCAGGTTGCACTAACCATTTGGAAGCTTTTGAGCTACCCAGCTGGAGTGTCTGAATTGTCACTGTCCCCCAGGGAGAGAGCACAAACAGCAGCCTGCTGAGGGTCCCTTCTGTCACCTCAGGTGAAGGGCAAGTCAGAGCAGGGTACGGAGTTTCTGAGCAGATGAAACAGGAGAGAAGATGGTTCAAAGAGAGAAGCGCAGGGACGTCCTACACCTTCACGGTGATGTGATCTGCGTTAAGACGAAGTGGGGAGGAGGGAGCAGAGAGGGGGAGGAGGGAGCAGAGAGGGGGGAGGAGGGAGCACAGAGGGGGAGAGGCGGAGGGGGTGCAGGCAGTGCTTTAAAGAACTACAGTTTGCCTCAGATAGTCTGCCTGACATAAAAGTTATAAATTGTTTCAGGCAGATTCAGGCTGAGTACCACTAACCTACAAACCCTTGAGTGCTGACAGAGCCCTACCTGTAGAAAAGCATCACATCTGCCTCACATAGGAGCAAAACCACAGGTGTGCTAAACACTGGTACCGCATGCGGGCTGTGTGTAACACACACACCGGGTGAGGTAATCCAAGGAGACTTGTGTTTAGAGACGTTGAGTCCCCGTGTCCAAGAATACCTCCATGAGACATAATCAGATAATCCAAACTCCTAAAACGTCTGAAATTCCCCCCATGTCATGTCACAAGCATTTCAGGAAAGAGACACCCAACCCACCCTCACGTTAATCCAAGCCAACCTGGGCTTGAATGGACACCCTGAATCTATCTGCTGGTTCAAACCATAGCCCAGGACACTACGACCTCCCCGCCCTCCATCCTCGCAGGGAGGCCTGCCGGAGGCAGACCTAAGACCTGCCACCAGAAATAAGCTCCAGGGTCCTCTCCGCTCTGCCTCCAATAAGGGTGAAAACTTCAAATCCATGTAAACCTCATCTGAGCCCTTCACATGCTGCTAGTAAGGTGACCAATTCTTACCCACATATCAAGCAAGGTGGCTGATTCTTATCCGCATATTAAACAACGCCAAGACAGTTAGCAGTGGAACTCTCTGGTATGCCTGAAACCTAGTGCCTGCTTCCTTAACGGATCTCAGCCGCCAAGTGGAGGAAAAGGGCCGTTTGAGATTAAAGAGTTTAGAGGCTGACATGGCGCAGCAGTTAAGGCTGCTTACTGCTCTTGCTAGGACCAGAGCTCTGTTCCCAGCACCCACACAGTGGCTCAGAACCAACTCCAATCCCAAGGGATCAGGTGCCCTGTTGTGACTTCCCCAGGTTATGTGTGCATGTAACACACACACACACACTCAGGTGTGTGCACACATACGCATAAAGCAATTTTGTAAAAAAAAAAAAAAAAAAAAAAAAAAAATCAAGGGTTTAAATAGTCTATAGAGGGCAATCCCAATGATTATGGAGTAACTCATATATCTCATAACACTTAGTTGTGGTGTGTACTGTTAGTATTGGCAAGAGCAAATCTACGAAACTGGAATCATTACATAACAGAATGTTCCCCTCACAGTTCCACTTTAAGATAGGGTACCAGCTGCTTAGGTGGGCTTTGAACACGTAAGCCTGCTGCCTCAGCCTCTTGAGCTGGGTGACAAGCCTGCACAACCAGAGGAAAGAATTTGCTACAACAGGTTGAAACCTGCAACCACTCCCCCTGGGAATGGTGTGCCCACACGGGCTGCAGCTGGCCAGCCCTCTATTTGACTATGTCCTCAGCCAGGTCGCTGGTTACACAGCACCCTCTTTCACCCTCACAGGCATCTGCGTGCCACCCAGTTTCCTCAAGGAGACCTGAGGTGCCCCACTCAGCGGGAAGCCTTCCCCTCTGTGTGCAACCTCCTGCTTCCCACTGATACAGTGGGTTGGGCAGATGACTTCGTGGGGAGCAGTTGCCGCCCGAGTGTGAGGATCCGACATCAAGTCCCCAGAAGCTGTGTAAAACTATCAAGTGTGAGTCTCCATCTGCAATCCTAGTGCTCCTGAGAGAGGTAAGGCAGATGCAGGAGAGAGAACCTTGAAAACTCAGGAGTGGCTACCCTGTATACAAAGCAGCGGACAACAGAGACCTTCTCGCAATCAAGGTGGAAGGCATGCAGCAGTACACAGACACACAGACACACAAAATAGAGAGCATCCAAACACACATACAATGCACACACAGAGGCAAAGCTTCTGGTCTTTTCCTACAGTCCACATTATAAAAGTGGTCTGGTTAAACACTTTTGGAGATCACCGAGGCCTAGACGTCAAGGTAAACAGTGCTGCTCGTCACACAGGCCTCTTCCTACTGGAAAATGGCTCCATTCTCACCCCAAGTACCTGCCACCTTATACCTTTGCCTGCAGAGCCCGACTCCCCCATCCCAAATCAGGGCATGGCTCAAGAGACTTCCACGGTGTCTCCCCACGAGCCCTCAGCACAAAGTGGACCCTCCTCACACTGCAGCCAGCACACTAGCTGTTCCCGAGTGTCTCAACGATAGTTGGTGGCACTTTTAGCACGTGTCCTTCTCAAAGTAGGGAATCTGCTTGAGGGTGCCGTCACAGCCTGTCCTCCTGTGGTGTCTGTATTGCCCTCATTCGGTATGGGAGCTGTGACCTGCACAATGCACAGGACAGAAGCTTGCCTTCACTGGCGAGCTACCTTACAGGTAAGGGGGAAATACAGGGTTCCAGCCAAGATCTCTGTCTTCAAACCCTTTGCCCTTAGCCCTGGTGTAAGCCAATGGTTCTCAACCCCCCTAATGCTTCCACCCTTTATACAGTTCCTCATGTTGTGGTGAAACCCCTCCCCCACCATAAAGTTATTTTCACTGCTACTTTGTAACTGTAATTTCGCTACTGCTATGAACTGTAGTTACCTCATATGCAGGATAGCTGATATTCAACCCTCAAAGAGGTCAGGACCCTCGGGCTGATAACCACTGGCACGAACGGCTGCCTACACTCTGTATCAGCCTTCCAGCACCGAACGCCTGCAGAAGGACGGTGACTTTACTCCAGAACACCTAGAGAGCTCACACAGTGGCCGTATGAACGATGGCACCTTCACTTTGTGTGCCTGTCTGCCCTAGACAAACCCTCAGGATGGGTTAAACAACTCGGTCTGTACGAAAGACACTGACACCGTTATGAGGGTGCCAAATCAATACCAAGAACCGTGGTGGTGTCAAAGTTCAATTACACAGCAGGAGGCTCTTGGCAGTCACTTCTGATATCTTTCTATTTGTCTTTCTTTCTTTTTTACTGCCTGTATATATTTAGATTTCAGCTTTGCCTGATTTTGTGATCTTTCTACCCAGCTTCCTCTGCTCAATGTACTTGTATGAGTTAGACGGAGCCTCATATAGTCTCATCGAGTTGAGCGGCCAACTCAACGAGTAAACAGCCTTCATCCTCTGGTCCTTAGGACTGGTAGACAACAGAAGCTCTTCTCCAGGGCTGGAGTTAAACACACAGACACATGTGACCCCCGAGGCAGGAATGTAGGGAAGCTCCGGCTTACTTAGGAAATACGAATCTTTTCCAAAGACAGCACAGTAATCTTGCTTCCCTCTGAGCAGAGTGTGATAGTGGATTTAGCACTTTCTCGCTTGTGCCCTGGCCATTGTAGCTGTCTACCAACAAGAGCACTGTGTCCTTTGCCATTTCTCCTCCCAGCTGTCTGTCTGTCCGTCTGTACTGCAGTTCCATATTAGCCGTGTGTGTCAGACACCTAGTCCCACTCTGTGGCTTTCCCCTGAACCTCCTTACTTGATCGCCTGCGGTCTTGGACCCTCTTCTCCGGGCCTATCTCCCAGCGATGGTGTTGATTCCTATAGATAAGTGAGTCCTGACGACAGCACCCCTGCCCTTCCGTACTGTCTCTAGGCCGTCTGTCCAGAGGCCAGCTCTGTCCATCTAAAGTCTAGATGTCTCTACTCTGCTTCCAACCTTCTACATCAACCTACTCTGCCAGCGGCTTTCCCACTTTCAATGATGGGAACTGCTTTTCCAGTCACAGGGGCCAATGCCTGTGGGTCTCCTGGGAGCCTTTGTTTGAAAGGTGTTCCTACTAACGGCTAAAGCTCTACAGTCAGGTCAACTGTCAGGACACAAGTGTACAATTTCAACTAGAAATAATACTGCTTCCCACCCTCTCACGAATCCAGCAAGCGCTTGCCCTGGCTTTACTTAACGATTTCTAGTTTCCTTTAACCTTTATCGATCTACTCTATCTCGTATTTGGTATCAAAGGCAGCGCAGAAAGTCATCTGACCCACTCGGCGACACACTGCATGTGTGTATGTGTGAACACACATGCTACAGACTTTCAAGGAAACCTACCCATGTTGGGATTTTCATTTATATTATGCGTTGCCAGCATGTATGTATGCATAACACATGTGTTCAGCACCTGAAAAGGACAGGGTGAGTTAGATCCCCTAGAACTGGATTTGCAGGTACTTGTAAGCCACGGAGTGGGGGCTGAAAATCGAACCCGGGTCTGCTGGAATTGCAGCCAGCGCTTTGCACCACGAGCCAGCTCTCCGGCCACCCTGCAATGTTTCCTTACTAAAGAGCCTCATCATTTTCTCTAGTCCTAACGTTGATCCCGTTCTGCTGAGAGCCCCGTCTGGCATGCTATTTACAGGGGAATTAGGATTTATACTTTGGCCGCTGGTGGGTCTGTGGCATTTCAAATGTAGTTTAAACAATCTGGGAGCTCCCTGCAGCTGTTTTGTGAATGGAACTTATTAAAAAACAACAACAACAACAAAAAAACCCCTTCGCTCCATGGAAGGAAATGAAAACCAGACAAAGCTGTGAGTCTGGTAGTCTGGTTATGGGAAGCAACTAGAAAAACAAATCTTCCAACTGTTTTGATAGCTATAATGTGAAAGCAATCTCCCCTCGGTTAGTATTCTCTCGGAACACCACTGGGCACAAGGACCACAGGTCCAGCCGACTTAATGAAAGACATACATCAAGGTTTCTTCTCCTTCCCCCCCCCCAGGAGAAGCAGATCTGATGGATGGCATTTGAATGGATGCCAAGACATTCTTGACCTCAGTGACTCTGAAATTAACAAAACAGTTTCCTATGGTATCAGTCCATCATGTGATTTAGCTGTCTGCACAAACCCAAAGAAATGCATGACCACCTTAGTGGAGCTGGCAGGAAATGGCCTCAAATCCTAGTGTGCATCTTTGAAGAGAACGGGCTGCAGTCTCTGCTCACGTCCAGTGCTTGTGGGACACACCAGGCTACTCAGAGGCACAAGGGTTCTGGAAAAAAAAATACATCCATCTGGTGGTGCTGGAAGGAGACACAACCTCTCCATGAGGGCGAGGATGGCATGCGGTGAGCCCAACCTAATGCTTTCTTCTGTAAGATGCAAGGGTCATGGTGCTTTGTCTCAGCTGTAGGAAAGTAAGCTGCCTTCTCCCTCCTCACGGCTTGTCCTCAGAGACACATTTCCTCCTGCAAGATCACCTTGCTTCCCAAGCAAGCAGCAACTGGGGATCAAGTATTAAAAATGGCAGCCATTCTCATACCAAGAGCCACAGCAAGGACAGTGAGTGCTAACTGCGTAAGGAAGAACACCTAGGCGCTTCTTGTGTCTCCCTCCCACAATGGAAGGATGCTTTGGCTACTGCGTGGTACCAGTCTGAAGCACTCCCCCATCCATCTTTTGCATGGTACCCATTCTAAAGCACTTGCCACCATCTTCTTTCTGCGTGATGTCGATCTGAAACACCTGCTGTCAATCTTCTGCAAGGTGCCCACACCCACCTAACCTCCTGGTCCCAGCGGCTTCGTCATCAGGTCTACACGGAACTTCCATGTTGCCACAGCTGCTAGGAAACTGCTTCAACGACTTTAATTCTGGAAGGCCCCAACCTCAGGGACCAAGACAGTAACAAAAGTGACACATCAGAGGCCGGAGAGATGATGGCTCAGCAGTTAAGGGCACCCAGTGCTCTGACAGAGGACCTAAGAGCAGTTCCCAGCATCCGTGTTGGGCAGCTCACCATCACCTGTAACTGCGACTGGAAGGGGATCCAGTGCAGTCTCCTGGCTTCTGTGGGCACCGTACTTACATGCACAAACCCACACTTAAGACACACACATGCAGACGTGATTAAAATACAGAATGAACTTACTAGTGTTAAGACTATATAGTCATTTCTATTCTAGCCAGAAGGCCCACACTTCCCCCGGGGCCAGATTCTCCTTCAAATGCAGATCAAAGGTACAAGACCATAAAACTAATTTGTTGTTTTAAGGTATACAACTTGAAAACTGGAACAAGTTTTAAAAACTGAGGGTGCCATGGTTTGAATATGCTTGGCCCAGGGAGTGGTACTATTAGGAGGTGTGGCCTTGTTGGAGTGGGTGTGGCCTTGTTGGAGTGGGTGTGTCACTGTGGGTGTGGGCTTTAAGACCCTCATCCTAGCTGCCTGGAAGCCAGTCTTCTCCTAGCAGCCTTCAGAGGAAGATGTAGAACTCTCAGCTCCTCCTGCACCATGTCTGCCTGGATGCTGCCATGCTTCCCACCATGCTGATAATGGACTAAACCTCTGAACCTGTAAGCCAGTCCCAATTAAATGTTGTCCTTTATAAGAGTTGCCTTGGTCATGGTGTCTGTTCACAGCAGTAAAACCCTAAGACAGAAGGATATGTAGTACATAGCATTCCTATTACCCTCAATTATTCTATGGTGAAAGACAAGGACCCAAATTATTCTTTGACTTTTTGTAGCATCCTATTTACAGAGAGGAGTGAAGGCAACCATCAGAAACAGGGTGACAGACAGACAGACACAGACAGACAAACACACGCACATGCACACACAAGCACGCACACAGGAAATGAACCTGATGCACCAGGTGGGCGATGTCCAGTTGCCAAAGCCAAGCCAAGTCAGCCCTGAAGAGCCGTAGTCGGCGACCAGGACAATCAGGAATTTTGCTTTTAGCAACGGAGGATCAGCATGAAGCGAATCTCACCAGGCATTTCGAACACACTCATTCTTAATGGAAGGAGCAAGGGAGGAGCAAGCCTGACCCTGGGGCCTCAATGCAGCTCCTGACCTCGACAGCAGGGCTCTGAGGACTGAAGCCAGGGGGCAAAAGTTGTTTTCAAAAGGCCAGGACATGCAGCTGACAGAACTTCTGAATCCCATTTACAAAGTGTATGGTTACAGAAAAGCATGTAGCCTGCCTACAGTAAGAAAGGGCACACACAAGCGATGACTATAACCTAGCTGGATATGGTGGTGCGTGCCTGGGGTGTCAGCACTTCAAAGGCTGAGGCAGGAGAATCTTGAACCGGGGTACTATCAAGACCCTCCCTCAAAAGGCAACGAATTAATAAATAACAGACTGCGTGCTTCGCACCCAGCAGAGGTACTGCTGGTATTTCGGAGAACTGCCTTTTTCTCTAACACACCTGTCTCATATCAAAGTCTGACCTAGAGTTTGCTCACGAGAACATCGTAAACAATGTAACTGCAAATAATGGTGACTTCGCCTTCTGAGTACCACAAAGCAGATCGGCTCTTTATTATCCTCCCCAAAATTATTTTTTCTTTTAGGTCAGTCTTTCACTAATCAAAGTCAGTCCCACACTTTGGGCTCAGAAAGACACACGATTCTCAGAATAAAGCTCACACAAGATATCTCTATGTGATATCTGCATGTGGCAGGCCGGAAAGTTGGCTCGATGGTTAAATGCACTTGTTGCTCTCACAAAGGGCCCAGGTTTGGTCCTCTGTAATTACAGTCACAGGGGATCTGGCCTCTGTCTCCTACCTCCCCAAGAGAAAAAAAAGAGCTACATGCTGCAGGCTTGACTGTGTCTCTGTCTCTGTCTCTGTGTGTGTGTGTGTGTAGGTGTAGGTGTAGTGTGTAGCTTGCTTTACTGAGGATTTAGCTTTATCTGCTTTTCCCAGGTTGAGAGTCTCCAGGACTGTCATCTCCAACTACACGAACTGGATTTTGTTTTTAAAGACATATCAGAACCATGTGTAGTGGCGACTTTCCCTTCAACCCCTGGAGGTGGAGCAGAGGCAAGCAGATCGTCATTGGGCCTCAGCTAACACATCTCTTTTGTTCTCAGGAATCCCTCTGAAATACGTATTTTAAAAATGTTCAATCACCACTGAGAAGCCACACTGTTCTATAAACAGGTGTCCAGCAGCCTTTGGGTGAAACACACTAGGCACTGTCACGAAGACCAATCAATTCCACCATGTGTCTGTGTCAACAGCGTCTACAACACCTTTTCCCTTAGCAAGCTTTTTATTTCAAAACACCGTAAACAGTTTAATCCCAGCACTTGGGAGGCAGAGGCAGGTGGATTTCTGAGTTCGAGGCCAGCCTGGTCTACAGCGTGAATTCCAGGACAGCCAGGGCTACACAGGGAAACCCTTCCTGGGGGGGTGGGGTGGGGGGACGTAAACAGAAGTGAACACCTAGAAAGCCATATTAAATTAATTATACAGCTGGAAACGCCTACTGGCATCAATTACCTAAAAATCTTCCAGATGGAAAAAGTTATTTCCACATTGGGTGGTTTCAGAGTCTCGGGATTTGACAAACGACCGGTTGAATCTATTAAGGAGCCTGGAGAGCAGGGATCAAACCCAGGCAGCCCTTTCCTGTAGCTAGGAATCCTCCAAGTGGCCAACCATGGGGTGGGTTCTCGGACATCTGCATGCCTGGCAGATTACTTGCTATGACAACATGCCTGGCTCATGGTTTGAGGAGATACGTCCATCACACTGAAGGGCGTGGCAGTGGGTACATGGAGTGGCTGCTCCCACTGCAACTAAGGTAGAAAACGGGTATTTAATGCTGGTACCTAGCTCACTTTCTGCAGGACCCCAGCCCCTGGGGATGGCGCCACCCAATCAGGGAAGGTCTTCCCTCCTCGGTTAAGCCTGTCTGGAAATGCTCTCATGGAATATCTCCTATGCTCATTCTAAATCCTGTCAAGTTTCCAACTGTCAAGACCAACTATCATGGGTGATGTCTAAGAGGACAGGTTTATAAAACCGTAAAACGAACCCCACTTGGAGATGAGCCAGAGGCGCCCACCTACAAGCAGCACACTACTTGTTGCCTTCAAGATCCAGAGACCCGGAAGAGGCTGAGGAAGTGTGGTTCATGGGTTAAAAGTTTCAGTTTGGAAACGTTCTGGAGATGGAGGACAATGACGTCGTCAGATGCTAACGTGTGTAACGCCACCGAATTATACCCTCAAAGTGTTGTTCACGGCATTTAGGCAAGTCGTCAATAACCGACAGCCACCAAAAGGTCTCAAACCCAAGCCAAAAACTCTTGAGAAACTGTCTGGGAACATATTACGCATCTCTCCAACCAACGGGAGAGTTTGGTGGTGTGTTCTGAAACATACCTGCTGACCACACTCTGCTGTAACTGAGGGTGGATGCCAGACACTGCCACATGAAGTCTTGGACCACATACTACTTTGCGGGGTGGGCAGAGTCAGGAATCAGTTTAGTTCAGACACTTTTTATTCTCTTTAGAAAGAAAAATTGGGCTGGGCCATGGTGGCGCACGCCTTTAATCCCAGTGCTTGGGAGGCAGAGGCAAGCAGATTTGTGAGTTCGAGGCCAGCCTGGTCTACAGAGTAAGTTCCAGGACAGCCAGGGCTACACAGAGAAACCCTGTCTCAAAAAACCAAAAAAAAAAAAAAAGAAAGAAAGAAAAATTGGGGGTGTGGACTTAGGTTCACAATATATGCACACTTACATAGAATTGTGGAGACAAGCACCACAGTTCTCTACAGTAGAGGTCACGTCTGAGGTCCAAGCCATCTTGTGTCTGGTATACCACTCTGGATGTTCCCTACGGTCCTTACATTTTTTACTCTTTTTCATATCTTATTGGAAGGCACACTAATGGTGCTGGAAAGGCAGTGGGCTGTGAAGGGTGAATGGGAGGCCAATGACAAACACAGAGGTGAGTATCTTTAGAGAAAACAAAGCTCACTCGCTGGGTTCTCACTGTTAACATGATTCAGCCAAATACTAACAACGTAAGTTCAGTAAGAAAGCCGGCTTCTTGCATTGCTAAAAATGGGGACGGCTGATGGACACGGGTAAACACAGGAGAAGCGAAGCTGTAACTGTGTCCCTGTATGTCTAGAAACAGCATGAAGAATAAGCCGTCTACTATGGAGAACATGGGCCATAGCAAGTCAAATTAACCTCTCTTCTCTCTAAATCACAATGCAAATGAATAATTTAAGAAAAATTATGCAAAACATTCTGCTATCCACATCTGCTGGTGACAGTTCCCGGGTATCTGTAACGGTCGCCTACCAACAGCCACTGCAATGAAACTGTAACATGGCTTTTAATTTATGACTAGGAAAGAAAAAGCAAGAAAGGAATTTCCTGGATGAACAATCGTAACGCTGAAGCTTCTGCGCACCAAAGCTTCCTGGAGGAACCTCTGTGAGGAGGTAAGGACCTAGCAGAGTGACGAGGACAGGCCACCAGAATCTTCTTAGAGAGGACGTTGCTGACGCACTCTCTCTGTTGTCGTGAAAGCAACCTGCCTGTGATGCTGGTGAACAGGAAATACAGACACGTTCTCTCCCCTGTGTCTCGGTATCTTATTTATTCTTAAATTAATAGGAATTAAGCATACACTATCTCCAAAGAACAGTGGTTCTCAACCTTCCTGATGCTGTGTGTGACTCTTGGATACAGTTTCTTATGTTGTGGTGACTCCCAACCATAAAACTACTTCCTTGACACTTCATTAAGTGTGATTTTACTACTGTTATGAACAGTAATGTAAATGTCTGGAGGTCCCAGGTGACCCCTGTGAGAGGGTCATTCAGCCCCAAAGGGATCTCCACCCACAGGTTGAGGACCACAGTAGGACCAGTGCCAGAGAGAGTTTTAGTTGTATTTTGATGGTAACTTCTGTGATACAAGCAAGCAGGGAGGTGGATGAGTGCCTGAGGCAGACCCAAACCCTCCTGTATGTGCTGCGCTCGGCTTCACTCTAGGACTAACAACAGGAGCATGACCCTATTGATAGCCCATGAGGACATGCCCCCAGTCCACGGAGTGCAGAAGACCTACAGCTGGGGAGAAGTCTGTGACTCAACTGTAGACTCAATAGCAAAGCAGAAAGGAATCTTCCCGCTGACGCTGAGCTCCGTATTTCCGCAATGTTACCTACCTACGCTCAGCCCCACCTGTGCTTAGCTGGTGCACACGAGCCTGTGAAGGCTCAACGGTACACACTCCCACCCTTCCTGAGCAGGAAAGCTCCAGAGCTACCGTCTGAAGGATCCACGCCCCAGTAATTTGAAACGTCACAGAACCCAGGTGACAACTGCATCGGCGGGTGTAAAATGGAGCGCTCTACGAAGCCACTTCTCCTGGAGATGGAGAGGAAGGCAAGCATGTGGGGCAGAGAAGATCAATGAGACCGATTACCTGCATCAGCTTCCGAGACAGCTCATTGGTGAGAAACTCCTCTTCCTTCTCGTAATTCACGGCGAGGGTTTCTTTCTCCTTCTGCAAGGCCTGGATTTTCTTGAATAAAGTGTTACTGATGAATTCTTCTTCCTGCTCAGCCCTGGCTTGCTGTTTGGAAAAATTAAAAGAACAAAACAAAGACATGTGGTGAGAACACAGAATTTTCCCGAATGTAGCACAGCTCTTATTTCTAGAGGAGCCTATTTTAACAAGAGCTCTGTTTTTAACCTTGAACCATTATATCCCTCCCTAGATACAAAGCAGAGGATTTCAGCAGACACACCAGGAGCAATGTCACTAGGAGCCCAGGGGCCTCTGTGGACTATTCGTGACCCTTCTTCAAAGTGGCAGGTCAAACTACCAAAGACCGGATTTCGCAAAGAATCCCAAGATCAAAACACACACGCAAAGTCCCCCCTAACAGATAGGACCTAGCCTGGGCTGTGCACCCAGACTACTGAACACCCCCCCCACACACACACACCCCAATGCCGCCACCTTAAATGAATCTCAGCACATCCAGTTTTCATGGAACTGTTACAGAGGAGAGGCACTGAGTCCTGATGAGTACTTATCCTAAGGGGGTAACTCCTATGGGGCTGGGCCGAGGCCCCCACTAAAATGTTCCCTGCTGGGAACTCGAGGGCGGAAGGTGGGGTGCTTGCCAAAGCAGGCCTTACTGAATTGAACACACCTGGAAACACTCCACCAAGGACAGGACACCAACCAACATTTCAAAATACATCCACATACATCCCTTTAGTTGTTTTTGGTTTTGTTTTGTTTTGTTTTTAATTTTGAGGTTTTTGTTTTATGTGTATGGATGTTCACCTTCATGGGTGTCTGTGTGCACTGCCTGCAGAAGCCAGAAGGCAGTGTTGGATCCCCTGGGACTAGAATTATACAGACTACTGTAAGCTACTGTGTGGGTGCTGGGAATCAAACCAAGATCCCAAGAAAGGCTGCCAGTGCACTTAACTGCTGAGCCATCTCTCCACCCTCTTCCTATCTTAAATAGATATTTTAACTCTATTGTTGGCATTTACAAGCAGAAAGCACACAGCCAAGGCCAGGGAAAGAGATCTGCATAAATTCCATGCCTCTGTGGACACCAGACAGCCTGCAGGACAGAAAGAGTCTACACTATGCAGCTACCGCCTTTATCCTTGCTACTGAAACCCTGCTTAAAAATGAAGGTTTATCCCACTGAAGACTATCTGAAGGTGAGCATCCTGGTGGTACCCGAAATGGCCGCATTTGGGAGGCTAGAGCAGGATTATAACATGTTCAAAGACAGCCTGAGATACACAGCAAGATCTATCTCAAAAAGCCTGGTGGGGCTACCTGAGCTTATGGAGAGCCCCTGCAGCTAAGATTTCCTGGCAGTTCTAAGTTCTAGTTGGGGCCATCTGACCGGCACAGGTTAAGAAGGAGCTCATAATTGAAGATTATGTATTGTACGTAAGATGTATTCAACATTGCCTCTGAGAACAATGTCTGACATGGCATCCAGCATCCTGACGGTATCATGTACGTATAAGTGAACAGATCAGGATGGAAGCCACACGGCACAGAAAGCACATCCACCGTCCACCCAAAACTACAGTGGGCTTGCACCCAGCGTGTCGCATCATCTCAATTTGGGTCTTCTTTTTGTCCTTGACATCCCAATCTTGAGACAGGCCCTGGAACTTAATGTGAACGCAGTCATCTCTGCAATGCATTCCCTACAAGAGGTCAGGGAGGAGTCAGACAGAAAGCATCATAAGAACAAAGAGCAAGCCGGGGTATTCGTCCCAAGACACTGGCGAGAACATAGGTTCCCAGTCAAATATCATCCTTCGGTCACCTCAGCTATCTCCCTTGTTGTCTGAAACACTTAAAAATCTCGGTGCCCTAAGCATGTGTCTCAGTTCAAAACCGAACCTGCGTCTCACGGCCAGACAGATCAAGGTTCTTCTGTCACTCTGTGAGTCTCAAATAAGGATGTGAACAAGCACATTGAAAAATATCGTTTTGTGCGTTTGTAGGATTTTTTGTTGTTGTTGCTGCTATTTTATTTATTTACATTTCAAATGTCCCCCTTCCTGGCTCCCCTCCACAAACCCCCCACCCCATGCCCCCTCTCCCTGCCTCTATGAGGGTGCTCTCCCACCCACCCACCCACTCCTGCTTCAATGCTCTAGCATGTCCTTTGGCTGGGTCATCCAGCCTCCACAGGGCCAAGAGCCCTTTCCTCCCATTGATACCTGCTAAAATCACCCTCTGCTACTGTACCTGGAGCCATGGCTCCGTGTACTCCTTGGTTGGTGGCTTAGTCCCTGGGAGGAGCTCTGGGGGGTCTGGTTAGTTGATCTTGCTGTTCTTCCTGTGGGGCTGCCAACCCCTTCAGCTCCTTCAGTCCTTCCCCTAACTGAGAGGTGTACTATTCTGTTCCCATATCCAGGAGGGACTGGCTGCTTAGAAATGAGGGCATCTGCGTCATGAGCCATGGGGCAGTATCTGTGTAACACCATGGCCTCCTCCCAGCAGCGACCACTCAAGTGTCTGTAAGTAAAACTGGACCACACAATCTCTCCCTGCCATGACGTGCCTACCCTACCCCAAATAACTCCAATATAACAGAAGGTGGATACAAAAGAACGACATGCGTCATATCAACTCGGGGGGGGAGGGACAAGCATAGAGAGACTCTCAGATGGGATTCTCCTGAGTTACTGCTGCTTGGGCAGAGATTTGACAGCACTGCTGTCGACCACGGTGACAGGTATCATCGTGGTCTGTTACCAACAGCATTCTGGAGAGTTCCAGGTCTATCTATATAGCATTCACTGCCGATGAGAAAATGCAAGAGCCTGAATGAACCAGAACCACGCAGGTTGATGGAACATCTGCCAGACCCAATAAAAGGTGGATCATTCCCCCAAAACGTGAAAGTACAGGAAAACACGTGCTTGACCAACCTTGGGTTATGTCAGGGCAAAGTCCAATAGTCAGAGCACTGACTTAGAAATGCTACCTTAACACTGGCTAGTGATCTGTCTCAGAGAATCATGAGAATCCAGACAGCTGAATCTATTACGCTAATATATTCACAAGTATTATTCTGGGACGGGAGAGATGGCTCAGTGGTTAAGAGCACTGGCTGCTCTTTCAGAGGACCTGTGTCCGACTCCCAGAATCCACATACTGACTCTCAGTTCCATCTCTAAGTCTAGTTCCAGGGTGTCCAAGGACTCCTACAGACATCAGGCACACACCTGCTGCACAGACACACATGCATTCGGATACAATGATACAATTTTAAATTGCTATCCTGTTGTCTAGTCACTAATGATCTAAATTTAACCTCTTGGGGTTTGTTTGTTTGTTTGTTGTTTGTAGGAGGCACTTGTGCCCTGTCAAGCATGTACGGGTCAGAGGAAATCTTTGTGGGAGTCTACCATCAGAGTTCTAGGAATCAAATTCAGACTGTCAGTCTTAATATTAATAACACGCTCCCTTGTTCCCTGAGCCACCTAGCCATCCCATAATCTAAGTTTTAGGAATCTTCAAGTCTTGCTCAGCAGTTGGGGAACTAAAGAAGGTACTAAGTTTGAGGCAAGCATGGGCTACAGAGGGAGATGAGTTCCAGGCTATCCTGGGCTAAAGAGTTCTGATTTTGTCTCAAAAGATAACAACCAAAACAAAACAAAAACCTTAGTTTGATTAGCATCTGATAGCATACTGTTAGGTCAGCAAGAACCACCAACGCTCTGCCAGGCTGCCAGGTAAAACCCCATTCTTTCTGAACTGTTATTTGTGAGGGGCATCTTTCATTTATCTGCCCCGGCAGATGCTCGGAATTTAACTGGATCCCTTGCAACTGACAGCTGGCCGGTCTTATGGGATTAGCTTACAAACTGGTTATGCCAATAGGTTTATCAGCACAAGCCACTTTTCCGCAGAAATCTGTTTTGCGTGTCAGTGACCCCAGACACAAGCCAGCCGTACCACCATTACAACGCAATGCTCAAAGAGAGGATTCCCCGTCTCACACTCAAATTATGATTCCTCGCCTATTCGCAGTGGCTGACAGATGTTCCTCGCTATCACGCTCACCAGTCTGCAGCAAAAGCAATCGACGAATTCAAGCACTTATTACTTCTATTCCGAGAGACAGACAGACAGACATGCAGCTACAGTGTTACTATGCTGAGACTCTTACCTCAAACCATGGTCCTAGGACTGTAGGACAGAGAGACAATGCCCATGTTTGCTTTCCAGTTACCAAGAATTCTAAGATCTTGAGACTTAAAAGAAGTCGGGCTGTGGTGGTGCACGCCTGTAATCCCAGTACTTGGGAGACAGATTTCTGAGT